>OY998255.1:30403830-31003830 GCA_963922045.1 Persicaria maculosa
CGTCGATCTCGACCACACTCTGGTCGACCTCGACGACTAATTCCCGATCTAGCATCGCTGTAGCTTGAGTGTGCAGGCCCTCGACGAAGACCAACTCGACCAAGACGAAGGCTACTCGATCTCGAGTAGCACCTGGTCGAGATCGACCACCCTTTGCCGAGCTGCTGCGCTGTGTTCGACTGTCCGAGCTTCTGTCGACTAACCCTTAGTCGAGCTCGAGGACCCTGTTGTCGACTTCTGATCGTGAGATTTCTCCGCTACCTAGGATCCGCTGACACGCTTCCTCGTGGATCGATCCTGACTTCCCGCTGCTACATCAGGAGGAGGTCTTGTAATTATTTGCGTGGGCAGAATCTGGTTTGATTTATTTTGTTATATTTCATACTCAATTTCCTCCTACAACAAATTGGCGCCGTTGCCGGGGAAGCTATCATTCGCGCCTTAGGTAGTTAAATCTCACGTCTACCTTGAGTTACTTTGCAGGTGTATGCGTCGTTCTGGTCAAACACCTGAGTTTGACGCTTTAGACGAACCGGAACGCCTATTTCACATCCGAGCTAAACTACAAAGAGCCATGGCGGCTGCTGAGACACAAGAACAGCTGATTGCGAGGCTTACCAGGGAGCTAGCCGCAAAGGATACTGCTATCGCCACAAAAGATGCTGCTATCGCCGCTGAGAAAGCAGCAAGGGAACAAGCAGAAGCTGAGCTTGCCCAATATCCAACTACAGCAGAGGATTATATGCATCCAACTCTCGTCGTGCCTGAATCGGCGGTTCTAATCCCTGAAAACTCTTTTAAAATTCGCACTCAGTTTCTTATAGAACTTAAAAACAATGCTTTTCATGGAAGATTTAATGAGTGCCCTCTTGAACATATTACCAATTTTCATGACATGTGCCGTACTCTTGCTGAAGGTACAACTCTGGAATATGTCAAGATGAAAGCTTTCCGCTGGTCGCTCGCTGGACCTGCACTGAAGTGGCTAGAAGGACTGAAACCAAGATCCCTTACAACATGGGCACAAGTAGAGCAAGAGTTTCTCAACAAATTCTTCCCTCCTGCCAAGACAGCATTCCTCCGCCAAAAGATCACAGCTTTCAAACAAAAGCCTGGGGAGCCGCTAGCAAAGGCATGGGAAAGGTACAAGGAATTACTGCGATCTTGCCCTACTCATGGACAGCCACCCTACGTCATTCAGGAGATCTTCTTCAACTCTCTGGACCAAGTCACTAAGGACAGGATCAATCAGTACACTCGATATGAGTACCTGACGATGCCACCAATTGACGCATGGGGTGTGCTAGACAAACTCACAGCATATGACAACAAGTATGGGACTTCTGCAAACTATGATGAGAACGCCTGTGCTAGGCCAGCACCGTCTATGCCACTCTATGAGCCTGCAAAGGAGATTGACCCAGATGTCAGGGAGCAGTTCTACAGGGACCAGAATCGCAAGCTCCTCAAGCAAGTCAAATACCTATCTGTCAACCAGCCTTGCATCGAATGCGGATCACAGAGGCACACCACTACTGAGTGCCCACACACTGAGCAAGTCAGAATGGCAGAGACACATGAGGAAGCAGCCTATGCTGGGGGTCCAAATCGCTATATGGGAGATCAAAGGTTCTATCAACCTCAATGGAACCAAGGTCCTCCTAGGAACCCCCCACCCTACAGAGCTCCAAGACATCCAGAAAGGGATCAAAAGAAGGATGATCTGCAGCTGATCCTTGAGGAGATGCGTCGAAATCAGGGCACCATCAACAACCAGTTCCAGAACATCACCACCAAATTTGGGGAGCTGGACATCTGGAAAAGGGGAATAGAGACCCAGATGGGTCAAATCGCTGCACAAATCCCACGACCATCCGGACAGCTCCCTGGGCAAACAGAACCAAATCCTAAGGGGAAGACCGGACACGTCGCAGCCATCAAACTCAGGAGTGGGCATCAATTACATGAGCCAGAGGTCGGGAAACAGCAAAGCAAGGCAGAGCAGCAACTCGAGACAGAACAGAATCTAGTCGATCTCGGGGAGCCTGTACTCGATATCGACAAGACCTTGGTCGACCTCGACAAGAAACTCCTCGACCAAGACCAGAAGCTGAGCTCGGATTCCGCCACACAGACCAGCAAACCGAGGTCGACAACCCAAGTCGACATCGACAAGCCCCTTGTCGATCTCGACAAGCCCGTGGTCGAGGTCGAGGAGCATCTGGCCGACGTTGACGACTCTGCAGCATCTCCGACAGCTGATCTGGCTCCGAAACAGAAAAAGCCACTTCCTTTCCCTTCTAAAACTCTTAAAGACCCCACTGCGGGCAGATTCAATCGATTTGTTAATATGTTGCAAGAGCTAAACTTTTCTATTCCTTTTGCAGAAGCCCTGCAAGAGATGCCTGGATATGTCAAATTTCTGAAGGAAATCCTGAGCAAGAAGCGATCCATCTCGGAGATCGCAGGCGAATGCAAAGTACTCCACTTCCCTGAAAAGAGGCCTGACCCTGGTAAGTTTTCTGTTACTGTGGGTTTTGGACAATATAAATATGATTCTCTATGCGATTTAGGAGCAAGTGTGAGCATCATGCCTCTATCAATTTGGCGGAAAGTAAAAATAGGATGCATAGAACCTGTGGATGCCAAATTATATATGGCGAACAATACTGTGGTCATCCCAACAGGTATAGTTGAAAACGTCCCAGTCCAGGTTGGTAAATTCTTTGTTCCAGCTGATTTCCTTATCATTGACTGTGCTGAAGATCCTACTAGCCCTATTATTCTTGGTAGACCATTCTTAGCTACTGCAGATGCCCGAATTAGTGTCAAGAATAGGTCACTCACCTTCACCATAGGCGATGAGGTTTTGGATTTCTTTTTTGGCCCTGCAAAGGAGGAAGTTTCATGGCTGGAGGTGAAAAGCATCAGCATCGACAGGACCAAGCAAACAGCGGAGGAAGGAGCCAAAAATGTACTCGAGGTCGACAAGCCCTACTCGACCTCGATAAGCGCTCTACTCGACCTCGACAAACCTTTGTCGATCTCGACCACCATCACTGAGCCAGAAAGTTGCCAGGAGCCTAAGTATGGGGTCCCTGTACTCGATCTCCACCAGCAGTACTCGACATCGAGTAGACCTAAGCCCAAAGATTTCTGTTTTGGGTCCGAACAGGTAAGTGCAGGTATGAATTCTACTCCCCCTCAGTCCATAAGTAAAATTTTCAATGATTTAAAGGGAGCTAAGACACCATGGCGAGAGAATTTGCAGAAATTAAAGGCTACAAAGAAGAAGAAGAAGAAAGGGAAGGGAGATGATGCAAGCAACCACCCATCAGCTGAGCTTGCATACTACCATCAGGACCTAGACGATCCAGGAGAAGGGCCAAGCATGAGCGGGCCCCACAATAATGGTCCTCCTTGAGCACAAACGGAGAAGTCGGCCTAGCGACTCTAAAATCTAGAGCATGTATATAGACTTTATGAACTTTTGGGACTTTTTAGTTTTTGGTTTTTGTTTTTGGTTTTGGTTTTATGTCTTTTTAAGAACTTCATATGGATAGTCTTGTTTTTTGGTGAGGAATCTAACACTTATAGGTCAGCAAGCATATAAAGATCGCAAAAAGTGGAATAAGAAGTCCCTGAAAACCAGTCAGAATCGACGAAGGCCAAGTCGACGACGACAAGGAGGAGCAGCCCAGACGAAGCTACTCGAGATCGAGTAGACGTACTCCACCTCGACAAGCCAACGAACACTCCTCGACTTCAGAATCCACTAGACGCAGACGAGCCTCCTCGAGATCGAGTACACCGTACTCGAGATCGACGAGCCACCAACTCGACCTACCCAGTTTGACCTTCCTCGATGCATTATCCTGTGAGTTCCTTCCTTTACTCCTGTTTTTATTTGATTTTATACAGTGGGGACACTGTAAATTTTAAGTATGGGGTGGGGAAAGGGCTTACTTTGTGCATATTTGATTTATTTGATCATATTTTGACATTGGTGCATTATTTCTTTAAATTGCTACATGGCTATTTTGGAATGCATTATTTTATTTATATGCTTATATGCATGTTTTCCAAAGTTTCAAAGTTGGAAAAATGACCCCCATGAAAAATTTTGAAATAATGTCATGGAAGCTTATATTGAACTCGACGATGCAAAATTGGATTCATTAGAGATATAGCATGAAATTGCCTAGTAAAGGGAAGTCACAATGAAGTGCATTATTTTATTGAAAACCATGAAAGGAGATAAAATTTGAAGTTGCTTTTGACATGTTGCATGATAAGATGATGGAGGACTTTATATTTCCATATAATGCTCATTGTTTAAAATCCTAGCCTTACCTATGCTTATGCATCACAAAAGCCATAATATGCCTTATTTCAAATATTGCTCCACATGATCTAAACATTTGCCATTCTTTACCCTATCCGGGGAATATGTTGAGAATGATGTTACATTATGGAGATTGTCATATGGTGTTTGTGTGATTGTTATCATTATTGGAGTTTGGCAGAATTGTTTGAAATATATGGAAAATTTAATGAGTGAAAGAAAATCCGATCAAAGATCGACCCTGCTCGCTGAGATAATAGTTTGGCGAGATGGGACACCAGGTGAGGAGTCCAACGCACTAAGTATCCGGGGCCATTCATGACACCTATGTTTGCGACTCGCGAGAAGGCAGTGCTGAGGTTAGAGAGGTAAAAGCATTATTATGAATAAAAGCAATATGAAAGGTGATGAATCTCAAAGAGAAGGAATGTGGAAATTCAGTTTGGAAAGTACTCCATCTCCCCGGATCAAAAGCACCACATTGCCAAAAATTGCCCACCTTTTAGCCTTTACCAATCTACTCCTTCATGAGCTTAAATTAAAGTCTTCTTGATTATCAATGCTTTGTCACATAAAATGTTTTTGCATAAACCTCCTTTTATGAATAGATGTTGCTTTGGTATAATTGCACATGCATGGATCTGTGACACTAGTACCTTTTCGAGGATGGTAATTGATTGCAGGGACATATAAAGAATGAATCTAAGATGTTGAGAGTTTTGAATTCTTCCCCTGAATGACAAATAAAGGTATTGCTTGAGGACAAGCAAGCTTAAGTATGGGGTGTTTGTTGTGAGCTGAATCTGCCATGTTTTACAGTAACTTTTATATCGATTTCTGCATACATTGCATTCATTTGGGCTTAGATAGTACAGAATCTATGTAGTTTATATGTTTATTTGCCAAATTATGGAATCTACACCAGTTTCTGTTTAAATCGCAGATTTCGAGGCGTTTTACAGCAATTCTACAGAAGGTCAGAAAAGCTCGGAAAACGGCTACAGAAGTCCAAGGTCAAGGAAGCAGCGGAGCCAGTCGAATCGAGCCGAGAACTCAGGCTACTCGATCTAGACTAGCCCTTACTCGATCTCGACAAAGCATGTCCGAGCAGCCTTGGTCGACAGGGCCTGATCGAGAAAGCCAGACCAACCCGACTTCCGAAGTCTACTCGATCTCGACAAGCCCTAGTCGAGATCAACGAAGCCCAGACACCACACCCGGAGTCGACGAGGAGAGAAGCTGCCCGAGAAGCCGAGGACGACAAGCCGAGCACACCCTACTCGATCTCGACGAAACCTTGTCGAGATCGACAAAGCTACCCGAGCCAATCCAAGGAGGAGTCCTCGACACCACCACAGAGAGTCATCCTCGACCAATCCTAGTCGATCTCGAGGACTCTTTGTCGAGATCGACGAGCGCCTGAGTCCAGATCTGAGCTTGTCGAGCACACCAACCCGAGAAGACCTAGTCGACGGATCAAGCCTACTCGAGGTCGACTAGGGCTACTCGAGGTCGACGAGCACCGTGAGCCAAGACCGAGCCACATCGAGCACCAGTTAGCCGAGACGAGGAATCCTACTCGAGGTCGACGAAGCCTTGTCGAGGTCGAGTAGACCAGATCCCAGAAACGCGTCGACGAGTGCCTGTCCGAGTAGACTTGGGATTCCTTGGGTCCAAAGCACGAAGATTCTATCCAAATCCATCAAGTTCTATCCAAGGAGACAAGATCTATCAACATCATGAAGACTTACCCTATTTAGTTTTATCTCTTCCTTTTAAGATTTAATTCCATTAAGCTTTTATTTATCTTTTTAAGTTTTAGATATAGATAGATATCTTCTTTCCTAGAATAGCTAGGGAATGAAGCCTATAAATAAAGCCCATGGGGCTCAGTTTTAATCATTAAATTTCAGTCAGAGACAAGTAGTTCCATAGAGATTTAGGAGTTCGAAGGTTTTAGGGTTTTGGCGTTCAACGAGAGTTGGATCGCCGGGATTGTAAAATCTTTTGAATTTAGTTTAATGCAAGTTATTTCCTTTCAATCAATGATGTCTGAGTTTGCAATGAGGCGCGAGTAGTCCACCTACTTCTAGGGTTGGGGCGAGCCCGACGATAGCCATGCATAATTGAGGTAAAGATCCGACCTTTATCATGTTTTGAGCATTTTCCTACTTGTTGATGTGTTTATTGCCCATCTAATGGAGATCCATGTTAACCACTTGGATTATAAACATAAAATTGGTAGAGACAATTAGGGTTTCTTGAGAGAGTTGTCTAATTGTTGGAAAAGGCGAAAGCTTAGTCCTTTAATGCGATTCACATGATTATCTGTTTGATTCTACCTTATGCATGCTTGGTTATTGTCGTTGCAAACCCCAATCTTGGAAGTTCTTTTACATTAAAGTTTAAGTCGAAATCCCAAAAGCATTTGTTCTTTCTTTTCTTTATTTCATTCGTTTTACTCCCTGCCCTCGTCGATCTCGACCACACTCTGGTCGACCTCGACGACTAATTCCCGATCTAGCATCGCTGTAGCTTGAGTGTGCAGGCCCTCGACGAAGACCAACTCGACCAAGACGAAGGCTACTCGATCTCGAGTAGCACCTGGTCGAGATCGACCACCCTTTGCCGAGCTGCTGCGCTGTGTTCGACTGTCCGAGCTTCTGTCGACTAACCCTTAGTCGAGCTCGAGGACCCTGTTGTCGACTTCTGATCGTGAGATTTCTCCGCTACCTAGGATCCGCTGACACGCTTCCTCGTGGATCGATCCTGACTTCCCGCTGCTACATCAGGAGGAGGTCTTGTAATTATTTGCGTGGGCAGAATCTGGTTTGATTTATTTTGTTATATTTCATACTCAATTTCCTCCTACAACAGGCGACGGAACAAGAACATAATAAAATCAATCCAAACAACAGTTGGTGTATCCATAACAAATGAAAAGGAAATTCGGTAGATAATTAAAAATGACTTTGCAAAGCGATACTCCAAACAACCCAGGCCACAAATTTTTAGTAATCTACTCAATAATATTGACGGGGAGATCACAAATGAGGATAACAATTGGTTAACGAGACCAGTCTCAAACTCAGAAATTAAAAGCGTCGTCTTCAGCATGGCTAATGATAAATCGCCTGGCCCTGACGTTTTCCCTGCCGGTTTTTTGAAGAAATACTGGCCTATAGTGGAGCCTTCTGTCATTAAGGCTGTTAAAAAGTTTTTTCCTAAGCAGAAGATTTCTAAAACAGACAAACCACACCTTTATAGCTTTAATACCAAAATGTGATAACTCGACTACAACATCCCACTATAGGCCTATAAGTCTATGCTCAACAACGTACAAGATCATCTCCAAAATTCTAGCCATTAGATTGAAGAAAATCATCCCTAAAATTATTAACCCACTCCAAAGTGCATTCATTACAGGAAGGTCAATACAAGATAATATACTAATAGCAAATGAAATTTTTCACTCATTCTCAAAGAAAAAGGGAAAGTCTGGCTGGATGGCAGTAAAACTAGACATGGAAAAAGCCTTTGACCTTGTGGACTGGGATTTCCTTCTTTCAGTCCTAGATAAATTTGGCTTCTCACATCGATTCTCTAGATAGATAAAGGAGTGCATAACAACAGTAATTTACTCGGTCTTGGTAAACAATGAACCAACTAATCTATTTACCCCACAACAAGGTCTTCGCCAGGGGGACCCTCTATCCCCCTACCTGTTTCTCCTCATATCTGAAATCCTCGCTAGGGGACTACTGCAGGAATCAGCCAAACCTCAAAGTCAACTAGGAATCAAAATCTCGCGTGCTGGAACTAAAATCCCCTTCCTAGCTTTTGCAGATGATATAGTCATCTTTGCCTCCGCCACAAACACAACCTGTAACCAAATAAACAACATTCTAACAGAATACTCGGCAATTTCGGGACAACGATTGAACAGACATAAATCGCATTTCCAAACATCTGCCAACATTGACACCGGTCAAAAGAACTTTATCCACAATGAATTACAAATTACCTACACAGCAAGTCTGGGGAACTATCTTGGATGCCCTATAATAAATGGACGAACAACTAAAGAGGATTTTAAAGAACTCATCATCAACACGAAAGCACAACTAAATCGATGGAAAGCTAATGGTTTATCCCAAGCAAGAGATGCACACTCATTAAATCCACACTATCAGCAAAACCGCTTCACATAATGCAGTGCTTCATGCTACCTAAGGCTATCTACACAGAACTTGATAAAATAAACCGAAACTTTCTATGGAATAAGGGTCCAAAGCATAAACCGCTCATAAGTTGGTTTGATATCTGTAAGGCTAAAGAGGATGGAGGACTTGGTCTCCGCAAATCAGAGGACATGAACAAGGCACTACAACTAAAATTACTATGGAAAATCCTTGCAGAACCAAACAACCCATGGGTAACAATAATTAAAGAAAAATACCTTAAGCAACAAGACATCCTGCACTACGTTAGGAAAGGAGACTCGTCCTGGCAATGGACACAACTTACTAAATTAATACCATTACTTAAAGATGGTATACGCTGGTCGATTGGTAATGGGAATGACATAAAATTTTGGACTGACCACTGGTTTGGAAATGGCCCTCTTATCGACAAGGCCTCTTCAATCCAGTCGATAAACATAAACATCAAAGTATCAGAACTCCTGAAACCAGACAAAACCTAGGATCAGGAAAAAAATATATGACACTACACATGATATACTATCTGATGAAGTAAAAGACTCCATAGGACTGACCCCTATATCTAAAAATATTCACCTTGACAGATTATATTGGAAATGGAGTAAGAATGGTTGGTTCTCCACCAAGTCATCCATTGATATGATAAACTATAAGAAACACCATCAGCGTTCCGATGTCAGATGGATTTGGTATCTTGACACATCGCCAAAAGTAAAAGCTTTTCTTTGGAAAATCACAAGAAACGGGGTTCCCACCGCAGTTAAGCTTGCTTCTCGTCATATGGGTATACCAACAAACTGCCCACACTGTGACAGTGCTTACGAAGATTTACAACACCTACTCTGGAGCTGCCCAGTTACTCGTGAAACCATACTATCAATAGACCCAACAATTTTCTTCAAGTTAAACAACTACTTCATGGACGGAACAGACCTAAACCAAATCATCGGCAAGGCAAAAGAAACACTCGGCCTCCTTCGCTTTGCCAAACTAGCCTTCATTTGGTGGGGCATCTAGTACTTCAGAAACAAAGTACTATTCGAGAACATAAAACCGGATTACAGAAGTATTGTCGCATTCACCACGGAACAAATGATCATGTGGAATTCCACTAAAACCAGTGAGGATCACGATGGGCTTGAAACGTAAAAACCTACGAGTAAAGCAACGACAATACATAAAAGAAAACAAGCAAGATGGAAACCATCAAAGCCGGGAGCTTATAAGCTTAATTTTGATGGCGCTCTTTCAACTAGTAACTCTGGATCCTATGGCTTCATCATCCGCGATTACAGGGGATCTCCGGTTTTCTACGGCTCGGGGCCTTGCCCTGATTCTTCGGTTGCTTGTTCCGAATGCCTTGGACTATGGAAAGGGATTTCAGCAGCTCGAGAACTGAACCTAACAAAGATTAAAATTGAAGATGACAACCTCATCATAATAAATAGTCTAAAAGGTATTGGGAAGCCTACTGGAGACTCTGAAATGATTGTCTCGGACAGTCTAGTCTCGCTGGGTTTCTTTGTTTCCGTCGAGATTCGTCATGTCTATCGGGAGGCTAATCAGGTTGCGGACCGCTTATCGCATCTAACCTATGCTTTCCACAGCACAATCGCTCCTGGCGATTCTCTGCTTCGTAGTCTCATCCGTAAGAATGCTCTTGGCTTGTAGGGCTATGCCTCATAGTCAAATTCTTTCCGTTTCAAAAAAAAATGAGATGGCTTGGAGGTGACATTTATCTTTGAACTCGAGAAGCCACCTAATTTTTCCTGATTGCACTAAGTAGGGGTGGACATTTACAATTAATTGTTAATTCAATTAATTATTTAGCAATTAATTGCTATTTCAATTAGCAATATGCAATAGAATTATTTGAATTGAAACACTCAATTAATTGACTATTAATTAATTGCACTTTCATTTCAAATACCCTAGTTAATTGATAATTGATTACTCGTAACATTCATCTCTCTTTCTCACTGATTAATGAAGATGGAGGTTTGGTCGACCAAAAAAAAATGAAGACGGAGGTTTGGGTTGGATTGGCCTTCGGCGGACCGAGTTCGATAGAATAAGACCCATTCTTGTTTCAATAGAAATACTTGTACTTCATTTTCCGCATCAAATCATCAAATCATCATCTTCTTCCTCCACTGTTCTTCATTTTCCGCATCAAATCATCATCAAATTCCCACATTCAGATGTCTACGCTTGAGGACCTCCCCTTCTACGTCTTTCATCCTCTCGCAGCCCTGCTGCATCCAGCGTCATCTTAATTCATCAGATCTGAGAATAAATTCCAGTGACGACTGCAAAAATCTCAATCTTCCAAATTTCAGTCTGATTTTCTCTCTTTCTCTGTAATCAATCGATCAATCGAATTCGAAGATGATGTCGCTTTACAGCTCCGTTGATGCTCTCTACGTCGATTCCTTCGGCTCCAATCTGAGATTTTCCCGTCTTGTTGCTCGCCAGAGTAACATTCTGGCGCTGGAAGTTGCCTTGAAGAGCGTCGGTGAAGAGATCGTTCCAACGGATTCTTCGTTCACTATCTCCAGTCTGCCATGGCTGCTCTCTTGCAGTTCCAATGTGGAATTTGTACGGCGATGGAGAGATCTGAGATCCAGAGAGGGTATCGGGGAAAGAGAGATTTGAGATCCAGAGAGGTTATCGGGAAAAGAGAGAGAGGGAGGAGGAGAGAGAAAAAGCGATGGAGAGAGAACAATTTTTTACTACTGATTTTTTTTATTAAATAAAGTAATTGAGGACAGTTCATGTTCCTGCTGCCGGAGAGGGCGGGGTAGCGGCGGAGAACGGAGAGGACGGTGGATTGAAAGATGGAGAAATTGAGGAGGAAGGTTTCATCTTCTCCGATAGGCCATTGATTTTATCTTTTCAATCTGGAGATAGGTTTATCTGTTTTAACAATTAATCAATTAATTGCTACGTACAATTAATTGAAACTGTTTTGTATTGAAAAAAGAATTCAAATCAATTAATTGATTTGAAAGAGTCTGCTATATCAAAACAGTTAATTGTCCAATTGACCAATTTTTCAATTTTTCAAAACAATTATTCAATTACAATTATTTATGCCCACCCCTAGCACTAAGGGCCTGTTTCGCATGGTGTTTTTGGGGTTATTTGGGGTATTTTTTTTTAAAAAAAAAATAACCTTGGTAATTGATGTTTGGGTATACTGCTATGTTTTTGAGAGGTGGGCGTGATGGAGGTGAAATTGGATGATTTTTGTCCAAGATCACCACACCTGAATTACAAGGTGAAGATGGAGGTGGTCGAGGTTGTTCCTTCTTTTCCCTCTTGTCCTCCCTCTCATTCGTTCTTTCTCAGCTGCTCTTCTCACCAGCACGCCTCGTTTTTCCTCTCTTCTCTGACTCCAGTCGTTGGGAAGTCTGAAATTCACCAGCCATGGCGGCGATTATCCTGTCGGTGTTGATGAACTTGGTTGGAATTGGAACTGGAAGTCTGCGACCATCACTCCTCTTCTCCGAGAAGCCATGGCGGCAATTATCCAGTCATTGGGAATTCTGCAAGTACCCTCCTCTTCTCTTCTCTGGCCAGCCATGGCATCCATACCGTCGCTCGCATTTTTCGACCGACCAGAAGGAGAAAGAGCAGCAATGTAACGACCCGAAATTTAAGTACCCGAATTAACCTCCATAAACCTACTTAGAAGGTAAATAAGGTTCGGAATACTAGATTATCGGGGAACGTTATAGAAGAAGTTTGTTCTTCTTCCGTGAGCTTTGGATCTTACGACCGAGTACGAGTTATTATTAGGTTCATTTAAGCGGAAGATTTAGTTGTCAAAAGATGGGGATTGCGAACCCCGAAAAGATCGTAAGCCCGTTGGAGGCTTCATCTGTCCTAGACTATCGCGAAAACGTTTTGAACAGAGATAAAAGCGGAAATCATAAATACAATAAAATGCCACGGCCACGCCAGGTCAAAACGATAAAACGTATGAGCAAAAGAGTGCGAATGTCAAGCGCCTCCCTCACTCTAATCGTCCAAAAGGTCTGTCCCGAAAACCATCCACATAAGCAAGTCATATCGGGTAAAGGGTACCTGAATCTAAAAAACAAGAAATATATCGGGGTCAATCATCGGAAATATGCACACTCCGTGCCATATAAAGAGGCATACTTAAACTACATGAATGTTAAAATGCAACACATAAGCAAGTGTATAGCTATATATAAATGCGAAATAAACACACAAGGGCCCGTATCATCATCATAATCATCATCATCATCATCATCATCCTTCTCAAACGTACTCATCCTTCTCAAACGTACTCATCCTTCTCAAACATACTCATTCTTTCTCATCATAAGCCTTTCATCATTTCATTCGTGTTCCATCGAGTATAAGTCATTTATTTAGATTTTGACGGCCGTCCTACCATAGACACATAGCATACATATGAATTATTGGATTTACTAAGTTCATCCTACGTCATATTACCAGTTTATATTCCTAAACATGTTACTAGGTCGCGTGATGCATGAAGACTCTCGATAAGACAAAGAGTATCACATAAATCCATCATGAGTAAGTCCAGGGGACTTACCTGGAGTCCGGAGAATAAGCAAGCAATAAAGTGCACAACCAAGGATCCAATCAACAAGAGCCTATTAATTTCATTAAGCTTTCATTAGGCGGTATTCTAATGCATGGTACCCAACCTAATAATCAACATACATCCACATGAGGTTCACGATTCTATAGATTACACACTTTGGTTAAGTGATCCGGACTTAACCAGTTATAATCTATATCGTATTATCACATAATCGATTTTCTTCTTATCGGATCATAAGCCAAGTTATGGGTATACTTCATTTCTGTATTTTATATGCTCTAAGTTTCGGTTATGCCATCACATATTTAACCATATTCTTAGCATTCCTTTAACCAAGTTTTCTAACCGAGTTATTATAAACACTGGTTACTAAAATTATAATAACTCTTGATCCAACCGTTAGATCGCCCTAATTTTTTAAGGACAGTTAGATAATATTCCCATGAACATCATATTAAGATTTCAGCCGAATCAGACCGTTGGATTGGAAATAAAGTCCAAATTACAGAGGCATATATATCCATTTTGTTTCTTGACATTTGCTACAAAACGCAACCAAAAACACATAGAGGCTCCACTTCCTAAGCCCTTTCCAAGCACACAAGATCTATTCCTAGATAGGGGGAGGCGGATGAGGGATTACCTTTGAAGAATCCCACACAAACGACTCAAGAACACCCTCGGGAGTCCTTCGGAACATTTTTCAAACACCTTGCCATTTTGTCACCAAAAATCCCAAAACATGATTTAGATTCTTACTGAAAGTTGAATAAAAGGAGTTATAACACATGTTGGAACTCAGTTTTGGAAGAAAGGAAGGGTTCTTACCAAGAAATCAAGTCAAACTCTCAAGACCCTTCAAAAACAGTTTTCTGCAGCTCCAAAGATGGACGATTTTGGCTGGGCAAACGACCTTGGATTTTTGTGTTTGAGATATGTATGGAAATCTGGATTCAAGACGGATCCATGGCCACCGAGTTTTCTCAATTTGGATGAGTATGGAGGGAGTTATGCTATTTCTTGTGAAGGCTGTCCAAAATGGACCTAAAATGGAGCAAGGCTCTCCTTCTCTCTCTCTCCTCTCAAGTGACGCTGGGGTTCTTTGGATGAGCTCCACATTAGTGTTGGGGTCAGGCTTATAGAGAGAGGGGTGGTTGGCTTCATGAGTCAAAGCATGGGTGTGATGGGAAGGAAGTGATGGGAGTGGTTGAATGTCTACCTTCACAAGCAAGCCACAAGTCAAGGGTTTGGTGGCTCAATGTTAGGCAATTGGGTGGATGACCTCTTTAACATAATGTAAAAATCCGAGCTCGCGAAGCGTTAAAATCCATTACGTTTATAAGATACGAGAAACGTAGCTTGGGTATATTTTTCCCCATCATTGAATCCATGTAAAGCTAGGCATAAAAATTTTAAATTTTCCGGGTTTTCATAATTATAAGGGAGGATAATATTTTGATTATCCTACGGATATTTTATAAATATTAATTAAATTCCGGTCTTTACAAGCAAGGAGTCCTCTTTATGTCAGCCACACTCACATCGTTCATTATGGATTCCAATCGGGTTGGAGGAGGAAGTGTGGCCAACAAAACAAGGGCAATTAGGTCATTTTACTTTTTTTTCTCTCACAAAATAACCTTATACTCTCCAAACACTACACGGTGTTATATCGAAATTTTTTTAAAAAAATAATCTCCACATCTTCCACCTCCATAACTCATACAATAATCTCACCTCAATTAACTGCTAAAAAACAATCTTCACCCCTTAAAAAACAACATATTGACAAACACTACATAGGGAAGTGTAACATGTCCTATCAACTGTGACAAAGATTCACAAATAGAATCATTATACCATGTGCAACATAGAGTCACACGAATTAAAACTCATTTCAGCCACATCAGCAACTATTCCTGTTACATCAGCTTTACACTAACTTTTCAGCTTTTTACATTTTTCACTCAGAACAGAGAGTCGCGCGGCTCTTATTTCACTTTACACTTATTTATTTATTTATTAAGCTAAATGCTTATTTATTTTTTATTAATGATATTATTAATATTAATATTAATATTAATACGTGTCATTAAAATAAAAAGGCACACAATTAAATTTAGAAATTTTTGTTAATGATATTATTAATGTTAATGATATTATTAATATTAATATTAATATTAATGTCCGTTTCTAATGTTCATTTGTAGTGTGTAAGTTCATTGGTATGTGTAACTTCATGTTTAAGGTGTAATTTCATGTGTGTTTTCATGTTCCGGGTGTAGAGGGTATTGTTATTTAATGTTTAAATTTATGTATTTTTTATGGTGTAAGTTTATGTTGATTTAAGTTAATGTTGTTTATGTGACTATAAATCTTTAACATATGGTAAACTTAGCGAAAATTTTTCCCCCAAACATATGCAAAATGGGTATCATTGGATAGGAAAAAATAAATCCTATTCAAAAATATTTAAAAAATATATATATTTAATTAAAACCCCTTTCCATGTGGCATGTTTCAATTAAATGACCAAAAAAAAAAAAACTCTGAATCATCCGGCGCTTGCATTTGCTCCTTTTCCCCCGAATCATATACTCTCCTCCCTCTTTCCAAATTAGTTGAGCTGGCATGGGGATTTGATCCGCACGAATTTCTGATGCCAATGGTCTTACCTCGTTCCTCCAGGAGTGCATACACAAAACAATATGGAGATAATTATAGATCTCTACCAAAAATGGAAAAAAAAACGATACTTCGTAATATAATAGATTGTAATAAAAGGTGGCATTATATATGAAGTGTTAAAAGTAGGCATGGCCTCGGGTGAAGGATCGGGGAGGGGTGACCCGAACCCTAACGGACTCTGTATCCACTCCATCATCGTCCTCGGAATTAGTCCCCAAGATGTTCTTCTGCATCCGCATATCCGCCTTCTTCCAATCTACAAGGAAAACTTGGGCTTCGAGGTTCTCGGGAAGCAACCTTGATCTCTTCTCCAAAAGAATCTGACCTCCGCGACTGAAAAGCTGCTCGACGGCAACGGTGGAGCAAGGGCCCTCAAGTTTTTGTTAGGAATCTTTGTCTTTCGGGACGGCTCCACCATTCTAGGACATCGAAATCTTCTTCCTCATCGCTGTGAAAATCAAAGTTAGTGGAGAAATATTCGTCGATCTCCGAGTAGGAGCTCGACGAAGATCTCGACCTCTTTGACCCAAAGATATCTCGGGCAAGTGCCTTAGTTTTAGCGGTGATGCTAGTTCGTGACCCGCTTGAACTGGAAGGCACGGGAGGACGACCGGAGGAGGGCGCTCTATCGCCCGTCAAATATTGAGTATATAATTCTTCTAATAATCCTCTAACTCTAGCAACTATAATTGGAACATTACAATCGGATTCTTCCTCAATTTGTAAAGTCGAAAAATAGTTTTCCAAAAACTTTTGAACCTTGTTTAATTTTTATCTAGGATCGAAACAATACGCTACGAGGAAAATGTCGGGTATAACTTTGTAATATGCCACCCGTTTTCGCCACATCTCCAAAACAATGTCGGAAATGGAAGGCATGTTAATCCCGTCTTGAAGGGCTATTGCTACATTCATTGCAATAAAACAGAAAAGGCTTGATGTAGGCATGTAAACGTGGCTGAAAGTTCGAGTTGCGTCGTAAAAAACTTTGAAAACATCCACAACATCTCAGGCCTGAGTCCAAACCTCTGCAAAGATGTTTGACCCTTCGATGTTTTGTGTTGCAAAACCGGAAAGAAGTTCCTTATAAGCGATGGAATCATAAATCATTTTGTAAGTCGAGTTCCACCGAGTGCAAACGACCGTGGGGAACTGTTTTGGGTGAGTTTGGTGAGAGCGACCATAAGCGCTCCATTGTTGGCGAAGCTATTTGCTTCGCCCAAGTGCCCGCAAAACAAATTGAATTGGTTCAACAACAGAATGTAAATAGTTTAAACCATCTTGCACACATAAGTTTATAATTTGAGGGGCGCAACATATGTAGAAAAACTTACCGCCTATCCCGGGCTAACATTTTTGGATTAATTCCGGAATAGATGCGGTGTTGGCAGAACGTTGTCAAAATCGATACTAAAAAATCTTTTAGTCAATCTATATTCTTGTAAAATGTTTAAAAGGACACGTGCTATGTTTCGTGCCGTGTGTGCTTCGTCGAAAACTCGAAAAGCAAAAACACGTTTGTGCAATTCAAAACGTTGATCAACCCAATGACACGTAACACCCATGTATGAGTGATGTTGCCAATGGTCGGTCCAAATGTCACTACAAATCGAAACTTGTAAATCATGGTTTTTGTGAAAATATTCGATTAATTCATTTTTACGGGCATTATACCGTCTAAGTATTTTCCTCTTAACCGTGTTTCGACCAATACCTTGCCATGCAGGTTGAACATTTTGTGTAATAAAATCATTGAAACATAAACGTTGTGAAAAACTATAAGCTAAACCCTCGGCAGCTATCATTTCCGCATAATTATCATGACAACTACGATAATCATAAGACCATAAACCAGCGGGTTGAGAGGAAGAAGATGCGTACCCGGTTAGTTGAGTTTGTCCTTTGGCGAGGCCGAGCTTTTCGGGATGCTTCGTCCGGATATGGCGACCGTAGTTCCCATACCCGCCTCCCTTCTTGTGCTTGTAGACCGTCCCGTAGAAGTTTCACTTGGCCGAGCAACTGGCTTCCTCCCAAGCCAAATCCCTAGGCCTCTTCGTGAACCAATACTTGAAAGTAGCGGCTCGAACTTCCGTCGTAGTAATAGGGTCGCCTTCGGCCGGAGTTCCTTGACTCCCTTTAGCGGGGAATTCGGACTCTTGGGTCGGGATCGTTGGAGTTCCGGCTTGGGGGGTCCCCTCGGGCTCGACCTCCTCCTCCTCCATAATCTCGTCAACGTGGCGGCTAAAAGAGCATCATCTCGACGACGTCGGGACCCGCTCGCTACCGAGACCGATGCACTTCGCCGAAGGCTTGGTCCCGCCGTGGGGTTCGAGTCGCCTTCGCCTCCAACACTCGGGGTCGATGAAGATGGGGCTCCGCTAACACTCTCGCGACCCCGGGTAATTCTGTTGAAGACACCCGACATTTTGCATTTTAGAGATTTAAGAGAGAGAATAGAGATTAGTGAGAGATTAGTAAACCGGGACTACGAGAGATAAGATAGAGATATTAGAGAGCGATTAGAGAGATGAAGATGAGATTAGAGGAGATGAGTGAGGTGTGGGTTGAAAATGGGAGGGAAAAGGGGTTTATATAGGGCCAAACCGAGGCCTCTCGGCTCGAAACCGACCGTTGGGCAACGGTCGACCTGGCGGGTCCAACATTCAACCCGGCATGTTGACCGTTGTAAAATAGCCGTTGGTTTTTTTTTTCGTTTGTGGGTGTTGTTTGGCTTGTTACTTACCTCTTTGAGTTGGAAATCGATGTTTTATGTAAAACTTTTAATTTATTTTATTGAGTTTTTAAATTTTTTGACATTTTAAATTTGATATCTATTGTTTAGGTAATTTTTTCAAAGTTGTTAGGTAATTACTAAACAAATAATCTTATGAAACACCATTCATTCAAACACAAGTTTATTGTAAACCGACATACGATTACAAGTTCACAACTCACATTCACATCACATTAAAAGTTAAAAACTTAAAACATAAACTTACTACATAACTACACTACTCACTACTTAGGACTAGACTAGTTACCACCACTCGAGCCCGATGCGCCATCGTTCTTGTTCTTATCGGGTGCTTCTTGGTGATGTGAAGCTTCAAATTTCCATACCTAAGGTTATTTGTCACCTTGTACTTGTGACCGCAATGACGACAAACGGCTTCGAACTTCCCACCGGCTTGCTCCACCTTCTCGTAATGATCCCGGAACAACGTCGACCGAAGGTTCTCACCGGATCTAGCTGCGTCGGACATGATTACGAGCTTATGAAAATAAAATTATAGGTGATTGATGGATTGGATATGGGATGGGATGTGTGTGATTTGTGAAATGGAGTTGGATATTTATAGCCCCGAGCCTAATCTACTAAACACTGGCCGTTACAACGGCTACATTTTTTATTAAAAAAATCATCCGACGGTGGGCCCACACTCCAACGGTTGGGTCACTGGGTTTCAAAACCCCCGACCCTAACCCTAACCCGTTACCCGTCCACACCCAGGGACCCGTCAACCCGTAACCCGTGGCCACGCCTAGTTTGAAGTCCAAGCATGGCCATTGTTGTGATGTGTGGATGATTGTCTCACATCGAAAAACACGGAATTTCTGGCCTTGCATATAAGTGGGTCACTCCTTCTATTGCCAATTGGTTTTAGGATGGAATCCCGCTTGTCTTATGTGCTCGGCTTGGGTGCACATGATGCGCTCTGACATGTGGACCCCCCACGGTTATATGGCCCACCGGGATTTATCAGCCATGGTTTTTCCTTTTTGGTTATCAATATGCTTCAACTACCAGAAATTGAAGATTGACAGAGGAAGAAGAAAAGGATAACAACAACAAATATAAAAATAGAAGCTGATAAATGCAAATTATGCAATGATACAATAAATAAATATCCTACCAAATTCCTTCCAAGTACCAACAAATCTCACAAATACAATGGTAAATGGCTATCATCTCATCTTGGAGATGCTTCATCATCGTCGTCCTTGAGAACAGAACACACAACCTGCCTTGGAACACGACTGTCAAGCTCCCCGGATCCCTCTACCAACTTCAAGTCGAAGTTGCTCTTATGCATCAGCATGCTTGGTGACCCAGAAACTCGCCTTCTTGGGCTTGAAAATCTTGGTGACCCAGGGAACTTCCCTATGGAAGTCAGTGTATGAGTTATGTCCAATTCCTTGGTTTTCAGGCTCCTATCCGGGTTCATCAATGGCCCGTTCTTCAACTCGAATGGCATTGGATACAAGGAACCGTTCTCGATGGGAGTTTTTTGCTTTACCAAGATTTCTTTTGCCTTGTCTGCCACTTCCAAGGCCTTGGTCTTGCTCATCCTCAACAGCCTCCAGGGACTAATTGTTACGCTGAGGCTTTGCTTCTTGTTCAATCCTGAGGTTGCTTCGGATTCTGGATCAATCATGATGGTTAACCTTCCAGGGCTCTGAAAAGTTTCTTCGGCATTAGGGAAGTAATGCTTGATGTGTAAATGTGGGTGCTAGTAATGTTGGCAAAGTTTTCTTAATACCTGATTCTGGTTTTCGCCAGCACATACAAACTTGGATGCCACAGCAATTGGTCTAGTTGGCGAGTCTTCAAATTCGAAGCTGTCGTCTGATGACCAATCGGAATCCTCTAACTCATGGTATTGGGTAGCGTCTTTCATGGCCAGTATGTATTCGTATGTTCTAAGTCCCTACATAGAAGTACGAAAGTGTAGTTACATTTATAGCTAAAATATAGACGGTGGCGGGGGTTTGTCCCATCCAAATGACAGAAAGCCTTTTCCTTGACATGAAACATAATCTTCTTCAAAAGTAAGGTACCAAATAAACCACAACATTGAAGGATCAGATCACAGATTCACAGATGTAAGAATAAGGTTTACACAGCAATGTGATTCTTGAAAAACCTATCACTGTTCTCTGAATTTCACTAATGCTTTGTGGCTAGTTGTTACTAAACCGCTGAGATAAGTACCTTTTGAATGAGAACCACATGGAAAAAGAAGAGCTGGCCTAGTGCTGCTAATCCATAAGCTGTCATCATAACCAACAAAATCTGCAAATATTGAGCCAGTAAAAAAAAATCAGTAAATTCTATTTGTAAACGAGTCACATATTGGAAGAGGATATATGATAAAGTGTGTTATATTACAGTTATAGCTGCCAGAACCCCTCTTGGAAAATTCGCATAGTGCCTCCGTGCAAGCTCTTGTTCCACCCCTTTCTTAGCAGCAAAACAACGAACAAATACAGCAATCGCTGCCCCCCCTTCAATAGAGAGCTGGAAGAGATACATTTGATTCAGCAATAGTTTCTCATCAGTTCAGAAGAGAAAAGCCAAGAGCTATTTTTCAAGATAAGAATGGGATGTGAAGCTCATTGTTATAAGAAACTAACCAGCAATAACACAAAAACCATAAGAAGGATGAACGTGGTGTAGTTCTTTTTCCCTATGCAATTGTTCAACCACTGGGACAAAAGATGAACACCATATTTCAGATCACAAGTAAACTGAAATTTCTTCTTAATGTTGGGTCAAGGAAGGAAAGGGAGATCAGCTGATCAAGGAATTAATTTAAACTTGGTTTTTACCTTGCAATGATGATCAAACCCTTCAACGCAACGATTACAAGTCCGACAGTGCTTGCTATGCTGTTGGACCTGTAAGGAAAATGGGAATGGGAATTAATTCATCGGCAATACCACATACACAAGCACCAAGTTATTCCACAAGGACAGGTACACAGTACACAGGCAATTAATTTAACACCAAAACCGGAAAATGCAGAACAAGAATCAAACAGATTGTTCTTGGGACTATAATATGAATCTCCTTCAACACTCATCTTTTGACTTGTCTGTTTAATACACATGTTAAAATGTTCACAATTTCCTGATATTGTTTATCTACAAATCTACAGTTGAAATCCACCTTCATTTTCTCAAAGACAAGTACTCAAGAAACATACAAATTTATGCTACTGACCTCGAAATCACACAAGGAGCAAAATGAGATATCATCATCCTTCGGATCTGGGGCCACCGCATCTTCTTGTGTAACAAACGGAAAGGGAAGCAAAGGCTCATTTTGCACATTCCTCGCCACTGGACCCAAGTACTTCCTTCTAATCCAACTCCTAAGAATCTTGTGCTCGATCCTCCTTACCATCCTTGTAACAAGTTGACGAAGCATAACCCCATAATTCAACTTCGAGAAGCCTTTGGATTTGCCTTTCTTTTTCTTTCTTAATCTGGTCTTATCAGTTGGATCAAGAGCAACACATCTAATGAATAGAAACATTGCAGAGGCAGCCTGAATGATCAAGGCAAACAATTAGATGGACAATGGAGTGAGCTGCTAGGCAATGGTAAAAATAGAAAAAATGTATATAATTTGGTTTACCACAAAGCCAAAGATCGAACAGAGTGTGATTTCTACAACTTTGTTGCCAAGAAAAAGCCCGAGAAAACAGTAGAAGGAAGCAACCAGAAAAATGTAGATTGTCATGCCCAGCATCTGCAATGCAAACATGAGTCCAATTGAACCATACTAAAATATGAGTGATCGGAAAAGATAGCATAACATCAGTTAATCAGCATAGATATGTATCACTTATCAGTAACAGGAGAAGAAAATGAACTGGTGAGCAATCAGGCAACTAAACATTATAACCCTATATATGGCAACAGATTCAGATGTCTGGCTTCAAATCACCAATTTATGCAGATCAAATTTCCACCAACTGGTAATTCAAATTCAAGAAATGTTTGGGAAACAAACAAACAAAAAAGGATCAATCTTTAAACAAGAGCTGACATTGAAAATTAATACAGTACTCAGTAGGACAAACCCTAGATGTTGAATGGAGAAAGAAACTCAGATATCTAACCTGAAAAGGATGAAGAGGGCGTTGCCAACCATGCCGCCTGGCCTTCATTGGACACCTTTTGATAGATACAGCTAGATTATGGTTGTCGAACTTCAGATTAATCTACAAGACCGTTCCGGCATTGTTAATTTTCTCCCTCAATGAGGTGGCCATACATGGGCGATATCTAATTTCGATTTCGCTCGAAATCTTCAGAGATTGGGCTCAGATATATACAGGATATATATGAGCAATTGAAGGGATAAATTAAAAAGAGAATGGATTTGTAAGGAAGTAAGCTGGATTGGTGGGTCACAGGGTCAGTGCGACAAGAAGAGGGGAAGTATATTTGTTCGTGAATCTGAGTGGTGAGATAATGAATCTCATCTGGGAACTGTGATTGTGTTTGTGTTTGAACTGAAGTCCCCACTCACTCCCCACCGTAGAGAGAGAAAGAGAGAGAGCTCAAACGGTCGATTTCTTGAACCTTCAAATTTTGAAAGTTGAGCTCTGCCCGCTCTCTTGGTCAACAGTCAGCGTACAAATGGGAAAAACTCATGATTTTTGTTCTTTTTTTTAAATGGAAAAAATGACTTTTTGAAATAATCTCAACTAAATTTTAATTGAAATTTATCTTCCCTATAAAAAAAATTGTGCCAATTTCAACCGTTTCTCCTTTTTGGAGAATTGTAATTTAATTTCTTAATTGAAAATAAAATTTTAATTGAAATTTAATGTACCTTATTAGTTAGGTCTAAATAAAACAAACCGTGCATTTTGTTTAGAATATTTATTTAATTAAATCTGAACTCGACAAATTGTGTTTGAACTACCCTTTGGCAATCAGATTGTGTTTCAACTACCCTTTGGCAATATGTATTTCAAAGGTAATGTTATGTTCAAATTAAATATGAACTCAACAAAACCTATTTGATGGCTATTCCTACTCCTTGAATTTCTAAATAAAGAGCGATCATATCCGGGGTTAGAGGCTATTCCTACTCCTAATAGCTAGGTAATCCATGTTTTTCCAAAAGCTAAGTAAAAGGGTAGGTCGTTGCCTATTCCTACTCCTAATTTTTCTAATATGACTAAGTTTTTATGGGTATTTATGTACACACATTAAAGACTAATTCTCATCAGTTTGCTCAACAAATTATCATCTTCTTTGCTCAGTTTCTTCTCCAGTTTCAAAATATGTTTGATGACTTCTCATTCGTTGGGTAGTCATTATCTAATTAATAAATTTATGGATGACGATGACAGTATTGATGATGAATATGAAGAAATGTTACTTGTTCACGACGAAGAGAAAATATGCGTTGATCGGAATTTAAGAAGAGCTCATTGTGGTTCTATTATTGGTAACCGTGTGGTTCATCGTGATCTACGTGAGGGTAGGGGTGGAGGGAGGGGGGCATGCGGTGGCTCGAGCCCCCCCCGGAAAAATATTAAAAATATATATATATATATATATATATATATATATATATATATATATATATATATATATATATATATATATATATATATATATATATAGAAAAGAGGTATTAGAGGGACAAGAAAACCTTGCAGCTCAATTGGTAGGCTGTACGTAAGGGGAGTATGTGGGTCTGGAGTTCGACTCCCTCCTTTGCCCATATTTTCAAATTTTTTTACCTCTTTCTAATCAAGAGAAACATCCCATTTTTTTACAGGACCTTATTTTCAAATTTTTTTAACCTCCTTCTAACCGAGAGAAAAAAGAAGGTTACCTCCTTCTAACCGAGAGAAACGAAACCTTATTTTACTAGGAAGGTTACCTCCTTCTAACCGAGAGAAACGAAACCTTATTTTACAGGACCTTATTTTCAAATTTTTTTAACCTCCTTCTAACCGAGAGAAATAGGAAGGTTACTTCCTTCTAACCGAGAGAAACGGAACCTTATTTTCATTTTTTTTACCTTCTTTTAACCAAGAGAAACATGAAGGTGCGGCGCGCAGTGAGACAACAAGGCTCACCGTGAGGTTCAGTTCGAGGTTTCCAATCCATCCAGAAGTTGAGCCCCCCCTGGACAAATTCCTGGCTCCACCCCTGCGTGAGGGCCATGAACGACTTTTCCATGACTACTTTGATGATCCTCCGAAATATGGAAGTACTTTCTTTCAAAGGAGATTCAGAATGAAACAATCTCTTTTCATGCGCATTCATGATGCCGTCGTCGCACATGATACGTATTTCGTTCAAAAGAGGAATGTCGCTGGACGTCTTGGCAACTAGCATACGGTGTTACAATCGATTATGTTGATGAGTATGTGCAAATTGGGGAAATCACTGCCATTGAACATTTAAAAAAGTCTGTCCTAGCAATCGTTGAAGTTTTTGGTGATAAGTACTTACGGGCACCAAATAGCAATGACATTAAGAGATTTCTAGCAATAGGGGAAACACACGTGGCTTCCTTGGGATGCTTGGAAGCATTGATTGTATCCATTGGACATGAAAGAATTGCCCCACCGCTTGGCATGGTATGTTTACTTGCCCTAGTTTTTAACCTATTATTATTTTAGAAGTTGTAGTTTCATATGATTTATGGATATGGCATGCTTTTTTTAGATTACTTGGGTCTCTTAATGACATTAATGTGTTAGAACGATCTTATGTATTTAGTGGATTGGATGAAGGTCGTGTCCCTCCTAGTAGCTATAAGGTGAACGGGAGACCATATAAGTTGGGATATTATCTTGCCGATGGTATTATCCATCATGGGCAACATTAGTGAAGACTATTTCAGCTCCACAAGGAAATAAGCATAAACATTTTGCTAAAGGGCAAGAATAGGCAAGGAAAGATGTTGAACGTGCATTTGGAGTGCTGCAAGCACGTTTTGCTATTGTTCGAAACCCAGCACGACTTTGGGATAAGAATAATCTTAAAAATATTATGATGGCATGCATAATTATACATAATATGATTGTCGAATATGAGCATGATGAAAATGAGCGTATTCGTAGACTTATGAAGATGACTGATATTGAAAAAGAATACAATCATGTTGATGAAATTCCGCATATATCATTTTCGATCGATCATACACCGACAATAATGGATTTCATTGCAAATCGGCATCGAGTTAGAGATCGGCAAATGCATACTCAACTCCGAGAAGATCTTATCGAGCACTTGTGGAAAAAACATGGCGTCAATTAGTCTGTTTATTTCTTATATGAACCTTATGTTGTTTCCATGTTCATGTAATGACTACAAAATAAAATATAGGTTTTATTTTTTAATTATTACTCCAAAAAACAATTTCATATCATAAAAAATTATATTAATATCTATATAATATCTATTTCTATATAATCTATATATCTATATATCTATATAAGATACTAAAAGAGAGGCTTGAAATAGGCTATGGTGCGATTCGTATACGTGGCATTTTTTGGATTAAAATGGTGTTATTTTTTCATATGTGTCATATTCTGAATTAAAACGGTATTATCTTTTTGAGACACATCAATTAATAAGCCAATATAGTTAGTTAAAAAAAACTTATCTTTTTATATCAAATAATATATAAAATATAACCTTACATCATATAGCACAAGTAGAAAACCTGAATGATACCTTCCTCAAGACTTTAGGAAAAACAAACCCAGCTTCCTTCACATGGGTTTTATTTTTTTGCTGGCTTTCTTATAATAGCTTAAGGAGTCTTGCATATTTTACAAACTATGATCAGTACTATATACTCAATTCTGTGGCTAGCTATCAATTATATATAAAGATTTACTATCATATACACAACCCTGAACTCTATACTAAGACTGCTCGAGGGATCTCTTCTCTCGAGCAATTTGTGTGTTTACAATCTATACAGATCCTCAACACAACCAGCAGGGAAACAACAAGGACCAAAAGCAGAATTTGGACACCACGTGTTCAAGACTTCAGCTACAAAATAACAACACTGGGTACTGGGAGTAACTGCAATCAGGAAGGGGAAGGAGTAATCCACACCTCACCATCACATCATAACTCAAATAGAAGGGGCTTATGGAAGGTTTGCAGCTGCAGTAATTTTTTTTATCTTCCATGGGCTTTTACATGCACTTTTCGCATACATTGTCTACAGTTGTTAACTTGTGAGGCTCTTGCTCTGATCTGTACAGCCTTTGCTAACCTTGTAAAACAAAAACTTTGGACATTATTTTTTCTCAAGCAATTACACTTTATTGCTTGGAGGAAGGAATGTAATATATGTATTCACTCGCACCTAATGAGGTTTGCTGTACCATGTTTTATATGTCAGACTGATGAAAAACAAAACACAGGAACTATCCCTCCCCACTTCCGAAATCATGATTCAAATATTCTAACAAGCCATCCTTCAAAACTTAAAACTCTTCAAACCAAACACAATATTTCAATTATAAATTCTATACTTTGGACTAGAATTATGAATCCTGAAACCACTGATAATGTTAACTCAAAAATCCAAACAAACACAAACCATTTTAAAAATCATATCTATTATAAGTATGGTCCTAACTCTTTAAGGTACCAAAACCCCCAATTTGTTTTATATGAAACTAGCTCAGTACCCCGTGCATTGCACGGATCTTTGTTTTAAAATATATGTTTATATAATATCATTTATTATTTTTGACATAAATATTATAAGTATCACAAACAAAGTAATAAAACATTCTCTAACAAATTGAATACTGAAATAAATAAATATGCTAAATAATAATAAACTTTAAGCATTAGAATCAAATATAAGCATAACATTATCCAAATATTGGTAAAGCTTGTAAATTTTATTAGTATCAAAATGATGCTCATAAATATTAGAATAATAATGAAATGAAATAAATAAGGCAATGTAAAAAATAAAACGAAAGAATACGTTTGAGATACAGTTGAGCTAATTAAAAAAAAATGAGTCTTCCAAATAGATCAAAGTATGTAACGGTGGTAATATTTTTTCATTTTTTTCATGTAGATGATGTCTCCGTAATCAAGAGTGGTGGAATGGATTTTCTTCATGAATTACACTAATATAGAAATAATTACATGGAGAAATTAAATTCATTCCACCATTATTGATTATAAAAATATCAACTACCTAAAAAATGACAAAAAAAAAATGAATAACTTTAGGAAACAATACAAGAAAAGTAAATAAGATTTTGGAGCGTTGAGAATCAGGTAAAAATACGAACAGATAAACTCATATTTATTTATTTATATTAAAAAATAAATATAATTTTATTTAAATTTTATCTAATGAATATCTAAACTAAGCAATTGCCATAATATCGAGAATATCTCAACCGATTCGTATTATAAGGAATTAAAAGAAAATACGATTATACAAAATAACTTAATTAATTATTACGTAACTAAAAAATCAGACATCATCGAGAATATCTCAACCGATTCGTATTATAAGGAATTAAAAGAAAATCTACTTATACAAAAATAAAAAAAATAAAAATCAATACTTAATTTGGATACGATTTGTTAAGATTTTGTGTTATTAATAAATAATTAAATGAATGAAGTTGTTAATGGAATTTGTAAAATAAGTTAATTAATTAAAAAAGGCTACATTAAAGGAGAAGCCGCCACATGTCGTAGGCGACTTCTCCTTTAGTATTATAATATAGATTTAGCTTCTGGAACGTAAGGGGACTTAGTAGGAAAAATGTCTGGACTCACATTGAATCTACTTCCAAATTGGATCACATTAAAATTTTAATGCTTGCTGAAACAAAATTAACAAATCCACCTCCAGAAAGTTGTTGGAGAAAACCAGGATTCGACAAAATGTTCTTTCAACCTTCAAATGGTCTGTCCGGAGGCCTATGCCTTCTTTGGAAAGAATCACAATTCCAAAATGAAAGCCTCACTATTAGAAACTCCACTGACTGAAACATTCAGGCAGATTACACCAACACCAAACTAAACATTACAATAGAAATCCTTTTTATATATGCAACTCCATATGAAAACGAAAAAAATGATTTTTGGGCATCTATAGATGAATACATATGCAAAGCAAAGGACTCTCTTATTATTTTGGGGGATCTAAATGAAATTCTAGACCCAAATGACAAGCAAGGTGGCAGATCGCCATCTATTAACAGATTTACAAGACTCAAAAATATAATTAGTACTCATAATTTGGTTGATTCTCCAACTTGTGGTAATAGCTTCACTTGGAGAAAACGTGAACATGGTAGCGATAATATTTATGAAAAATTGGACCATGCGATTATAAGCCATTCTATCCTAAAAGAATTCCCTAATCTTTGTACCAAAAATCATGCTTTTCTGAAATCAGACCATGCTCAAATCACTCTGGATCTCATGGATAATCAAAAACCAAAATTACAACCTTTTAACTTTGAAATGGATTGGACAACAAGAAAGGACTATGAAAACATTGTGCATTCGGCTTGGAGACTTGACTCTCCGGGTTCCCAAATATTTAAATTAACAAAGAAACTACAAGAAGTCAAAAGAAAGAGTAAGCTATGGAGCAAGGTTACCTTTGGGAACGTTTTCCGCCAAATAAAACAAGTTGAATCACAACTTTTAGAGCTGCAAAACACGCTTATAAACGCTTATAACTATGATCTAGACAATAAAATCAAAAGGCTCACAGCAAAACACGCTACACTTTTAACCTATCAGCAGAAGTATTGGGGACAACGAGCCAAAAGGATACATGTTAAATCCATAGATGCAAACACTAAATACTTTCACAAAATAGCAACCGGAAGACGTAATAGAAATATAATAAAACAGATCCAAACCACAACTGGTATAACAATCAACAGCGAAGATGAAATAAGAAATTTAATCAAACATGATTTCAGCCAAAGATATTCAATTCAAAGGAGGCAACAGGTACCCAGCAACTTACTAACCCATATAGGAAACGAAATTTCGAATGATGACAATGACTGGTTAACTAGACCAGTCACGAACGCAGAAATTAAAAATGCGGTATTCAGTTTAGCCAACGACAAATCGCCAGGGCCCGATGGGTTTCCAGCGGGTTTTTTTTAAAAAATACTGGCATATTGTTGAACCTTCTGTAATCAAGGCAGTAAAGAGCTTCTTCCTAAGTGGACGGATCCTGAAACAAACAAACCATACGTTTATCGCTCTAATTCCTAAAATAGACAATCCTACCACAACATCACACTATATAGACCGATAAGCCTTTGTACAACAACTTACAAGGTAATCTCCAAAGTATTAGCATCAAGACTAAAAAAAAATCATCCCTAAAATAACTAACCCCCTACAAAGTGCCTTCTCATCTGGTAGATCAATACAGCATAACATCTTAATTGCAAATGAAATTTTTCACTCCTTCTCTAAGAAAAAAGGAAAAACTGGCTGGATGGCAGTTAAGCTAGATATGGAAAAGGCGTTTGACATGGTTGAATGGGATTTTCTTCTTTCGACTATGCTCAAACTAGGTTTCTCTAACAGATTCACGGAGTGGATCAAGGAATGTATAACAACTGTTACTTACTCAGTACTGGTAAATAATGAACCCACAGATGTTTTCTTCCCCGAAAAGGGACTACGCCAGGGCGACCATTTATCCCCTTACCTTTTCCTAATAGTTTCTGAAATCCTTGCTCGAGATCTTTACAATGAATCTGTAAAACCTCAGAGCCATCTAGGAATAAGAATAACAAGAGACGGAACCAAGATTCCGTTTCTAGCCTTCGCTGATGATATTGTTATCTTTGCATCGGCTACCAAAACTGGTTGTGATCAAATCAACAAAACTTTAAGGGAGTACACTGCGCTGTCAGGGCAACGTGTAAATCGACATAAATCCCAATTCCAAACATCTAAAAACGTTTTGCCAGCACAAAAAAATCTGATCCGCAATGAATTAGAAATCGTACACACCCCTAATTTAGGGTGCTATCTAGGATGCCCGATCATTGAAGGAAGAGTAACGAAAGATGACTTCAAAGACCTGATAATGAATACCAAATCTCAACTGCACAAATGGAAGGCAAACTGTCTCTCACAAGCTGGAAGATGTACACTGATCAAGTCAACGCTCGCAGCAAAACCTTTGCATTTAATGCAATGCTTTATGTTACCCAAAGCTGTACACACAGATCTGGACAGAATCAATAGGCAATTCCTATGGAACAAAGGCCAAAACCATAAACCACTAATCAGTTGGTTTGATATATGTAAAACAAAGGAAAATGGTGGACTTGGGCTTCGTTGCTCAGAGGACATGAACAAGGCATTACAGATGAAACTGCTTTGGAAGATACTAGCAGAACCCAACAACCCGTGGGTTACACTAATAAAAGAAAAATACCTCAAAACAACCGATATCCTAAAGTATCAAAAGCGAGGGGGATCCTCGTGGCAATGGGCACAGCTAACAAAATTAATACCGTTATTCAAAAATGGTCTTCAATGGTCTATTGGGGACGGTTCAGCGATAAATTTCTGGAGGGATCTCTGGATGGGTCAGGCACCTCTGAAAACATTTATCCCAGATACTCAACAGATTGATGAGTCGATAAACATACAATACTTCATAAACGAAAACAAAATATGGGACAAGAACAAATTATTTGGAAAACTGCAAGGATTATTACCAAACGAATTAATAGAGAAAATCACCACCGTACCATTGCCTCAAAACATACAAGTTGATAGACTATATTGGAAATGGAGCAACAATGGGTGGTATACGACAACCTCTGCAATTGACATGATACATAAATACAAAAACCACACAAACTCGGATATAAGTTGGGTCTGGGACCTAAACACCACACCTAAAATAAAATCCTTCCTTTGGAAAATCCTCAAGAACGCAGTACCAACAACTGTCAGATTAGCATCTTGTCGGTTAGGGATCCCTACAGATTGTCCTCACTGCGACTCATGCTATGAAGATTTAAAGCATCTCTTATGGGACTGCCCCATTAGCAGGGGGACTTTGATGACGAATGATCCAGGTTCCTTTATGAAAATACATGGGTGTTTTGATAAAGAGACCCAATCAATGACACTCTATGGAATATCAAGAACACAATTGGAAGAACCAAATTTGAGGACCTAACGTTTGTCTGGTGGGGTATCTGGTTCTCTAGAAACAAAACGCACTTTGACAATATAACCCCAGATATAAGAAAGATTTTAGCTTTCAAAAAAGACCAAAAATTTATCTGGGCAACTTCACAACCAAGGGAAAATACGAAAGATAAAATAGCAGCTACAACAATCAACCCAAAACCTAAATTGACTTCAAAAAGAAAAAGAACCAAATGGGAAGCCCCACCAAAAGATACACATAAACTTAACTTCGATGGCTCTCTATCCTCAACAAATAAGGGTACTTTTGGGTTTATCATTCATGATTCCCAGGGTTCTCTTATCTCTTGTGGCTGGGGTCCATCTCCAATCGATTCTGTATGTGGTTGTGAAAGCCTTGGGCTTTGGTATGGCATACAAGCTGCAAAAGACTTGAGGATTACAAAATTGATTGTAGAAGGTGATAACCTAACAATTATTAAAAGCTTAAAAGGTTTGGGGAAGTCTACTGGAGACTCGGATATGATTGTCTCGGACAGTCTAGTCTCGCTGGGCTTCTTTGGTTCTGTCGAGATTCGTCATGTCTTCCGGGAAGCAAATCTAGTGGTTGATCGCTTGTCACGACTTGGATCTGCTTCACTTGGTTCTATGACTCCTGATGATTCTCTTTTGCGTAGTCTCATCCGAAAGGATGCTCTTGGCTGATAGGGCTTAGCTCTATGGTCAAATTTTTTCCGTTTCAAAAAAAAAAAAAAAAATATAGCACAAGTAGAAATCACACGTTTGGTAAAAATCAAGTAGAAATCAAACACTTTTTTTTTACTAAACATACAATATCATTACTAAAATATTTAAAAATATAATACTAACTTAAAGTCTTTTTAATAATACGAACATCATACAAAATATCATTACTTATTAACTTAAAATATAATGCAACCACCATACAAAAGTTTTTTTTTTAATTAGGGAAATATTTTACATGACTTTGATTTATTTTATGACTAACTTAAAATCTTATTAAAACATTTTAAGCATAAAATTTAGGAAAAATATTTCAAACAAATTAAAATAATAAAATATAATTTATTAACAAAACGCGCAACCGTGCGGGTATCGATTACTAGTAAAATACTATTGATGCCTCTGGTGCGATCTCGCGTCCATGTAATTTTATGAATTTAAATGTGATTATTTCTGCTTACGTTTCATATTCTGGATTAAATTGGTATTATATTTTTTGGCCACATCAATTAATAAATCATATAGTTAGGTAAAAAACTTATCTTTTTAGATCAATAATCTATCCAATATAATATCAATTAATAAGTTATTATTTTATTTATATTTTGTGATTTATTTAAACAAATCTAATTAATTTTGATAAAGCAGAATCTTAGAAATATTACACTAGGTTTATATTTATTTAATTTTAATGGAATTGCCGTTCATTTACAAATGCAAAACAAACAAATCTAACTAAATCAATAAATTTACTACGTAGCTTTACCTAACTAATATCTATATATGAATATGTATCATGTCGTCAAGATTCTAAAAGATCAAGAATGAATATTTGGTCAATTATTCTATCTTTTAGATCAAATTGAATATAATATATTTATATATGATTTTATTTTTGTGAGCCACGTCAATTTGATTTTATTTTTTTAAGCCACATCAATTAATAATATAATATAATATTTTAATTTAATTAATTTAATAAAAATATAATTTATTGAAAAACGTGAAACCGCACGGGTAACGAATACTAGTATATTGAATTTCACTGACCATGATATTAATTTAATTTATGATTGATTGAAAGTTTTTATTACAAGATTTCAAAAAAAAACTACTCCCTCCGTCCTAAAATACATGAGTTTTTAGCGTTTTGCAGAAGTTTTAATAAAACATTTTACTTTTAAAAAACCACATCATTATAGCATATCCAAGAGATTCTCCATTTTGGAGAATTTTAGGCTTTTTAGGGAATATTGGGCCTATTTTTAACCCAACGGGTTCTCCAACCCATTCCCGGTTGGTGAAATATAGATCGTCTTCCCTATTCTTGCAGCAATGGCCAAAAATTTACCGACTACTTTTCTCCTAGGGCGTTGATCGTCGTGGCTTCCACAATCGTGCCGACTCCATCGCCCTCTCTTCCTCCACCATTTCTCCATCGCTATCTCGTTAGGTGTATTTTAAATTTCTAGCATCCCAATTTAGCTGGGTGGGTACTGGGTAGCAAGCTTTCGAGTTCGTCTCAAGATAACACGAGATCGAGGAGCTCTCGATGTTTGTTCGGTCAAGGAGAAAGTTCGAGTTTGGGAATTTCTGAGATTCAGAGTAGCAGTCGGTCCTCTCCCTCCCTGAGCCCAACGAAAATCGATTTTGGTGAGGGTTGTCATGGCAAAGGTAATGGGAAGGTAAGCGAAGCCGACAATGGTGTATCTGCATATCCCCTTCAATGTGGTGCAACGGTATGTTTGTTCGGAATGGAAAGTAGATCATCATAAGCTGTACGGGGTATGTCTGTTTAAATTTATGAAAGAATGTGATTTGGATTGGGTATCAAGCAACGGTTCGTGGATTATCAACGGCTCGAAATCGATCATATTAAAACGGCGGAGTCCGGAGATAACTATAACTTGGACTGCATTTGAAAGGATCCTTATTTGGATATGTCTCATGGATTTAGACCTGACATATAATACAAATGTAGTTTTAAGCAGGTTGGGATGTACGATCGGTTTCCCGATGTGCATCGATGGTAGAATAGCTTCAGGGAATGGTCTCTCGTATGCCCGGATTCTTGTCGAAGTCACTGCTGAAGAGATTTTAATTAGCTCAATCGATATTGAAGATACCAATGGATGGATGGATGACCAAACAAAGGGCAAATTTTTAGTGGTTGCCTATGACAGGAAAAAGTGCAGCAACTTCAAGTGGAAATCTATGGATTGGGCACAATGTAATACAAATTGAAAAAGAGAGCTTTAATGGTACTGAATGTATTGTATAATGAAATCAAGAGGATAATTTCCGAGTACGTGCAACGAGAATATTTGGGTGAAGGTTGCAAAGAGAGTGAACAGCAGGGCGATGGAAGAAATTTTCGATTAAAAATTGGTTTATATTTTCTCAAATGGAGAACCTTTACACATAAAATATTTGAAGAAGATGATCTTTGATTCCCCATTTTCTAACAAATTTGGAAAAACTGCTCTTACTAACTTTTTCCATAAATTTTACAGTATTAATTTTTAACGACCACTATACATTTTAACCAATCAAACTATTTTAAAAAGTCAATAATACACAAATCATTACAATTTCCTACCTAAAAAACATAAAAGTACATCTATTATTTGGCAAAAATTTACCTTTAAAAACTCATGTATTATTTGACGGATGAAGTATTTTAATCTTCACGTATAATTTAATATAAAAAAAAGTAATTCAAATATATTGATAAAATAAAATATTAATATGACGTGCAAGACGCGGATAACATTACTTGTTTTACTCCTATAACTTTCTCCTCTCTAGGCAGTATAAAAATTCTCAAGCAGGTGTAAAACAAATGCAGAATACGGTTGATTGGGATAGGCAGTACAGGTATTGTAAAGGAAAAAGATCCAAAAATGCACTCCAATTTGTATATTGGTGTCCAGCAAAACAATTAATGCAAGTGCCTTGCAAAATTCGGTGTAGCAAGATATGGTTTATTGACAAATCACAAAATATGAATAAGGACAAGAGTATAATGACCCTTGATCAGATGTTGAGGAGAAGATTGCGCCATGGTTTATGGTGGCGCTCAAAGATCGTGAGCAAGTTAACAAAAGTATATGGACAATCGTATACAACTCATTAGAACAAAATTTTATGGGGTTAAGGTATCACCAATTCTACCTTAACCCAAAACAAATGGTTAAATGAAAATTAGCTTTTGGAATTGTCGTGGCTTAGGAAAAGAAACGTTCTAGACTGATATACACACTTGGTGTATAAACGATTCAATCCAAATACTAGCCTTAGCATAAACAAAAACTGACAAAATCCTGGAGAAAAACAACTGAAAAATGGTGGGTTTCGATAATGCGGTATGGTCGCCTGCGTTTGGAAAATCAGGTGGTATTGGTATTATGTGGAAATCCTATCAAATGCCTCACGAAATGGTGACTCTGGTGTGCCATCTGCCTAGAGTTATAGCACTCAATTATTCAAACTTAAATAAAGATTTCTTTTGTAGAATTTGGTTTGTCTATGCTCCTCTTGAATATAGCAAGAAAGAAGCTTTCTGGAATCAACTGACACAAATAATTCAAAACAGCCCACTTCCCAATATTATCATGGGGGATCTAAATGAAATCAACTGCTTTGACGATAAAATTGGGGGTGCCCCGGCAAACCCAGCTAGGTTTAAACAACTCGAAAGATTCAAGAGTGATTGTTCACTAATTGACATACCTGCTTTTGGAAATCCTTTAACATGGAGGAAACGGGTCTAAGATTGCGGGAACACTAAAGAAAAATTAGATAGGGTACTTGTCCAACATCAAATTTTACAAAACTTTCCCGCTAGGGGTATGCAGAAAAACCCGACACGACAGATACGACACGAAAACACGACACGAAAAAACACGAAATCGAAAAAACACGACATGATAATGACACGAACCGAGAAAACACGGCTGTAAACGGTTCGTGTTCGAGTCGGGAAAATCACCTTGCCGGGTACTCGACACGAACCGATTATTTTTTTTTAATCTTTAGATAGTTTAGTACGTAGTATAATATTAGTATTGATTGAATCCTCTGGGTATCAAGAAACTCCACCAGCTTACTTGGTTGAAGGGACACGCTAGAAATGGGAATTTGTAAGTTTGTCCGGGTTTGATTCCAGAAAAGTGCTAATTTCACTTCTGATTTTTTCCACTTTTGCATTAAAAACAGATGGGAATTGGCAAATACAGTCAGCCAGTCATGGCAACAGTAGTAGTGAAGCAGTCAGCCAGTCACGGCACAAATAGAAAAAAAAAAACCAAAATGGTTTGTGTCGGGTACCCGGATATGCACACCCCTATTCCCCGCTTTATGCACAAAAAATGGAGCCTTCTCCTCATTAGATCATTGTCCTATTACAGTTGATCTAAGTAATCAAGCTTCTCACAAATCCCCTCCGTTTAAGTTTGAAAATGTATGGACTCAACGAAAGGATTTTAGAAACATTGTAAAACAAGCTTGGAGGGGAACCTGTAAGGGTTCAATGATGTTTCAATTAACCTTTAAAACTAAAATTCGTAAAAACAAGGCAAAAGCTTAGAATAAAACCACGTTTGGTAACATTTTTCAACAGCTCCAAGAGGTGGAAAACCAGTAACTTCAAATACAATCTAGAAACACACATAACCAACCCGCCACTAGTAGAGATCTTAAAAAAGAAAAGAATTTGATTCACAAAAAGGAGGAGCTACTCCTCTTCCAAAATAAGTAATGGAGCCAAAGATCTAAAACAAAACACATCAAACTAATAGATACCAATTCTTCCTATTTCCATAGAGTTGCAATAGGAAGGAGAAATAGGAAAATTATTCGCTCAATTACCACTGTCAATGGTACTCTGGTAATGGGAGAAGAGAATATAAGACATGAAATTAGAAGTGATTTTGAAAAAGGATTTAAATGTGAACCAATAAACCATCAAAGACAACTAGCCGCATTAGAGCTTATCCCTCCTCCAATCACCGAAGAGGAAAACAATTCTTTAATCCAAATCCCCTCTAATGGTGAAATCAAAGCTGCTTTGTTTTGCCTGGGGGCAAATAAATCTCCGGGCCCTGATGGGATGACAGCGGAGTTTTACAAAAAGTATTGGGACATTGTTGGTACAAGTATCATTAGGGCAGTAAAAAGTTTCTTCTATTCTGGCAAATTGCTAAAGCAGATCAATCACACGTTCATTTCTCTACTTCCAAAATGTGATAACCCCTCGTGAACTGCACAATACAGACTCATTAGTCTTTGTACAACCATTCATAAAATTATCTCAAAAATCCTGACAGAAAGACTAAAAAAAATAATTGAAAAACTGATTCATCACCTTCAGGGCGCTTTTGTTTCACATAGGTCTATACAAGATAATGTGTTGATTGCACATGAGATCTTTCATTCCTTCAGAACCAGAACGGGTTCGGAAGGATGGGTGGCTATAAAGTTGGATATGGAAAAAGCATATGATAGAGTCGACTGGAATTTTACTGAACTTGTTCTACGAAAATTTGGATTTCACCAAAAATTTGTACAACTAATTATGGAATGTGTTTCATCGGTATCTTTTTCAGTCTTGGTCAATAATGACCCAACAGAACTATTTACTCCTTCCAGGGGTATACGTTAAGGTGACCCTCTGTATCCTTTCCTGTTTATCCTTGGAGCAGAAGTCCCAGCCAGAAAGCTATCCGATGAGGCAGCAATTGGAAAACACATTGGATTTAGATATGGGAAGAATGGGCTATGTATCCCCTTCCTGTCCTTTGCAGACGCATTATCATTTTCTCAAAAGGTAGCTTATTTGCCTGCCAAGCGGTTAAATCTATCATAGATGATTATTGTTCCATTTTTGTGAAAAAGGTGAATTACCATAAGTCAGCTTTTCAAACTTCACCTGGAATTACAAGGACCAAAATTAACGACATTGAAGGATGCTTGAGCATCTCGAATGAACGCTCATTAGAAAAATATCTAGGTTGTCCGATTATTAATGGACGCGTAAACAAAGATATATTTGACGAAATTGTGTGTAAATCAAAAGAGCAACTGACAAAATGGACGGCCAACACTCTCTCTCAACAAGGTCATGCAATACTCATTAAATCTAACTTATCGGCTAAACCATTGTATACCATGCATACCTTTATGCTCCCAACCACAACTCATAAAGAAATTGACCAAATAAATCGGGTTTTCTTCTGGAATAAAGACCTCCACCACCGCCCTCTCATTAGTTGGGATAGGGTGTGTAGACCGCTAAGGAAAGGGGGCATGGGAATAAGGAAGGCGGAAGAAATGAATATAGCATTGCAAATGAAGCTGCTTTGGAAGACCCTTGCCGATCCTTCAAGTATATGGGTAAAAGTGATCAAACACAAATACCTTAAGGACAAAGATATTCTTAATTACAAAAAACAGTACGTAGTTCTTGGTAATAGCCTAAACTCAACACTTTGATAACAAAATTTAAAACATGACTTGTCTGGTCCGTTTGGAATAGTAAGACAATTAAATTCTGAACGGATAACTGGATCAATACAAGTCCACTAACACAGCGACCTGATTGTCCACTGCTTGTAAACAATGAGGAACTGGTCAGCGAATACAACATCGGTGGACAATGGTGGGTTGAGAAACTCCAATCAAAGCTTCCTACATCGATTGTAGAGGATATTTTGTTAATCCCAATTCCAACTAATAAATTTGAGGATAGACTGTATTGGTGGCCGGACAGACATGGATGGTTCACTACTTCTAGTGCATACAATCTTATCTCCCACAGCAGGTCGGGGGAGGATGACAAAAATCATTGGATATGGAAACTTGATGTCCAACCGAAGATTAAAAATTTCCTATGGAAACTTTGCCAATCTGGACTCCCTACTAAAGCTAGGTTGTCCCAGCGGGGTGTGTCCGTTCCAAATACTTGCGTATTCTGTAATGGTGTGGTGGAAGATGACACACACCCCCTAGAATGACACAAACATACTTTCCAAGGGATCCTTTCAGTGTTGGAACAACGAGAAATCAAGTGCCTCGTCCAACAATCAAGAGAAATAAAACCAATTCTCAGTTTCATTGGTGATAAGATAAGCAATGACAACAAGGTAAGCCTGACAACAAGATGGTGGACTATCTGGTTCTATAGAAACCAGATCAACTTCCCCAACAAGAAGATTCCCACCAATACAGAGATATCCTTAATGACTCAAACTATGGGCACATTCAAACTAAACTTTGATGGGTATTCGTTATTCAACCAAAATAGCTCTGGTGGGTTCATTATAAGAAACCGGGAAGAAAGTCCGATTAGTATAGGACATAATCATCTGGGAAGACAATCCCCCTATCAAGGCTGAAGCTTTAGCTTTGAAGATGGGAGTTCAAAAAGTGAGGGAGCTTAGGATAACAAAAATACAAATTGAGGGTGATTCCCTTATCATTATCAAGTATCTTCGTGATAACTCCAGATCCCTATGGGAAATTAAAATGCTAATGTTTGACATTAAACTACTCCTCTTGGGAGTCGAACAAATATCCTTCTCTCGTATTCCCCGCAAAAGCAATAGAGTAGCTGATAAGGTTGCACACCTTTTCACCCTGCCTCAGGGAGAGAGATTTTCAATGATCATGTTCTACAGGATTTCATCCGAAAGGATGCCCTCGGATAAAAAAAAAAGCAGTTTACTCAACAGCTATACGTACCGACTACGAAATGGGCTAAAATTCAAACAGGGCAACACCCCATGATCTAATTGTTCTACTACGCTCTGGGTCTGGGCCCATATATTCCGCCGCATCCTCCCTCCCAAACAAATTCTAGCCTCCGGAAACCCTAATCCCCCATCTAACCCCTCCCCTCGTGTATAAATTCTCCGCCTTTCCTTGTCATACCTCACACCCCCTCTCCGCCTTATTCCTATACCTGTCTCCGATACTTCATCTGTCTTCCTCCAGTGTCTATTCTTTCCTTCTCTTTGATGCTATTTTCTCTATGCCTTCAGCTTTCCATTTCAATAGAAATCAAACACTTGAAGAGGTAAATATATAGAATTGTAATTTTGGTTTCGATTTTCTCTATATTGTATTTTTGGTTTCAATTTTCTATATATTTACCTCTTTAAGGGATTGGTTTCGATTTTCTCTTCCCCTGTGCATTGGTTGATGACGATGAATTTGAAAGGCTAGTTTCTCAAGAAACATTCGCAGTTGCCGCCTGAGAGCTTTCGCCTTTGCCGAGGCTTGAGAGCTTCTGCTGCTTTAATTCCTTCCTTGGATATCTGAGACCATCAATTTCTTGCATTTCAAATGATTTTTTTAATCGATTTAAAGTTTGATTTTCCCCAAATTCAGGGATCAATTCAACATCGGCTTTCAATTTCGAATTGATTAGGTTTTTGATTAAAGTGTTTGTGCTCTGAATCAAGTATTAATCATTTTATTCTATTTTATTTTTGTGGCTGATTGGTGAGAGATCGATGATGATAGATTTTAAGGCTTGTTTCTCATGAGAACATTCGCAGTTGCCGCCTTAGAGCTTTCGCCTTTGCCGAGGCTTGAGAGCTTGTGCTGTTTTAATCTTCCTTGGATGTCTGAGATCTCTTCGAAGTTAGATATAGGATTTGATCGTGTCACCTTGGTTTTTTTTTGGTTTGAATTATATGGTAAAAGAGTAATTGAAAGAAAGAGAGGCCGGTGATGATAGAATTGAAAGGCTTGTTTCTCAAGAGACATTCGCAGTTGCCGCCTGAGAGCTTTCGCCTTCGCCGGGCTTGAGAGCTTGTGCTGCTCCTATCCTTCCTTGGATGTCTGAGGCCCTTGTCTACTTGTTTTCATTTGTCTTTGCCACTTTAAATTATATATATTTATCTAAATCCCAATTCGTCATTTATTTAATCTTCTTCATAACTTGATCCCTGATTTTTGTATTATTCTTTCCATTGACGAAATCATCTTCAATGGCAACTTTAAGGGTATTTGGAGTTTTTTTTGTAGATTGTTTTTTTATTAAGTTCTATGAAATACACGATAAGCTTCCGATCCGAATGGTGGTAGCATTTGTTTACTGCTTGAAGCCTTGAACGGTTGATGAGCTTCCGTTTGGGAGGTAGTAATGTGCATATACCCTAGTGTCCTCAAGGACCCATCTTGGTTGATGTTCCAGCAACCCTCTGCCATCATGGTGACCCTAGCTTGCTTAAATATGTGCTTCGGATAATTACCTTGATAAAAATAAAAATTAAACTCTGACACTGCCCTTACCCATGCTTGGGACTAGCTCCCATATTTTGCTCGTTCCTTTACCCTTGAACATGATGTGCATGATTGACTCCTTGTAGAGGTCAAACCAAAGCTCTGACACCGCCCTTACAATTCACTCTTACAATGTAAGGTACCCCGACAAGCATGCCATACGAAATTGCGAACTCAAGGTATCACCAGGACTCTCCACACAACCTTTTAGAGCTTTTGACTCTCCCTTCTGTCCGATGTTTGCTTACTCCCGTCCGATGTTTGCTTACTCCCTTCATCGCCTCCCCCATAATGAGATGATCAGTTGACCTTATGGAATTTCCATCCATTGTATCATAGTATATTACCAAGCGAGAGAATGTTTTGTCATCGAATCGACCAAACGAATCCCAAGATAACCTCTGCATCGCAAGGCAAGAACGTTTGATGCAATAATAAGGTTGTCCTAGCTACAACTTTATCCCCTTGTCCCCTTACCTGATCAATGAAGTCGAGCATCTTAATAATTCAAGCATCTTAATAAATGTATCTTTATAGCCAATGATTTCCATACCTTTACAAGTTTGGACATCAGTGCTTCTGCCTCATTCTTTATCCTTCAACTTATATTTTCCAAGAGTGCTAAGTTGAATGCCTCCATGTCTCGGAATCAATAGCCACACATGTCTTTCGAGAAGCTCAATCTTTTTCAGTGCATCTTTTTATCCCTTTCTTCACCTCTCCCCCAATTAGGCATGCATCATCTTCTTGATATTCTTTGGACATGTAGCTGGACTTCAAGAAGCATGACACAGTGTACATTGAAATTTCTTGGATAATTGACTTCAACAACATTTCCTTTTTGATCCTAGATAACGTCCTTTCCTTCCATCAATTCAGAATCTTCCAAATCCAATTCCGAACTCCACTAAAAGTAATAACTTCGACTTCTCAAAGATAACTCCGACTTCCAAATCCTATCCCTTAGTATTTTCCACTTCAATCACATTGAGTAGCCTCCGTATTCTCATGGGCATCCACACCTACATTCTTGTTGAAAGATAACTCTGACTTTGCAAAGTTTACCTGTTGTTTTGATGTCTCTCCATGAATTCAGAGAATGTTTACAATATACGAGCCTAGTTGATAGTTTTACCTTGTGAACAAGATGTTATCATATGCCAAAAAAAAAAAGTAGGACATCATCAGTTTCATGGAGCAATCTTGATTCCCTGCCATCACCCATCCTCCTCACTTTTCCTTATTAAACCGAAAAAAAGTCTCAGCGCACAATAAAAAAAGGTAAGTGGAAAGAGGATTACCTTGCCCGAGCCCTCTTTTCGACATAAATAGCTAGGATAAAGATCCTCTTATTAGAGTTGAAAACAAGACAATCATCCCACATCTCATCACCATCTTCCTCCATTCCTGATGGAAACCCATCTTGGCCATACAATGATATTGAAAACTCCACTCTAACCTATCATTGGCCTTGGCCATATCCAATTTGAGTGCCATGAAACCCTTCTTCCCCTTTCTTTTGTTCTTCATGTAGTGGAAAATCTCAAAAGCCAACAAAACATTGTCGTTTATAAGCCTCCCAAGCATTAATGCTCTCTAACTCAAAAATATGACCTTTTAAGACACACATTCAATCTATCGGCTAGCATCTTTGAGATGATCTTATAAATAAATTACATAGACCTTAGGTCCTTAATATATAAAAAAAAGGTGATGTGACCTTCGGAGTAAAAACAATGAATTTAAGGTTAAGATCATCCAAGAATGGGCAACGACTATGATATCTAAAATGAATTTGGTGTCCTCGGGTCCCATATTATGCCAATATCGTCGGTAAAACAATGCTGACATATCATCCCGTCCTGAAGATTTTGTGAGATGCATACAAAAAAGGGTGGATTTTACCTTCGAACTAAAGAATAAATGTAGGAGCTCAAGATTATTATAACCAAAATTCCATGAGATGTTGAATACGGGAGTGCGCTGATATTTTGATTTGAACAATTTCTTGAAGTAATCTACTGCCACTTTTTCCATAACATCCTAACTTCTCCACTTCACTCCCTCATCATCCACCAACCTAGTTAAGGAATTTCTCCTTTCCCTACCATTTTCTTTTGATGAAAAAAATTTGAGTTTTGTCACCCCTCCAGACCTCATTAGATTTTGCCCGATGGTATGATGATAACAACTCCTCTTCCTCTGTTAATATCTCCTCTTCCCTCTTTAACTCTCTTCTGCACTTCACCATCATACCGGACATGCTCATCTTATGCATCTCCCTCAATTGCTTTCTCACCTTCCTAAGATTTTTTAAAATGTTCACGAACATTATTATGTTCCAATTCTTAAGGCCCTCGATACACTCCGTGATAGCTCACATTTAGATTGTAGTAATATGCCATATTTAGTTTAGTTCAGTTGTATATTGCATACATTCTAGTTAGGATTTGCATTCTATATTGTTGTGGTGGAGTCGGATTTTGCATTTGTTTAGTGGTGATTTTAGGAATTCATAGATCCAACGGAAATTGAGGACCAATACATGCTAGGAAAAGTACCAATTTGGGAGCTAAAGAAGGTCAAGTGAAGAGGGTCAGAAGCTGAAGCAAGGGACATCACTGAGCCTAATGCGCGACCGTGGAAGGCGGGTCGTCATTGAACGCTGCGTTTTAATTATTATGAAACCAACTTTATCTTTTAACACTCGATTTTGACAAGTATCTAAGGATGTTTTAGGGGTTTATTTCAAACATATTATTCACATTAGAGAATATAGTGAGAGAACCTTATTTATCATTGAGTAACCAAACTCTCTTTGTTTCGCCTGCAATTTGAAGCTTTGTTTGGTTGAATTGTGATTTTTCTAATCTTGTTCTTATTCCTATTCGAATGTATTGACTTCTTTATGCTAAATTATTTGAATGCTTTTGATTCTCTCTTGTTTCGTCAACTTGTTAGAATTAACTCATTCAATTAAATCATTAGGGTTTTTGTAGATTCTTCGTAATTAACGAACCTTAACCCAAGTAGCAAATAGATCTTTTTAGGGCTCGTATGACTAATTGGATGTGTAGGAAATCAATTATATGTTAAACATCTACTCGTAGTTTGGTGTTACATGTATCTTTGTTAATCTATAATCTTAATGCTATTGCTAGGTTAAATCTTGACCGTATTAAGGTTGCCTAGTAATAAGGGTTACTGTGACTCATATAACTAGTAATTTATATAAGATTGGGACATGAACATTCGTAGGAAAAGAAAAAAACTTGAAAAAGAAACAAGGATCGAAATTCACCAAAAAAGTGAATTTTTTTTAGGTGAAACTATTTCTCTCCATTGCATTACAACAACTCAACTTACATTCTTTGATTTCCGCTTTGAAAGAAAGTGGATCTTTTTCACATAAAAACCCCTACTTTACTAACTTGCAAATAAACTCATAATCATTTCTCTATGAGTTTAATCTCTTACTTGCACATTATACTAGTTATTTATTTGATTTTTACTTTGATATGAACAACGACATTTTCGTCCTATCACCTCGCTACATTCCCCATTACCTTCCCTCACTTGCCGAACTCCCTGGACTCTCCCAACAATTATGCATAACTTCATTAGCTACCCTCGTGCTCTGCCTAAAGTGCCTCAAAATTACCACTTTCTTCTCATCCAAACTTATACTCTCCCAGTCCCAACATCTCTCACTTCCCCTTCTACAATCCCTCTTTCTTCTTCCTCAAGAATTTCAACCAATGTCCTCCTAGCCCCCTTAACTCCTCTATTCGTTCCCTTTTCAGCTCCACCTATAAACCGAAGCCCTTCTTTTTGTGTAATCTCCCATCCTCCCGACCTCGATCTCTCCCCACCTTTGTCCTATCTTCATTGGCGATGCTCAAATCCACGACTCCACATCACTTAGACACCCATACACATAACAAAAGTTCGACAAGTGTATCCACCCAGAACCGTTTCCCATCCACTCACATTAAAGCACTCTGTTGGAGAGGCTTCCCTACTTAAATTGATAACTAAATGTAAAGGAACTTCGCAAAACCCATTAATTCATCCTTATTGATCTTCATAGCTCATTCGAACACATTCTCAATGGCTCTTGCCATCTCCTCAATCAACATCTGAATTGGGAGATCATAAATCCTAATCCAAAACAGAACCCTATCCAAAATGATTTTTATGGTCGCTCCATTCCTGATTCTTTCAAAGCAAATAGCCTCTTACCAAATGTGCAGGCCCTCCCTCCATCACCTTATTCTTATCTTATCTACGAATTGGAAGATAATTAAAATTCCACCGTATCTCTCTGAATGCAAATCCACTTTTCAAATGCCAAGCCCCTTTCATGGTAGCATGGAGTGCATAAGAATTAAACGACCTTGTCAACAAAAATGTTCCTGCCAGCATCACTTCCCCCACTCTAGCCTCATGTCTCTTTCCCCCTTCGCTTACCCTAAGTTCCTTTTCCTCATCATTTGTTAATGTCAAATTACCCTGTCTCCCTTTTCCTCTATCCATGACAATAGAAAACTCTAAGAAGTCATTCAAAAACAAACCTGTTATGCTAACTCTCGGAATCCAACGAACCCACAAACTATCGACGAGGATATTTAGGGTCTCACGAACGAAGAGGGGAAGCAATCGGTGAGCGTTAGGGGGTCCTCGTCAGAAATCGCCTCTTGTTTTCCATAGGGTTTGAGATTTTTTTGCTACAACTTAAATGTATTGGTAAATTGGCTATAAATAAGAGAGATATGATATAATATATCCATATGGTGCGGGATGAACGTCGTTGGCACTTTCGCCCTTTGCCAAATAGTAATAAAATCCAAACTCAAACAAAAAACCAATAGATTAGCAAATCAATAACTTGATAAACCAAATAACTACTAGTATAATGTTGAAGTCTGGAGTCGAACCCACAAGGAGAAGCGATTCACTACTCAATAACTCTTACTAAAGACTCTTATGACCAAACAATGATTTGTGTCAAATAACAAAGAAGTAAAGTAACCAACTTTATAATTGCAAAGTAGATTGATAATAAGGTAGAGAAGATACTTCACCTGTAATTCTATGACAATGGTTGAGATTCATAGTCCTAGGATTGATTCATTAATTACTCATAAACATATGTCTACTTGACTAAAGTTGAGAGATCCGCAGGGATACAATCACCTTATTCAATATCACTAAAGAATAGCATTAAAGATTCAAGTAATTAGACCAATTGGCATATTTTGATTCAATACAATTAAGACAAACCGGAACAACCCTATATCAGCCCTAATCGACACTCTTTAACATAGATCAACTGAAATCATCCACTACAAAGACAAGAAAAAATTACTACTTCAATACCTTCCTTTGCTATCAAGAATACAACAACAGATTCATAGCTAAGATGTAATTTCTAACATGGTGATCAATCATAGAAAGAAACACAAATATGAAATAAGCAAAAGATGATAAATATGAATATGAATAACTAAATAGAATCAAATCCTCAAAATCTAAATTACCATGTCTTCGAATCACAAGAGAAACTATGAGTTTAGCAACTCATAGGCCAAAACACACACACACTCTCTCTCTCTCTCTCTCTCTCTCTCTCTCTCTCTCTCTCTCTCCCCCTCTCTAATTGTGTTCATCATCTCACAATACTATGCCACACATGACTGGAACTAATAGAAATAACCTAATAAAGAGTCGTGAAACCCTAGAAATATAATAATAGAAAATAGGATATTTGGATCTGAAATTGCAATCGCTGAAAACAGGGCCACGGCGGGCGCCGCCATACTCAGTGATGAATTTTCCTCTTTTCCTCGATTGTCTTCAATGTTGTGCTTCCTTGCTCCTCTCTAGCCTCTTCCTCAGCCTTCATATGCTCCAAAACATGTCTCTTAAGCTCTTCCAAGATCCCTCCAAGGACGGAATGTAACTCTGCAGAATAAACATTAAAAAGGCGTAGATTCCGAACTCGAATACTTCACAAGCAATATATGAAACTAGACTAAAATATATACAAAACTCATATCTAAATGCAATAAGAAATACCTATAATGCATATATGAAATATGCATTATCAAATCCCCCCATACTTAACTCTTGCTTGTCCTCAAGTAACCATAAGACAAAAACATCATATATGCATCCCACAAGAGATTCTTTCACAATTTTACTCATCAAAAGCGACATCATCAATAGTGCAAATATAATCAAGACATATAAACATCATAACGTGTATGTATGAGATCAAGTTGCTTGCATGCTCAAAAATCCAACCTTACCAAGGATAATGTGTATCTCTCACTCTCATGTGTTGCATACTCAAAATTATATATATTGATATTTATGAAAAAGGGGTAAAATCTTATTTTGAGCATGTATTGCTATATTGATGAAGTATAGTTGGACAAATTTTTTGTAAAATCTTAATTTGATTATATATTTTATTGATTAATGACAAAAATTCAATTTGTTAAAATACGACGATTAACTAGCAGAAGTAATTTTTTTACATGTTTTCTTTTCTTTATTATATATATAACAGATAATAGATTCCACATCTTTAGTTCATGTACGTGTTGTCACCTTAGGTCGTAAAGTGGAATTTTATTGTCCACTCAAAGCTTATATTCTCAATTTCCACGGTATCCATCTATAAATGAGAAAAGTTTTAGGCTGTATTTTGGATTTCAATGCATTTTAATTATAATATACATAATTATAAATATTTAAATAATGGTAGTTTAGTATATTTTAAAATGTGTTTCAAATAACTTTAAATTTAAATGAAATAGCTTATAAATTGTATTAATCAAACATTCATAATTGTGTTCAGTTAATAATTACGTTATAATTAAAGTTATGAATGGGCGCCAACCAATATTGGAGTTGATATGGGTTGATCTCTGGAAAGCCTCTTTCTACTTAGTAATAATGAGTAAGTATAAGGTTGATCCCACATAGAATGAAGTATTCCTACGTGACGTATATTTATCAATTAGTAGAAGGGGGAGAGGGGGTTGGTGATTGAGAAAAGGAAACAAAGTAACTATAAACAAAGCTAGTTAATGACAATTATAACAATCAAGAGAATTGGTTTCATCTACAAATATCCACTTTAGTTTGGTCAAGTTAATCATTGATTCTTTTCAAGTTATCTTTTCATCTTATTATTGTCATTGTCTCGATTTTATGTAATTACTAGTCCTACGAGTCCTGGTAACCCTTATTCTTAAGTAACCATAACTTGGTATAGGATTTCACCTAAAGAATAACATTAAAATTAGAGATTAATCAAGACACATGCAACACCAAATTACAAGTCAATGTTTCAAATATAATTGATTCTCTACACACCAATTTAGTCATACGAGTTCTAAAAAGGCATGCTTGCTACTATGGATTAAGGTTCGCTACAAGGAATCTACAAAATTCTAGCAATAATCTCTTTTCATCCTATTATTGTCATTGTCTCGATTTTATGTAAATTACTAGTCCTACGAGTCCTGCTAACCCTTATTCCTAAGTAACCATAACATGGTATATGATTTCACCTAAAGAATACATGCAACACCAAATTACAAGTCAATCACCTGAAAACCACTTCACCCTCATCCGAATAATTTCACCCACTCCACCAATCACCTGAAAACCTCTTCACCCACATCCGACCCGTGCGGGTGATGTGGGTGGAGCAGTTGGCCAATTGGTGAAATTAATGTAGTTATGATTTTTTTAATAAAATTGAAAGATGAATAAAAATTAATATTTTAATTTACAAATAGTAGAAATATGAGTTTGTGGAAGTCGAATATGTGTCAGACATTACAATAACATATTACTTAAAAGTTACAAAATGAAAACACACGCACAAAGTAAAAACCCATATATAGTAAACACACACTATAAAGGCCAAATATATTTTATATATTATATGATTATTATTTAATTAAATATAATATTATTTTATTCAATTTATAAAAGTGGGAGAAATTAAAACTCGTCATCGAGCACAAGTTTCGATTTTAGAATCCTTCCGGCATTGTTTTAGAACTTGGATTTTAACGGAATTTGATTCCGCTTTCGAGCTCCGAGTCTAAAGAATTTTAAGATGATTTCGATCGTGTTTAAAAGAATTTGAAAATTCCGTTTCAAAATATTTTAGCTTCGGGATTGTGTTACAGAGCGGGTTTCGTGTTTGATTTCGCCGGGATTTCAATATTTGTGTGGACCAATTTCCCCCTATTTCAATTTCCTTTTCTTTTTCTTATTTCTTTCATCCCCACTAGAGCTGGAAATCACCCGTGGGTGACCTATTCACCCGACCCACCTGACCCGATTATACGGGTGAAAACCCGAAAAAAATCGGGTGATGGGTGGGTGATGGGTGGGTGAAATGGGTGATGGGTCGGGTGATGGGTGATATGTTTTTCACCCATTACTCGACCCATCACCCGACCCATTACCCGACCCGCTTAACCACCCGCTAACCCACCCGATTATTTAAAAAAAAATCTTAGTTTATAAAAAAATATAGCCTAACATAACTACATATTTTTCTTTTTTCTAATTATATCGAATTTTTTTTCAAAATATTCACTAAAAAATAATTATTTAACAAAATATTCAAACTTTTAAAATATTTACGCAAATATTCATTTTTTGCAGACTGGACAGAAAAACGCGGTCTCAGGCCGCGTTTTATTATTAAGGTAAAAAATCTAAAATTGGGTGAAAAGAGGGGAAAAAAATAACACAAAAGACGCGGGCTGGGGCCGCGTCTCTTGTTTTTTTTTTTTCAGAAAAATGGAAAAGGGGGAAATGGAAGAGACTGGTAGGCCGGAGGAGAGAGGAAGGGGCGGAGGGAGAGAGAGGGATTGCTGGAGGAAGGCGGAGGGAGAGAGAGGAAGTCGGAGGCCGGAGGGGGGCGGAGGAGAGAGGGATGGCTGGAGGGAGGCGGAGGGAGAGAGAGGGATGGGCGCCGGAGATCCAGGCGGAGGAGAGAGGAAGGGCGAAGGGAGAGAGAGGGATGGCCGGAGGGGGCGGAGGAGAGAGGAAGGCAGAGGGAGAGGGAAGGGCGCCGGAGGAAGTCGGAGGCCGGAGGGGGGCGGAGGAGAGAGGGATGGCCGGAGGGAGGCGGAGGGAGAGAGAGGAAGGGGCGGAGGGAGAGGAAGGGGCGGAGAGAGAGGCTGGCGAGGCTGGGGATTCCGGCCGGAGAACAGACGTCGATGTCCTCTTCATCAACAACAATCGATTCCTCCAGCCGCTCCCCTCCGACCTCGGCTTCTCCCCGGCCCTCTACCTCACCTTCGCCAACAACCTCTTCACCGGTCCCATCCTGGGCTCCATCGGCCAAGCCTCCAACACCCTCCTCGAGGTGCTCCGACTTCCTTTCTCTCCCTCCGCCTTCCTCCGGCGCCCTTCCCTCTCCCTCTGCCCCTTCCTCTCTCTCCCTCCGCCTCCCTCTCTCCTCCGCCCCCTCCGGCCATCCCTCTCTCTCCCTCCGCCCTTCCTCTCTCCTCCGCCTGGATCTCCGGCACCCATCCCTCTCTCTCCCTCCGCCCCTTCCTCTCTCTCCCTCCGGCCATCCCTCTCTCCTCCGCCCCCCTACGGCCTCCGACTTCCTCTCTCTCCCTCCACCCCTTCCTCTCTCCTCCGGCCTACCAGTCTCTTCCATTTCCCCCTTTTCCATTTTTCTGAAAAAAAAAATAAAAAACAAGAGACGCGGCCTGGGGCCGCGTCTTTTGTGTTAGTTTTTTCCCCTCTTTTCACCCAATTTTAGATTTTTTACCTTAATAATAAAATGCGGCCTGAGATCGCGTTTTTCTGTCCGGTCTGCAAAAAATGAATATTTGCGTAAATATTTTTAAAGTTTGAATATTTTGTTAAATAATTATTTTTTAGTGAATATTTTGAAAAAAAAATTCAATTATATCTTCTCTATTCTCTAATTGTTTTTGTGAAAAAAAAAATCTAAAAGAATATAAACTTATTTTATTTAACCTCATATCACATCTTTTAAAAAAATTATTTTATTTGTTTTGCATACACTACTAGAATGTTAACAATTTCGTTCATTTCAAAGACTTAGCATTTAGTGTGTTAAGACATGATTTAACCAAATTATTTTTCCTTCTTTTAACTACGAGTTTATCAAAGGGCTAAAATTCATCTCATTTTATTTGATATTAAACTTTTAATGCTAACTTTGTAAGATGAGGATAATGATATAATGTATGAATAAACCTTTTATACAATTAATAAGATTTCCATGTTGACATGGTTTGTGAAATTATCAAATATGATCGATTTCTAAGTATGACCTATGACTCTTTTTCTTTTAATTTCCTTCACCCGATTACCCACAAGACCCACCCGATTCACCCGACGGATCGGGTGATGCGTGAAATATTAGACGGACGGGTGATGGGTCGGGTGAATTTTTTTTTTTTTTGACGGGTCGGGTGGAAAAATGGCTCCGCCCATCCATCACCCGAACCATTTCCCCCCCTAATCCCTCTCTCTCTCTCTCTCTCTCTCTCTCTCTCTCTCTCTCTCTCTCTCTCTCTCTCTCTCTCTCTCTCTCTCTCTCTCTCTCTCTCTCTCTCTCTCTCTCATTCTCAGAATTGCGGTCGAGGAGCATATTCCCTACCTTGCAAAATTGTAATTCCCAGCTCATGGTGGTCCTCACTCTCAACCTCCTCCTTAGGGCTGAGCACGGTTGGAACCGAATCGGAACCGGTACAAAACCGGTAAAACCGGAACCGGAATATTCTAAATATTCAAACCGATAACCGAACCGGTAACATTCCGGTTCGGTTTAAAACCGATCCGGAATATAGAAAGTCAATTCGGATCCGGAACCGGAAAAACCGGAAAAACCAAACTTGAATACCAATTAAACAACCTCACAAAAATTATTAAATTGCATCCAAAACCAAAAGTGTAATTAACTAGTAAACACATCCAACTTGTCCAAGAATCCAACAGAGAAATTGTTCATAAAAAATGGTGAATGAAAAAAAAAAACAGAAAGTAGCAAATAAGCCATTTCATAAATCATAATTGATAATTAAACATTAAAGAATCATTGATCGGTGTTGCAGCTTCTAACTAGACGTTCATCATTTGTACTGTTCGATGTATGATCATAATTCATAAGATAGAATTGATAACTAATTATCCTTATCAAATAAGAAAAGATATTTCTTTTAAAAAAAGTGATATTTTTATTATTTAAATTTGGAAGGATAAGATTGTGTATATTAATAAAATAACTTAATTAAATGTTATATATACTGTATTAAACAATATTTTTTTTTTACAATAATTCAATTTTCGGTTTTATCCGGTTTAAACCGGTAAACCGCTGGTTATTACCGGAACCGAACCGGAACCGTAATTCACAAAAACCATCAACCGAAAACCGGCCCGGAATATCCGGTTCGGTTATATGACCGGTTCTACCGGTTCGATTCCGGTCGGTTTTCCGGTCTAAACCGAAATCTGCCCAGCCCTACTCCTCCTTACATAACTTTCCCCTCCCGGCGTGATTCCCACCCAAAACCCATGAATCCATACCCCTCTCTCTTCCTCTTCCATTATCTGTAATTGCCAGAAGAAACACACTCCTCACCCTCACCTCCCTATTCAGTTCTTTTGAAGCCCTAATTCTGCAACCACCATCCCCATCGCCTTGTCATGCTCCTCCTCCTCCCTATAGTTCCGATTGAAGCCACCAACATCGTTTCCCTTCTCGGTGTTCAGTCATCAGCAAGCACCAGTAGAGCCACTGCTTTCGTTTCCTTCCTTTCCCGAGCGCAGCACAAGCGGCCTGAGCGCTTTTCTGAGAGCCGAGTACCCACAACCCTGTTTCCGACTCAAATCCAAGCAGTCAGTAGCCTCTGTTTCTCCTTTCTGTTACACCCAACAGTAGCGACACCTCCATCTTCTCCCCGACGGTCGAAGACGCAGCCCCGAAGCCGACGTCGTCATCTTCTTCCTCGCCTTCCTGTTTTCGCTCAAACAAGTCGGTAAACCCCTTTCTTCCGTTCTTTCGCTTGAAATCCCCTTAAAGGTCTCCCTTTATGACTATTTACCTCTGAACAAGGTTCCCCAGAGCTTTCCCTGTCCCCGACAAGCCTAATCGAAGCTCCGACGGCATTTCCGGTGAAGACTTCGGCCTCCCTCAGTGAGCCTCTTTTTCCTCCCTCTCCTTTACTCGCGTTTTGCTCTTTTGCCTCGAGTGTGGTCGGAAATCCATGTCGGTCGGGATGGGGAGAGTTGGGGTCGGAATGAAGGCCCCCGGCAGGCCGGATTCCCTTCTTCTTCCTTCGTTTTCCTTCGGTAGAGGCGGAGCTCTGTTCGTTGTTGGGGAAGGCAGTGATGGGTTCTATTGGGCCTAATTTTCCGGGTTGGGCTTAAGGGGATCCTGGTCTTCTTTCATTCCGAATCTGGGTTTCCTCTATCAGACCTTAGGCCTTTTCTTCCATTTTTTGGTTGGGTTCTGGGTATGGGCTCGGGTCTCCTTACCTTCCGGGTTGGTATGTTGGGCTTGAGCTGCTCATTTCCTTGGGCTTGTTTGGTTCTAAATTGTTGTTTTGTTGTTATTTATGATATGTGTTACTGTTACACTATTATAATATCCGTTTTTTTTTTTGGGAAATGTTATATTTATGTAATTATCTTATATATTTTAGTTGTTTTGGAAATATTAATTGAAAAATGTGGTTATATAATGTCAAAATATGATTTTGGAATTTTGAGATGATTTATTTGCCTTGCTTCATAATTATGATTTTTAAAGATAGATTTATTTTGGAAATGTCTATCATTGTCTTAAATTACTTAAAACATTAAAGTCAAGGTTTTGAAATAAAATGCCGGAATTATTTCTATAATATGATTTTGATTTTTGAGAGATTGGTTAAGGACTTAAATGATTAATATCGGAATTTGGCCAAGTATGATTTGAGAAAATTGTTTTGAAAATGAGTTGATTTAAATGGAGAGTTAAGAGTTCTGGAAAACTTTGGGAAAATGATTTACTTGATTTAACTCGGTGAGTTTATTGTTGAATCTTGAGAATTATGTGAGTTTTAAATAAGATATGAAATGTTATGTGTTGATGAAAGATGAGATGATGGATGAGATATTATATGTTGAGATGAGATGAATATGAAATGATATATGATATATGATGAGATAAGACGGAATGATCGGAAATGAGATACGTGAAGTTTGATAGTTAGGGGCGCCTTGTGTGACTTAGATAAACTTATGCATATTTGTATATTTGTTAGGTGATTGTTGCTTGTTGGACTCCGCTTGCGTTATCTTTTGTTGTTCGGCATTTCCAGGTAAGTATCCTACGAGACGTACTCAGCAACCTAGACCTCCTGCCTCGTGTGTCATATAGCGTGTAGGTGTTGCATATGCATAAAAGCATGCCAGGTAGTAGCATGCTTAGGACTTGCACTTATGAATGAGCATCCCTATTCTTTATGCGTTTGAAAAGAGAACGGTCGTGATCTGTGAGTCCTAGAGTCTTTTGGTAGGGTCATAGGGTAGCCAACCCTATCGGGCTTGCCCGAAGTCAATATTGTCGTTACATGAGCATGATGAGATAGCCCAACACCATCGGACATGAGTATGATATGATGATGATAATGATGATGATATGATATGATGATGAAACAATGGGTACCGTATAGGCCAGGTCCGCTCATGGTAGGAGAGGGATATGCCACTTGGCATTCTTTGGGCGCCTTTACAGTCTTTCTGCGCTTATATTTATATATCTTGATAAGCATGACTTGTGTGGTTAATCCTGTACTGCATTAGACTATCCTTTATTTAGGTATAGGCATGTTATATGGCCTCAATGCGGTCTTTAGGGCATGCAGGCAAATATTGAGCCTGACTTCGTGGATAGTGTTAGGTACTTGCTTCTTGCTTGCTCCTTGCTTCTATGACGGAAATCTCCTTGGGCGAAATCGAAGAACCGGTCTAACCCACTAACTTAGCTAAGTCGTAATCAATTACACTTATGATTTGGCTTTTGACCCGGCTCTGTCGTGGCAAGTTGTATCTTATTTTCATTTTCCGTTCCGCTTCCTTAAATGAATTTCTACGACTTAGTTATTAGGACAGGTTAAGGGTACCCAACGACCTTACGATGGTTTTGGGGTTCGAAATCCCCGCTTTCATACTAATGTTTAAAGAGGTTTGAAACCTCGACCCATACCTGGAGTGCAAGATCCGAACGAAGGTATCCGACCTTCGAAACGTAACCCGGGTAATTATATCTGGGCCATTACACACACACAATTATCAAAATTTAGAGGGTAAAATATATAGTAAAAACACATACACACACAATAACATGTTACTTAAGACTCAAGATTGGGGTTTAGATTTTAGATGGTAAAATAATAAACACAGATGTAAGTTTTAGGGTTTTATGCGGGTATGCGGGGTGGGTGAATGAGACGGGTTGATGGGTGGACTATTGGGGCGGGTAATGGGTGAAAAATCTTCACCCATAATCCATCCATCATCACCCATCTCACCGCACCCACACCACCTGTCACCTATTTTATTGCGGGTTTTCCCCTGCAAACTTAATGCGGGTGGAGTGGGTGAATTGAATACCCGCGGGTTATTTCTAGCCCTAGTTGCAACACTCATAATAGTCAATCGGACAACTTTAGTCTTGATGTCAACATGAAAGTTGTAGCTCTCGGCAAAGAGACTTCCAAAGCATACTCATAATAGTCAATCGGACAACTGATGCCTCCAAAAAGTGTGTTACAAGTTTAGCTTGTTGGGCGATAACTTCTGCTAGTTTCTTCTTAGTTTAGGTTGTCTTTTTCTTCTGGAGACCTCTTTAGATCTTCATTATGCTTCTTAGATAAACTTGAGTTTCTCGACCAATGCATTATCAACCCAAGTCTTCTCATCAGATCCATATTTACTTGAAATCATAAATAAAAACGTGTAGATTTCGATTCCACCAATATAACGAGTACAAATGAAAAATATAAATAAACTAGCAAGGCAATATGAACCGGAAATTAAAGCCAGTGAATGCAAAAAAGCATTTTGTTGTATGAGATAATTAATCATCTTCTTAGGACAGATAAACTGGATTGTGACCCAATTCAATTCATCTATAATAGGTTTTATCTATATATGGTTATACATGTAGGTGATTTATTGTAGATGATATTATTTATAATAGTACGTTTCTAGATAAGATTTTTTAAAATCTATATCTAGGTATAACTGTAGAAGGTTTTACTTATAGGGATTTCTCTATTAAAAATAGAGGGTTTAGAGTTGGAATTATTTTGTTCCAGTGTATCCATTAAACCGTCTAGTAGTAAGAAGCCCTAGCTATGGAGAAGTTTTTTTCTACAGAGTGTTCTGCACAGTTTTTGTCAAAACACGGAAATCTTTTGTGTTATATTATTCTCTCTTTCTCCTTAACTATATTCACTTGAAGTAATTAATAACAATTGGTATTAGAGCACCAGGATAGAAGCTAGATAACATATAGTGCAAAATTTGAGGTTTTCAAGTTCAATGGCACGAGAGATTTCGGTCTTTATAAATGGAGAGTGAATGATCTTCTGGCATGGCAGTTGATGTTTGAGGAATGGAAAGAGAAAAAACTTGATTAGTTGAAAGATCGTGAATGGTAGAAGATACCAGAGAAGGTATCGTCATGTATACAAGTTTTTCGGGTGGATAAATTTATATACCAGGTGAGTGACATGAAGTCTTTTGAAGAAGATTCAGGTTCAATCGAAGAAGAGCTATATGTCAAAGTCTTTGTCCAACAAGTTGTATCTATTGCAATGGTTGTCAAGGTGAAAGATGGTGGAGGGTACTGGATGCGAGACGAACGTCGTAGACACTTTCGCCCTTTTCCAAATAGTAATAATATCCTAACTCAAATCTCAAAACCATTAGATTAGTAAATAAATGAATTGATAAACCAAACAACTGCTAGTACAACGATGAAGTCCGGAGTCGAATCCAGAAAGAGAAGCGAATTACTATTCAATATCTCTAACAATGATTCTTATGACAAAAGCAATGACTTGTGACAGATTGATAAGAAAGTAAAGTGACCAAATTGATTATTGTAAAGTGATTGATAATAAAGTAGAGAAGATATTTCACATGTAATTCTCTAACAATGGTTGAGGTTCATGGTCCTAGGATTGATTCATTAATTATTCATAAGCATGTCTACTTGACAAAAGTTGAAGGATCCGAAGGGATACAATCACCTTATTCAATATCACTAAAGAATAGAATTAAGGGCTCAAGTACTTAGACCAATTGACATATCGATTCAATGCAATTAAAGACAAATAGGCGCAAACCATACTCGGCCCTAACAACATCTAGCGACATAGATCAATCGAAATCACCCACTACAAAGAAAAAGGAATATCTCTACTTCAATACCTTTGTTTGCTATCAAGAATAAAGCAATGAATTCATAGTTAAGATGCAATTCCTAACATGGTGATCAATCATAGAAAGGAACACAAATATAATCAATAAGCATAAGTTGATAAACATATATACTCATAAATAGCTAAATATAATCAAATCCTCACAATCTATTCAACCATGTCTTCGAATCACAGGAGAAACTATGAGTTTAGCAACTCATAGGCCAAAAACCTCTATTCTCTCTAACTGTGTTCATAATATCGCTTTAGCCAACACACGACTGGAACAATAGAATACAACCTAATAAAGAGTCGCGCAAAATCCTAGAAATATATCAATATAATAATAGGAAATACAATCTTTGGACCCAAATCACGTTTGTTGAACACGGCATCACGGTGGGCGACGCCCTACGCAGTGACGGCTTTCTTCTTCTCTTCAATGTTGTGCTTCCTTGCTCCTTCATAGCCTCTTCGTCAGCCTTCATATGCTCCTAAACATGTCTCTTAAGTTTTTCCAAGATCCCATCCAAGGTCGGAACGTAACTCTGCAGAATAAATACTAAAAATGCGTAGATTCCGAACTCGAATACTTCACAAGCTAGATATGAAACTAGACTAAAACACATGCAAACCTTCTATCTAAATGCAATAAGAAATACCTATAATGCCTAAATGAAATATGCATTATCAACCCCCCCCCCCCCCCCCCCACACACACACACACTTAACTCTTGGTTGTCCTCAAGCAACCATAAGACAAAAACATCATCTATGCATCCGACAGGAGATCCTTTCACAATCTTACTCATCAAAAGCAACATCATCAATAGTGCAAATATAATCAAGGCATATAAATGTCATAACATGTATATTTGGGATCAAGTTGCTTGCATGCTCAAAAAGCCAACCTCACCAAGGATAATGTGTATCTCTAACTCTTATGTGTTTAGGCTTTAAGCATACACTCACCTCAATTCCATATACAAGCATCAAATCAAATATTGACATTTATATCAAAAAATGTCCACCAGATACATCAAAGCAAAAATAAGGACATCAAGAGGACTTTCGCTCAATGGAAACCTTCATAGAAGATTCCATTCGACGGGTTTGTAATGGAGCTTAGTAAGAAATATATGGGCAAGGAATTGTATTTGGTCATTTGGTGCTATAAATTCCGGGAAAATAAGATTCCAAAAACTCTCAATATAACACAAACCAACTCAATAGCACATCAAACTCTCAGAAACACAACATCTCAATAAATATGTCAATAAAGCCCAAAATCCTCATAAATCACAACTCTCAAAATATATCAATAAACTCATAAATTCTCATAAATCTCATAACCATCATGTTATACTCATCATCTCATACTCATGCATACATATGCATCTACAACACCCAACCAATCTAACTTTCAACCCATATAATTCCAATTCTTTCTCATTATGCAAAAATAAACTCAGCTCTTATTCTTTTTTTTTTATTTTTTCTTTTCTTTTTCGAACTGTTTATATATATATATATATATATATATATATATATATATATATATATATATATATATATATATATATATAGAGAGAGAGAGAGAGAGAGAGAGAGAGAGAGAGAGAGGTTGGGTCACGTGTTAACAACTCTTACGGTTTTAAATGTTAACAAATCAATATTCGGCAAAATTTATCAAATATTCATCACAGTCACTCAATTATTCATCAAAAATTTTGTTAAAATTAATCAAATATTCATCACAATCACTCAATTATTCACAATTTCCCAAATATTCATCAATATTCGGCAACATGTAAGAAATATTCATCACGGTAACACAATTACGGGATTGGAGGTAGATACACGCGCAAGGGTTTGAGTTTTTTGGGTGATAATTTTTTTTAATTGGCAATAATTATCAATTGAAATGAATCTCTTAAATGTTGGCGAAAAGCTTTGATGAATAATTGAGTGATTGTGATGAATATTTGATAAATTTTGCGGAATATTAATTTGTTAACATTTAACACCGTAAGAGTTGTTAACATTTGATCCGTATTATATATATATATATATATATATATATATATATATATATATATATATTTGAGCCAAAATACATAAGGTAAAATTGCATAACAATGAGGGAACTAATAAGCACATAATATTACATCTTCTAAAAATCATAAACTATAAAACTCACACTTTAGCTTCTTTCCTCCTCAACTCCAAAATAGATTCCATAACCCACTCAAAATCTCAATTTCTTCGGAAAAAAAGGGGAAGGTTTATCATAGGCTAGGAATAATGCAATTTTATGGAGCTACAAATAAAATAGGTTAAAGGCTCAAATTGGCTTCAAAGCAAGCTATAACATAAGGTAGACATGGGTAAAATGTGGCTAAAAGATGCCTCTATCATTTGAACTTATCAAGCAATGATCATGTATATAATCGGCCTTGAAAATAGATAACCATGTCAATACTCAAAGATAAATGCATAGGAAGAGTAAATCACACAAGTAAAGCAAAAGGAATATAGATGTATCCCTTATAAGGCCAAAAATATCTCACAAGGACAAATTTTTTATGAATATCAAGCATGCTCACAAAGTTAGATCATACATGCTCAATTACCTATGCCTAATCATATTTCACATAAAAACCAATTTAAGAGACAAGGTCAAATTATTGCAAAATTCCATGGGATTTATAAGATCATGCCAGCATAAAGTCAATAGGACCAACTCAAATTATATGGATATCTTTGATAACACAAATGTGCAATGCATGAGTCTCTATTTTTTTTTTGGATTTTTTCGACAATTTTCACTTTTTTTTTTCATCTTTGACATTTTCTAGAACAAATACCATAAACTTGATGCATGAATTACAAGAATTTCAAAAATAAATAAAATAAAACCACTAGAAATCGAAAAATGAAACAAAAAAATAAACCTGAACTAAACTAACTAACTAATTTACTTCACTTCCCCCCCCCCCCCCCCCCACTTAATTGTTCCATTGTCCTCAATGCATAAACATATACAAAAAGGAACAATGAAAAATAAAATAAAGAGTCGAAGGAAACAAATAAAGTAACCAATTACTATGAAGGTGGGGTCTGAGATCCTGACCGCTGGGTCAATTGTTGTAATATCTGGGCCCAGGGATTCAATAGACTAGTATGGATCTCATCTAACTTCTTGGCCAAGGTCAACTGATGCTCATGTAACTCACGAAAGCATTGTGAATGCCGATCCTCCAATCTCGTCAAGTGACGGTCAAGACCCTCAATAAGCTCAAACAAGAAATTACCCTCAGTGGGAATGTCAAAATCATCATGACCAACCTCATCTCCCAGAAGAAATCTACATGCAGAAGAAGGGTCCACAACCATCCCACCAGATGCTGGAACATGACTAACATGGAAGGCAGCCAAAGTAGGACCAACAGGCAAAGGTGCAGGAAGATACTGGTGGTGCTCACCCTTCGCGCCAGATAACCAACGGAAACACTCGCTGTTTTCCGCGAGGAATACCCTTTCAACCAGACGAGCGCTTAGCAAGGTAGACATGTCATAATAGAAGGGCGATGCCAAGGGTTGTAAAGAGCTCAAATCAATACCTAGATAGTGTGCTATGAGAGTAATCATCCCACCAAAAGTAATAACGTGGTCACACATCCCATCTCTCCTCCGAAGTGTCTCTGCACAAGCAACTAGAAACAACTCCACCCAATCTGGTATACACTTAGCCTCTAGCGCCAGACAATATAATCACGTCCACATTCTCTTAGCAACAATCGTCGGATCAACCAAACCATAGAACGCAGGGCTCAATACCCTGTGACACAGACGGAGGGTAGGATGTGTAATCAAGTAATCGTGATAGTCCTCAAGCCCTTCCAAGTGTCCTCAAACTATAGCCCAAGTCTCAGCAGAGGTGGTCGATGACAAGCTGCGACGCCAAGGAGTAGACCAAGGTACATGCATTCCCAAAGCAAGGGATAGGAATTGCTTCTGAAGCGAGCATTCAGTACCCAATAATATAAAATGGATGTCCCTATCATAACACACATCAAGAGTCAAAAGGAACTCACACACCAAAATAGGATAAGTCAGCGCGCCCATCGAGACAAAGTTGGCTAAACCTCCCTTTTCCAATAACAAAGATACAGGACCACGAAGACCAAGCCTTTGCAGCGTCTCCAGATGAAAGAATTGAGTTGGCTGATAACTCACATCCCTTAGCTGAAACCAACGCTCCTTCTCAACTTTAGACGAATACTTAGGGGCCTCCATCTTAGGAGCACGAGACATAACTCACAGAATCGAAGAATAATACCACAAAATGACCAAAAACAACCTCTCTGAAGGTGACGGCGGGCGCCGTGTATGGGGCGGTAGGCACCTTGAACTACAACACACAAACCCAAGCACGAACGTCGAGGAATCAACGTCCAAACTCAAAATTTGACCGACCAACTTGGTTTCAAAGGCCTTCTTTGGCGATAGGTATAGGAATGGTATGGAAAAAGATTGAATTTGATGGGTGAAGGGTAGTGATGGAATGTGTTTGATGGGTAAGAACTCAATTGAAACACAAGGCTCCTAGGTTTTTTGGAATGGATTCAACTAGGATCTTTGGGGTTTGTGGGTTTCCTTGGAGACAAAGCTTTGAATGATCCAAATTAGGGAATGAGATTTTATGGTGAGTTGGAAAGGGAATTTCCATCTATAAAAAAGAAAAGAAAATATATTAAAAATAGATAAATAAAATAAAATAAAAGATAAAATCTATTCCTAAGATAAATGGAAACTAATCCTAGATAGAACAATCTAACCCTAAGATAGAAAAGAATCTAATCCTAATGATAGATAAAATAAATCTACTCCTAAAAATAAAAAGATAGAACATAAACTAATCCTAAAAAGATAGAAAATCAAATCTAACCTAAAATAACTGGAAATCAAATAAACATAAAGATAAAATAGGATAGAAAGTACCCTCTTCTAATGTTACCAAAAATCTGGACACGTCTGTGAACAGTAGATGGCGGTGGGCGCCGTGGATGGGGTGGTGGGCGCCATGATGTACAGAACGTCATTCCATCATTCAATCAAGCAAAATTCATCTACCTAAAAGGTTCTAACACTACACTACTCCAATGTACAACAAAAAAAACTTGTTCTACTTTATTGAATTGAAAACTAAATGCGAAATTGAAACAATATTATCTAATCTACCTTGGGTTGCCTCCCAAGAAGCGCATTTGTTTCACGTCTTTGGCTCAACCTGATGCATTTCTTGATCAAGTTATCCCATCAAGATCCTCCACACTTGTCTTTTTCTTGACAAGAGGGGGAACCTTAGGAATTTCTCCAATATATCCATCAATTGCACCAATCAATTCTTTATTGAAATGAGTTTCTTCTGGAGGTTGCCCTGAAATTGTAAAAACCTCAACATTATCAGGAATCAATTTCTCGTAGGGAATAACAATATAAGCATTTGAATTAGACACATTATCATGTAACTTAAACAAATTCTCAATTTTCCTTTCAATGTTATCTTTCCCTAAATCAATTTTCTCTTTGTTAGAAGACTCAATATGCAATGATTCATTCTCAATAGAAGCATCTAACAAATTATTTGATTCATTCCTGTGATCACTATCATTAGAGTCAAGAACCTCCACATAGTCACTAGAAGAAAGAGTAATAAGCTCAAATATTGAAAACTCAATCTTTCTACCATCAAACTCCATGGTTAAGGAACCTTTAAAGCAATCAATCTTAGTCTTATCCATCCGCAAGAAAGGCCCTCCCAAGATAATTGGGGTTTCAGGCGTACCTGGTTTTGTATCCAAGATAAAGAAATCAGCTGGAAATATCAAATCATTCACTTTGACCAAAACATCTTCAATAGAACGATCAGCGAGTTGTATAGTAACACCAGTTTCAGACAATGCACTGAGACCCAAAAACATGTACAAGTTGTATGACATCACATTGATTGAAGCACCTAGGTCTAACATAGCTTTTGTGAAGCTAGCATTACCTATTGCACATGGGATAGTAAACATACCAGCTGGATCTCCGCACTTTTCAGGCAATCTTTTCTATAGCAAAGCAGAAACATTTTCTTTTAAACTTACCTTTTCTTTCCTTTCCATCCTTTGCTTGCTTGTCATCGTGCATAGTTCTGTCAAAAACTTCACATAGCGAGGCACGATTTTAATCAAATTGAAAAGTGGAATATTTACCTCACAATGAGCAAAAGTGTCGTAAAGAATTTGTTCATCTTCCCACTTACGACCAGGTCTTAAGGCATGGGGAAATGGTGGTGCAGGTCTTGGGACCTCAAAAGACCACTCCTTGGATGATTTCCTTGGGTATTCCAAAACGTCAAAAATCGGATCTGGGACTGGAGGGGGCAGCGGGCGCCGTGGTGAAGGGCGGCGGCCCGCCGTCATCAACAGTGTGCGACTCTGAATTCTTGTTGTCTTCCTCACCCACATCAATCACTTCCTTAGGCCTCTCTTCAACATTCCTAGTGGGTACATTCACTTGTTTTCCTCCTCTAAGGATCATTGCACTCATATTCTCCTTCAAATTAACTACCACTTGTGATGACAACTTCCCCGAATCATTCGCTTTCAATTCTCTGATCTCCTTAGCCATTTGACTCAACAATTTCTCTTGAAATCTCACCTTATCCAACAACAACCTCAATATATCATCTCTATCCTCTTGTTGAGTGTTTCTTTGACGATTCTCAAATTGTCCTCGTCCTTGATAAGAAACTTATTGCTGCTAACCTCTGTTGTTGAATCCACTTTGATAATTCGAATTGTATCCCTGATTATAACCATTGTTACCAAAGTTGCGGCGAGGTCCATAATCCATAGCACTCAAATCAGCGACATGCACCCTCTTGAATCAAAGGAAAATTATCATTCGGATGAGGTAGATCTCCACAGACACCACAAGGTCTAGACTGCTAAGATTGATTCATTTGCATAGCCATCTTGTTCACTATCTCAACAAGCCTATCTAGGTCATTCTTGCGACCATCTATAGAATTATCCAACTTATGCACTCCTCTAACTCATTGGTGTCTCCCATATTGTTGCGATGCATTAGCCAATTTGACGATTCTCAAATTGTCCTCTTCCTTGATAAGAAACTTGTTGCTGATGACCTCTGCTATTGAATCCACTTTTATAATTCGAATTGTATCCCTGATTGTAACCATTGTTACCAAAGTTGAAGCGAGGTCCATAATCCATAGCACTCAAATCAGCGACATCCTCTTGAATCAAAGGAAACTTATCATTCGGATGAGTTAGATCTCCACAACCACCATAAGGTCTAGGCTGCTGAGGTTGATTTATTTGCATAGCCATCTTGTTCACTATCTTAGTAAGCCTATCTAGGTCATCTTTGCTACCGTCTCTAGAATTATCCAACTTATGCACTCCTCTAACTCCTTGATGTCTTTAATATTGTTGCGATGCATTAGCCAACCCTTCGAAAATCTGCATTGCTTCCTGGAGTGTCTTATCCAAAATATCTCCTCCACTTGTAGTATTGATGAAACTCCTATTGGTGTCAAGCAAGCCCTCATAAAAATATAACACTAAATCATCCTCGGGTATACGATGTTGTGGACAACTACCCTTAAGCTTCTTGAACCTCTCAAAATACTTATAAAGACTCTTCGTAGGTGATTGCTCAATACTAGATAGCTTCTTCTTGAGTTTGTTGAGGCGAGTCGCAGGAAAGTACTTTTGAAGGAAAGCTTTCTTCAATTCAACTCAAGCAGTAATTCTTTCGAGGGGTAGGTAATAAAGCCAATCGCTTGCAGAATCTTTCAAGGTAAAGGGGAACACTCTCAATATCAATTGGTCATCGGTAAGCCTTGAGGTCTAAGTATATCACACACACTCACAAAGGTAGCAAGGTGTTTGTTTGGTTCCTCCCTAGACAATCCATGAAAGTAGGGTAAAATAGTAGACCAATTCGACTTATACTCAAATCTTGAACCTTCAGAAAGATTAGGAAGTCTAATTGCAAGTGGTTGAGCACTCAAATTAGGTTCCTTTAGGTTTCTCAGGGCTCTTCTTGGCGGATTAACAACTCCAACGTCTCCCATCTCCTTATGTATGTCAAATTTGAGCCTTCTTTTCAACCTAAGAGATCTTTCAATCTCATAATCAAAAGACAAAGGCAATTAACTAGAAGATCGAGTTTGAACCAAACAAGGACACAAAAGACTCAAAGAAAAACAAAAACAAAAATAAAAGAGAATCAATGATAAAAATAAAGCAAAGCAAACTCTTTTCTTCTCCCCAGCAACGGTGCCAAGAATTTGGTGCAAGACGAACGTCATTGGCACTTTCGCCCTTTTCCAAATAGTAATAATTTCCTAACTCAAAGCTCAAAACCATTAGATTAGTAAATCAATGAATTGATAAACCAAACAACTACTAGTATAGCGATGAAGTCCGGAGTCGAACCCACAGAGAGAAGCGAATTACTATTCAATATCTCTAACAATGACTCTTATGACAAAAGCAATGACTTGTGACAAATTGATAAGAAAGTAAAGTAACCAAATTGATGATTGCAAAGTGATTGATAATAAAGTAGAGAAGATATTTCACCTGTAATTCTCTAACAATGGTTGCGGTTCATGGTCCTAGGATTAATTCATTAATTATCCATAAGCATATGTCTACTTGAATAAAGTTGAAGGATCTGCAGGGATACAATCACCTTATTCAATATCACTAAAGAATAGCATTAATGACTCAAGTATTTAGACCAATTGGCATATCGATTCAATGCAATTAAAGACAAATAGGTGCAAACCATACTCTGCCCTGACAACATCTAGTGATATAGATCAATCGAAATCATCCACTACAAAGACAAAGAAATATCACTACTTCAATACCTTCGTTTGCTATCAAGAATACAACAATTAATTCATAGCTAAGATGCAGTTCCTAACATGGTGATCAATCATAGAAAGGAATACAAATATAATCAATTGGCATAAGATGATAAATATACTCATAAATAACTAAATAGAATCAAATCCTCACAATCTATTTAACCATGTCTTAGAATCACAATCGAAGCTATGAGTTTAACAACTCATAGGCCAAAAACCTCTCTTCTCTCTAATTGTGTTCATAGTACCGCCTTAGCCAACACACAACTGGAACAATAGAATAAAACCTAATAAAGAGTCGTACAAAAACCTAGAAATATAATAATATTATAATAGGAAATATAATCTTCGGATCCAAATCACGTTTGCTGAACACGGCATACGACGGGCGCCGCCCTATGCAGTGACGACTTTCTTCTTCTCTTCAATGTTGTGCTTCCTTGCTCCTTCATAGCCTCTTCCTCAGCCTTTATATCCCCGAAAACATGTCTCCTAAGCTCTTCCAAGATCCCATCCAAGGTCGGAATGTAACTCTGCAGAATAAACACTAAAAAGGCGTAGATTCCGAACTCGAATACTCCACAAGCAAAATATGAAACTAGACTAAAACACGTACATGCAAAACTCCTGTCTAAATGCAATAAGAAATACCTATAATGCCTATATAAAATATGCATTATCAGTACTAAATTTGTGAGACATTCTACTAGGAGGAAGTTCAAGCGATGCTACTTGGACTTGATCAACATCACTTGATGAGATTCATGTATGTGAGATGCTCTAGGAGTATAGCACAGGACTAGGAGCAGATAAAGTCTTGGAGTTGTTTGTTTTCATTGCTATATATAGATTATTTGTTTAGGTGAAGATTATTGTATGAGACAATTTAATCAACTTTAGAGAGATAAATTGGATCAGGGTCCAAGTCAATTTATCTATAGCAGGCTTTATCTATATACAGTTTTATATATATTAGGATTATTATAGATGATTTTGATCTATAATTGGTTCTAGGTAAAATATGCTTTTATCTATAACTAGGTTTATCTATAATTGGTTCTAGCTAATCTTCTGCAAATTTAGAAAGCACTGGCAAAATTGAAGCTCCCATTAACAAATTTGCTTTTATCAGCCACTTGGTGAATATAATTTTTTATCCAACTATATATACAAGTGCATGTATGCGATTATAACTAATTAAACACACATAAATCAGCAAAAGGAAGATAGTAAGATTAGATTTTTATGTCATCAAAATACTCCAAGCATATAACAGGAGTAGAAAAGACACACCATAACAGGAGTAGGAAAAGAAACCTATACCTTGAAAGCAACATATGACTTGCTTGTATTCTTGATTCTCACAGCACTCCTACACAGTGGTTGTATGAATAGATTTCGCAGACAACAGTAGCACAATGATTATATGAATAGATTCCGCAGACAACTTACAACTTTCATTGGTGCACCTAGTACACGAATTCAGTGTCAGCACTTGAAATTAACTAATTCAGCAACAAATCAAATTAAAACAGTAACCTTGGTGACATCAGAGAACGAAACAATAGAAGGAAGAAGAGGACCTAATCGAATATAAGCAACCTTGATGACATCAATTAAGGATCCAGATGTTGTCAGCAATGGAACATTAGGATTTAGGAACAAAATTGAACAAAAACAACACAGACATGGAAGCGAAAGAAGCGAGAGGAACAGACCTCCATGAGAGTGAGGAGGAGCCTCCTGGCAGCATCGCGAACAGGCTGCTTACCCTGGCGTCGTAGGATTTACGAGGAGGCGTCAGACAGGCAAACGACAACCATAGCTCACTGGAATCGATCTTTTCCAGCATCATCAGAAGCTTGAATATGCTGTCAGCAATGGAGAAGTAGAGGCGGAGGAGGAGCATGAGAGGAGGAAGAGATCTAGATCCATCTCGACGGTTTTCGAGCCTGGTTGAGAAAATCGCGGAAGAAAGATAGAAGGAGTAGCGGAGGGAGTCAAAATCGCAGACGCAGATCGGCTCAGCCAGAGGCGGCGATTTTGACTCAGATCAGCTCAGCAAGAGGAGAAGGATCGGAAGGAGGAGGAAAGATACAGGGAGTAACCGATACCTTGATGTAGATTGGGGAAGATGAAGAGTAAGACAAATCGCGGAGGCCGCGATTTCGACTCCCTACCTGCGCGAGTCCTGGCGGTACGAGGCGGCGAAGGCGCGCAACAGTGCCGCAGATCGCCTCAGCCAAAGGCGGTAACGGAGGAAGGTACGACGGAGGAAGGAGAGTGATGCCTTCGATGATGAGAAATTGAGGCCCCCCTAATTTGGATCTGAGAAAGGAGATACAGAGTTACAGACGATGGAAAGGAGGCGATAGAATTAGGGATGTATACTTTCCTAAATTTTACAAACGATGGAAAGGATGTATACTTTCCTAAATTTTACAAAAACGTGTATAGTTTTTTAATTTGACCGTAAATTTGCACCTTTGGCGCAAATTTTCTCTATTAGTAATATATATATGACTGTAAAAAAATTAATAAAAAATATTATTTTATATAATTTTTAATTCTTTAAAAAGTGTGCCAAAAAGTTAATTGACTTATATTTCCGAACGGAGGGAGTATAAGACAACGCACATGTTTACATTTAAAATCATATAATTAAAGGGAGACAAACAAAGGAGTATACTCTGTGTAAGCTAGTTTGGTATCTCTCCCTCGAGAGCTAAAAAAACACGCTTATACGCGCGTTTCATTTCTCCCTTCCAAACCCTGAAATGCATATTCATCTTCCCCAAATAACCTTCTTTGTGTTCCAATCGGGATGGATTTAGGGTGTTTTGGGATCCATTCCTTCAATTTCTATGGTTTGACCACTGATTTAAGATCTCTGGCACCATCGTTGCTTTCGATGCAAGTCGTTGTTCCTCGAAGCCTTTATCCCTTTCACCTGTGGTGGTCTATGATGGTTCTCCGTCTGGTTGGTGGCGTCGCTCCTTCGCATGTCGTCCGTTAATCTCCCCTCTGGTCGTTTCCAGCGTTGGCAATATTCTTCCGGGCGACGTTCTGCTAGTGTGCTACAACGAGGGTTTTGTTTCAAATCTGCCCCAAAAGGGCGAGAACAAAAAAAAAATCTCCTAAGGGGCTTACAAAAATCCCGAAAGGGTTCGAAAAATTTATCTGGTGATTCTAAATAAAATTGAACAAATTGTTGAAAGGGTTTTATCTAAACCCCGATCGGTTAATCAAATTGATGCGTGACCATCTTCTACACCTCCAGACACGCCGATCATACTTGGAGAAGGACCAATGACTTGAGCTCGAGCTAAGAAGCTTCAACGCGACTCATTCATGTTTGTGAGTCATGCCTTATTCTCGAGCATGGTTCAACTCCCAGAGCCTACAATTAAGACCTACATGTGTATAGGACTTAATGAGGCCGAGCCACCTTAGGCTTGTTAGGGCCGAAATACTCTAAGTGTTGGAACCTTGTTTTCTTTCCTAATTTAGTAACTTTTCTACTTAAGTTATTTTAGAAAACTTTTAGGGTTATTTTAATAATTTCTTTAAGTTAATATTTTTATTATTTCTGGCCTAAATCAGCCTTGTTAGGGTTTTAAATAGTCGGTCTCCATCATTGTACAACTTGGTTGAATATTGAATGATAGTTTTCTCTTGTGTGAAACACATTGAGTGCTCAAAGTCAATCGATTCGAAGCAGGGCTCATCGATTGCAACAATTGGTATAGATCTAGCTTGGTTTGCTTTGAGTTCATCAACCTCGCGAGAGCTTGGTGATCCTGGTATTCACAAGTCCCCTCCTTGTGCCTCCAAGTTGTCCGCTTGGTTGTGTAAGGTTGTAGAGGCGATCTTTATAGTCGTTGATATTTGGTTCCTACCCTCTAAGGAGGCTTGAGGTCTTTATCTCGTTCTATTTTAGTTCAAATCAACCAATCTATCGGTCTTTCTCATTATTTTGTCGAGTCTTATTATTGTTTGAATCGAGTCTTGCTTTCTTTGTGTTAGTCGAAATCGAGTCCAACGTCTTTTGTTCGATTCAAGTCGAGTTCTTGATTCTCGCTGCCTTCTTGGTCGACATCGAGAGGTGTTCTTGAGTCTTTTGCTTCCGTTCTTGTTAATTCTTGTTTGATTGTCGAAGATCGGGCCATCCTACGACTAACCCCGTATCAAATTGGCATCAGAGCTTTGGTTTCCGACATCAAAGTTGTGTCTTTTATTTGCCTAAACACAAAAAAAATACAAAAATAGAGTCTTTTATTTGTTTCTTGTTTTTTACTTCTTGAATTCTTGATTTTGATTATTACTAATCTCTTATTTGTTATTTTTTGTGGTTGCTAGCCCTAAACACATAGCCTAAGCCGAGACCATTGAGGCCGACCTCACCTTGTGCTCGAATCCCTTGTGCAGCAGCATAGCCGACGGCACCAAAGGGGATCCACCCTTAGTCGATTTCGGCCTCCTACTTTCACAAACCCTAGTTTGCTTTCTGTCTTTGGTCTATCTTGTTACATCTTGGATCTATCTATTTTTGATTGCCTTATTTAAATTCTGATTTTGTGGTAGATATAATTGTTATTATCTATCATAGATTATAAAAGGCTTAGATAGATACACTTACCAAAGTTAGCCAAACCCTCACCTATATTTATTGCATTAGGGCTAAATTTCATTTCATTCACCTTGCTTTATAAAATTTCCGAGTCCTTCATTGTTATTTGTTTCTTTCTTGCATTAGGTTAAAAAAAAAAACAGTCCGAAATTTGTCAAAAAAAAAAGACATTCAAAGCTTGGACCTAGGAGGATAAAATTCACTAGGGGCAAAAGTAAGTTTCAAAAAAAAAAGAGGATTTGTAGATTTAGTGCAGGAAAGTTCCCAAAGGACCAAACTTGGTGAATTTCTCAACACCCTAGTCGACAGCCCTTGTATACCTTTCATACACATTACCTCCCACAAAACACAAAGTTTGAAATCCTACCTTGCAACTACAACATCCTTACTAAGGGTTTGAATCAAAAAGAGATAAATCTCCAAGTTTTCTTTTCTTTTCCTTATTTTTTTCCTCCATTGTCGAGCACTTCTCTTTGTGTCAAGTGTTCTATTGTTTGAATCAAGTGGATATTACTAATTATCGAGTGCTTGGTTGTGCTTGCCGAGTGCTCTTGCCTTGATTTTTTGAGTTGTCAAGTACTTCTCTCCACCGTTGAGTACTGCAGTGTCCATTGTCGAGTGCTTTGCTTGTGTGTCGAGTACTTCTTGTGCCGATCGAGTGCTCATTCACCTTTGTCGAGTGCATTGTTGATCAAATCGAGTGCTCTTACCTGGTTTCTTTGTTGTGTCGAGTGTTGTAGACCCTGTCGACTGCTTTAGTTGTTGTGTCGAGTGCTCTCTTTTGCTTGTAGAGTACTCTTGTGGCTTTGTCGATTGGTCTTGATCTCTTATCGAGTGCAGTTTGGTGTTTCTTATTCATTCTCTTGATCTCTTACTTGAATTGCTAGGTTTTAGCTTGAGTGTTGATTTGCCCAAGGCGGATTTAAACAACAAGCGTGACATACCAATTAGAGAGTGAGTGTGAGCGAAACATTTGGTGAGATTGTTTATATTTTTCTAACCTTTACATAGTTCTTTGTTTCTATTCTCTGTGATGTCTAATAATAAGGATAACAATGCCAACAACGGCAACAACTCCAACAACACTTCCACCTTACAACCCGAATTGGCGACCATCCTCAATGGCATTAACCAAACATTGGCGGCGTTGGGTGCAAGGATGACAGATGTGGAGTCTAGGCCTTGTGGGTCTAATAACCTTGGTGGCCAAGGTAATCAAAGGCGTGATGGTACGCCTCGCGATGAAAGGGAAGTAGTTCATCCTAACCCTAATCCTAATCCCAATGTCGATAACCCTTTATTTGATGAAAACGACTCTCCATGTGGAGTTTGCTTATAATAGTGACGGAGGTAAAACCTATCGTTGAATACCGCCAAAGAAAACTCAAACCTATAGCAAGTATATCGATAAGCAAGAGGTCGATCCACAAGGAAAGTTATAACTCAAGTGTAATTCAGGTGTGAATCAAAGTAACCAGATTGGGGGGTTTTTATGTGGGAAAGTTTCGCCTTTTATCAAAGCAAAGTAAGCAAGTAAAGTAAATGAATTTGGTTTTAGACAATTGGGAGAAGCAATTCTACCTACAATTTTCCACTTTATGGGATTGAAGCGATCCTTGTAACTTCTTCTCGTCCTATTAAGTTTCCTATGAATGCCTTTGTCCCGACCTAATATAGTTACTAGTCCAACCAGTCCTAGCAACCCTTGTCAATCGAACAGTCCCTAAAGAAGGATTTAACCCAATTGATAGCTTTAAGTTCAGAGATTAGCCAAGGTATTTGCAGTCCCTAAAGAGGGATTTAACAACACATTCAACTTCCTACTCATTCTATTAGTTCAACCAGCCCTAAAGGAACAAGTTTGCCACTTAGGTTAAGGTCCACAACCAGGAATCTACAAAACCTTAGCAATTGAATTGATTCTAACTAGTTGCGCGGGCTAGATAGAATAAAGCAATAGACAATCAAGCACAAAGAAGTTGAAGCATTCAAATATAAGAAATAAGGAACGAGAATTAGAAACTCACAATCAATCCGAATAAAGCTTCAAATTGCACGCATAATAAATGAGTTTAGTTCCTCATGGAAGACATCGCTCAAAATCTCTAAAACGTCTGATGAATGAATAGAATAGAAGTGATCCCAAAAATAACTAAAAAGTGGCCTTATTAAAGATCCAAAAGTCGGCCATAAACAAAAACTAAAAAGCAACTAGGGTTTTTAAATCAAAACGACGCGTATAAACGCCGACGGCAGATGTAGCGGCCGCAGCATCAGTATTGTTTTTGCATCGACCCTGGTGGCGGCCGCCGCACCCCATGCTGCAGCCGCCGCATTCCTGTTTGCGGATTTTCTTGTCTTTTCTCCGAGATTAGCTTGAGATGATTTGCTCTTTTCATTCCTTGCTTCTTTCCAATGTCTTTTGTACTCCTCTTCAAGATATTGCATTTCCCACATGTGTTCCGATTCGATCTGCAGGATAACCACAAATTTGCGCAGAATCCGAACTCTTCTAGAATAATCATAATATGCAATTTAGTAACAAAGAACAAAAGAAATGCAACCTATCTAAGCTAAAAATGCCTATAATGCTTATCTAATATATGCATTATCAAATTCCCCCACACTTAACCTTTGCTTGTCCTCAAGCAATGATAGAATGAACATGAATCAATGTATCCCACAGGAAATCCCTTCAGATTTCAATCCTTATCAAAAAGCAACATTATAGCAGGTGAACACATAAACCAAGCAAACAAACGTCATAGCATGTATTTTAGTGATCAAAGCTTAGAAGTAGACATTATCCAACCTCACCAGAAATGTGTTTTCCACTCATGTGTTTAGGCTTTAAGATACAACTCTCAACTCAAACCAATCATGCACTAAGCTCATAGACATTGACCACCATATCACCAATTCTCTACCGAAATGTCATTACTTGCGGGACACAATAAAGAAAATAAAATGCAACAATTTTTTTTCTTTTTTTTTCTTTTCTCTTTTTTTTTTCTTTTTCTTGTCTTGGTGCTTTCCTTACGCGAAGCGCAAACATGGGTATCATGAATGGCCCCGGTCTATCAACACCTCAACCTTCTAATATGAAGTCCACTTGAACATCTTTTGACGCAAGTTGCAAACATGGGTGTCATCATAGACGGTTTTAGGCGGGGGCAAGCGGGAGCATACGCCCCCCCTTTCATCCGATGAATCACCTATATTTGTTCTACACGTTGATAGGTTCGTTTTGATATATTATAAGCCTGAATCCGATAAACGAGTAAAAAGTTATGATCGTTTGAAAGTTAAACACAGATTAATTATTTCAAATGTCTTTTAATAAACACTGATTCTTTTATATTTTATTTGATTTGGTATTTTGGCAATATAATTCAACCAAAGAGCTTCGAAACAAGAGGTTATATTACTAAATTCGATAATAATGTAAGAAATTATGCAAGTTTAAAGTTTGTATATATTGTTACACGTTATTGCATGCTAAGAGAACAAGTTACATATTGACTTTGTGGGTTTTGAACGATATATTTTTAAATAACAAAAATGTTGTTATCGATTAAAATGACATCGTTTTTTCTGTTTAAAGAGAACAAAATATATAACAACTACTAGCACAATTTTAAATTAAAACACCATCGTTTTGGACAAAAAAAACAATAGTTTGAACTAAAATAAAAAACGTTGTTTAAATTAAAATATCATAGTTTTGGTTCTCTAAACGTAATTTTAAAAAAAATATTCGAAGGGTGAATCAACAATTTTCATAAAACTTCGCCTCCCCTTCGATAAATTTCTGGCTCCGTCCCTGGGTGTCATGAATGAACCTGGTTACTCAATGATCAAGCTTTCTTTCCCAGTGGATAGTTTTCAACACCTTTTTGCGCGAATCCTACCCATGGGTGTCATGCACAGATCCGGTTACTCAGTGCATCAACCATTGCCACCTTATTCACTAAATATTCACAAATTCAACAAAAAACTCAAAATATAACATAAACTCCGCAAGCAATCAAACATGTGCATCGGTCTTTAAAAATAGATACTGCAGTCAATGCCAAGAGGTAGCAACACTAGGTGAGTAATTCACACAACTGAGCAAAAGAATGCAAATAAGGCCAAACATTCTCACAGGGTCATGTTTTTAGGAATTCAATCATACTTTAGCTCAATCATACATGCTCAATTATATTTGCTAGCTCATGTTCCACAAAAATTAAATAAAGACAATAATCAAAACATCCAAAACTCCATGGGATTTTTATGAATCATGCTTGAAATTTAAAGTAGAGGACAAACTAAGCCAGATGGGTATTTGAATAACACATATGTATGCAATGCATGCTCTATTTTTGGATTTTCGATTTTTTTTTTTCTGGAAAAAAAAATCCCGAGCTTGATGCGCGGCGGGCGCAGCGTCTGCTGCGGCCGCCGCAACTGCCTCCTCGCCGCATAGTGAGATCCGGCGGCCGCCGCCAGTGAAGTGGTTGTGGGTTGATGTTTTCCGGTTTTTTTTTTTTATTATTATTTATTTATTTATTTTATTTTATTTCCTACCTATGTCAACTAATCCTAGAGGAGTTAACTAATGCAACTACTTAAGAAATAATGAAGATGAAAAGGAAAAGAGAACTTACCTCGGGTTGCCTCCCGATCAGCGCCTTTGTTTCAAGTCGTTGGCTCGACGTGATAGCCCTTGAGTGGCCTAGTCGGTTGGTTTAGCAAGCACCAACTCCTCCTCTTCACTATGTGGAACATTTTCAAAGTATGGCTTAACCCTATGACCATTGACTTTAAAGAGCTCATTAGACTTGGGATCATAGAGTTCAATTGCTCCGTGGGAGAAAATCCTTGAGATGGTGTAGGGTCCTTCCCACCTTGATCTAAGCTTTCCAGGGAAGAGTTTCAGGCGTGATTTGTATAGAAGAACCTTGTCTCCTATTGTTAGTTCTTTCCGCAGGATGTGTTTGTCATGCCAAGCCTTGGTCTTCTCCTTGTAGATCACTGCATTATCATAAGCATCCAGACGCAATTCCTCCAGCTCTTGCAATTGAAGCTTTCTGAATTCACCCACTTCATCCAACCTCATATTGCAATTCTTGACAACCCAATACGCCTTATGCTGAAGCTCCACAGGGAGATGACATGCCTTTCCAAAGACAATTCGATAAGGAGACATACCAATGGGAGTTTTATAGGCTGTCCGATAAGCCCAAAGAGCGTCATTCAGCCGTAGACTCCAATCCTTCCTGTTAGGTGCCACTGTTTTCTCTAGAATGGTCTTTATCTCTCTATTTGATATCTCCGCTTGACCATTTGTCTGAGGATGATAAGCAGTTGACACTCTCTGTGTGACATGGTATTTCTTTAACAAGGCAGTGATCGTCCTGTTGCAGAAATGTGTCCCTCTGTCGCTAATTATAGCCTTAGGCACCCCAAATCTTGCTAAAATGGTGTCTTTCAGGAATTCTGCAACTACTTTAGAATCATCAGTTCTGATGGCCTTTGCCTCGACCCACTTGGAGACATAGTCCACCACAAGCAAAATATATATATTCCCAAAAGAACTAGGGAAGGGACCCATAAAATCGATACCCCAAACATAAAAAATTTCACAAAATATGACAGTTGTTTGTGGCATTTCATTCCTAGCAGATATGTTCCCCACCCTTTGGCATCTATCGCATGATTTACAAAAGGCATTAGCATCCCTAAATAAGTGAGGCCAAAAGAAACCTGGTTCTAAAACTTTTCTAGCAGTCTTTTGAGGACCAAAGTGGCCTCCACATTCATGGGCATGACAAAAAGTAAGGACAGATTGTACCTCATTGTCTGGAAGACACCTCCTAATTACCTGATCAGCACAATGTTTCCAAAGGTAGGGGTCATCCCAAACATAGAAGCGAGAGTCATGTCGAATTTTGTCATTCTGAGCTTTTGTAAAGTTTAGTGGAAATTCTCCCATGACCAAGAAATTCACCATATTGGCAAACCAAGGTCGAGGAGTATGGACACCCATCAAAAGTTCAGGAATATCAGAACTTACCTCGTCAGATGGGAGGGAAAGAGGTGAAACGGTGGCTTGAACAGCCTGCGGCGGGCGCCGCATGGGTGCTGCGGGCGCCGCACCTGTGCTATGCGGCGGGCGCCGCATGAATGCTGCGGCCGCCGCATCTTCCGTCCTTGTTTGTTCCTGCAGCTGCAAAGAAGAAGTGTGAGTCAAGTAAAACAATGTATCGTCAGGAAACTCACCGTGAATGAGTCTTTGATCTTCCGGCTTATCCTCTCCTTGGACAAGTCTGCTGAGGTGATCCGCTACTAAGTTTTCTGCACCTTTCTTATCTTTGATTTCAATGTTAAATTCACTCAAAAGTAAAATCCAACGAATCAATCTTGGTTTTGCTTCTTTCTTAGTTAATAAATAGCGAAGAGCAGCGTGATCAGTGAAGACAATTACCTTAGCTCCTAGGAGATAGGAGCGAAACTTCTCCAGTGCAAAGACCACAGCCAAGAGCTCTTTCTCAGTGGTTGAGTAGTTCCTTTGTGCTCCATTCAGAGTCATGGAGGCATAGTAGATGACATGAGAGCTCCTTCCTTCCTTTTGGCCCAAAACAGCCCCCACAGCATAATCGCTCGCGTCACACATAATCTCAAAAGGTTGAGACCATATGGGTGCTTGAATTATAGGAGCGCTAGTCAGGCGACCTTTAAGCTCATCAAAGGACGCTCTACACCTGTCATCAAACTCAAAAGCTACTTCCTTTTTCAGTAAATCGCAAAGAGGTGCAGAAATCTTAGAAAAATCCTTAATAAACCTGCGATAGAACCCTGCATGGCCTAAAAAGGAGCGAATTTCGCGCACATTGGTGGGATAAGGTAGAGACTGAATGACATCAATCTTAGCCTTATCCACCTCAAGACCCCTGCTAGACACAATATGACCCAAAACAATGCCTTGCTCAACCATAAAATGACACTTTTCAGAATTAAGGACTAAGTTGGTGTCTACACACCGCCTAAGCACAAGTGACAAATGATGCAAGCAAGTATCAAAATCATCTCCATGCACAGTGAAGTCATCCATAAATACTTCAATAAAGCGTTCTACATACTCAGAAAATATGCTGACCATATGCATACACCGTTGGAAAGTCCCAAGTGCGTTACATAACCCAAAAGGCATTCTGCGATATGCAAAAGTGCCAAAAGGGCATGTAAATGTCATTTTTTCTTGATCCTCCGGTGCTATTGGTACCTGAAAATATCCTGAGTAGCCATCTAAAAAGCAATAAAAAGAACGGTCGGCAAGGCGCTCAAGCATTTGATCAATAAAGGGAAGGGGGAAATGGTCCTTGCGAGTAACTGCATTCAATTTTCGATAATCAATACAGACTCTCCATCCAGTTTGTACCCTGCTAGGGACCAATTCACAATCCTGATTCTCAAAAACAGTAATACCTCCCTTCTTAGGGACAACCTGCGTAGGACTCACCCATTTGCTATCAGATATGGGAAAGATCATACCTGCCTGAAGAAGCTTCAGCACCTCCTTCTTCACCACTTCCATCATTGGTGGGTTGAGTCTCCGCTGAGGTTGTCTAGACGGCTTGGCATCATCCTCTAATAGTATCCTATGCATGCAGAGGGTAGGACTGATGCCCTTAATGTCTGCTATCGTCCATCCTAACGCCTCCTTGTTTTCCTTTAGAACAGTCACCAATCGCTCCTCCTGTCCACAGGTCAATTTATTAGAAATAATGACAGGCAGAGTATCATTTTCACCAAGAAAAGCATATTTAAGGTGATTAGGAAGTTGTTTTAATTCAACATCAGGCGCTTGGATAATAGATGGCAGAAGCTTTTCAGTAGGAATGGTCAGCTCGATGCGGTCTCCCCTTGGTGGCACATAGGTGGGAGATCGATGGTCTAAAGCTACTATAGCCTCTTGCAAATCAGATGACAATACATAATCTCTAGCAATTTCATCTATAGGAGCTTGTAAAACAACTTCCATCTCATCAACACACTCCAAATCAAAGCAATCTTGTGCCATAGTATCAATAACATCCACAAAGCACAGAGAGGGATCATCAGATGGGAATTTCATGGAATCATAAATATTATATTCAACTCTTTGACCATCAAATTCCATAGTAAGAGATCCTGAATAGACATCTATCTTAGTCCTAGCAGTTTTCAGAAAAGGTCTGCCCAACAGAATAGGGCCTTCATTGTTACCAGGACCCATGTCAATCACAAAGAAATCAGCGGGGAATATCAAATTGTCAACCATAACTAAGACATCTTCAACAATCCCTTTCGGGTAGATAGTAGATCGATCAGCAAGTTGAATCACTACCCGAGTATCATTCAGAGGTCCCAATCCCAAAGCATGATAAATATTAGAAGGCAAAACATTAATAGACGCTCCTAAATCTAACATGGCTTTGTCAAATTTAGTATCACCTATCACACATGGAATAGCAAACATACCAGGATCACTACACTTCTCAGGCATACGTTTTTGAAATACAGCAGTGACATGTTCGCTTACCTTCACCTTTTGCTTACCTTTTAGCTTTTGGTTCCGCTTTATAGTGCAAAGTTCCTTCAAAAATTTAGCATATCTAGGAATGCTTTTGATCAAATTAAGCAAAGGAATGTTTACCTCACACTTACTGAATGTCTCGAAGATTTTCTTGTCATTCTCATACCTTCGTGTATCTTTCAAGGCTTCCGGAAAAGGCGGAATGGGCTTTGGAGTCTCCATAGGTAAGGGAGAAGGAGGGGGAGAAGAAGAAGGAGGAGAAAGAGGGAGAGAAGAAGAAAGAGGGGAGGAGAACGTACCATGATCGGAGTTGGCGGTGGGATCGCCTGCGGCGGGCGCCGCATGAATGCCGTCCCTGGCGGCGGCCGCCGCACGCTGGTTTGGCCATTTTCATCTTCAACAATCTCTATCTCCTCATCCATTATCTCCTCATCGTCCTTTTGATTTGTGACAACCAGTTCCTTGCCACTCCTAAGTGTTACAACACTGACATTCTCCTTTGTCGGATTCTCGATGGTCTGTGACGGAAGCTTTCCTGAACTATTTGCCTCCTTAGCACTTAAGATTTGAATGAGCTGACTCCTTTGATTCTCAAGATTTGTCATCCGATCGGATTGCTGCTTCTCTAGATTTGCCATCCGCTCTGACTGTTGTTTATCATTCCTCATGACCAATCGTGACAGTTTCTGTAGTGGATCCTCATTATCCTCATTTGATTGCTGCTGACCTCCCTGTCGAGGTTCATATTGTTGTTCAGGCCTTGCCTGTTGCCCCCCTTGCTGATTAAAAGGAGCTTGGTAGTTCCCATAGCCTTGTTGATAGCCTCTGTTGTAATTGTTGTTGTTGAAATACCCAGGATTTCCATAATTGCCTTGCCTAGGCCTTTGTTGAGTGAAATTCCCAATGGCATTCAAATCAAAATTCGGATCTTGCAGAAGCGGGCACATGTCCATAGGATGAGTGTATTGACTGCAGAGACCACATGCCTTCAGTTGTTGAGGAGTTCTATCAATCACCAATTGTTTCATCATCTCTTTTACCTCTGCCATATCAGTCTGAAGTGCAGCCACAGGAGCATCAACAGCGAGTACACCCCTAGCACAAGGGTTCTTATTGAACTGCCTGGAGCCCTCAGATAGCTCCTTAAACACATCCCAAGCTGCGGCAGGTGTCTTATTCAGCATGTTTCCTCCACAAGCAGAATTCACAGTTTTTCGCTCCATATCAGTTAACCGATTGAAGAGAAAAAGCACTAGATCCTTTTGAGAATATCCATGGCATGGGCAGCTGGAGCAGAGCTTCTTGAAGCGCTCAAAGTACTCATGTATTGACTCTGTCGCGTACTGCTCAATGCTGCTGATTGACCTTTTCAAAGCATTGAGCTTTGTTGCAGGGAAGTACATCTCTAGGAAGACTCTCTTCATCTCAGCCCAAGTAGAAATAGATCCAGGTGGCAGATAGAAGAACCATTCATTAGCCTCATCCTTCAAAGAGAAGGGAAAAGCTCTCAGCTTGATTTGATCTTCAGTTACATTCTCTGGTTTCATCCCAACAACCAACGTATGGAATTCAGACAGATGCTTGTGGGGGTCCTCCCCACTCAACCCATGGAATTTGGGTAGAAGATGAACTACCCCAGACTTCAGCTCGAAGTTAACTCCTTCTGCAAGCGCAGGGAATTGGATTGCCAAGGGTTGTTGTGCCAGATCAGGAGCAGAAAGCTCCTTAAGAGTGCGGTTCGCGTCGTTAGCCATCTCTGTTGTAGGTTCTTCTTGATCAAAAGGTAGTTCGCGAAAGCGATCACGAGCTTCTCGCCTTAGAGCGGCAAGGGTCCTTTCAATCTCTGAATCTAACGGCAACAAAGAAGAATTAGTAGCACGGGTATGGACCATATAAGACGATCCACACCAAAATTAACACTAAAAACACACAAGAATTAAATAAGATTCCCCGGCAACGGCGCCAAATTTGACGGAGGTAAAACCTATCGTTGAATACCGCCAAAGAAAACTCAAACCTATAGCAAGTATAGCGATAAGCAAGAGGTCGATCCACAGGGAAAGTTATAACTCAAGTGTAATTCAGGTGTCAATCAAAGTAACCAGATTGGGGGGTTTTTATGTGGGAAAGTTTCGCCTTTTATCAAAGCAAAGTAAGCAAGTAAAGTAAATGAATTTGGTTTTAGACAATTGGGAGAAGCAATTCTACCTACAATTTTCCACTTTATTGGATTGAAGCGATCCTTGTAACTTCTTCTCGTCCTATTAAGTTTCCTATGAATGCCCTTGTCCCGACCTAATATAGTTACTAGTCTAACCAGTCCTAGCAACCCTTATCAATCGAACAGTCCCTAAAGAAGGATTTAACCCAATTGATAGCTTTAAGTTCAGAGATTAGCCAAGGTATTTGTAGTCCTTAAAGAGGGATTTAACAACACATTCAACTTCCTACTCATTCAATTAGTTCAACTAGCCCTAAAGGAACAAGTTTGCCACTTAGGTTAAGGTTCACAACAAGGAATCTACAAAACCTTAGCAATTGAATTGATTCTAACTAGTTGCGCGGGCTAGATAGAATAAAACAATAGACAATGAAGTACAAAGAAGTTGAAGCATTCAAATATAAGAAATAAGGAACGAGAATTAGAAACTCACAATCAATCCGAATAAAGCTTCAAATTGAAGGCAGAATAGATGAGTTTAGTTACGCATGGAAGACATCGCTCAAAATCTCTAAAACGTCTGATGAATGAATAGAATAGAAGTGATCCCAAAAATAACTAAAAAGTGGCCTTATTAAAGATCCAAAAGTCGGCCATAAACAAAAACTAAAAAGCAACTAGGGTTTTTAAATCAAAACGACGCGTATAAACGCTGACGGCAGATGCGGCGGCCGCCGCATGTATGCTGCGGCCGCAGCATCAGTATTGTTTTTGCATCGACCCTGGCGGCGGCCGCCGCACCCCATGCTGCGGCCGCCGCATTCCTGTTTGCGGATTTTCTTGTCTTTTCTCTGAGATTAGCTTGAGATGATTTGCTCTTTTCATTCCTTGCTTCTTTCCAATGTCTTTTGTACTCCTCTTCAAGATATTGCATCTCCCACATGTGTTCCGATTCGATCTGCAAAGATAACCACAAATTTGCGCAGAATCCGAACTCTTCTAGAATAATCATAAGATGCAATTTAGTAACAAAGAACAAAAGAAATGCAACCTATCTAAGCTAAAAATGTCTATAATGCCTATCTAATATATGCATTATCAAATAGGATTATGCATTTCTCAACCAAAATAACTCCATTTGAATGTGTATATGGTGTTAATCCACTAACCCCTTTTGATCTTACTTCATATCCTATGACAGAGAGAAATGATCATTTAAAGCAGATAAACATGTCGAGTTCGTCAAGGAGCTACATGAACGGACACGTTAGAAGCTTGTGCAAAAGGTTTAATACAACGCCAACAAAGCTAATAAGGGGCGGCATTTGGTCACATTTCAGCCTGGGGATCTTGTGTGGGTGCACTTTTGAAGGAGAGGTTTCCAGCTGAATGGAAGAGCAAGCTAGCACCACGGGGAGATGGGCCTTTCAAGGTTCTGTAGAAAGTTGGTGAGAATGCCTACAAGCTGGAGCTTCCTGGAACCTATGGCGTAAGAGCAACCTTCAACGTCGCGGATCTCATTCCCTACTTTGCCGTGGACGAGGACTTGGATTCGTGGCCGAATCATTTCCAAGAAGGGGAGGTTGATGCGGGACCATCTTCTACACCTCCAGACACGCCGATCATACTTGAAGAAGGATCAATGACTCGAGCTCGAGCTAAGAAGCTTCAACGCGACTCATTCAAGCTTTTGAGTCATGCCTTGTTCTCGAGCACGGGTCAACTCCCAGAGCCTACAATGAAGACCTACATGTGTATAGGACTAAATGAGGCCGAGCCACCTTAGGCTTGTTAGCGCCGAAATACTCTAAGTTTTGGATCCTTGTTTTCTTTCCCAATTTTGTAACTTTTCTACTTAAGTTATTTTAGGAAACTTTTAGGGTTATTTTAATAATTTCTTTAAGTTAATATTTTTTTTATTTCCGGCCGAAATCAGCCTTGTTAGGGTTTTAAATAGTCGGGCTCCATCATTGTAGAACTTGGTTGAATATTGAATGAAAGTTTTCTCTTGTGTCAAACACATTGAGTGCTCAAAGTCAATCGATTCGAAGCAGGGCTCATCAATTGCAACAATTGGTATAGATCTAGCTTGGTTTGCTTTCAGTTCATCAACCTCGCAAGAGCTTGGTGATCCTGGTATTCACAAGTCCCCTCCTTGTGCCTCCAAATTGTCCGCTTGGTAGTGTAAGGTTGTAGAGGCGGGCTTTATAGTCGTTGATATTTGGTTCCTACCCTCTAAGGAGGCCTGGGGTCTTTATCTCGTTCTATTTTAGTTCGAATCAACCAATCTATCGGTCTTTCTCATTATTTTGTCGAGTCTTATTATTGTTTGAATCGAGTCTTGCTTTCTTTGTGTTAGTCGAAATCGAGTCTAGCATCTTTTGTTCGAGTCAAGTCAATTTCTTGATTCTCGCTGCCTTCTTGGTCGACATCGAGAGGTGTTCTTGGTGTTCTTGAGTGTTTTGCTTCCGTTCTTGTTAATTCTTGTTTGATTGTCGAAGATCGGGCCATCCTACGACTAACCCCGTATCAAATTGGCATCAGAGCTTTGGTTTCCGACATCAAAGTTGTGTCTTTTATTTCCCTAAACACAAAAACTACAAAAATAGAGTCTTTTCTTTGTTTCTTGGTTTTTACTTCTTAAATTCTTGAATTTGATTATTACTAATCTCTTGTTTGTGATTGTTTGTGGTTGCTAGCCCTAAAAACATAGCCTAAGCCAAGACCATTGAGGCCGACCTCACCTTGTGCTCGCATCCTTTGTGCAGCAGCATAGCCGACGACACCAAATGGGATCCACCCTTAGTCGATTTCGGCCTCCTAATTTCACAAATCCTAGTTTGCTTTCTATCTTTGGTCTATCTTGTTACATCTTAGATCTATCTATTTTTTATTGCCTTATTTAAATTCTGATTTTGTGGTAGATATAATTGTTATTATCTATCATAGATTATAAAAGGCTTAGATAGATACACTTACCAAAGTTAGCCAAACCCTCACCTATATTTATTGCATTAGGGCTAAATTTCATTTCATTCACCTTGCTTTATAAAATTTCCGAGTCCTTCATTGTTATTTGTTTCTTTCTTGCATTAGGTTAAAAAAAACAAAACAGTCCGAAATTTGTCAAAAAAAAAAGGCATTCAAAGCTTGGACCTAGGAGGATAAAATTTACTAGGGGCAAAAGTAAGTTTCAAAAAAAAAAAAAAAGAGGATTTGTAGATCTAGTGCAAGAAAGTTCCCAAATGACCAAACTTGGTGAATTTCTCAACACCCTAGTCGATAGCCCTTGCATACCTTTCATACACATTACCTCCCACAAAACACAAACTTTGAAACCCTACCTTACAACTACAACATCCTTACTAAGGGTTTGAATCAAAAAGAGGTAAATTTCCAAGTTTTATTTTCTTTTCCTTATTTTCTTTTTTTTTTCTCCATTGTCGAGCACTTCTCTTTGTGTCGAGTGTTCTATTGTTTGAATCAAGTGCATATTACTAATTGTTGAGTGCTTGCTTGTGCTTGCCGAGTGCTCTTGCCTTGATTCTTTGAGTTGTCGAGTACTTCTCTCCACTGTCGAGTACTGCAGTGTCCATTGTCGAGTGCTTTGCTTGTGTGTCGAGTACTCATTGTGCTGATCGAGTGGTCATTCACCTTTGTCAAGTGCATTGTTGATTATATCGAGTGCTCTTTACCTTGTTTCTTTGTTGTGTCAAGTGTTGCAGACCTTGTCAAGTGCTCTAGTTGTTGTGTCGAGTGCTCTCTTATGCTTGTCGAGTACTCTTGTTGCTTTGTCAACTGTTCTTGATCTCTTGTCGAGTGCAGTTTGGTGTTTCTTATTCATTCTCTTGATCTCTTACTTGAATTGCTAGGTTTTTGCTTGATTGTTGATTTGCCCAAGGCGGATTGAAACAACAAGCGTGACATACCAATTAGAGAGGGAGTGTGAGCGAAATACTTGCTGAGATTGTTTATATTTTTCTAACCTTTACATAGTTCTTTGTTTCTATTCTTTGTGATGTCTAATAATCAAGATAATAATGCCAACAACGACAACAACGACGACACCTCCAACAACACTTCCACCTTACAACCCGAATTGGTGACCATCCTCAATGGCATCAACCAAACATTGGCGGCGTTAGGTGCAAGGATGGCGGCTGTGGAGTCTAGGCCGAGTGGGTCTAATAACCTTGGTGGCCAAGGTAATCAAAGGCCTGACGGTACGCCTCGCGATGAAAGGGAAGTAGTTCATCCCAACCCTAATCCTAATCCCAATGTCGATAACCCTTTATTTGATGAAAACGACTCTCCATGTGGAGTTTGCTTATAATAGGATTATGCATTCCTCAACAAAAATCACTCCATTTGAATGTGTATATGGTGTTAATCCACTAACCCCTTTTGATCTTACTCCATATCCTATGAGAGAGAGAAAGAATCATTTGAAGCAGGTAAGCATGTCGAGTTCGTCAAGGAGCTACATGAACGGACACGTCAGAAGCTTGTGCAAAAGGTTGAATACAACGCCAACAAAGCTAATAAGGGGCGGCGTTTGGTCACATTTCAGCCGGGGGATCTTGTGTGGGTGCACCTTCGGAATGAGAGGTTTCCAGCTGAACGGAAGAGCAAGCTAGCACCACAGAGAGATGGACCTTTCAAAGTTCTGTAGAAAGTTGGTGAGAATGCCTACAAGCTGGAGCTTCCTGGAACCTATGGCGTAAGAGCAACCTTCAATGTCGCGGATCTCATTCCCTACTTTGTCGTGGACGAGGACTTGGATTCATGGTCGAATCCTTTTCGAGATGGGGAGGTTGATGCGGGACCATCTTCTACACCTTCAGACAGGCCGATCATACTTGGAGAAGGACCAATGACTCGAGCTCGAGCTAAGAAGCTTCAACGCGACTCATTCATGTTTGTGAGTCATGCCTTGTTCTCGAGCACGGTTCAACTCCCAGAGCCTACAATGAAGACCTACACGTGTATAGGACTTAATGAGGTCGAGCCACCTTAGGCTTGTTCGGGCCGAAATACTCTAAGTGTTGGAACCTTGTTTTCTTTCCTAATTTAGTAACTTTTCTACTTAAGTTATTTTAGAAAACTTTTAGGGTTATTTTAATAAATTTTTAGGTTAATATTTTTATTATTTCCGGCCAAAATCAACCTTGTTAGGGTTTTAAATAGTCGGCCTCCATCATTGTAGAACTTGGTTGAATATTGAATGAAAGTTTTCTCTTGTGTCAAACACAATGAGTGCTCAAAGTCAATCGATTCGAAGCAGGGCTCGTCGATTGCAACAATTGGTATAGATCTAGTTTGGTTTGCTTTGAGTTCATCAACATCGCGAGAGCTTGGTGATCCTGGTATTCACAAGTCCCCTCCTTGTGCCTCCAAGTTGCCCGCTTGGTTGTGTAAGGTTGTAGAGGCGGGCTTTATAGTCGTTGACATTTGGTTCATACCCTCTAAGGAGGTCTGGGGTCTTTATCTCGTTCTATTTTAGTTCGAATCAACCAATCTATCGGTCTTTCTCATTATTTTGTCGAGTCTTATTATTGTTTGAATCGAGTCTTGCTTTCTTTGTGTTAGTCGAAATCGAGTCCAGCGTCTTTTGTTCGAGTCAAGTCGAGTTCTTGATTCTCGCTGCCTTCTTGGTCGACATCGATAGGTTTCTTGGTGTTCTTGAGTCTTTTGCTTCCATTCTTGTTAATTCTTGTTTGATTTTCGAAGATCGGGCCATCCTACGGCTAACCCCATATCACAAATTCTCGTAAGGCTCTGAGCAAAGCTCCTTCATGTGTCCTAAAACCTACTAGGCCTTGAGTAAACCATATTAGATTAACAATAACTTCTGGGTGCATTTTACTCAGGCTAGGTAAGGGATCACTTGGTGTATCTTGGTGATCTATTGATTTGTTGGGGTTATGCATGACATTCAGAGTTGGGATTGGCTGAGATTGTGGTAGTGTGCACGGGGTGAGTCTGTACGAAAAGATTGTAGGTTCGTCTTCACTGTCCACAGGGATGTCTGAAGTATCGCTGGTCAACGGTGTTATTCATCGATGGTGCTTGACTTTATCTGTAGTCTATGTTACCAATCTGCTAGTTTTAGGTCTCCTTTGATTTATCTTTAGTTGTTTGTATTACCTGATCTTTTGCATCTTTTCTGTATTTATGTTGTATGTTTGACAGTTTGCTGTCTACCGACTTATCAACCTAATTGTTTGAACTCGAACTTTACTTAATAAAAAATATATATAAGATAGTTTGGTCCGTACATTTATACGCAACGGTATTGATTGAACTTTGCGTAAAAAATCCGGTAATATGCATAGGAAATTAGGAACTCATAAGTCTCCCCTATGGCTACGACCTAATATCCATCCAAACCACTTACATGTAAATTCATTGCTAATTAATTAAGCACAACTATATGAATACGAATGAATGGAAGTGGGATGCTTATTAGTTAACTTAGGCACAGAGAAAAGGTCCACTAATTTCCTATAACAAGCTACGTACCGTACCCTTCGATAATTTCGTTGACGTATTGATTGAGTACGTTTCCAAAAGTTGAAAAGGACAAAAAAAAAGATCAATTATAAACTAGATGAATATTACGGAGTATTATTCTGCTTTATCCATTTTATATTGCCGTGTCAATATTTTAAAGGGCCTTATGCCTAAGAATATAATAAAATTCTTTTTATATTACTTGTTAATTTTGTTTTCTTGAGGGTTGCATTAAGTAAATTTTCTTACTAGCATAACATATTTTGAATTATGGTTTTTTTTCTTCATAAAAATCCAACAATGATTCCATATATGCTTAAAAATGTATATAAAGACATTAAATAAATATTTTATTAAAAAAAACCGACAATGATTCCAATTATGCTTAAAAATGTATATAATTAAAAAGACATTAAAGAACTACAGTATTGACCAAACTCAAGCTTATTAAAATTATTTCAATTATGCTTAAAAATGTATATAAAAAGACATTAAAGAACTACTATATTGACCAAACTCAAGCTTATTTAAAATTAATTTAATCAAAATATTTAAGAATAAGAGGGCAATATTTAAAATTTTATTGACACTTTTTTAGTACAAAAATATTTTAAATGATTTTTTTGTAAATTTTAAATATCATTTAATTAGTTCGTAATAAAAGAAAAAAGGGAGGCCCGAACATATTAACAAAGTGAAGATAGTTCTAAAAAACAAATGTAAGATAGCTTTGGAATAAAAAGAAACAATCTATATCTATATAACTACTTAATTTCGTATACTTTCCGCTGACGTGGCGCGCTCTCCTTATTCCACTCCCTTTTAACCAATCACGTTTTTTCTTTTAATTTTCATTTTTTACCCATTTACTAACTATCTATATCTATATAACTACTTAATTTCGTATACTTTCCGCTGATGTGGCGCGCTCTCCTTATTCCACTCCCTTTTAACCAATCACGTTTTTTCTTTTAATTTTCATTTTTTACCCATTTACTAACTATCTATATAACTACTTAATTTCGTATACTTTCTGCTGACGTGGCGCGCTCTCCTTATTCCACTACCTTTTAACCAATCACGTTTTTTCTTTTAATTTTCATTTTTTACCCATTTACTAACTATTGGGTTTAATTCAAAATATCTATCGATATAATATCTTAATATATGGTTTTGTGTCTTTGGTGAAATTCTACTATTATAAGATTATCTTAGGTTTTTACTTCTCCTGGTACTTTGGTTTGTGATTTGTGCTTTTTCTACTTTGGTCATATGCATCTGTCTTCTGTTTGTTTAGCCTTTTGCTGTATTATGGCAGATTGCGGGTGATAGCATGCATTTAGGTAGGTATATTGGGTTGCATTTAGCATGATTTAGATGTGCATAATGCATAGTTTAAGCTAGATTTGCATTTATACTCGTTTTGTTGGTAGAGTCGGAATCTACACGCTTTTATGGATTATTTCAGGTATATGTGGATCCGAGAAGGAATGAGGAAGCTCATGGATGAAAGAAGAGTGAAAATGAGGAGGAAAAGTGAAGAGCCCGGGAGCGGAATCGAAGTTAGAGAGCCTAAGTGAAGAACAAGTAAGCAGAAGTTGTCGCCAGACATGCTGAACTTGTTTCGCACTTTCTGGAGGCCTCGGTGATCCGATTGACTATTATGACCATGCGTTGGAAAGCTCTTTCCAAGATCTACAACTTTTATGTTGACATCGAGACTAAATTCGAAACAGAAAAATTACTGTGAACAGCAAAAGCCGCCCCGCGGCCAAGCTAGCCGCCCCGCGGCCCGAAGCTCTGTCGAACGATTTCGCTGATCGCCTGGCCGCCCCGCGGCCTTTGGTGGCTGCCCCGTGGCCTTCACAGAAACGCCGATTCAAGACTGGACTTTACTTAGGGTTTTTATTAAGTTATTTGGCCGACTTTCTAAAGACTATTTAAGGTTTTTCTAGTTATTATTTTCATTAACCTTATGCACATTATTCCATTGTTGAGAGCGCCGTTGAGCATGAGCAACTAAACTCTCGAGGTTTCGCCTACAGTTTGGATCTTTGATTGTTGAATTGTGAGTTTCTTAATCTAGTTCTTATTCCTATTGCAATGTTTTGACTTCTTTGTGCTTAATTGCTTGAATGTGTTTTATTCTCTCTGGCCTGATCACCTAGTTAGAGTAGATTCATTCAATTGCTAGGGTTTTGCAGATTCCTCGTAGCGAACCTTAACCCAAGTGGCAATCATATCCCTTTAGGACTCGTAGGACTAATTGGATCTGTAGGAAGTTGAATACATGTTGAATATCGACTCGTAGCTTGATATTATGTGTACCTTGGTTAATTCATAATCTTAATGCTATCTCTAGGTTGAATCTTAACCGTGTTAGGGTTATTTAGAGATAAGGGTTGCTAGGACTCGTAGGACTAGTAATTTACCTAAGATCTGGACAAGGACATTGATAGGAAAAGACAAGGACTAGAGGCTGAAACAAGGATCGAATTCATCAATCGAAGTGATAAATTGTAGGTGAACCTATTTCTCTCCACTGCATTCTAAAACTAATTTCCTTTGTTTGTTTGCTTCCGCTTTGATAAAAGGCGGATCTTTTTCACTCCCAAAAACCCCCCATATTCTTACTAGCGATTAGAATTGACACTCGAATTGAATAGATTTCCCTGTGGATCGATCTCTTACTTATACACTATACTAGTTGTGAGTTTGAGTATTCTTTGACAAGAACAACGACAGGTTTTCCTCTTGTCAGCGGGATTGATTACTACTTAGGTATCATTTCTTGATTCAACATGGGTTGTCCAAGCAATGTAAGTACAGCTACAGCTGCAACTTGCAAGTTCAGTCTTTTATGGCAATGATTTGTTTTTATCACATTTGAAAATCATGTTGTTAAGGTTTCTTCTATGGCAATGATTTGTTTTTTATCACATTACCCATTTGTTATTTTTTAAATTTCTTCCTATTTTCTGAAAAAATCACTTCTGATTTGGTTTTATCCATTTTCCCTCTGTTATAAATACTAATCCCTTATTAATCCACTCCCCATCATCCCATCAATTCATATCGCATAAACAACCTTTTATAGTGTCTTCTATGGGGATCAATTAAACCTAAATCCAGTACGACGCTGGAGTGAATGATCTGTGCATGTTGAATCAAGTATGTGCTCCTTTAGCTTTCACAATTCAATCCTAAATCAGGCTTATTTGATTTCTCAATGGCTTCATCTATGGTTCTTCCAGATTCCATCAACTCTGATTTTTGTCTAGATAATTCAGTTTCAATTGAGTTCCCCCTAAATCAGGTTATTTATTGCTTTTGTACACATTTCGTATCCTAAATTGATCAAGTTATTACCTTCTTTGAATTTTTTTGTATCTTCTTAGACAATATTGATATGATGGAAATTTTATCTTGAAAATTTGGAATTTCAGGTGCACAAAGGGATATATTGTATGGTTTGCACAATCGCCCGGAACAAATCAAGGAGCCTATCCTTATTTGATTTTAATATATGTAACTTGAAGAAAAGAAGTTTGGAAGAGGTAATGTGGTACTGTTGAACCAACTTATTTTTGCTTACACTTTTAATGTTGCCTTTTTTCAATGTTTGTGTTACAATGCCTCCCCTAGAAAATGTGTTCGAACGTGGAAATTTAATAGACATGCCCTGGTTTTTCTTTTATTGGAGATGTCTAATGTCTAATTATATACTGGTATTATTTATCTCTTTAATCCACTTTGTTTGTTCTTATGAATATAAAACAAATCTTTTTTTTTTTTTTGTGTTTTGCAGCCTCACTTTGGAAGAACATAAGCAGCAGCTCCATTAATTTTGTTTCTACCTAGGTTGTATGAGTATCGGAACAAAATGCCATGATTTATATTTTTATGGATTGTTGTTGTATTTTACATGTATGTTACCTTTTGTCAATAAAAAAGCATAATATAACTATTACTTATCACTTCTGATATGTTCTGGATTAATTTTGTTATACAATTCAACTTAACTAATTCAGTTTCATTGATTCTTTTCCATCGCAACCGCACCATGGCGCGGGTATTACACTAGTAAACTCTTAATTTAGAAAAATTTAGGATGATGTGTCAAGCTTAGAGAAATTTTAGGAGTCTCTACCAATCATTATTTTTGCCATTTTTCTTTGATTTTCTTTAAATCTATTTTTTTTCTTCTTTTTCCTTTAATTCTCTTTTTTCTTTAATTTTACTAACTATCTATATCTATATAATAAACTCTTAATTTAGAATAGTTTAGGATGATGTGTCAAGCTTAGAGGAATTTTAGGAGTCTCAACCAATCATTATTTTTGCCATTTTTCTTTGATTTTCTTTAATTCTAATTTTTTTTTCTTCTTTTTCCTTTAATTCTCTTTTTTCTTTAATTTTACTAATTATCTATATAAACTCTTATTTTAGAAGAGTTTATGATGATGTGTCAAGCTCAGAGGAATTTTAGGAGTCTCTACCAATCATTATTTTTGTCATTTTTCTTTGATTTTCTTTAATTCTAATTTTTTTTCCTTCTTTTTCCTTTAATTCTCTTTTTGCTTTAATTTTACTAACTATCTATATAAACTCTTAATTTAGAACAGTTTAGGATGATGTGTCAAGCTTAGAGGAATTTTAGGAGTCTCGACCAATCATTATTTTTGCCATTGTCTTTGATTTTCTTTAATTCTATTTTTTTTTCTTCTTTTTTCTTTAATTTTACTAACTATCTATATAAACTCTTAATTTAGAAGAGTTTAGGATGATGTGTCAAGCTTAGAGGAATTTTAGGAGTCTCGACCAATCATTATTTTTGCCATTTTTCTTTGATTTTCTTTAAATCTATTTTTTTTCTTCTTTTTCCTTTAATTCTCTTTTTTCTTTAATTTTACTAACTATCTATATCTATATCTATATAAACTCTTAATTTAGAAGAAGTTAGGATGATGTGTCAAGCTTAGAGGAATTTTAGGAGTCTCGACCAATCATTATTTTTGCCATTTTTCTTTGATTTTCTTAAATTCTAATTTTTTTTCTTCTTTTTCCTTTAATTCTCTTTTTTCTTTAATTTTACTAACTATCTATATCTAATATTATACTAAAATAGATGTGAAAGATACACGTGGCAGCCTCACCTTAAACCAAGACTTAGTGCAGTTTTTCATTAAGTGTGGTCCAACCTATATAATAACTAACAGAATTTAATCAATTATTAATTAAAATAAATTTAATAATAATTTAACAAATTTACTAGAATATTGATTTCTCCCAAATTTTTTTTACCCATTTGAATTAAAGATATTTAATTTTTTTAATTAAATTAACCAATTAATTACTTTGTATTGTAAATTTTATTTATTTTTTCTCATTTATGTTTTGTTAAAACTTAATATCTTTGTTATTTAGAAGATCATTGCCCAAGTTGAATGGGAGGAAGCCTGATGTGTTCAAGACAAAGGCACGCCTCGAAAACAAAGTGCTCAAGAAATGGGGATCCAACATTGTAATCAACCACTTTTCAGACGCTAAGTTAGATTTGTTGCTGGGTGATGACAATAAGTATGTTATCCATTGATGGAATCTTGCTTCTTGGTGCACATCTATTGCCGCAGTGACTTCTCTCGATGCATATGTCGATCCAGCATTGTAGTCGATCGTTGCCCATGTTGAATTGGAGCTCTATCTTGATGCATATGTAGGAACGTTGAATTGGTGTTCTTCACATCACTGCTAATCTCCCAAACATCAATGATTGTTTAATTATGTGGGTTTTACTATTTGATTCAAACATAGCAGTTGCTAAAATCCATATTTTTTCTATTTACAAACAAAAAACGACTGTAATCTTTATAAGCTTTTTAGTGTGACCATCTTGTATGATTCACACCTGTTGTGTTAATCTTTCGCTCATGCATTGTGATATAGAAATAGGAAGAAACATTTCCATTTGAGAAGACAAAATTCAAGAAAGATGGCTGAAGATCCACCAAAGAGAACATTGAGAGATCTCAAGGATCCTACCTTTCTTTCACCTCTAATGGCAATTAAGCTCCCATATATCCCGACGGGTTCACCTCTAATATAATACTAAAACAGACGTGAAAGATACACGTGGCAGCCTCACCTTAAACCAAGGCTTACGTGACAGTTTTTCATTAAGTGTGGTCCCACCTATATAATAACTAACAGAATTTAATCAATTATTAATTAAAATAAATTTAATAATAATTTAACAAATTTACTCGAATATTAATTTCTCCCAAATTTTTTTTACCCGTTTGAATTAAAGATATTTAATTTTTTTTAATTAAATTAACCAATTAATTACTTTGTATTGTAAATTTTATTTATTTTTTCGCATTTATTTTTTGTTAAAACTTAATATCTTTGTTATTTAGAAGATCATTGCCCAAGTTGAATGGGAGGAAGCCTGACGTGTTCGAGACAAAGGCACGCTTCGAAAACAAAGTGCTCAAGAAATGGGGATCCAACATTGTAATCAACCACTTTTAAGACGTTAAGTTAGATTTATTGCTGGGTGATGACAATAAGTATGTTATCCATTGATGGAATCTTGCTTCTTGGTGCACATCTATTGCCGCAGTGACTTCTCTCGATGCATATGTCGATCCAGCATTGTAGTCGATCTTTGCCCATGTTGAATTGGAGCTCTATCTTGATGCATATGTAGGAACGTTGAATTGGTGTTCTTCACATCACTGCTAATCTCCCAAACATCAATGATTGTTGAATTATGTGGGTTTTACTATTTGATTCAAACATAGCAGTTGTTAAAATCCATCTTTTTTCTATTTACAAACAAAAAACGACTGTAATCTTTATAAGCTTTTTAGTGTGACCATCTTGTATGGTTCACACCTGTTGTGTTAATCTTTCGCTCTTGCATTGTGATATAGAAATAGGAAGAAACATTTCCAGTTTGAGAAGACAAAATTCAAGAAAGATGGCTGAAGATCCACCAAAGAGAACATTGAGAGATCTCAAGGATCCTACCTTTCTTTCACCTCTATTGGCAATTAAGCTCCCAGATCTCCCGACGGGTTCACCTCTAATATAATACTAAAACAGACGTGAAAGATACACGTGGCAGCCTCACCTTAAACCAAGGCTTACGTGACAGTTTTTCATTAAGTGTGGTCCCACTTATATAATAACTAACAGAATTTAATTAATTATTAATTAAAATAAATTTAATAATAATTTAACAAATTTTCTAGAATATTAATTTCTCTTAAATTTTTTTTACCCGTTTGAATTAAAGATATTTAATTTTTTTAATTAAATTAACCAATTAATTACTTTGTATTGTAAATTTTATTTATTTTTTCTCATTTATTTTTTGTTAAAACTTAATATCTTTGTTATTTAGAAGATCATTGCTCAAGTTGAATGGGAGGAAGCCTGACGTGTTCGAGACAAAGGCACGCTTCGAAAACAAAGTGCTCAAGAAATGGGGATCCAACATTGTAATCAACCACTTTTCAGACACTAAGTTAGATTTGTTGCTGGGTGATGACAATAAGTATGTTATCCATTGATGGAATCTTGCTTCTTGGTGCACTTCTATTGCCGCAGTGACTTCTCTCGATGCATATGTTGATCCAGCATTGTAGTCGATCGTTGCCCATGTTGAATTGGAGCTCTATCTTGATGCATATGTAGGAACGTTGAATTGGTGTTCTTCACATCACTGCTAATCTCCCAAACATCAATGATTGTTGAATTATGTGGGTTTTACTATTTGATTCAAACATAGCAGTTGTTAAAATCCATCTTTTTTCTATTTACAAACAAAAAACGACTGTAATCTTTATAAGCTTTTTAGTGTGACCATCTTGTATGGTTCACACCTGTTGTGTTAATCTTTCGCTCGTGCATTGTGATATTGAAATAGAAAGAAACATTTCCAGTTTGAGAAGACAAAATTCAAGAAAGATGGCTGAAGATCCACCAAAGAGAACATTGAGAGATCTCAAGGATCCTACCTTTCTTTCACCTCTAATGGCAATTAAGCTCCCAGATCTCCCGACGGGTTCACCTCTAATATAATACTAAAACAGACGTGAAAGATACACGTGGCAGCCTCACCTTAAACCAAGGCTTACGTGACAGTTTTTCATTAAGTGTGGTCCCACCTATATAATAACTAACAGAATTAATCAATTATTAATTAAAATAAATTTAATAATAATTTAACAAATTTACTCGAATATTAATTTCTCCCAAATTTTTTTCACCCGTTTGAATTAAAGATATTTAATTTTTTTTAATTAAATTAACCAATTAATTGCTTTGTATTGTAAATTTTATTTATTTTTTCTCATTTATTTTTTGTTAAAACTTAATATCTTTGTTATTTAGAAGATCATTGCCCAAGTTGAATGGGAGGAAGCCTGACGTGTTCGAGACAAAGGCACGCTTCGTAAACAAAGTGCTCAAGAAATGGGGATCCAATATTGTAATCAACCACTTTTCAGACGTTAAGTTAGATTTATTGCTGGGTGATGACAATAAGTATGTTATCCATTGATGGAATCTTGCTTCTTGGTGCACTTCTATTGCCGCAGTGCCTTCTCTCGATGCATATGTCGATCCAGCATTGTAGTCGATCGTTGCCCATGTTGAATTGGAGCTCTATCTTGATGCATATGTAGGAACGTTGAATTGGTGTTCTCCACATCACTGCTAATCTCCCAAACATCAATGATTGTTGAATTATGTAGGTTTTACTATTTGATTCAAACATAGCAGTTGTTACAATCTATCTTTTTTCTATTTACAAACAAAAAACGACTGTAATCTTTATAAGCTTTTTAGTGTGACCATCTTGTATGGTTCACACCTGTTGTGTTAATCTTTCGCTCGTGCATTGTGATATATAAATAGGAAGAAACATTTCCAGTTTGAGAAGACAAAATTCAAGAAAGATAGCTGAAGATCCACCAAAGAGAACATTGAGAGATCTCAAGGATCCTACCTTTCTTTCACCTCTAATGGCAATTAAGCTCCCAGATCTCCCGACGGGTTCACCTCTAATATAATACTAAAACAGACGTGAAAGATACACGTGGCAGCCTCACCTTAAACCAAGGCTTACGTGACAGTTTTTCATTAAGTGTGGTCCCACCTATATAATAACTAACAGAATTTAATCAATTATTAATTAAAATAAATTTAATAATAATTTAACAAATTTACTAGAATATTAATTTCTCTTAAATTTTTTTTACCCGTTTGAATTAAAGATATTTAATTTTTTTAATTAAATTAACCAATTAATTACTTTGTATTGTAAATTTTATTTATTTTTTCTCATTTATTTTTTGTTAAAACTTAATATCTTTGTTATTTAGAAGATCATTGCCCAAGTTGAATGGGAGGAAGCCTGACGTGTTCGAGACAAAGGCACGCTTCGAAAACAAAGTGCTCAAGAAATGGGGATCCAACATTGTAATCAACCACTTTTCAGACGCTAAGTTAGATTTGTTGCTGGGTGATGACAATAAGTATGTTATACATTGATAGAATCTTGCTTCTTGGTGCACATCTATTGCCGCAGTGACTTCTCTCGATGCATATGTCAATCCAGCATTGTAGTCGATCGTTGCCCATGTTGAATTGGAGCTCTATCTTTATGCATATGTAGGAACGTTGAATTGGTGTTCTTCACATCACTGCTAATCTCCCAAACATCAATGATTGTTGAATTATGTGGGTTTTACTATTTGATTCAAACATAGCAGTTGTTAAAATCCATCTTTTTTCTATTTACAAACAAAAAACGACTGTAATCTTTATAAGCTTTTTAGTGTGACCATCTTGTATGGTTCACACCTGTTGTGTTAATCTTTCGCACGTGCATTGTGATATAGAAATAGGAAGAAACATTTCTTGTTTGAGAAGACAAAATTCAAGAAAGATGGCTGAAGATCCACCAAAGAGAACATTGAGAGATCTCAAGGATCCTACCTTTCTTTCACCTCTAATGGCAATTAAGCTCCCAGATCTCCCGACGGGTTCACCTCTAATATAATACTAAAACAGACGTGAAAGATACACGTGGCAGCCTCACCTGAAACCAAGGCTTACGTGACAGTTTTTCATTAAGTGTGGTCCCACCTATATAATAACTAACAGAATTTAATCAATTATTAATTAAAATAAATTTAATAATAATTTAACAAATTTACTCGAATATTAATTTCTCCCAAATTTTTTTTACCCTTTTGAATTAAAGATATTTAATTTTTTTAATTAAATTAACCAATTAATTACTTTGTATTGTAAATGTTATTTATTTTTTCTCATTTATTTTTTGTTAAAACTTAATATCTTTGTTATTTATAAGATCATTGCCCAAGTTGAATGGGAGGAAGCCTGACGTGTTCGAGACAAAGGCACGCTTCGAAAACAAAGTGCTCAAGAAATGGGGATCCAACATTGTAATCAACCACTTTTCAGACGCTAAGTTAGATTTGTTGCTGGGTGATGACAATAAGTATGTTATCCATTGATGGAATGTTGCTGTAAAGGCTCGGATTTTTAAATCCTAACTTTTTCGGAAAAAGAAATTAAAAATGAATTTAAAGCGGATTAAATTGGATATTTTAAGAAAGACTCATGCTAAATTTAATAAATTGAACTTGAAATTTTTTTTTTAAAAGCGAATTCCAACCTAATCTCTACAATTGATCCCATGTTTGACCAATTTTCCTATCCAACTCATCTCCTCCTCCTTTGGGTAAAATCTTATCTATGCTTTCCCCTTCCCTTCTTGATTTCAATTGTTTTGGCAAACAAACAAACCCGTCAAATGTGTCCAATAAAATCAGATTATTTGACCATTTGACCATTTACTGACCACACAAATCCCTATCCCCAAACAACACCCTTATCCTCCTTTTTCTTTCCATGTGAGTGCAGTTCCTCCTCCCTTCCAGTCGGTCACCTCACCACCGCCACCGCCTCCCCACCACACTGTCACCATCCTCCGTCGCCGAACATCACACCTACGCGCAGCTCCTCCGTTTTTCCCACCTTCCGTCACCTTCTTTTCGAGCCAAGGGCTCCGAACCCTGTCTTGCGGAGCCAAAATCAGCTACCACGAGCACTTCGTTCCAGCTTCTCCTTCAACAACCAGAAGCAGCAGCAATTTCGTGATCTTCCTCGACGTCGACGAGCCTAAGGAACCACCTAGGAGCGCCCGGGGCCGCCGAACATTCCTCCCCTGCTCTTCTTCCTCTGTGTTTCGTGTCCAGGCTCGGTAAGACTCCTCTCAGTCCCCTTTAGCTCGAAATAGCCATAAACATCCGCCCTTTTGACCTCCTATTGTTATCCTAGGCCAAGAACGACGCGATTCTATCTCCGGCGAGCCCCAATCGAACTCCGGCGAGCGCTTTCGGCGAGTTCGACTCCCCTCGGTGAGGACCTCTCTCTCTCAATCTCCCTCTCCTTTATTTGTTCGATTCCGTGTCAATTGTCGACGGGAAGGCGGTCGGAGCCACCAGTCGCCGCCGGCCAGCCCTCCCTCCCCCTTTTCTCCCTTCCAGCCTCGACAGGCAATTAAGGGAGACGGTGAACAGTTGATTGGGGTTGGTTTTGTTCTTTTAAATTGGACCGGTTCAGCTGTTTTTCTTTCCACAAAACCGGTTCGGTTCACTTCATTTAAAAGAGAGCTGGGCTGGGCTGGGCTGGTTGGTCTGGATCCGAAAATAAAGGGGATTTGGGCCTATTCCTTCCTTTGGACCTAATTTTGTCATGGATTGTGTTTATAAAATGTGTATTAAATATAAGACTTGATTTCGGGTAATTTTCGGAAATTGTTAAATTATTAACTAATTGGATTATATATATATTATTAAATTATGGATCTTAAAATATAAAGGGATTTAAAATATATTATTTGGAGTTGGATTTGAAAGAGAATTGGGAAAAGGTTTTCAAGGTTGAAAATTGATTTGATGAATGGGAAAAGAATTTAATAGAAATTAAGAAGAGGATTTTTGGGAAATATCCTAACTTGTCGGATTCGTTTTGAAATACTAATAAAATAAGTCGATGAAAGGGTAATGTTTATAAATGGATTTTCTTGTTGATTTGAGAAAGCGTTTTGAATAGTGATTTGATCTAACTTGAGGTTTTAAAAGAGTTTTTGGAAATCTTGGGAAAATGCATTACCTTGCCTAACTTGGTGAATAAATTTGATAACTTGTGTGTGGTATTATATGCTTAAGAAACATTAGAAGTAGACTTATCTGTATTACTTATATATGTGTTAGGTGATCATCTGTGACATGTTGGCTTTCTGTATACCTAGTTGTTGCCTTTTGCTGTTCTGCACTTCCAGGTAAGTCTCTTCGGAGCTTACTCAGATTGAATAGAGCTATTCCCTGCTTTAGGTGCATGATATACTAGGTGTTGCATTCATGATCAGCATGCCATGTAGTACCATGCTAGGTTGCATTGATCGTTGAGCATTCTATTTCTCTATGTGTATGTAAACAGAACGGCCGTTATCTGTGAAGTAACTAGAGTCATTGCTAGGGTTATAGGACGACCTAGTCTCATCGGGTCCCGTCCTGAGTCAATCGAGTCATGAACTTCCTTATATTATGAGATGCCTGCGGGCTTTATTGTGGAGCGGGTTAGGCATGCGTGCCGCCCAATTATGATGGAATGCATTCACGAGCTGGCCAGTCTCCGCCCTATCGGAAGGGGTTGGAGGTAGGAGAGGGATATACCACTTGGTATCCTGTGCTAAGGCCTTATTATTATTATGCACTTGATCTTAGGAGCATGTTAGTGTGTTAATATCCTGCAATGCATCTAGAAGCATCTTTATTAGGTATAACGTATATGCGTGCTTAGGGTTGGGATGCAGAGCTAAAGTGGGCATCGATCTGATCCCGCCCCATATCAATTTTTTAGGTATTCGTTATGCTTTCTACTATTGATGCTGATTTGAGTCCATGACCGCTGGGTCTAACATGGCGAAAAGAGAGAGTTGAGATTCCAACTTCACCAATTTAATTACGGCTCGAATTTGAATGGTTGATCATATTTTGACCCGGCTCTGCCGTGGCACCCACTTGTATCTTTACCTTGCTTCCGCTTTACTTTCGTTTGAAATGGATTCTGCGACATAGTCTTAAGACAGGTTAAGGGTACCCAACGGCCCTTCGAGGTTTTTAGGGTTTGAAATCCCTCTTTCTACTAATCTTAAAATGAGTTTGAAACCTCGACCCGTACCTGGATTGCAAGATCCGAACAAGGGGTTTTATCCCTTGAAACGTAACCCGGAAATCATAATTCTGGGCCGTTACAAAGATGGTATCAGAGCTGAGGTTGTGCAATTCGGGTACGCAAGGGTCGAGTGTGTGTTTTGAAAAACCGCCCATGAATTTCAAGGACTTTTGAAAGGATTTTAAGGAGGGCAAAATGAACTTAAGATGTCTAACTGAAATTGGACTAAGTAATGAACTTGACTTGTAATAAAAGAGGGAAACCGACCAAACGGGGACACGAGTGGGTAGTAAAGGCGCTAGACCACTCCTGTTGGGTGTAGTTGGGAACGGTAGACAAAATATCAGCTTGTTCTTTACAGATGGGTTGGGAGACTTAAAGGAGATCATTATGTGTTTTATTAACTGATTCTGTGTTGAATGCTTGTTATGCTAGAGATTTGATTTGGATGCCCTAACTATGAAATGTGTATTGACTTACCTGTGCAAACGGGATAGCGGGAGTACCTTTATTTCTATATGGTCAAGCCCAGTTTGTGTGAAACAGCCCCTTCAACTATGTTCTATCGAGTCTTCCTCCTAGATGTCAGTGTCTTCCACGGGGAATCGGGTCGGTAAACACATTGTGTCGGAAACATGTCTGGATATAAAGGTGGTTTGAGTGAGTATTGGAAGGTAGTTCTTGATGTCATTTTGAGTTGAGAGTAAGGTGTTTATGAGGCTGTCTTTCTTGATTTTTATGATGATTAACCAGTGTTTTCCTACCACAAGAGTCGTACCAAAGTCCCACGGGAAAGAGGAGTGATGAGTCGGTTGGGAAAAGTCAATGGTTGCCCTTAGGGATCTCCGTCCGGTTGTAATTGTGACTCTCTCTGAATTGCATGACATAATTTTGTAATCTTTGGCATGTACCCTGCGAATGACCATTGGTAAAAAGCTACTCATGTTGTTGCATCTATGATTGGTTACATTGCTTAGGTCTTGTGTTATGTCTTGGCTTCTACCATGATTATATGTTGTCATAGCATTTTTACTGGCCTATTGATTGTAGGATTGAATGAAAGTGTGAGCTGCATGAAATGAATCTGCATGATTTTACTCTACTAGGTTCATGATAATGTGATCGTTAAATTTTGATACCCTGATGAAGCAAGTTCCTTATTTGATACGTGCTACAACTTGATGTCAACATGCCTTATATGGTACGTAATTTCTAGTACATGTTATTGTCATGATCCTTAATGTAAATTCGTGATTGTATAACATTCCGTATCCATGCTAGTCACATTGTTTAGGTCTCGTGTTGCATCTCGCTTTCTGTCATGATTATGTTTGGTTTCGCGTGTCTAATTGACCTGTTGTAATGATCGTACTACTGATTGTTTAGAACATGAAGGGCATGATATGGGTCTATATGAATGTTGCTTTCCCTGAATTAGGTCCATGATAATGTGGTAAGCTCCTCTTTGTACGAATGCCTGTAAATGATCTCCTTAGCATGCTAGATGATGACACGTCGATGCTCCTTATTCCTTTTTTGACAAGAATCTATCACATGCCCATTCATTTTATATTCATCAAATTGAATAGTGTTGATGATTTTGCAAGTTAATATTGTTGTGTGTTACTTGCGTGTAATGAAGAATATGAGGTTTAATTGAGTCTTGGGAAATGCATGTTTCATCCTAGTATGTGCTGATTTGAACTCATGTCCTCGTATTCTAGTCATACTGCCCATTACTTAGACTTGTGTTATACATCGTTAAACCTTCCTCACGCTTCTATATTGTTGGAATGTGATTGAATTGATTTCTTATGTGACGTCATGATTAGTTGCATGCATGTATCGTATGTTATGTTGAACCTTTAGTATCATGTAGGATCCTTGGTGGTGGCTCATGTGAATTGTATATTGCCTGCCTTATTGCTGATTCTCTCTCGAGCTAGGTTCCTGATAGTGTGGTTCTTCCCTCTTTCTATTACCATAACGTGTTTTACTCATGATTAGACTGATATTGAATTCGATGAGCAACTTGCTTTTCGTGATGGTTATGTTAGCATGCTTACATGTTACCTCTCGGTAGTAGTTCCCTATTACTCTGTCTTATCATCTCGCACTTGCATGAATGTAAGACTTGGCACGTCGCACGATCACACACCACGCTATACCATGATTTTACATACGCATAACACATGAATGCTAGGATGAATCTAGTCAAATTACCTTGATTGTGCTCATGTTCAATATGTGCCAGTAGTGTCCTATAGCGCTTATGATTTCCAATATGACTCGCCAACTGATCACATGCTGTACTTGTTCTATGATGTGATGACTATCGTACTGTTTCATGTGCCCTACGACAGTTCATTCCTAACATGATTATGATCCATCATCGTGATGTTCTAATTGTTACTCTGTGGTGATCCCTCTTATTTCCATGGACATTATGATGAACTCCTTTAAATGATTCTTGACTATGATCATGCCTTATCATGTACCGCTAGTACCATGTATTACTTACGCTTTTAAATGTATTCCGTCGTATGATTACATGCCATTCTTAACCTATTATATAATCCTTGTTGTTAGATGTGATGATTACTATGTCGCCCTTATGTATTCTCGTATGATGCTTAGTTGATTTGTTATGATGTACCTCACCATGCTATATTTGATCTCATTTGTTGATGTGTATACCATGCTCGTTCATTGTTCATATACATGATACTTGTCATCCTCGTTAAACCTCACATGACCATTACTTGCTCCACGTGATTTGCTTGAAATTACTAGGCATATCTACTTTCATGGAATAATAAACTGCTAGCCCGTCTCACATGCATCAATGTAGGACTTGATTGTGTCTTTTGGGATGAATACGCATGTTGTTTTCCTTGAGATAGGTACATGTTAGTGTGGGTTAGTGTAATTGATATGCTCCATGACGAATTCGTGTTACTTGTCGCGGTTGTAACCTAATAGACTTCCATAAGGGCATCGCTGCTATTCTCGGGTCGGAGTCTTGTCATTAGTCTTGTCGTCTTTAGCATTGGTCTTTGTTTGTCTCCGAATGGAACATTGGGTGTCCGTCCCTGTCACTCCCCTATCTCCACTAACTTGAACTCATACGTGATACATCGGACGAGCGACGCATGGAAAAGGGGATGGAAAGTAGATAGCGAGAGAGCGGTGCAGCGAAAGCGTCGGCCCATAACCCACAGGCCTGAGGATCAATGATGTCGGCGGAACGGGCACGCATCGAGAATTACGGTTACCGAGTACGATATGACTTGGAAGCGGGAGTGTTCTTCGTTCGAATTGCTAACCCCTTTTGAATTTATTGGCGATAATATTGCACTGACCTAGCGATGAGATTTACGTGCTGATGTGCTGACTTGGTGATGACTGCTGCTTGATTGTAAGTTGTCTATGATAATATGATTTGATGCCTTATAGTTCTAATGTGCCATGATGCCTTGATGTGTTGTTACTCTGAGTTGTTAAGCATGATCTAAATTCATTACCTATAAAATGTGAACTGCAAATGCTGAGAAACCTGAACTGTCTATTAGATAAGGTTATGATGATTTGTAATAATGATTGAGAATGACAGTAAATTGAGATTTATCGACACAATCGCAATGTTTAATGCTGAACTACTGATGCTATTGACATAAATGCTAGTTGATATGATGTGGCCCTTATGTGTAATAATGTTCATGATTGCTTCTTCTTTGAACTTGTGGGTGAGGGTTCTCTTGTGGGGTGGTTGATGAGTGGTAAAAGATTTCTAGGCGGTTAGGATGATCGATGGTATTACGAGGTAAGACGCGAGAGAGGGATCCATGTGGTTAGCAGGGTATGATGCTTGGGATGTCTTGAGTAGTATATGAAGTGTGGGGAATGACTTTTGAGAGTATTGATGGTATAGTATGAGAGGGTTCTCGGGTGTGAAGTTAGAGATATGAGTTATGTTCTTAGAGGTGGATGGTGTGGTAGTGCTTGGCGGAAGGAGGGACGAGATTTGAGCATCGAGGTGAATTGTGATTCTTTGGGGAATTTTGTCTAAGTTGACGTTGGCGAGTCTAGAAGAGGATTAATCTTGGCTTGAGGGTAAAGATGTGTGAGTGGGGATTGTGTTTTATTTTGACTGGTATGATGTGAGGATTTTCTTGATTATGTGATATATTTATATCTGCTGGCATGATGTTAGATATCGACCATGATGAAACATGATATGGAATAACATTACCTGTTGAAACGCAATGTTAAAATCTAATCGGTAGTGACTAGTGTTATCATGATATATTGATGTTTTGCTATCCTGTTATGTTGTTTTAGAAGCATGATAGGATGTGTTGTGATATGGTAGCATATGAGATCATGACGTGTTACTATATGGGAGCATGATGTTTATTATGTGGTAGTAAGCATGATGTTGTAGCATACGGTTGACTATCATGATTATTGATTATGTAAATGATGAATATGACTTGAAATATGGACATGACTTGTATATATGAGATAATAGTGCATGATTTCTAAATGGTCGATATATGGTTTTGTGACGAGTTAAGGTGATGTCTTTAGGGCATATTGACCTTTTGATGATTTATATACTGCTTGATCTTCTATTTTTTTCCGAACCTTAATAGCATGACCTTGTTGTGGATATGTTAACGTGATTAATCTATTCTACTTGTGTTGCGATATCGATATGCGATTGCGAGATTTGATGTGTACTGACGTACTAACCCCATAACATCTAACCCGTTGATTTCTGGACATGTGTGCTTACGTGATGAGTGATGAGCATTCGATTTTGCACTTGTTATGCCTTCAGTATGATATAGATATACCTTATGATTCGTAGTATGTTGAGGCTTGTTGTTCTTTTTTTTTTACTTGAGACTTGTTGGCATGTTTATGTTTATGTTAGACGATTATGTGATGATTTGTGACTATGATATGATGTGGGACTTGCCATGTGTGAGATGGCTTATGGTATTGTGCTTGTGTAAGAGTTGATGAGACTTTTGGTTATGGTACTTGTTGAGTTGTGAATGGTGTGCATGATCTGGAAACTAGGAAGAGAATATGGGATTAGCCCTTAGAGGTGGATGATTCCACCTCCGAGCTTCTGAATTTGATTGACTATTATGCGGGAAACTGATTTGGTTTTGGAGGATTTTAACGAAATTTGATCGAAAGGATTTTACTTGTTTTGGTGTAAAGCTGCTTGGTTAAACGTCTTATTTGAAGATTGAGCGGGTTGAAAAGGAATTACTTGGAATTTTAAAGAATAAACGTTACCGAGAATTTCCATGATTTTGAGGCCAATCTTTTTCAATTGCGGAATCCCCTTTGAAACTTTTCAAACCCGGGCAACTCTATGATACTTCACGAAGTGGATACAAGCATTTTATGAGGGCGCTTGTAGGGTGCTTGCTAAGACCTAATGATGATATTGTAGAACTTTTAGAGTTGTGATACTTCCGAAAAGTCGAAGTGAGGATGTGATAGGGGCGCTTATTGCATACTTGTCGAGACTAATTGGAGATGTCACGGCCGTGACTAGGATGTTGTGAGAATCCCGGAAGACGCAACCGAGATGATTTCAAGATCCTTGGACATGGTCTTTGGACTTATCAGTTTCAAACTTCATCTCCTACATTGTTGGTTTTAGTCTCGGGGACGAGACTTGTTTTTAGAGGTGGATGATGTAAAGGCTCGGATTTTTAAATCCTAACTTTTTCGGAAAAAGAAATTAAAAATGAATTTAAAGCGGATTAAATCGGATATTTTAAGAAAGACTCATGCTAAATTTAATAAATTGAACTTGAATTTTTTTTTTAAAAGCGAATTCCAACCTAATCTCTACAATTGATCCCATGTTTGACCAATTTTCCTATCCAACTCATCTCCTCCTCCTTTGGGTAAAATCTTATCTATGCTTTCCCCTTCCCTTCTTGATTTCAATTGTTTTGGCAAACAAACAAACCCCTCAAATTTGTCCCATAAAATCAGATTATTTGACCATTTGACCATTTACTGACCACACAAATCCCTATCCCCAAACAACACCCTTATCCTCCTTTTTCTTTCCATGTGAGTGCAGTTCCTCCTCCCTTCCAGTCGGTCACCTCACCACCGCCACCGCCTCCCCACCACACTGTCACCATCCTCCGTCGCCGACCATCACACCTACGCGCAGCTCCTCCGTTTTTCCCACCTTCCGTCACCTTCTTTTCGAGCCAAGGGCTCCGAACCCTGTCTTGCGGAGCCAAAATCAGCTACCACGAGCACTTCGTTCCAGCTTCTCCTTCAACAACCAGAAGCAGCAGCAATTTCGTGATCTTCCTCGACGTCGACGAGCCTAAGGAACCACCTAGGAGCGTCAGGGGCCGCCGAACATTCCTCCCCTGCTCTTCTTCCTCTGCGTTTCGTGTCCAGGCTCGGTAAGACTCCTCTCGGTCCCCTTTAGCTCGAAACAGCCATAAACATCCGCCCTTTTGACCTCCTATTGTTATCCTAGGCCAAGAACGACGCGATTCCATCTCCGGCGAGCCCCAATCGAACTCCGACGAGCGCTTTCAGCGAGTTCGACTCCCCTCGGTGAGGACCTCTCTCTCTCTCAATCTCCCTCTCCTTTGTTTGTTCGATTCCGTGTCTATTGTCGACGGGAAGGCGGTCGGAGCCACCAGTCGCCGCCGGCCAGCCCTCCCTCCCCCTTTTCTCCCTTCCAGCCTCGACAGGCAATTAAGGGAGACGGTGAACAGTTGATTGGGGTTGGTTTTGTTCTTTTAAATTGGACCGGTTCAGTTGTTTTTCTTTCCACAAAACCGGTTTAGTTCACTTCATTTAAAAGAGAGCTGGGCTGGGCTAGGTTGGTTGGTCTGGATCCGAAAATAAAGGGGATTTGGGCCTATTCCTTCCTTTGGACCTAATTTTGTCATGGATTGTGTTTATAAAATGTGTATTAAATATAAGACTTGATTTTGGGTAATTTTCGGAAATTGTTAAATTATTAACTAATTGGATTATATATATATTATTAAATTATGGATCTTAAAATATAAAGGGATTTAAAATATATTATTTGGAGTTGGATTTGAAAGAGAATTGGGAAAAGGTTTTCAAGGTTGGAAATTGATTTGATGAATGGGAAAAGAATTTAATAGAAATTAAGAAGAGGATTTTTGGGAAATATCCTAACTTGTCGGATTCGTTTTGAAATACTAATAAAATAAGTTGATGAAAGGGTAATGTTTATAAATGGATTTTCTGGTTGATTTGAGAAAGCGTTTTGAATAGTGATTTGATCTAACTTGAGGTTTTAAAAGAGTTTTTGGAAATCTTGGGAAAATGCATTACCTTGCCTAACTTGGTGAATAAATTTGATAACTTGTGTGTGGTATTATATGCTTAAGAAACATTAGAAGTAGACTTATTTGTATTACTTATATATGTGTTAGGTGATCATCTGTGACATGTTGGCTTTCTGTATACCTAGTTGTTGCCTTTTGCTGTTCTGCACTTCCAGGTAAGTCTCTTCGGAGCTTACTCAGATTGAATAGAGCTATTCCCTGCTTTAGGTGCATGATATACTAGGTGTTGCATTCATGATCAGCATGCCATGTAGTACCATGCTAGGTTGCATTGATCGTTGAGCATTCTATTTCTCTATGTGTATGTAAACAGAACGGCCGTTATCTGTGAAGTAACTAGAGTCATTGCTAGGGTTATAGGACGACCTAGTCTCATCGGGTCCCGTCCTGAGTCAATCGAGTCATGAACTTCCTTATATTATGAGATGCCTGCGGGCTTTATTGTGGAGTGGGTTAGGCATGCGTGCCGCCCGATTATGATGGAATGCATTCACGAGCTGGCCAGTCTCCGCCCTATCGGAAGGGGGTGGAGGTAGGAGAGGGATATACCACTTGGTATCCTGTGCTAAGGCCTTATTATTATTATGCACTTGATCTTAGGAGCATGTTAGTGTGTTAATATCCCGCAATGCATCTAGAAGCATCTTTATTAGGTATAGCGTATATGTGTGCTTAGGGTTGGGATGTAGAGCTAAAGTGGGCATCGATCTGATCCCGCCCCATATCAATTTTTTAGGTATCCGTTATGCTTACTACTATTGATGCTGATTTGAGTCCATGACCGCTGGGTCTAACATGGCGAAAAGAGAGAGTTGAGATTCCAACTTCACCAATTTAATTACGGCTCGAATTTGAATGGTTGATCATATTTTGACCCGGCTCTGCCGTGGCACCCACTTGTATCTTTACCTTGCTTCCGCTTTACTTTCGTTTGAAATGGATTCTGCGACATAGTCTTAGGACAGGTTAAGGGTACCCAACGGCCCTTTGAGGTTTTTAGGGTTTGAAATCCCTCTTTCTACTAATCTTAAAATGAGTTTGAAACCTCGACCCGTACCTGGATTGCAAGATCCGAACAAGGGGTTTTATCCCTTGAAACGTAACCCGGAAATCATAATTCTGGGCCGTTACAGTTGCTTCTTGGTGCACATCTATTGCCGTAGTGACTTCTCTCGATGCATATGTCGATCCAGCATTGTAGTTGATCGTTGCCCATGTTGAATTGGAGCTCTATCTTGATGCATATGTAGGAACGTTGAATTGGTGTTCTTCACATCACTGCTAATCTCTCAAACATCAATGACTGTTGAATTATGTGGGTTTTACTATTTGATTCAAACATAGCAGTTGTTAAAATCCATCTTTTTTCTATTTACAAACAAAAAACGATTGTAATCTCATTTTACCCGTTTTTGGTAAGATTTCTACTTATCTCGAGAATTTGGTGGGATTTTTTCTACTGAATTATTTATAAAATGATTTTTTTAAATCTATTTTTTTATTTACAAATAAAAAATATTACAATCTCATTTTACCCGTATATGGTAGGATTTCTAATGTTGTCTCAAAAAATTTGGTGGGATTTTTACTGCTGAATTATTTATACAATGATTTGTTAAAATACAATGTTTATCTAATTACAAATAAAAAAAAAATGATAACTCCCTCCCATGATGAAAATCGGAATAAATGTTTCAAAGGCTTTGACAGGATGTTTGTGTCAAAGGCCTTGGAGCATTAACAGTTGATGAAATACAAAACCTGTCTTATAAGTCCGAATATTATTTAATCTTATTATATACTTCCTTTATATTATATATATATATATATATATATATATATATATATATATATATATGTATGACTAATCTTTCAGGAAGTATTTCGAGTTTATATCTTTCCTTTGGCGCATATTGAGGAGATCCTATTCAAAGAGGATCATGGCTTCGGAGTGTCCATAAATAGAAGATTCAAGATCAAGCCTGATTCGAAAGAGCCGTTGGTGAAGATCATTAGGCGCCATTCCACTTCTATATAAAGGAAAGAAAGAAGAAGACAGAACACAAGTGCTACACGAGCTTTCATTCATTCAAGCGAGATCTGTCTTCCAAAGTGTCTCTCTGTTAAACGCTCAAGAGTTTGTTGTTTATTTCAAAGCCTTTGAGAGTCACTGTGAGCTTATAGGATATATTCATTTATAGTGTTACTCGAGAGTTTGTAACTCGGGAAGTTGCACTAGGCTATTGATTTGTGAGAGTAAGAGGATTGTACTAGATAGCTGAGAGAGGTGGGGCTCTTCTAGATTGGTCTAGGACTCCAAGGGAACGTGAGTTGACTAGATTGCAATTGTATAGGAGAGAGGCTTCTCGGTGAGCTATTAGGATCCTAAGCTAAGCAAATCAATAAAGCCTTTTGAATCCTAGGGTTATGGAAGAACCCTAGGCGGGGACGTAGGCCAAGTTCGTGCCGAACCTTGTAAACAATTACTCGTGTCCTTTACTTATTGCTTTACCTTATTTCCGCACTTGGTTCGATTGTCTAACTTTGTGATTCAGGTTAATCTCAAAGGGTTTTATACGAGCTCCAAAAGTCTTGAGACTTTCTGCGAAAAATGGGCATACTCTATTCAACCCCCCCTTCTAGAGTATTTTTTTATTACATTGTTTTATATTATCGAACCTTCAATTGGTATCAGAGCTTTACTCACTGCTTTTGATCTAACAATCTTGTGAGTTTTCGATCATGTCTGGTGAAGCAAGCGGAGGATTTGCACAGGGAAGGTCCACGAGCAGACCACCACTCTTTGTAGGAAACAACTTTGTCCTCTGGAGATCATTGATGAAGATGTTCATTATAGATCAAGATCTGGAACTTTGGAACATTATAGAGAATGGTCCGAAGATTCCAGAGAAAGATGGACCAAATGGAACCAAAGTCGCAAAGAAGGAGTCTGAATACATCCAAGCAGATCTTGAACTCGTCTCCAAAAACTACAGAGCTATTAACTTACTCTATTGTGGTCTTAGCACTGATGAGTTTAACCGTATTTCATCTTGTAGGTCAGCTAAAGAGATTTGGGACAAATTGGTCGTCACCTATGAAGGAACGAGCCAAGTGAAAGACACCAAGATCAGCATCTTCCTTCGAAAGTATGAGTTCTTCACGATGAAGTCTGATGAGTCAATCAAGGCCATGTTCACACGATTCACAGAAATCACCAACAACCTTGACTCTCTCGGCAAGAGCTTTACCAACGTTGAGAAAGTGAGGAAGATACTGAGGTGCCTTCCAAAGGAGAAATGGGGTCCAAAAGTAACAGCTATAGAGGAAGCCCAGGACCTCACCACTCTACCCCTTGATGACCTTCTTGGGAAGCTGATCACGCATGAGATGATCCTTAATGAAGACGATGGAGAACTTCCAGCTAGCACTAAGAACTTGGCACTCAAGTCTAAGAAGGATGAGCCCAAGGATGGATCTGATTCCGAAGATGAGGATGACGATGAGGATGATCCTTTTGCTCTTATCACAAGAGGCCTTGCTAGAATTCTCAAAATGAAGAAGCAATTCAACAACAAGGATGGATCAGAGTCTTCAAAATTTCGAGGTAAGCCTCAATACAACAAGTGTAAAAAGAAGACTAAACCGTTGTCTTGTTTTGAATGTGGTGAAACAGATCATCTTGTGAAGGACTGCCCTAAAAAGACAAAGAGCCAGCCCAAGAAAGGTGACAAATGGAAGAAGAAAGCCATGGTGGCAACTTGGAGTGATTCCGACTCTGACTCCGATGATGAGAAGGCCAACATTTGTCTTATGGCCTCAGAAGATGGATCCCACGATGAAAAGCTTGAAGCTACTGTAAGAGAACTTATAGAAAGTCCAAAAGAGGTATTATCGGAATTCCTTTCCAATATGATTGCCAATGAAGAGAAGCTTATTGCCCAAACTAACATCCTTATTAAGAGAACTGTGGACCAGGAAAGAACTATTGAGGATCTGTCTATGAGGGTCAAAAGTCTTGAAGCTTCTTATTCAGGTCTTGACATTAAAGTCAAGACGCTTGACTCGGAGAAATCTGAACTCAAGCAAGATCTCTCCTCTCTAAGAAATGAGCATCATGACTTAGAGAACGAGAAGATCTCCCTGAATAATAAGATTCAAGACCAACAGGCAGCTCTCATAAGTTTTACCAAATCTAAAAGTACTCTGGATAGGATGTTGGGTGAGCAACAAAGCTCTCTAAACAAAAGTGGTATTGGTTACAATCCAAAGTTTTTAAAGAAGCAACACATTACCACTTTTGTAAAGGCAAAAGGAAGCAAAACCTCTCCTATATGTCACCATTGTGCTAGAAAGGGACATGTAAAAGAGACCTGCCCCTATAGAAGAAAGGATCCATACATTATTCGCAATACATTTCCTGTTCATTTGAGAAAAGAACGGATAACACAAGTTTGGGTTCCAAAAGGCACTATTTTACCAAATACGGTTTACCCCAACAATGGATCCAAATTTGCTTATTGTTCTAGCCACAAAGGTTGATGTTTGTCTTGCAGGAGATCACCAAGGTGAAAGATCACAAATGGATTATTGATAGTGGATGCTCGAGGCATATGAGTGGGAAGAGCTCTCTCTTTCATGATCTAAAGGAGCAATCCACGGGAACAATCACTCTTGGTGACAAAGAAAAATGTGACATCGTTGGTATTGGTAGTGTTGGAAGTGATTCCAGCCATAGTATTAAAAATGTCTATCTTGTTAATGGTTTAAAGTATAATTTGCTTAGTGTCTCTCAATTATGTGATAGTGGTAACAATGTCAGATTTAACAAGAAAAGATGTATAGTGTGCAGAGATGATACAGGTGAAGTTATATTGACTGCATATCGTTACAACAACACATACGCCGTAAATGCTGATCAAGTGGCACAAGGAAGCTTAACCTGTATAAAGGCTTTGACGGACGATCCAAAGCTCTGGCACAGGAGACTCGGTCATGTGAGTCCACATACACTACAGAAGCTTGTGTCCAAAGGTCTTGTAAGAGGGCTACCTGAGATGGACTTTCAAGGTATTGATATGTGCAATGCATGCATACGAGGTAAACAAACACGTAGCTCTTTCAAACCCAAAAAGGTTGTAAGTTCTTCTAGACCCCTTGAACTTTTACATATGGATTTATGTGGTCCTATGTGAGTCAAATCTCCCAATGGTAAAAAGTACATGCTAGTTGTTGTTGATGATTTTTCAAGATATACTTGGGTTGCATTTTTAAAAGAAAAATCAGAGGCCTTATTTGAGTTTTCAAAACTTTGTAAGGAGTTGCAAACTTTAAGAAACGAGCCCATAGTGTCAATTCGGAGTGATCATGGTAGGGAGTTTGATCAACTTCAGTTTGATTTGTTTTGTGCTAAATATGGCATATCCCATAAATTTTCTCCTCCTAGGACACCTCAACGAAACGGGGTTGTGGAATGCAAGAACCGCACCTTAGAAGATATGGCCAGGACTATGCTTTTAGAAAATGCATTACCTAAAACCTATTGGGCTGAAGCTGTTAACACAGCTAACTATATTTTGAATCGTTGTCTTATTCGTTCCATCTTAAAGAAAACTCCTTATGAACTTTTCAAAGGCCGCAAACCACTTATATCTTATTTTAAACCCTTTGGCTGTACTTGTTTTGTTCATAACAATGGAAAAGATAACCTTGGAAAATTTGATGCGCGTAGTGATGAAGGTATATTTCTTGGCTACTCCACGAGTAGCAAAGCTTATAGAATCTTCAATAAAAGGACCCAGGTAGTTGAAGAAAGTATACATGTTATTTTTGATGAATGCAATGATGGTGCTTTGAGTGAAAGTGTTGCAGATATAGATCTTAACATCCATGAAGAGAACGAGGAAGGTGATGATGCTACTACCAAGAACACAGAGAAGAGGAACATGCAGGAACCGATTCTTAACACTGAAGAATTGGCCCAAGGTGTTGAAGATTCGTCCAAAGCCCTTGGTGTCCAATCCAACAGTGTTGAGACTTTAGAAACTGCTATAACTGAACCTAACAGGACCACGGAGTCAGATGTACTACAAGTCAATCCTACCAGTGTGACAAATCAAGGAGCTGAGACTAGCAAAAGGAAATTCAAATACTCCTCATCACACTCATTAAAGGATATCATTTCTGACCCTACTTCTAGTGTTCAAACTCGTTCTAAACTTAAAGATCTGTGTGCTTTTCACGCGTTTGTTTCTCTTATTGAGCCAAAGAAGGTAGATGAGGCACTTCAGGAGCCAGACTGGATCATAGCTATGCAAAGTGAGCTTAACGAATTTGAAAGGAACAAAGTCTGGACCTTGAAGCCTAGGCCAAAGCATCAATCAGTCATTGGCACACGATGGGTATTTCGAAACAAGCTAGATGAGAATGGTAAGATTGTGAGGAACAAGGCAAGGCTTGTTGCTCAAGGCTACAATCAAGAGGAAGGTATTGACTACGAGGAGACCGTTGCTCCCGTAGCCAGGCTTGAAGCCATTCGCATTTTATTAGCATTTGCATCTTTTATGAGCATAAAGTTATATCAAATGGATGTCAAGTGTGCTTTTCTTAATGCTTTCTTAGAGGAAGAAGTATATGTGGCTCAACCCCCAGGTTTTGAAAGTTCAGAATTTCCCAATCATGTTTATAAACTTGACAAAGCGCTTTATGGTTTGAAACAAGCCCCAAGAGCTTGGTATGAGCGCTTGTCAAAATATCTTTTAGAAAATGATTTTAAAAGGGGGTTGATCGACAAGACTCTTTTTATCAAAACCAAAGGAAAGGACATTTTGGTTATTCAAATTTATGTTGATGATATATTATTTGGTGCTACTAACACATCTTTGTGCAAGGAATTTTCCGACATCATGTGCAGTGAATTTGAGATGAGCTTGATGGGTGAACTCAACTTCTTTTTAGGATTACAAGTTCATCAATCCAAGAAAGGGATCTTTGTCAACCAAAGCAAGTACACTAAGGATCTCTTGAAGAGGTTCACGATGGATCAATCCAAAGCAATCAAGACTCTCATGAGCTCAACATTATCTCTAGATCAAGACAAGACTGGGATAAGTGTCAATCAAAAGGAGTATCGAGGAATGATTGGATCTTTATTATATCTCACGGCTGGTAGACCTGACATCATGTTTAGTGTTTGCATGTGTGCTAGGTTTCAAGCTGATCCTAAAGAATCTCACCTCGTGGTTGTGAAGAGGATCTTTCGATATCTCAATGGCACTAAGGAGCTTGGACTATGGTACCCAAAGCAAAAGGATTTCACTTAAATTGGATATTCTGATGCAGATTTTGCAGGCTATAAGGTGGATAGGAAGAGCACATCAGGATATTGCCAATTCTTAGGAGCATCTTTGATCAGTTGGCACTCAAAGAAGCAAAACTCAGTTGCTCTATCCACTGCAGAAGCCGAATACATTGCAGCTGGAGCCTGTTGCTCCCAAATCCTTTGGATAGCTCAACAAATGCGAGTCTTGGCATCAACCTCAAAGGTATTCCAATTAAGTGTGACAATACAAGTGCCATCTCCATTACTAAGAATCCTGTTCAGCATTCAAGGACCAAACATATTGATGTGAGACATCAATTCATTAGAGATCATGTTGAAAAAGGTGATGTGTCCATTTCGTTTATTTCAACTGATTATCAATGGGCTGACATTTTCACTAAGCCTTTGTCAGAGGACATGTTCACCTTCATAAGACGAGAGATTGGGATGCTTAACAAGGATGCACTTTCGTAGGGGGAGCTTTCCCTTTACGAAAGATAAATTCTACTTAGTGTCAAGACCCTTGAGAACTATGTCAAGGTGTGTGAACTAAATGGTGGATTATATTTATCGGATCATATATTTTTGGTTAATATCTCTTTAGATATTTAATCAATTATATCTTTTATTGGATTTTAAAAATGGCCTATTTATGTTATATTCTTATCCGTTAAAGATATCTTATTTTTGGAACTAGATTTTTCGGTTATTCAGTCCGATTTTTATGGGAACATTTGAATTTTGAATTGGAAACCTTTCAAATTGGCAATGTGATGATTTCTTTCCTTGGAACTCTAAACCCGTCCCATCACTCCCTCTACTTAAACCCAATCCTGTACCCGATTACATCACAAACTCAGACCTAATCCAAACCCCTTCACCTTCTCCTTCTTCAACCTCTCAATCTGTTCTAAGAAAACCCTAGCCGATTTCCTCCATGGCACCCAAAACCAAGAAAGTTGTCACACCCAAAAGACTTGGCGCCACCCCCAAGGGACGTCAGGCCACTGCTACCTCTCCCACACCTGAACCCGCTCCTCAAGCCATTGTCCCAACTGTCGTCCAAAGCACCATCGCTGAGAGCACGGCCATTGTTCCTAAGAGCTCTCAAAAGCGCTCTGCTAAGAAGCCGCTCAGTGCCAAACAGAAAGGGAAGAGGAAGATTTTGGCTGAAGAAGTGGACGAGGATGAGAAGGAAGAGGATCTCGACGCTCTTCTGGAAAGGGATGCTGCCAAGGAAGCCGAGGAGGAAGCCTTGAGAAAGAAAAAGGCCAATGAGGAGGCCGAGCTTGCTAGGAAACTGACAGAGGAGGAAGCTGAGCGAATTCGGAAGGAAGCCGAAGCCGAGGAGGTTCCATCCGAGGAGGAGCCTGAGGAAGAAGAAGAAGAGCAAGAGGGATCTGGAGATGACGAGGAAGCTAAAGGAGATGACGCGGGGTCCGGTGAGGACTCGGGGTCTGAGGAAGAGGAGGAAGAATCTCCCTCTCCTTCTCCTCCTCCCCCGTCTCCGAAGAAGCGGAAAGCCCCTGCTGCTGTCAAGCCTCCATCTCCCAAGCGCACCAGGAAGGGCACTGTCAAGAGTCTTGTCGCGCCTGTCAAGAGAGCTGCTCCAACAGTTGCTCGCAGAAAGAATGCCGACCCCCCGGCCTATATCCAGGTAAATCAATCCTTGCCCTCCTCTTGGTTTCAAGATGTTGAGACTGTTGGTAAGTGGGTAGACGAGTTTCGAACTCGTAAGATTAGCTGTTCTGATTTTTTGGATTTTGAGTTCTTCGAAGCTTTGAAGTTACCATGCATTGAGCTTCTCAAAAAATCCCCAGCCTGGACCCTTCTTAACCTTGAAACTGTCTACTACCCCCAGCTTACCCGTCTGTTTTACATTAACCTAAAAGCCAAAAACGACACCAATGGTTGGTCTTTGGACTGTGGACAAGGCTCACTGATGATGCTCCGGATGACTAAAACCTTACCCTACCCTATCCCACCCACTTGATACATTGCTGGTTTTTGGAAACGTTTTCAAAACTTTTGGTGACTATTTTGGTGACTGTTTTACCTCCGCCCTTTGTTGAAAGACAAAAAGGGGGAGATGATCTGTGGTGTTTAGACTTTGAAAACCTATGCTTAAAGGTCTTGGAAGACCTTGGTTTTTGATTTATGGTTTTCGATTGGATGGTTTTTGCATGCTTTAAAAATTTGATCCAACATTTGTCTTACCCTTGCAGGTACTTAGTCCGATTTCTATTTTATTATCTATGCTTGACTAAGTTGCAGGGATGCACAGGTTTTGTCTTTCATCAAGGGGGAGATTGATAACTCCCTCCCTTGATGAAAATCGGAATAAATGTTTCAAAGGATTTGACAGGATGTTTGTGTCAAAGGCCTTGGAGCATTAACAGTTGATGAAATACAAAATCTGTCTTATAAGTCCGAATATTATTTAATCTTATTATATACTTCCTTTATATTATATATATATGTATGACTAATCTTTCAGGAAGTATTTCGAGTTTATATCTTTCCTTTGGCGCATATTGAGGAGATCCTATTCAAAGAGGATCATGGCTTCGAAGTGTCCATAAATAGAAGATTCAAGATCAAGCCTGATTCGAAAGAGCCGTTGGTGAAGATCCTTAGGCGCCATTCCACTTCTATATAAAGGAAAGAAAGAAGAAGACAGAACACAAGTGCTACACGAGCTTTCATTCATTCAAGCGAGATCTGTCTTCCAAAGTGTCTCTCTGTTAAACGCTCAAGAGTTTGTTGTTTATTTCAAATCCTTTGAGAGTCACTGTGAGCTTATAGGATATATTCATTTATAGTGTTACTCGAGAGTTTGTAACTCGGGAAGTTGCACTAGGCTATTGATTTGTGAGAGTAAGAGGATTGTACTAGATAGTTGAGAGAGGTGGGGCTCTTCTAGATTGGTCTAGGACTCCAAGGGAACGTGAGTTGACTAGATTGCAATTGTATAGGAGAGAGGCTTCTCGGTGAGCTATTAGGATCCTAAGCTAAGCAAATCAATAAAGCCTTTTGAATTCTAGGGTTGTGGAAGAACCCTAGGCGGGGACGAAGGCCAAGTTCGTGCCGAACCTCGTAAACAATTATCGTGTCCTTTACTTATTGCTTTACCTTATTTCCGCACTTGGTTCGATTGTCTAACTTTGTGATTCAGGTTAATCTCAAAGGGTTTTATACGAGCTCCAAAAGTCTTGAGACTTTCTGCGAAAAACGGGCATACTCTATTCAACCCCCCCTTCTAGAGTATTTCTTTATTACATTGTTTTATATTATCGAACCTTCAAAAAATTACAATCTCATTTTACCCGTGTTTGGTAGGATTTCTGCTATCTCAAAATTTTGGTGGCATTTTTATTGCTAAATTATTTATACATTAATTTGTTGAAATCAAATATTTATCCATTTACATATAAAAGAAGTTCATCATATATATCTACTCACACTTGGTAGAGTTGATCTTATCGTGAAGAATGATAGGCAAATTCATTTTTATGTGCATTGATTTGTATATTTTGTTATTAGTTGTTTATTTTACCACCTTTAATATTGAATTCTTTCACAAGTCTAATATAATACTAAAATAGATGTGAAAGATACACGTGGCAGCCTCACCTTAAACCAAGGCTTACGTGACAGTTTTTCATTAAGTGTGGTCCCACCTATATAATAACTAAAAGAATTTAATCAATTATTAATTAAAATAAATTTAATAATAATTTAACAAATTTACTAGAATATTAATTGCTTCCAAATTTTTTTTACCCGTTTGAATTAAAGATATTTAATTTTTTTTAATTAAATTAACCAATTAATTACTTTGTATTGTAAATATTATTTATTTTTTCTCATTTATTTTGTGTTAAAACTTAATATCTTTGTTATTTAGAAAATTATTGCCCAAGTTGAAATGGAGGAAGCCTGACGTGTTCGAGACAAAGGCACGCTTCGAAAACAAAGTACTTAAGAAACGGGGATCCAACATTGTAATCGACCACTTTTTAGACGCTAATTAAGTTAGATTTGTTGCTGGGTGATGACAATAAGTTATCCATTGATGGAATGTTGCTTCTTGGTGCACATCTATTGCCGCAGTGACTTCTCTCGATGCATATGTCGATACAGCATTGTAGTCGATCGTTGCCCATGTTGAATTGGAGCTCTATCTTGATGCATATGTTGGAACGTTGAATTGGTGTTCTTCACATCACTGCTAATCTCCCAAACATCAATGATTGTTGAATTATGTGGGTTTTACTATTTGATTCAAACATAACAGTTGTTAAAATCCATCTTTTTTCTATTTACAAACAAAAAACTATTATAAACTCATTTTACCCATTTTTGGTAAGATTTCTACTTATCTCGAAAATTTGGTGGGATTTTTTCTACTGAATTATTTATAAAATGATTTTTTTAATCTAATTTTTTTTCTATTTACAAATAAAAAATATTGCAATCTCATTTTACCCGTATATGGTAGGATTTCTAATGCTATCTCAAAAAATTTGGTGGGATTTTTACTGTTGAATTATTTATACAATGATTTGTTAAAATACAATGTTTATCTAATTACAAACAAAAAAAATCACAATCTCATTTTACCCGTGTTTGGTAGGATTTCTGCTATCTCAAAATTTTGGTGGCATTTTTATTGCTAAATTATTTATACAGTAATTTGTTAAAATCCAATATTGTCCATTTACATATAAAAGAAGTTCATCATATATCTCTACTCACACTTGGTAGAGTTGATCTTATCGTGAAGAATGATAGGCAAGTTCATTTTTATGTGCATTGATTTGTATATTTTGTTATTAGTTGTTTATTTTACCACCTTTAATATTGAATTCTTTCACAAGAATCGTATATTGAAGTGGCCTGTTGGTTCGAAATTATTTAAGCAACTATATATATACCCATCAATATGGAGCTGAATAGATACATCATTGATACATTTCAATTTCTTATTGTAAAAGATGTTGGACATAAGTTTCAAATCATATTTCTTATTTAACTATATTTATTGACCTTATTTCTCAATATTACCAATAATTATAATTTTTAATGACCTTATTTCTCAATATTACCAATAATTATAATTTCTATTATTTTACCTCGTGAACATGCATTCTTAACTTTTGTTGTGTGTAGATAAGAGAATATTGTCAACTTTAATTTCGCTGACGTGACAAAGTTGTATATAAATCCGATTTTTTCCGACACTAATGCATATCAAAGAAGGTAATGTGTGCCTTATTTTACTTGTTTGTTGTATCTATTATTACTTAATATACCATCTTAATATGAACTATATTTATTTAACAGGTTTCTTAAACCCGACAATACCTCCAAAACCAAAACTGTGCAACGACGCTATGAATTCTCCAACATTGTGGATTAATGAAGTTATCGTGATCTACATAGAACACTTTTAATTATTGGTCGAAGATGTGAATCGAGTGAGCAAGACCAGTTTAGTATATTTATCATTTTGATGTTTGGATTTAATATTATTTTTCTATATCGTTTTCATATTATCATAATATTATTATTATATATATATTGTAGATAAATTATGATAATATCTTTTTTAACAACATAATATATTTTACAAATCCCGTGCGGCACGCACGGGTACTGTACTAGTTTAACTTAAATGAGAATATGAAGATAGGGGCTGACTAGCATGAGTGTAAGAAACAGGTCAACCTTTATACTACTTTACCATCAAGCTACAAATGAATAATTGAAGCAAAATCTTTATATAACAATTCTTGAAAGATATTGGATCCTAAAAATTTTAGAGGCTCTATTCTATCCAGCCACCCTATCTGGACGGGTTTGATAATATGATAATATAAAATCGATATGTCCATTTTATATATTGGTCATTTGTAATTCCTATTCGTCTTACATGATCGCAGACTGTTGTAAACTCCGTCAGATGCTTGTTTGGATCTTCTTCGTTCCTTTCATGAAAATCGGGCAATATTGATGCCCATCCTGATTTGAACTCAAACTTTGAACCCGTCGGGAGATCTGGGAGCTTAATTGCCATTAGAGGTGAAAGAAAGGTAGGATCCTTGAGATCTCTCAATGTTCTCTTTGGTGGATCTTCAGCCATCTTTCTTGAATTTTGTCTTCTCAAACTGGAAATGTTTCTTCCTATTTCTATATCACAATGCACGAGTGAAAGATTAACACAACGGGTGTGAACCATACAAGATGGTCACACTAAAAAGCTTATAAAATACACTTAGTCAAAAATCGACACTCCCCGGCAACGGCTCCAAGAATTTGGTGAGCGTGGAATATCATGTTTCTAACTCCCAAACAATAATCTCTACCTTCAACTAAAAGATTAGTATTAGCAGTAAGGTCGATTCCACAGAGATTGCGTGTGACTGGCTAAATGTATTTTGCAAACAAGAGAACAAGAGCAATAGCAAGCAATAGTAATGAAAGTAAACAAATGAATAAAAGTAGCAGTGATTATAGATGAGAATAATATGATGCGATGATATACTTCTACTTATAATCACAGCATTGGTAACTTCATGATCATGGTCGGGCTTTTTTGTTATGCTTGATTAACCTAGTGTTGGTTTGTTCACAAAGTTGATACAACTTCATATTCGATCTCTATTCAACTCCCTTAACTCTTGCATAGGGGTCGTGAAGCAATAAGTCACTAACACTCGGCATGTAATCTCTGTATCTCTCTCCTGGTCGATGTCTCACCTGGTTGTCAATCAAGTTATTGCTTCCGCTAAGAGAAACATTCGTCACTTGTCAAAACTCTTACATATGCATGTTTCCCAACTCGTTCGTCAAGATATATCTATATATAATGGATTAAGGGGATGTTGAAATGATGTGAATCCCTCGGCTATTTATAGGGCTGGAAACCCTAGATTTCGTGCTTGCAAGTTAAGAAAAAGATATCTAAGAGATAATCATAAAGAGCCATGGATAAGATCGGACACATTTTGCATACCCAGTTGATCGGCGGGTGCCGAGGGTTAGCGGCGGGCACCGACATAGGCACATGCCGAGACTTCTACACGAGCTCTGGGATCGACGGGCGTCGATGGGGACCAGCGGGTGTCTCTCTTCAAGACTTGGTTTTCTCTTCTTCTTTGACTTCCAATCTTCTTGGTTCCGCTTCTCTTCTTGATCATTAACTCCATCTAGGCTTTTCATAGCTTTAGAGTGTAGCATTTCCCTTCTCCTTAAGCTCGGGATTGATAATTTGTATAGATAAATATAAAGCACATAGATTTTGAACTGTGCAAGTAAAAGATAATGAATGCGGTTTATGCATAAAACATGTAAATATGCAACCTAAACTACCCTAAAACTACCTAAAATGCCTATGCAAAACATGCATTATAACTAGTACTTGTTCAATGTACTAAAGTTAGTTAATAGGTTTAAGTATTACTATTTGGGGGAATGAACCACTACATTCACATCCACTAAATTTCTGGTGCCACTGTCGAGGAGTGCTGATTTTTTTAAGTGTGTTTGTTAGCAATTGTGTGGGCCATCATGTACGGTTCACATTCATTCTACTAATATTTTTACAGTACCTTGTGATCCAGAAATTGAAAAGACTATCCAGTTTAAGAAAACAACATTCAAGCAAGATGCAGGTCAACACATAGCCAAGGAGGACACTGTGAGATCTCAAGGAGCCCGATCTCAGTTCGCAAGCATTAAGCCATTCAGCTCCCAGATCTCCCAGAAGGTTTTAAGTTCGAATTCAAGTCAAACTAGGCATCCATCTTGCCTTCCAGATGAGATTTTTTTATCCCAAGGGGAGCGTTAAGTTTCCACACCACAAGTAGCTATTATATAACGACATTTGGGGCTTGGTTAATTAGTTTGTATGTGGACTTTTTAGTAAAGGACCCATTAGTGTTTGGTTTCTGGAACAACTTATCTAGGTGTTCCAGTCCAGAATTTTAATGTTTTATATCTTTTGTATTATGTTTGAGGGAAAAAGTTGATTTAGCATGTTTGTGTTCCAACATTTATGACTATCCAAGAGGTCTGAGACTTTTAAATTAGCGTTGTGATTTCCCCTAAAATAATCCAGGGGGAGGTCATTTATCCACGGATCTGTCCATACATTTATAGATTGACCGTTTCCAACTATCTATAGAAGACCTTTGTGGAAACGGTCCCATAAGTTTAATAATATTCCAAACTGCCATGATGTGTTGTGGACTATATAAATTTTTCAAAGTAATTTCATTTGTAAGCTAATGTTCATATCCTCCACTTTCTGAAACCCAATCCTCTATGCTCTTTTGGTGTGCAAAGTTTCTCCCAACTAATAAGTGTTGTGTATCTTTCATAATGCAGTTTGCTCCAAAAGAAATTCTTATTTATTTGATTATTTTTTTTGCAAAATTCTTTTCAGGAGTAAGAAAGCATGTATTAGGTAATTTGTTTTCGAGCTTAAGTTTGCATTTATGAGGAGATAACGTCTTGCTTGGGATAGTGAGGAGACTTTCCATTTGGTAAGTTGTTTTTTTAGGTTACTAATAGCATCATCAAACACACTATTAGTAACCCTACCATTAATGATTGGTATCCCTAGGCATTCTCCATTACTTTTGAGACTGGAATGTTCAACTGTTGGGCCAATGATCTGCCGACATGTGAGCCGATGTTTCATGAGACCTGAAGGGAGGTTTTGTTGTACTTAATTATTAGTCCTGATAGATTGTAAAACTTGTTCAACATATTTTGGATTTTATGAAGGCTTTTATTTGATGTTCATGCAAAGATAAAAGTACCATCTGCAAAGGTCGGGAAAGAAATCAGGTTCCCTTGAGAGGAAAGTTTAATGCCAATTAACAAGTCATCTTGTTTATCTTCGTCGTGAAGTTCTCTAGCAAAAAATCTCATTACAATAACAAAGATATGAGGTGTTAAGGGGTTACTCTGGCGTATGCCTCTAGATGGTTTGAATTGTATCCCCGGAGTATTGTTGACCAAAACCGAGAATGTGGTTGTAGTGATACATTGCATAACCCACTTAACCCAAGTTGGGCGGAAACCCATTTGAAGAAGCATATGCTTAATGAAATTTTAAATAATTTTCTCACATGCTTTTTCCATAACTGGTTTTACTGTCATCCATCCCTTTTGCATTTTTTTATGGAAGGTGTGAAAGACTTCGTGCGCAATAAGTGCTCGTTTGGATGAACTCGAGAAGTACACTTCCTAGGAATTTAATTCACTAGTGAGCTACCCCGTGCTACGCACGGGTTCACTTTTTTAAAAAATTGACATTATATATTCCATATAAACAATACTTTATATTACTCGTTAATTTATAGTTTCAATCATGCAATTTTAACGATTTATTTCATCAATGTTATAGGAAGCAAGTTTGAAAAGCATACTTTATTTTATAGTTTTAAGTTATTTCTTACATATATAAATATAATTCTTTTATATTTTATCCATTGCTCTCATATTTTCTCAAATAAATTAAATTAATCTACATTTATCCATTTGTTTATAGAACAATTGAGCTTTAGGAGCTTGCCTATTTATAGGGAAAACGTATACTTAACAAAAGAAGCCATTCACCTTTTAGACTGTCCTAATTTTATTTTATTTACCATCTTTAAAAAAGGTAAAATATTTAGTGCATTATTATTTTCAAACTCTCACCCCTTCAACTACTAAATTTAAAGCATTTTTTACAATTGCTTAATTATGTTAGTTAATATACAAAATTTTGTATTAAACTCTTATTAAATTCAAATATAAATGTAAAAATTTTACTTCACTTCCATGTTTCCTACTAATACTTTATAAAATTTAAAATTTAAATTTATGATGAATTTATATATAATTTATACTAAAACAAGTTTTACATTAATTATACATTTTATCTTCTTTTGAATGTGTATTAATATTTATAAAAAGTTAAATTAATAAAGTTATTAAAATAAAGTTGATGATTGCTTAGCTCTCTATTTTTTCAAATATTATAGAAATAATTGATTAGATAAAATAAAATTAGTCTCTTTAACTTCTTATAAAGATTATTTATTTTCTTTTTAGTCTCTTTAATTTCTTATAACGATGATTTATATTATTTTTAAAATATTTAATATTTCTCATTTATTCCACCTCATCTATGGTAAAAAAATAAGCTTTTTATTACTAAAGAGATAGAAAGATAAAATAAAATTGATGATTACTTGGCTCTCTATTATGAGCCTAAATTGCCATGTTTTACATTGACTTTTATATCGATTTTTGCAAGCATTTCATATCATAGGGTTAGAATTATACATAATGTATGTAGTTTATGCTTATTTGCCAAATTATGGAGTCTACACTAGTTTTTGTTTAATTTCGCAGAAATCGAGGCATTTTACAGCGATTCGGAGAAAGAAGAATACCATGAGAGAGCTCGAGGTTGACTATATCAAACCAGAGGCTGAGTAGCAACTGAGCCAGTGCACGTCAACCAGGAAACAAGAAAGGAGGCATTCGACAACACTAGTCGACGTCGACCACTCTCGTCGATGTCGAGTACATCTGGTCGAAATCCACCGATCGAGCAGCAGATCACTCGAGGAGCACAAATCTACTCGACGTCGAGGACTTTACTTGATGTCGAGTACCCATCGAGAGCCCGAAATCTACCCGAGCTCGAGCACAATCTGATGAGAAGAAGAGTTCTACTCGACGTCGACTACTCTTGTCGATGTCGAGTACTCCCTGGCGCCATTCCGAGTCGAAATTGAGTGAAGATCTGAATGTGTGATTACTTGCAAGCTAATGCACGAGGAATTCTATCAACTTGAAGAGAAGATATATCAAGATTTATCCACAATTAGATAGTCCCCTTAAGGATTTGTTTGTTTTATTTCCATGTTTTATCATAAGTCTTTAAATAGATAGTTTTAGATATAGATAGATTATTCTTTCCTTGGATAGCGAGGATTGAATACTATAAATTCCTAGGGGCTGGTTCTTAGACATTCTATTCCACAACACAATTACATTCGAAAGGTAGGAGTTTTAGAGAGAGCTTGGCCGAGAGTAAGGTGAAGAGCAAGAGCGATTTGGCTTCGATCGATTGTAAGCTTTGTTTCAATTTAATGCAATTTAGTTTCCTTTTATTATTGATATGTGTTTCTATGATGAAGAGCAAGTAGTCTCCCAACTTCTAGGGTTGGGGTGAGCCTGACGGTAGCCATGTAAGGTAATGCGACAAAGGTACAACTTTTAATGCAATTTCGTCTTCTATCCCTATGAGCATGATTCTTCTGCGACAGTCGAAGGTGATCCTTGTTTGTGTTATTGAAACGAAAGTGATCTTAATACAACTTGGATTAATTATGTAAAAAGGGTTAGTAACAATTAGGGTTTATGCGAAAGCCTCTATCTTCCTACTTGTTAATGACGACAGTTATTTGATGAAAGGCATGATCTTTTATACCTTTAGCATGATTCTTATATGGTTATCGTTGTGGCGTTGAAACCCCGATTGTATGAGCTTTTTATATTATTGAATTCCCACCAATTTTGTGTTGCTTCGGTTCTATTTTCATCATAGAGGTTCGATTTTTATTCTGCATAACTACTCGATCTCGACCATTGGTTAGTCAACGTCGATGACTCTTGTCTACATCGAGTACTCTGTACTCGACATTGCTTGGTTTTTGCTTCTGTTGTTCTGTTTTGCAGGTTAACTCGACTGAGGTAGTCAACATCGAGTACTTTACTCGACTTCGAGGACTTCTGCTGGTCGAAACGAGAGGAACTTGGGACTAATCATGCGAGCGCTGACACGCTTCCTCGTGGATACGATCCTGAATACCCTACCACTACAACGGGATGATTTCTTGTATTTTATTTGCTTGGACAGGGAGTTGGTTTATTTTGATTTATTTTGATAACTAGTTTCCCTCGTAACACTCTCTACTTTTCAAATATTATAGAAATAATTGATAAGATAAACTAAAATTAATCTCTTTAACTTCTTATAAAGATTATTTATTTTATTTTTACTCTCTTTAATTGCTTATAAAGTTGATTTATTTTCTTTTTAAAATCGTCAATATTTCTCATTTATTCCACCTCATTTATGGCAAAAAAAGCTTCTTTTACTAAAGAAGAAGAAAGATGAGAAATTAATTTCATGAGAATTGAACTTGAGAAAATTCGCGTTTTTAGACATCTAGAAGGTTTTAATTAGGTCCTTAGCTAATTAAAAAGTTTTTTTAGGGCTTATGACCGGGATTCAATCTTTATTCCGCCAATTAGCCCTTTCTCCTTCCCTCATTCTCTGATATCCGCCAGTTAGCCCTTTCGTTCACTCTACTTGCTCCCTCATTCTCTGATATCCATATCTCCATTCCTACCTTGCTCGCCCCGCCCTCTTCTTTCTCATCACGCTCCCATGGCGGCTTGCTCGTCCTCGCTCTCTCCATTTCGGCCACGAGTCGGAGGTGCTTTAGCCGCCGCCACGAGTTGGAGGAGGACAATTTCGAAGGGGGACTATCAGCCCCAAGTCAAGTATTCCAAGGTAATTCCTACTCCATTTGTTGTAATTGTTAAATTGGAATCAAAGAAAATAATGGAGATTTGAGATCTCCTTCCACTAGATGCAAGATTGAGAAATTTGAAGGTGTTGGATAGCTTTGAATTGGGTGAGATAAGAGTTGCATCCAAGGTGTTCGATGAAATGTCTAGATGAGGTAAGAGCTTTGAATTCGATGAATTGGGTAAGGTAAGAGCTTTGAATTGAGAAATTTTAGATCTCCTTCCTTGGTCTGTAGTGTTTCTCTAATCTCAGAGACAACAACTTTAGAATTTCTCAAATCTCTTAAATATCTGACAAGTTACTATGGAATCAGTTATCAAAGATTTTCAGGTTATCTTGGTATATTTCTTAGTGCTTTTTGTTTACTGGAAATTGAGTTATTATATCTCACAAGTTACTCCAATCCCCAATAGGACCTTGATCCCTTGCTGCTGTAATTGTTCTCTGATGGGTTTTAGTTGAAGCTTTGTTTCCTTAATGATTAGTTTGATGTATGATATTGCCTAATTTCAACAAATAGGTTGTTTTGTGTTGGGCTAATCTCAATTCTAGATATTGTGATTGTTGTAGCCTTGGATTATCTCACCTGGTGTGTGATGACAGTCAGGATAACAACGAGTTCTGTTGATTATTTGTGCAGGGAAAAGAAGAAGGTAGAAGAGAGGACTTCTCAAAAGGTTAATGAGGCCATTACGAAATGCTTGGTGACGACAAACAAACTAGTCTGTGATTCGTCCCCGTTACATCTTGATGGCTTCTTGACACTGATTGCATAACCTATTGACGCCCATTCACTCCTCAAGAATGCTGAGTGTACGAGTTTGGTACTTGTGTAAATTAGTTTATAGGTTCTGATTTAATTTTATTAGATGGGTTTGTGATTTGTAATGGTGTAGAGGAATAATTCTAGAATGTGAAAGGAACGGGAACCTATGGTGTACCTAGCTACTAAATTGCTTCCATGATCGGTTTGATGGCAGAGAGAAATCTGAGTGCTTGGAATCTTTAGAAATGTTGTATATAATTCTTGGATGGTTATGTCACCTTGTATTCATTTCATTGATTCCACATTATATTTTTTATATTGATGCATTTTTTTAGTTGATGACATGTTATAATAGGTGTTTTTACGTATACAACCAATATTAATGTCGTAGCTTCAAAAACCTTGTGTTTTTATATGTGCAATAAGGTGACAATATTTTTGATTCCACGTTTTAAGCTTCTATGTCATCAATTATATAAAACTGTCACCATAAACCGTTGCGATTAATGAAGTGTAATCACAAATGTCATCAATGAATAAAAATGTAATAAACATGTCACCACGAGTGATTGGATCAATGAAATGTAATAAAAAACGTATCATCAGTGAATAAAAGTAGAATCGATGAAAATTTATCGATATACAATTGATTAAATTACAAAAAATGACATCAAACGATTCGATTAAAAAAGTGGCATCAAATAATTATATTAGAAAAATGGCATCAAAACACTAATTTGAAAAAGTTGCATCACATCAAAGAAAAAAAAGTCATCAAAATAGTACTTCGAAAAATATGGCATCACAGTAAAAAAAAATATCATCAAAAAATTGACTTTAAAAAAGTGTCATCAGTAGTCAACAGTAAAAAAATTTGGCATCTATGGTCGACGTGGCATCACAGTACAAAAAAAATGTCATCAAATTTTGAAAAAAATATCATTGAAAAGTGGCATCAAAGCGAAAAAAATGGCATCACAAAAATGGCATCACAAAAATGTCATCACTAAAAAAAACAAAACAAAAAACAAAAAAAAAAACCACATGAGTTGGTCAACGGTCAACTCATTGACCAGTCGATGGTCAAATAGTTGACAATTGACTTTAATACCCCATTTGGGGAATGAACTACTAATCTAATTAAATAAGTTTCTTATCTAATTAGTTAATTGAAGATTCTAAATAGCCTAATTACCTAAATCACCCATTGAACTTCCTATAATTTAATAAAACATGTTTGGATAAGTTTAACTTCCTGTAAATTAAAATCTTGCATTTTGTTTTCTTGAATATGAACTTTCATGAGAATTTGTGTAAAATTACTTTTGTAACCCTTATTAATAAAAACTATTTATTAAAATTATGAGCAAATATGTAATTTGTGATTTAAAAAGAAATTATTTTTTTTGAAATAAATAAAAGGAGTGGATTTCAACTTACACATCCTCACATGATAATTTCAATTCCTCCATTTTGGTGGAATTGGAATTTCTAGGAATTCTACTTCTTGAGTTTTTTAAAAATAAAATTCTAATACAAATATATGTATTGAAATCTACTTTCTGGATTATTTCAATTCCTAATTTTTTAATATAATTCAAATGAGCACTAAGAATATTTTACTATATAACTCTTTTTTTCAACAATAGTGTCTTACAATGGATCGATGATTTTCGAGAGGATCTGTTTTAGTCTATTAGTGAGTATCTTAGCAATCTTTTTGTACAAGACTTTTACTCAATTTTAGAGTTATCCACCCCTTATACTTATTATTTTAGAAGCAGCTTCTTTGTAAAAATTTGTGCCACGTGTCCACCTTTTCACAAAAATAAGAAACTGTCTTTCCCTTTCCTCCAAACCCACGTTCTCCCCATCCATGGTTAACGATTTCAATTTCCTCCTCCATCCATGCTCAGTTTCCTCCTCCATCCATGCTAAGCTTGAATTGATCAAGGCAGACAATTGAAATTCAAGATCTGAAACCCTATCAATTGAATTATGAAGAAAGGGCACAGCTGTAACTGAACACACAAACTAAAAAAACAGATCAAACGGAAACCCTAAAAAACCAAACTCAGAAGAAACAAACAGGCAGCAAAAAAAACTGACCAGTGAAGGTGGGGGGCGAGAGAAGACGGGAACCCCTTGAGGGCAAACAACCTCTGCTTCGGATCCCATCTTGTCGTCGGTCACACCGCAACAAACCACCATAAACACAGGTTCTGGGAAACCCTAGAATCGAAATCTGGGAGGTGACAAGGGCTAAAAGGAGTAAAATTGGAATCGATGCAAAAAAATTTTATAATTAAAGCAATTAATTTTATCTCAAATTCATTTCTCTTTAATTAATTTATATTTTAGTTCAAATCATCTTCCTCCTTCATCGTTAAATTAAACGTGATGTCATCTTGATCTTCATGTTTGCCTTCTAGCCATTCCAATTACTAGAAACTCAAAATTAGGGTTCAATCATCGTGTAACACCGAATTAATTAGTGAATACACTATATGATGAAGATCCTCTCTTAGTCTGTTGCGAAGCTTATCTACGGTATTGAAATCGAAGTCGAGTTGCGACAATTGTCGATAGTGGAGGGATCAGGGAGGCAGTGAGATCAGAGTAGGCTTGACTAGATCCAACCTTATTGGCGGTGACACTACAGTGTTCTCATCGATCTTGAAGATGATGCGATGATGGACTTTCATCCACTTTATGTTCATGAACAAGTTCTTTTACTCCTTTGCCATCTTCATTCCAATCGTTAATTGCCTAAAAAATCAATTACAAAGTTTAAATTAGTTTCAGATTAGATTAGAAAACATCAATTAGGTATATATCGATCCATTCAAAGATGTGAATTAAATGGATGAGGGGGCTAACATGAAAGTCATCATCACCATTTCTAATCGGAAAACGTTAAATTTTAAGTTTAATTAAGAATGAAGATGAAGTAAAATTTTTGGGTTGATCAATCGAAAAGATTTGGTTGAGGTAGGAAATGAATTTAGGATAAAGATTAATCAATTTAGTTTTTAATTAATTATAACAATACAATCCTAACCATTGATTTGATTGAAGGGTTAAGATTTACTTATTAGGAAGTTATAAGGAAGTTTTCATTAGGAGAGGATCTTAATCCTTGGTAATTAGGGTAATTAGGGTCCAAAAGGGCTTTTCATTTTGCAGGAGTTTGTAATTTGTATAGCTACGAGGAGGATATTTGTTTGTGGTTATGAAAATTGATTTTCAATATTAAATACATTGGGAAAAAACCCAAAAATATTCAATGCTCAACCTATCATATATTTAAGCCTGTAGCTTTGACAAGGGTTCCAATATATTTTCGTTGAAATTTTTTTTGGAAAAATATTTAGATAGCAATGCATAAATTGTTTACTCCATTGATGAAATTTGTGAAATTGAAGATTATAGAAGATTATAAATTGTGATTTGATGAGTTTAATCATTGCAATTAAAGTATTTAATCATTGAATTGTGATTTGATGAGTTTAATGTTATGGTTTCTTAAAGTTCATAATTAAACATACAATACTTTTTTCTAATTAAGGGTCCAAGGCATTAAACAAACACACACTAAATATCATTATTTTATTCTTTAGCTATATAGGGTTTATACATTTAAACTTAAGGTATCTTTATCAAATTGGTTTATAATTTAGACAAATTTAAAAGGTATAACATGATGTGTAATCGATAAAGTATCATACAGGATCCAAACTCAATATTCTTAAGCAAAAAACTATAAGGTTTCTTTTCTTTGCCTTCAGTTAGGACAGATGTTAGGAGAAGTGTGAAAGTGGCTGATTTATCATTCTTTGTCAAATTTGAAGTATCGATTATCTCAAGAAAAGAAAATTTCAAAGAATAACATGAAAAGAAGCATGAGCGATATGTTAGTAGAAAATTGATGTGTTGAATATTTTGTTTAATACGTCAAACTCGATCGAAAATATTATGAAAAACCCGAACAAGGTTCGGGAAAAGAACTAGTTTGTATTAAAAATCAAACATAATAACTTTTATAACTTTAAACTAAAAACTCTTGTTTCATCTCACATTAAGGGTGTGTTTGGCTGGGGGATGGGAGTGGGTGGAAGGGATGGGGGTGGACAAACGCAACCTCGAGTTCTCCGAAGGCTGAATTCCGCCGGTGATGACCTATCAATTGGACTCCGATTGGTTCTCGACCGGCACATCTCCGATGCCGATTCATCATCAGTCGACCCTAACTCCGCAGCAGGCACAGTCCTACGAAAATCGTACAACACTTCCATCTCGCCGGCTGCGACCTCGAGTTCTCCAATCGGAAGGGAATCAGAATTCAGCGGTTTCTTGAACTCGTGTTACTTGTGCCGGAAGCGGCTGAGCCCGACGCTGATGTTTACATGTACATGTACGATATTAATTTATCAACTACTTAATTAATTATCAACTACTTAGTGGAAATTGTTGTGCGTTGATTGCTAATTGGAATTGATCAATAATCGAATCAATTGTGCAGGGGAGATAAAGGATTTTGCAGCGAGGGGTGTAGGACGAAGCAGATTGGGATGGACGAAAGGAAGGAGGCGGCGGACTATCGAGTGGGTAAAAGCGGGGGCAATAGAAATTAAAGTGGGAGGGGTATTATGGTAATCTCGAGTGGGTAAGTGTGGGCGATTTGGACTTTTGTCGTTGCTTCATCCACCTATAAAGCAAAATATGACAAAACACACACGGACTTATTTTTGTGTTTATAACTCCATCTCATCCATCCCAAAATCCATCCCTATCCCATCCATCCCCAAAATCAATCCCCATCCACTAAAATCCACCCCGTTGCCAAACACAGCCTAACTGTAGATTCATTCATACGGCATACCCATCTAAAATTTGATAAGACCGTGGGTGCTCTTTAGTGGAATAGTGGTAAATTTTCGTCTTATTTGTAATTTAATTTTAAAGCTTGAGTTGAGGTGAAAGGAAGCTTCGTTGGGATTGGTAACACGAAGACCATGGAGAAGAAGAAGAAAGAAACGCGGGCTGCCCATGTTGACCAGATCTTGATGTCGCCCAACACGCCTGTAAACTTTCCAAAAGCCATACAGGTTATGTGGGACGTACCTGCTTAATAAATAGACTAAAATTATAAATATGATAAAATTTATAAACGGTTGGTAAAAAGTAGTTAAAATTTTATGAAAAAAATATAAACTCCGTATGAGACGAAAAAATGTTTATTTGTAAAAAGTTGAGTTTATTTGGTTGTTATTAGGGGTATATTTGTCTTTTCAAATCAAATAAACCTCCAAAACCCAAAAAAACCTTCAAAAACAAGGTTTTTTTTAACCCTCAATTTTAATCAAAAACCCCATTCTAAACAACCCATACAAGGTTTTTATTTTCAACCCCTAATTTTAATAGTTTATAAACTGTTAAAATTGATCCCATACACACCCTATGTCAACTTTTCTTTTTTCTTTTAAAAAAAAGTCATCGCTATGCACTTATAACGAACCATAGCCTAATTTGTTAGGGAAAAATCACTTTAAATACATTTTGCATCGTGTCTTTTTCATTATTTCAATTTCCTCAATAATAAAAATAATACATGGACCAAAATTTTATTAAAATTTATGAATATGATATTTGATGTACTCCTTTACTATTTCATATAATTTTAATAATTTTATTAAGTGATATGAGACTTCAAATCGTTTCACTTAGGTGATACTATTTTCAAATGTAAATATGAAAAACAGTATAAGCCTTAAAAGGATCTAATTTTTGAATTTTTTATATGTGATTTGTTCAACTTATACTCATGGTGTGTTATTATAAAATGTCCATCCATCAAATTATATAAAATAATGTTGATATAAAATGTTTACGTAGAAAAATTTTGAAACATTTAAATAGATCATACAAGAATAATCTTTATATTTAACAAATAGTAGCATAAATGAAAAAGCAATTCAATTTAGAGGTACCTAAGTAAATTTTTTTAATATGATGCCTAAAAAGTGCACACAATCTCATTTATATCTACGGTTTTTCTATTATATGTCCTTAATTGGAAAAGATTTCCTACCAAAAAGACAAACGACCATAAAAATCTAATTAAAACAAAACAAAACAAATTAAAATTTTAAAAAAAATTCAAATTAATAGTATTATCCTATACCCTTGAAAAATTGTTATATCTATTATATATATTCTTAAAATAGAAGAATTTTAACATATGTGGTATCCCTGCGGGAATTGTACTAGTTGAACTTAAATGAATTTTTCCTAATATATAGCTATTTATTGTAATTTTTTAATGAAATTGTGGGAGTAAATAATATTGAAAGAGCTTTTGTAAAAGGGAATTGAAAAAAAAAATTGACTTCGAAGGAAAAAGAAATTTGTTAGAAATAAATAACATTTTTTTTAAATGACGTAGTCCGTATTTATTTGACATAAATAGTACTACCTATTACGGAGTAATTACTTAAAACATGTCAATATCATATGAAAAAAAAGGAAAGGGAAAAAAAATCTGGATCCATCGTGCTGAAATTGAATATTCAAGTTTCTCATAAATCCCCTTATTATTCCGTTCCTCCTCCTCCCACAAGACTTCATTCCGACTTGCGAGAGGTGCTCCTCCTCCTCCTCTCTCGCTCCTCCTCCTCCTCCAACTTCTCCTCCTCCTCCATCTTCTTTTGTCGTTGGAGGAATCTCTAACTTGTTCCTTTTGCTCCTTGCTCTCCATTACCTAGGTACACATACTTCTCCTACTGCCTGCTTTCTCTGGATTTTTCTGTTCAATTCTTCCATTGCGATTTTCTCGCTTTCTTGTGCAATTGACCTAAATTCCGTGTTTTTGTCTGCTCTACTTGTTCGTCTTCTGTTTGCAATCTATGTGCTGCTAGGGAATTGGTCTACAAATCCCTGAACTTGGCGTTTTGATCAACGATTTTAGCACTGAACGTTTCAGATTTGGTTGCCAATCCGCTTTGCGTGATTTCCGAGCATAGCTTCTTTTTCTTAACTGCCATTGAGGTTTTTTTTTTTTGGTTGTGGATGTGTCTATGTTCATTAGCTTTAACTGCTGATTGTTGAACGGGGTCGATTGATCTTCTCCCTGTGGGAGGAGTGGCGGATCTGACAGTTTGGATTTCGGTCTTCTACTCTCCTTTAAATCACGTAACGAAAAGCGTCATAGACTCATTGTGCTTGGGATTATCTAATCAAATCTCATTTCTGGAGAATTTTAGATTTCATTTTTTCGGATGCTAAATACTGATCCTGTTGACTAACCTTGCTCTGGTGATATTTTTTGGTCTTATTTTTGTTACTTTGTGGTTCTGGTTCTATATGGAACCTGATATATACGTATCATGATATGATCTAAAGCACAGTAATGTATTTTGCAGATAAGTAAATTTATACTCAAAGTTGATTGCTTGTTGACTTGGAGGTCCTGCGTATTCAGATCCATCGCTAAAAATGTCTTGGGAAAGCAAGGGTGAAAAGAAGGCTGCAACTGATGCTGCAGCATGGTTGTTTAATATTGTTACTTCTGTTGGCATCATTATGGTCAACAAAGCCTTGATGTCAAGATATGGTTTCACATTCGGTATGAGCTTTATCACTATGTTTTTACTTGTGACTTGCTTCAATTTCCCTTTCGGTGATCTACTTGTCTTGTTCATCCTTTCATGGAATGCTGCTTCAAAGCATGAAAACTTAGTGTCCTTTCTAGTTAATGACAGACTTCACATGTCTTGTACGGAGTATGATTTTGTTTCCTGTTTGACTGTTTTGTTCCACATGTCTTCACTGAAGCTCTAATGATTTCCATTGCTTACAACCATTTGATGTTTTGCTTGTTTTGTCTGGCAAAAGTTCTTTATCCAAACCTGCATTGCTGCAATGAATAATGATACTTGAAAAATCAACCGGAAAATCTCATTTGGCTATTTATATTATTCCTGATAGAGCCTGGTTCAGGTTAAAGAGGTGAATCTTTAGGTGAACTGGACTAGATGATAATATTGATGTTGGTCTTAACTGCCTAAGAGTGATGGAATATATTTCTACTAGCTTCACTTTCGCGTGTTTCATTCAATATTAGAGCCTTTTGTGTTAAACTTTGGAATAAGTATGGTCTCATCCTCTCACTGAAAATGCTGCTATAGTTTCAACTTTAGAATCTTGCTTCTGCCAGTTGTACAAGTTATCCATGGGGTTATCTATTCTGTCATTTGATATGTCTCCCACTAGCAAATGTATTCTTTTAGCTATTTTGATCTGACATTAGTGGGATTCTAGACTTATAAAGTTTCTTGTGCTTGTACATATTCTGTTAGGAGTCTCTGTTGCATGTATTTTGTTAAGCTAATAATTCTGTTATAAAGTTTCTTGTGCTTGTACATAAGTTGATTTATGTGCTAATCTAATAACTCATCATTTGGATATAAGTTAACGGACGACATAAGATAACGTCTAAGTCGTTTGCCAAACGAAGCAATAGTTAGGTGAACTTTGATGTTGCTGCACTTAAGGTTTATTAGTTCTCTATCTTCTGTTGAGTGTATTATTAAGAGTGATTTGAATGCACCTTCCTTCCATGAGACCAATGCCTAAAGTCTGTTGACATTCTTTCTGCAGCTACAACATTGACTGGTCTGCACTTTTTGGCTACCATGTCAATGACATCTCTCTTGAAGTGGCGGGGTTACATTCAGGCCACTCATCTGCCAGCAGCAGAAGTTGTTAAGTTTGTTCTATTTGCCAACTTCTCCATTGTTGGTATGAATGTCAGTCTGATGTGGAACTCTGTGGGGTTCTATCAGGTCAGTGCTAGCATATACGTCTTTTGAAAAGACCTTGGTGATGATCTAAATTAACTAATTAACATTATTGTTCTTCTGATATGCGTTTCAGATTGCAAAGCTGAGCATGATTCCTGTATCTTGTCTTTTGGAAGTTGTCCTAGACAGAATGAGATATTCAAGAGACACCAAACTCAGCATATTGGTGGTCCTGCTAGGTGTCGGAGTCTGTACTGTCACTGATGTCAGTGTCAATGGCAAGGGTTTCATTGCTGCTTGTATAGCTGTTTGGAGCACTGCGATGCAGCAATATGTAAGTCATGCTTCATCAGACTGTAGATGCGTATTTGTAGCTGTTGTTGACATTCCTCAAATGAACACTGACCTGTGCTGCAAACTTTTCCTCTTATCCCTTTTCCTCCTGCATTTTTTCTTCTTATGCATATGACTCAAGGATTGTATTGTTTTCTATTTCTGTATTTCTTGCAGTACGTGCATCATCTTCAAAGAAAGTATTCTCTTGGATCATTCAACCTTTTGGGGCATACTGCTCCAATGCAGGCTGCATCTCTGCTGTTGTTGGGGCCTTTTGTGGACCTTTGGTTGACAGGAAAAAGAGTTTATGCTTTCGACTATACTTTCACATCAATGGTGAGTTTTTCATATGAGATTCATACTACTATATTTCTTACTTTCTGGATTGGGAAATCAATCCTAGGAAGATCTTTATGCTGGTAGCACTTGCTAATACGCAAGATGCTATTATCTTTTCTTTTAGCCTCCCTTTCAACCCCCATCTCGAGATTTATGAAGATCATCCAAGTGGAACTTAAATATGATGGATGGTCCATAGAAAAAGGAGATTAATGGTGGTCATGAAAACTTCATTTCAGATGTAATAAATTTCTTAATAGGCTGTTCCTTTTAGATCTTGAGATTTATGAAGATCGTCTAAGCGGAACATTTAAATATGATGGATGGCCTATAGAAAAAGGAGGTTAATGGTGGTCATGAAAACTTCATTTCGGATTAAATAAATTTCTTAATAGGCTGTTCCTTTTAGATCTTGAGATTTATGAAAGATCGTCTAAGCGGAACATTTAAATATGATGGATGGCCTATAGAAAAAGGAGGTTAATGGTGGTCATGAAAACTTCATTTCGGATTAAATAAATTTCTTAATAGGCTGTTCCTTTTAGATCTTGAGATTTATGAAAGATCGTCTAAGCGGAACATTTAAATATGATGGATGGCCTATAGAAAAAGGAGGTTGATCGTGGTCATGAAAATTTTCATTTCAGATGAAATAAATTTCTTATTAGACTGTTCCTTTTAGAGGAGGAATGCTTTGGTTGGCTACAATAGTTCAAATTTGATTAGTGTTTTCATCTCGTGTTGAATGAATTCTGTCTATCTAGATAAGATGGCTTGGTGGAAGGGCTTTGTGAGATCAAATTCACTTTGTAAGGTCTTGAACAAAACAGCTGCTTTGACCACTTCCAACTGATACAGGAAACTGCATTGCCTGATTTCTGCTAAAAAAATTACTGCAGTTAGATAGATGACTTTGACCTGCCATTCTGCTTATTATCTACACTGGATGCACATTGTGTTGTTGTAGCAGGCACAGAACCTAATGTGAATCTTTTCTCTGCTTTTTACAGTTCTTCATATTCCTATCCTGCATGATTGCCATCGGAACCAACCTCAGCCAGTTCATCTGCATAGGCAGATTCTCAGCTGTGACTTTCCAAGTTCTCGGCCACATGAAGACCATCCTCGTTCTGATTCTAGGATTTCTTTTCTTCGGTAAAGAGGGTCTTAACCTCCATGTTGTTGCAGGCATGGCTGTTGCCATCTTGGGCATGATTTGGTACAGTAACGTTTCATCCAAGCCAGGAAGTAAAGAACCCTGGTCGACTCCTCCGGTCTCCAATGGTAAATCGGAGTTGAATGATGAGCATGACAAGTTAATCGAACACGCCCTTGCTGATGCAAAGGTTTAGACCTTAATACCTACCTACCACCAAAGAGGTGATCGAAGGAAGCTGACATAGGTTCAATACACAACGGAAAGTTTGCGAGGAGCACTCAAGATTCTTTGTTACCATTTATCTTCAGTTTGTTATTTATGAGTTGGTGTAATACATGTATCTTGGATGCCTTGCCCTTTGCCTGCGGCAAGGCAATGGATAAACCTTATGTTATACTGAGATTCTTGGCTAGAATTTAAGCCTTTCTTACACTTGCAAATGTGCACTGCATTACCTATAAAAGTAAATATAATTATCAATCGCATTAGATTGGGTTGAGTTCAAGTTGTATAGCTTAGACATTGGGTCATTTGCAGGCGGAGTATGAAGGGATGCTGATTGACCTCTTGAAATTTGTAGGTTGGAAATTGGAATGTTTTGAAAATTTTAACGGTTTACGGGCTTGAGATACTGACCATACGGTGCAGTTATAAGTAAACTCTAAAAAGCTGAAGGAAAGATTGGTTATTCGAGAAGAAAATCTCCTAAATACACCTATTTTTGAAATATTTATATGGAGTTTATACAATATATATATATATAACAAAATAGTGGATAAATTAGGGTTTTTAGTTTTTACCCTATATTCTAAGGTATATATATGGTATTTGTGGTTTGTTTAGACCTTTTTTTTTGGCTTTGTATCCAATTAAAATTATTTTTTTGAAAAAAAAATTTAAGGGGGTTTTGATTTGGAGGTTTTTTTAGAGGTTAAGGTGGTCTGCACAGAATTTTCAAGCTTGCTGAAAAAACCATAATCTATCCCCATTATGTTTGGTTGTAGATTATCACCAAGCTTTTCAAGCTTTCAGAGGGGCTTTAGCCTTTAGAAGATTTGTTTTTGGGCAAAATGAAAGCTTAGGGGTGGGAGATTTTGGAGATTTTGTGGAGATTTCCATTTCAATTGCCCAATCATGTCCTCGCAAGTAGAAGCCTATTCGTCTCTACTTGTCCTCCTCAGCCACACTGCCGGTATGCCGAAATCGATTGCGCCGCCTTCGTCCACTGTTGTCTTCGTCCACACCGCTTATGCTCCTATGCAAGCCGCCGTCAACAGATGTATTTCCAAGTGTCCGAGGTCGAAGGAACGGAAGGAGATCGAGCACTCAGCCAACGGATCAAGGGTCCAGTGACACCACCTCCGTCACCATTACAGTCGAAACCCCCCACTGTCAGCCGATTTTGGGTCGAGGAAGAGAACCTAGGGTTTCAGTGGGAATGGTTGTCGGGGTTTTGAATAAATTTTGGGGGTTATTGGTTTTGCTCCACCACTGAGTGGAATAGCTTGGATTATGATATCGATTATTTGCTTGTTTGTGGTATGTTGTCAATTTGTTATTTAGGTATTGTTCATGCTGTCATTCTTCTCCTACTGCAATCGGAATTGTGCTGGTCATGGGTAAACCGAGGGAAGGGGAGGCTAAAAGTGAAGGGCATTTTTTACTTTTTGATCATAAAAACCCCTTTCAAATCTTACCCACGCCAAACATCTTTTAGCTTTTCACTAGATTTTTTTTCCCGTAAAAACCATAACCAACAAAATCTCCATAATGCCCACCAAAAAAAAAAAAAAAAAATCTCCATAATCTAAAAAAAAAAAACTCTAACCTTCAAAATCTACACAAAATCTCCTTGTTACAATATACTGTCAAACACAACCTATGTTACTAAAGTTCTTAGGAATAAAATCTTACGTACCCTATGAAAACAATCTTCTCCTATTTTATCATTGAAGTTGTGATGAAATGAACAAAATATTGGGAGTGTGATTTATTTAAAAATTCGAATTCTTGGAATATTGAAAAATTAAACAATATTTTTCCCTCTCATATTGCTCATATGATTACTAATATCCATATTTCAGTAACTGATATTCCTGACAATAGGGATGGCAATTTCACCCGCACCCGACGGATATCCATATCACCCGACCCGAAAAAGTGGGTGAAAATCCGAAATGAAGTGGATATTAAATGGGTGATGGGTAAACGGGTGATGGGTCGGGTCGGATTCGGGTGAAGACATTCCCCACCCCTCACCCGATCCATCACCCGACCCATCACCCGACTTATATTATATACTTATATTTTATATGTGAAATTACCAATGTACCCCTAAAACCTAATTAAAGATACCCATCAAACAATTAAAATGGAAATATCTTGTCATAAAGTAAGTTATGTAATTTTTATTTGAAGATATGCAATGCAATTGACTCCTAATTAAAATGGAAATGTGAATGCAATGAGCTCCTAATTAATGTTTATTCATCGATGTGTTTGACGTGCGTTTTTCAATAATTTTTTTGATAAATATTTAATGTCTTGTATTTCACCCGAATTATCATCCGATCCACCCGATCACCCAGTGGATGATGGATGGACAGGGCGGGTGAAATAGTTGGTGGGTGATGGGTCGGGTAGGGTGAAGGGTTTTGGGTAGTGGGTTGGGTGATGGAAGTAGATCATCCACCCATCACCCGACCCATTGCCATCCATACCTGACAAGTTAATTTGGATTTATAGTAATAATGGGAACTTTTCTGTTAAATCCACATCGTCTCTCTTTAATACAAGGAATATAAAAAAAAATCTCTACAAACTGGATTTGGAAACTTAATATTGCTCCGAGTATTAAAAATTTCATTTGGAAAATTGTTTTAGATATCTTACATACTACTGTTCGTCCAAATATATATATAAATAGAGTACCAAGTACGTGTTCTCTTTGTAATTCTGATATAGAAGATACCAATCATTTATTGTTTAATTGTCTGGTTACCTGATCCCTTATTCAAAATCTGGGTGTTAAATTGAAAAAATGTTTTACTATACCAAATTTAACAAGGGATGTCTCAGAAAATATTCTAAATACTAGGGCTCTTAATTTAGATTTTACAGATCTGTGCCATTTATGACATTCTATTTGGGAGCTGTGAAATAGAATTATTTTTCGCAATGGTTCTGATAAGAGTATTAGAAATGTTTTAATTCAAACTATTGATAACATTTCTTGCTGGAGTAAGGAACAGGTGAAAACCAAATTATCCAAATGTATTAGGCCTCCCGATAAAATGATTTGGAATCGCCCACTAATAAATGTCGTTAAATTAATGTAGATGCTTCGATCAAAATTGGTTTGCAACCTCAGATTGGGTGCATTCTAAGGAATAATTATGGTCAAGTTATTCGGATATATAAATGTAATGTTAGGATGAGTTATGTCATTCTAGCAGAAGCATTTGCAGTATATGCAAGTATAAGAGTGGCAACGGAGCTTGGGATAGGGAAAGCCATTGTTGAGAGTGATTGCTCGTTTGTTATCAATGCAATTAATCAGGGGAAAAATATAACATGGGAGGTGGTGCAAATAGTTCAAGAAAATTGTTCATTAAGCGAAGATTTCGACATCGTCACATTCCAGCATTGCTATAGAGAGGCGAATTGTGCAGCTGATTTTCTTGCGAAATCTCAGTTGAGCTGTAATTTTATTTTGAGTTCTTGTTGTGAGTTCTAGAACATCATCATGTTGGATGATTATAGATGTCGGTAGGGGTGTGCAGAAAAACCCAAAACCAAAAACACGACACGAAAAAAACCAAAACCGAAAAAACATGACACGATAATGACACGAAGTAGAGCTGGCAAAATCTGACCCGACCCGAGAAGCCCGACCGACCGACCCGAACCGAAACCCGACCGAACCCGAAAATTTAGCGTTATGCATAACCCGAACCCGAAACCGAGCCCGACCGACTTTGACCCGAAACTTGAAGTGACCCGAACACAGACAAACCCGACTCAACCCGGATCCGACTCAAATAAGATCCGACCCGAATTCCAACCCGACCCGACGCCCAACTCGACCCGACTCCCAACTGACCCGAGTCCCAACCCGACCCAATTTTAGATAGGGAATCAAGTATGATTTTGATAACAATATATTGCCAAATTTCAATGAAATTAATGATAAATAGAATGAGCTTACCAATGTTATAAAAATTGGGATTCTAAATTGGATCGGTAAAAAGGTGTAAGGATCGGATCATATAATCGTATCGTAGGATCGTAAGATCCCACCTTATGGATGAAATTTCTTTTAAATGAAGTTACTATGTTTAATATTAGATAGATATTATGTTAAATCATAAAAAATACCCATAAAGATGTAAAATTTTAAAAATAAACTAAATATAATATATATAAAGGGTAAATATTAGAAATTTCTTATAATAGACATTTTATAGGATCGTTATAATCGCAATAAAGGATCGGGATCATTTTTCCATTTTTAGATATTGTAGGATCGAATCGAGAGTTTAACAACATTGAGTTTACGAGCCAATGAGTAGATTAGTTATTGAATCATATTTAATTTTACTAAAATGCTTTTTGAAATCCATAAATAACATGAATTACATATTCAATTTAATATAATTGATTACCTAAAAGCAATGTTCTAACTTCTAAATATCGTTTATCGGGGTCGTATTATATTTATACTTCAAAATTTAAAAATAAACATGAAAAATTAATATTTAAATTGTAAAATTACCCATAAACTTGATAAAATAAAAAGTTTAAATTTTGATCCGATATACCTAATACGGTATGATATATGGCAAATTGGTAACGGATTCTAAATATCTCCGATATATCGGGGACCGACCCGAGTACCGACCCGAAACCCGAACGAGACCGACCCGATTCTGACCGAAAACCCGAATGGGTCCAACCCGATTCTGACCGAAACCCGACCAATCTGAATTTCATTTTGACCGAATCCGACCCGACCCGACCCGACCAAGTCCGACACAGAAATTTTGACCGAGTTGACCCGACTCATCAGTGACCCGACCCGAATGCGATCGACCCGAACCCGACCGGATAACCCGAATTGCCAGCTCCAACACGAACCGAGAAAACACGGCTTTAAATGGTTCGTGTTCGGGTCGGGCAAATTGCCTTGTCGGTTACCCGACACGAACCGTTTAATTTTTTTTAATTTTTATGCTGGGTATAATAATATTAGCATAAACAAAATGCCCTGTGTAACAAATAACTCCGCTAGCCCAATTGGTTGCATCCTTTAAGCTCTTGCAGTGATACTCGGGTTGGAATCTCCACTGAGACATAACTAGTAGTCTAGTAAGTTTCCTTCCTAACCCTAACTGATTTTTTTTTATTGCACAACAGAGACACAGATTGACAACCGGCAGACGGACAAAGAGCCCGGAGCCGCTCGCACTCGTAGTCGCAGCCTCGCACAGCACCGTTCGGATCCTCATAAATCTCTCCACTCAAATCCTCACAAATTTTCGAAGCTCTCGCCTCTCAAGAACATGGTAAGTCCTATCTTTTTCAAATCGATTTGCTTTGTTTTTTTCTCTTTCCTAAGCCTTTGCTGCATATTTTAGACGATTTTTGGTTGTTTTTGCTCGAAGCATGGTTGATTTTGTATGGTATTTGTGATGTTTGCTCTGCGTTAGCCATTAGTGCTCTAATGCTCTTGGGTCTTCGAAATTTGATTAGGGTTAAATTGGTTTGTACGGTATTTTGTATGATGTTTCGAATTTCCGATTAGGGTTAAGTTAGTGCTCTTGGATTTTGGTTTGAATACTTAAAAATTCACTCTTACAGTAACCTAATTAAGATGGAGGAATATTAATGCAGTTTTGGTTTGACTGTATAGGTTTTATTACATAAATTGATTACAATCTTCACTTTTTTGTTTGTAGGATTCTAATATGAAAAATGTTGAGCAAATCTTGAGTGATGATGAGTCTCTTAGTGGTGACACGATGAAGGAACCTGAGACGGAGGAATCTAAAGGCATGGAGCAATCAACCGCCAAATCAAAGAAGCCTGTGAAAGGTAAGAAGCCTAAAATCGAGCAATCTTCTTCTGGTTCTAATAAGAGAAAGAAAACAGCAAAATGTTGGTTGCACTTTACTGTAATTCTGGGTAAAAAATGTGCAAGTTGCAATTGTTGTGGTGTTAAGATTGGTTGTGCATCTAGTCAAGGAATCGGTGCTCTAAATAATCATCATAAGAGATGCAAAAAGGCTCCGGAAAATGTAGATATAAACCAAAAAAAATTAGAACTTCATGCTCAAACTGTAGTCGGTTCTGATGGTGTGGTGTCTTCTGCATCTGTTCCATCTTTGTGGAAATTTGATCAAGCTGATTGTAGAAAGAAGCTAGCTAGAATGATCATTGTGGATGAGTTGCCTTTTGCATTTGTTGAGAAAGAGGGCTTTCGTAGGTTTTGCAAGAAACTAATTCCCGCATTTTCTGTGCCTTCACGTACTAATATAACTAGAGATTGCTATTCTTTATTGAGGAGAAAAAGATGTTGAAAGTAATGTTGAGCAAGTTGTCTTCTCGAGTGAGTCTCACGACCGATGCTTGAACTTCAGGTCAAAACTTGAGTTATATGTGTTTGACTGCGCATTTCATTGATGATGATTGGGTTTTGCATAAGAGGATTATAAACTTTTGTCCTCTAGCGGGTCATTCTGGTAAGCAGGTTGGTCGAGCTGTTGAGAAATGTTTGATTGATTGAAATATTAAGAATGTTATGACTGTGACCGTGGATAATGCTAGTTCCAATGATGTGGCTATTGATTATTTGAAGAGGAGATTTATTCATTGGGAGTCTAGTCTTTTAGAAGGAAAATATGTGCACATGAGATGCGTTGCTCACATTCAATTCTCAATTTGGTTGTGAGAGATGGTTTGAAGGACTTGGACCCTTCAATTGCAAAGATTCGTGCTCTTGTGAAGTATGTTAGATCTTCTCCGGCTCGGTTAGAAAGGTTTAAGGCTTGTGTACAAGAGGAGAAAATAGAAAGTAAGGGTCTAGTTTGTTTGGATGTTGAGACAAGATGGAATTCCACTTATTTGATGTTAGAGTCTGCTATGAAGTTTAAGAAGGCCTTTGCTAGCTAGTTTGCTAATGAAAGACAATTGTTGTTATAAAGAGATGACGAAGACGGGTGGTGTTGGAGTTGCTACAGATGACGATTGGAAGAGAGTGGCTAATTTCTTGCCTATTTTGAAAGTGTTCTATGATGGAACAATCACTTTATCAGGCTCTCGCTATGTGACTTGCAATATGTGTGTGCAATAAATGTTTGCTATTGGCTTTTCAATTACAACTCTTTGCAATGATGAAGATGAAGGCATTAGACAAATGGCAAAGCAAATGAAGACGAAGATTGGCAACGTACCACTAACACTTCGGTAATGATAGAAGAAAACTTGTTGGCATAGGAGGAACTAGAAGAAGGTAATTTTTTGTTATTTACATTTTATAACAATCCTTGGTTTATATTTAACTACATTAAATTTTCTTTAATATTATTAATTCTCAAATATGTGTGAAACTTACAACTTATAGGAATGAAGGAGCTAAGTATTGAGCAACCACAATTCATGATCGAGGAAGATTATGACTATTAGCTTGTGCTTGATAGACTCCGAGCATGTGAAAGACTAGAAAAAAGGTAATTTAAGTTTTGCTACTTACTAAGATTATTGTTCATCATACATATTATACCTCTTTAACTTTATCTTTTCAACTTTATATATGGATTGTTGTAGTGCTGCGTTTCGAGGCTTCGATTCTACTTTTGGGACCTTTGGGTTGTTCTAAAACATTCCTACTTCGTTTGGAACTTATGTATGGATTTATCTATTACCTTATGTATGGATTTATGTATGGATTTATGTATGGATGATTATCATTTATGTATGGATTTATGTTTGTGTTGATCATTCAACATTCATGTTTTTTTGCATAAAAAAAAACAGTAGCAGCACATGGATATGGATGATTCATTTTTGTGTGTGTTGATGATCTTTCAAAGTTTCAAATCAATTGTTGTTTTCCCTTGTAAGAATGTAAGTTGTAATACAGTAGTACTAGTAGCAGTGCAACAGTGTGCAAGCCGCCAGGCGCCCACAAGCATTCCTTTTTTTTTGAAGCTGTAATACAGTAGAAACACACAAGGACAGCCAAATTAATATTTTAAAAAAAAATACTCAAATCGTGTCGAGTACCCGGGTATCCGACACGGAACTGAATACCTTAACCGTGTCGGGTACCCGGGCTAATATGGTTCGGGTACGGTTCGGAGGATTTGACCTTAACGGTTCCGGGTACCTGACACGATTAATCGGTTCATGTCGGGTATCCGGTTATGCACACCCCTAGATGTCGGAAGTACATCCTACTTTTTGCCCACTGTAAAAAAAATATTGGGAGTGGGTTAGGTAGGTCGCTCTAATCCTTAGAGCAACTCTAACAACTCTTGTAAAATAGAGAAAGTTCAAATTTGTAGAGTAAATATGGGTTTTTTTAGGTTCAACGACTTCTCTATATTTATCTCTAAAATAGAGAAACCTTAAAAAATATAAAAAAATTCTCTAAATTTAGAGGAAGACGACAAAAACTCTAAAATTTAATCGTTCTCAATACCAATGCAAATTCATTGCAAAGCTAGCCCAACATCTTTGGTAAAAAATTCTCTAAAAGAGAAACTAAAGTATCAAAATCTCTAAAAAAAATTCATTCCAACTCCAACAGATTTTCTGTTTTGCAAATTTTTACATTTATTAAAGATTATAATTTTTTTTTGATAAGGTAAGAATTCAGATAATACATTATCTGAGAGCATCCTGACGGATGAGGTCACGAAGACCAATATTGTTATATAAATCAGCTCCTCTGGCAGAGCGGTAAAGGTGTGCAACCTTATCCGCCACTCTGTTGCCAACACGGGGAATGTGGGCAAAGGAAACTTCACCCAGGCAAGATAACTGAAGTTTGATGTCTGATAATAACAGTTCAATTTCCCAAGGGCATTTGCTTACGTTATTTAGGTGGTTTATAATTATTAGAGAGTCTCCTTCAATAATTAGTTTAGTTATTCTAGCAGACACTGCTTCTCCAACTCCAAGTCTTAGAGCCAACGCCTCTGACATAAGGGGAGTATGTTTACCAATCAATTTTTGTCCCATTCGAACAACTACACCGTTCCAATCGCGGATAATGTATCCTATAGTGCTGTTCACGTCAGGACGTGCTGACCCGTCGAAATTCAGTTTATAACTCCCGACCGGGGGTATTGCCCACTGTGTAGTCTTCTTGGTCCGTTGAATCTCTTTTCTCTCTAGAACCTTGTGCGAAGAGACCTGCTCCTCAAAAGAACATGCTTTTTTCCAATTATCCGTATGCCTTTTTTGAATGTGCATGAAGTTCGAGAGTGGTGGATTGGTGATGTTTTTGAACGTTACTTGGTTCCTCAAATACCACACCGTCCACCATGAGAATGCGAGATCAACTTTTTCCGTTGTTGAAAGTTTCTGTCCTAGAAAGGAAAGAATCTGAGTGATGTCTCTTGAAGTACTCATAACTATGCTAAGCTCCTGTCTGATTTTAGGTGGAATACAGTTCTTCCCAGTATTACAGTTACACTCAATGAAAAGGTGTATGTCGTCTTCATAAGCATCATTACAAAAAACACAAGTTGTCGGAACGGGAGTCCCTCGCTGAGATAGTCTAACCGAAGTTGGTAGGGCCTTTTGACCTAGTTTCCATAAAAAGTTTTTGATTTTAGGTGGGATATTAATTCCCCATGTCCAGTAATTGGGGTCTTCCAATTGATGGGCGGTATTCGTAACGAGATTGTATGCACTAGAGGTAGTGAACCACCCTTTTTTGTCAGGCCACCAGTACAATCTGTCCTCAAACGCATTTAAAGGTAACGGGACTGTAGTTATTTCTTCAACCACATCAGCAGGAAGGACGACGGCAAGCTTTTCAATCCACCACTTTCCCCCAATAATATATTCACTAACAGTCTCTTGATCGATGTTTATAGAATGACCCCTTGAAACCAACGAATTAGGCCCAGAAAGTAGCCAATTGTCAGTCCAGAATTTGACTGATTTCCTATTTAAAGGTAACGAGAGCTTCATTCATATCTTTTGATTTTCTAATACCTATCCCTCCAAATCGCTTTGGTCTACACACCCTATTTCAACTGATTAAAGGCCTATATTGTAGATCTTTATTCCAAAAGAATGATCTACTAAGTTGGTCGATACTATTATGCACAGCTGATGGTAGCATGAAACTTTGGATAGTGTATAGCGGTTTAGCCCTCAAGTTTGTGTTAATAAGAACAGACTGTCCTTGTTAAGACAGTGAACTTGCTCGCCATTTGGATAATTGTTGGCTTGTTTTGGTGACTATTTCCTCAAAAGTCGTTTTTTGTACCCTACCATTAATAATGGGGCAACCTAAGTATTTTTCTAGTGTTCGTTCATTGGATATGCCAAGGCAGCTTTCTAATCCTGCAACTCGTTCCTGTGTTATACCTCTCGAAGCTTGAAATGAGGATTTGTGGAAATTTACTTTTTGTCCAGAAATTTTACAATAGTCAGATAGAATGTCTTTGATTTTTTGGCAAGCCGAAATGCTACCCTTGGAGAAAATTATAATGTCATCCGCAAAGGAAAGGAAGGGAATGCAAAGCCCATCCCTACCAAACCTAAACCCAATTCCACTTTCAGTCATTTGGGCAATAGATGTTAGTTTTCTGGCCAGAATCTCTGAACCAAGAATAAACAGGAAGGGTGAAAGAGGATCACCCTGACGTAGGCCACAGGTCGGTTGGAATAAGTCCGTGGGACCGTTATTGACTAAGACCGAGAAGGACACTGTACTTATACATTCACGGATCCAACCCACAAAAATTGGATGGAAGCCAAATCTAATTTCATTGCAACCCAGCCCTCACGGCCCTCACGGCCGGTCGGTCCGGGTCCAGGTCTACTCTGTCATAGGTTTTTCCATATCTAATTTCATTGCAACCCAGCCCTCACGGCCGGTCCGGGTCTTGAATGAGTGGAATACTTCATGCGCGATTAGAATGTTGTCTTGGATGACTCTATCTGAAACAAATGCACCTTGAAGGGGGTGGATTAGCGGACCTAGAATCGGCTTAAGTCTTTCGGTTAGGATTTTAGATATTACTTTGTAAATGGTTGAGCATAGGCTGATGGGTCTATAGTGAGCTGTCGTTGTAGGGTTGTCGCATTTTGGCAACAATGATATGAACGTGTTGTTAACCTGCTTAAGGAGTTTTCCCGATAAGAAAAAACTTTTGACCGCTTTTATGACATCTTTACCTACGATGTCCCAATATGTCTTATAGAATTCGGCAGTCATGCCGTCAAGGCCAGGAGACTTATTTACGCCGATATTAAAGATATCGGATTTGATTTCCCCATTTGTGGGAATGCTTATTAATTTTTGGTTGACGGAATCGGGTATAGATGGCGAGATAAGATCTAGGTAGCTACTAAGCAGATTTTCATCGATAGCTTCCCTTTTAAATCGCTTTGCAAAGTCATTCTTAATTTCTGTCTTAACATTTTCCTCGCCAATAATGTGAGTGCCTTCCGCAGAAGTTATAGACCTAATAATTTTCCTACTTCTTCTACCTGTAGCAACTCTATGAAAGTAAGCAGTGTTAGAATCCACCAATTTCAGGTGCTTGGATTTGGCCCGCTGGCTCCAGTATTGTTTTTGAAACTGTAGAAGACATTCCTTTTTCGTATTAGGTTATTTTCTTTGTGAGCAATCCTTGACATAGGGTCATTGGTCATGAGTTGTTGCAAGGAGATAAGTTCTTTATCAACTTCCGCCAGCTGACGAAAAATATTTCCAATAGATCTTTTGTTCCATTCCTTTGCTTTCTTCTTCAGAATCTTGGTTTTGAACATTAGACGAAACATGGCTGAACCAGTACAAGCAGCCCGCCAAGAGCGACGAACAATGTTGCGAAAATCTTTTTGTTGTGTCCAGAAGTTCTCAAACCTGAAGGGTGGTGCTTTAAAGGCCATTGTCTTATCAATATTAATCGATATAGGGCAGTGATCCAAGAAAGAAAAAGCACCATTCCATGTGCTAATCTCTGGGTTATATTGTAAGATTGGGTGTTGAACCAAGACCCGATCCAATTTCTCATGAATATTATACGGGCCACACCTTTTCTTTCTCCACGTAAATTCATTCCCGAATGCCGGTATTTCACACATAGAGCATTCACTTTTAAACTTATTTAATCTCTCAAATCTGTTCAAATTACATGGTATGCCCCCAACTTTATCAGAACTGCAGGATATTTCATTCAGATCTCCCATTACAATACATGGTTCACGACAAGAAAGAATTAGGTTAGACAAAGTAGCCCAGAAAGTAGCCTTATTTGTTGCATCTGGGGGGGCATAAACAAAGAAAATTACCAAGACCATGTTCTCGTTGTTGTTTTCATATCGTAACGCAATAATTCTGGGCAAGTGATGGATTACAGACACAGATCCCCGGAGAAGCAGGGAAGCTTTCCAAAGAACCCCGATTCCACCCGCTTTACCAGAAGCCGGAGACCAAACAACATTATCAAACCCGATACTTCTCCATTCGTTTTCGTCCGGAATGTTTTCAGTTTTGGTTTCAGCTAGAGCTAAAATTTGGATATGATTATTTCTGCACAATGACGAAATTTCCAACCAAAAATTTTTCCTCGCGATGCCGCGGCAATTCCAGTAGGCCGTACTCATTATGACCTTTCATGAAGTTGAGCGCGAAAGGTAATCCCGCTCAACCAAAGCCTTGTGTTTATAAATGGATTTCCTGCGGAGATTATTGATTTAAAAGAAATTTGTTCAACTGAAAAGCTTATATCCCCAAAGACATCGATGAGTCCTGGAATAGATTTGCTCCGGGCAAACATGTTACTAGTTCTCTTAGGAAGAAGATTCTTAAGAGAGCAAGTTTGCATGAGATTGAAGACTAAACAAATAACTAATTCTCTATCCATGGCTTCAGCCGAGTGATTAACCAAATCAATACACCAATAATCCACTAGAATAAGAATGATAATATGCAATTGAGAGTTCACCAAATGAGATGAATTAATAGCTTTTTCCACCATTACAGAGTGTTCATCCCTTGATATTACTGTTGGGTTTAGGATAAATGGGTGGCTTGATAGGGAACAAGGGGGGGGGGGGGGGGGGGGGGGGGGTTTGCACCGTTTGATCCTCAGAGATTTAGTATCAAAAGCATTGTTAATTGCGTTGGGCCTAATTGGTACATGATTGATGCTAAACAAATAAAGTATTTTGCCGATCGGCATCGTATGTAAACTTTGCTTGCATCTTTTCTTGACTAAAGGAGTCAAGCAGTTAAGAGATGTGTTCCTTTGGTGCCATATTCCAAATTTGTACCTCAGAGAGTGGATATAACCCATAAAGGTTTTTATTTGTAAGCTTTTGATACAAGGATGATTTGCATACCGTATTGAAACTTGGATGACCAAGAACGTTGGGTTAGACGGAAGGATTAACTTATGACCTCTCTTGAACCATACGTTACTATTATTACTTTGGTTAAGAGAACTGCTGCATGAGAGAAAGGCATTTACAGCAGCAACCAGGGTACTTGAAGAACTATCTCTTGTTTTTTTGTGCCCGTAATAGGGAGGTGTTTATGGGACAAGCCATTGGGTTGAGATAAACATATGTTTATGCAGTTGCAAAGCCTAGGAGGAGTGATTTCACTTACCAATCCAGCATCAGTAGGTGTATTAAAATGGATAGCTGCACACACATAAAGATATACATAGCTACACACTATCAAAGCTAAAGAACAAGCATTCCAAGCCAAGCTTAGCTTTCTTAGTAGAGCCATATAGGACAGCTTATAGAAAAGGTGGTTGCTCAATACAATTTTATACAGAGAGTAGCAAGGGCTACTTGCATAACTCCAAGGATCCTTAATAAAGGGATGGTCTACACTAACCAAGTTAAAAGATATATATTTGTTTTCAGGTTGATATATACACAAAGGGTTACTCTTAATACACCACACTTGGAAACACAAAAATTCAGGAGTCCAGAGATTCTGATGGACTATATACTTCACAAAGAATCTATTCAGTAATCCACTAAGAGGTTTCTTATGTAGGGATACACACCAAGATTTTCTCGCCATAATCCATTTAGATGTTGAACTTGTATGAATAGCTAGTTGTGAATCAAGGCTCAGCTGTGTACTATAAGTCATGAAAACAGTTTGGCAAGTGGGTATATTAAAATGAGCTTTCTCAAGAATAGTAATCATGTAGACTTCCACACCTACAACCGAGATCGACCATAGAACATGTAACAAGCTCATACTCACATTAGATGACAGGTTGTGAAAACAATAAACTCTCGAAACCGGCTTAGCCAACACTACAACCCAGCTTTGCTTTTCTACAACTAGATTGCTCAACAAGATCTTTAGCCTGCTGCCATAGGGAGCTGAACGATTTTCACTAAAAAATGTGAACAGCTGAAAGTAGTTACACAATTCAAATGGAGTGAGAGGACCACGTTTTAAGCAATTCAGCTGTAAGCAAATTGGCAAGGCAAGACAAAACTTTGTTTTATAATTTCTTCTTGAACCACTGCTACCTAATTCCGCGTACAACCTTTTAGTTTGATGATTAACATTGTTTTTAAACATAATTTCTTGACCATAGCTCCACCACCAAATGCACACTCTAAAGAATAAAAGATTATAGGCCATAAAAACAATTGTATCTTGGCAATCAGATTCCATTTGTCAAGGCAAACATTTTGAAACACACATTCATACACTAATAATACCTTAGCAATGATTGAATCTTGGGAAACAATGGTATCCTGGATTCCAGTTTGAGTTTCCTTCGGCGGCATAACATCCATCTTGGATTTCTTCAAGATTTTCTCAAGGTGTTTTTGGTTGGTCTTTGGTAGACCTCCTGGAGGAACCGGAATTCCCTCCGAAGGAAAGCCAGAAGCCATTGTTTTTGGGCCCTTTCGGGGATTTGTTTCAGGATGCACGAGAGACTCGGCATCCATAGGTTTTTTGCCTTTGTCCATGGAGGACACAACCATGACATCAGAAGCAACAAGGAGATGGTTAGCAAGAGAGAGCAAGAGTAGATTTGCAAAGGACAGAAGATGAAGAAGAGTGTGAGGGATGTCAACACTACAAGGTTTACTTAAAAAGATTTGAAGGGGGGAGCATAGTGTTATCTGGATAGCCACAGCCGAAGTCGAGCACAATATTTCAGTATCACGTTTTATAAAAACCATTTTTTCTTCATAACTGAGGAGAGGAGCAGACAAAGCCCCCAAAGCAAACGTTTGTATAAGGCCCTTACGGGGGGTAGGGTGTGCAGAGGAATTCACCTCTAACACAGGTTGTTTAAGGCCCTTTTGGGGGGTAGGGTGTGAAGAGGAGTTCACCTCTAACACAGTTTTTTCCAAACACCAGTAGATGGTGAGAAATTGTTCTATACACAACAGGTAAGTCAGATCAGATTTAAGATCAAGGGGTTTAGCAAGAGATCGACAATTTAAAATTCTGACAAGTGAGAGTAGATAATCGAACCTGTTCAAGGATGAACTGATCGCACTTGCACAATTGGGAGATGAAGGGCCAACGCCAACAGGTAGAGGCGCGACACCGTAGGGAGAAAGGGAAGAAACCTTTCACAACCACCGCCACCAAACGCTACTAGCCGAGTCGAGCCGGAATTGCCATGAATCCCTCCTCCAGGGACACACAAAACGCCCCCATCGTCTCCATAACTGAGATATCTCCCCCTTGTTACTGATTTCATTCGTGTTGGATTCGCCCCCCACCAAAGCAAACGACATTGCTCCGATAGAAAGGCCAGATGGTATCCTCCTCCATAGATCCTCCTTCTTCCTGACCTTTTTCCTCGGAAATTTATAGATTTTGGGACTTGCCTAGACGAGATCGATTAAGACAACAAATAGACTAACGCCAACAGGTAGAGGCGCGACACCGTAGGGAGAAAGGGAAGAAACCTTCCACAACCACCGCCACCAAACGCTACTAACCGAGCCGAGCCGGAATTGCCATGAATCCCTCCTCCAGGAACACACAAAACCCCCCCATCGTCTCCATAACTGAGATATCTCCCCCTTGTTACTGATTTCATTCGTGTTGGATTCGCCCCCTACCAAAGCAAACGACATTGCTCCGATAGAAAGGCCAGATGGTATCCTCCTCCATAGATCCTCCTTCTCCCTGACCTTTTTCCTCGGAAATTTATAGATTTTGGGACTTGCCCAGACGAGATCGATTAAGACAACAAATAGAGAGTAAGGGTTTTGAATTGGTTTTGTACCCATCGCCCAGGAGGCAGTAGTTCCATCGATTGAAATGGTAGCACAGGGACGAACACGACAACGATAGGCCTGGATTTCGCCGGAGCAGGCTCTCAGAGGAGGATTTGGGGGGAGATTTTGGCAAACTAGGGTTTGATGAATGGGGATACGGGAAAACAATTTGGGGGAGATTTTGGAGGCACGTCAAGCGCGTTCTTCACCATCCATTTGACTCCTTCTTTGGATATTGCTGAAATTTGGAATACTACTTGTTAATGCTTGTTGTTACAATATACTTTTAATTTTATATTTCTTAAACAAAATTACACATGAAAAATGAAAAACCTGTTTTTATTAAAGATTATAATAAATAAATGCACCATTTAATTCTACATTCTTAAAAATTCTTTTAAATTTAATTCTAAGATTTAGCCTCACATTTATTGGTGAACTAGTATAAGTTACCCATCCTTTTGCACGATATATTAATTTTATTATTATTATTATTATTATTATTATTTATATTATAAAAACAAATTTACAAGAAATTAGTGGGTAACCGAGATACTATCTGGGCACCCACTCCTTTGGCGATAACAAAGCTAAGTCTAGTGAAAATATAAGTTGCAACACGTGCCCCGACATCATGAGATACTGAAAATTTCTGAATCCGCTTTAGCAAAGCAACAACATCCGTATCCAGCTCCCCCAACGAAGAGAAGGAGAATGGTAGGAAACCATAACACGCTGTTGTGCACAAATCACGATATTTGACACACTTACGGTGAGCAGCATCAACAAAAACACGACTGGGCACAAGTTCAGACATTCTCACATCATATATATATATTTTAAAAAAACTCTAATGATAAATTTGATATTTATTTTTAAATGGTATTAATATTAAATTTTGATTGTTACTATAAAAGTTATCATAAAATTGGATAAACTATTATTCATATTTGATTTTATTATTTTCAATTGGTTAATATAGATTTTATATCATTAAATTGGATGAAATTAGTTGACAACATAATGGTAGGACAGGGTGATGAAGTGGGACAACTTCACAAAGTGGATGACCCAGAGAAGGGTGGCGACGTGAGCAGGTCTGATGCCATCCGACGCGGAAAGCAAGTGGTGATCGTTGATAACGATGACGATGTGGACGTAATAGACATAGGAAGCTCCGACGATGAAATGATCGGGGGTGGTTTCCCCGTGAAAGTGGAGGGAAGGATGCCGAACGAGACATCTGAATCATGGGATGAGGAGGCTGAGGCAGCGGTGAGAGAGATAGAGCAAGCGTACCAAGGACACAAACAACCTTTGCCGACGTTGGAGCAAGTGGAAGAGGACGTGGCTCGGTTCATTCCTCTAGTCGGAGACCCTTAGGAGAGTGTGAAGGTGTTACGTGAGAGGGAGATGTTCGATACGAAGGCTGCCATTCAGTCCATAGTGAAGTGGGAAGCTTTGCACGGGTGCTTCGCGATCTAAGTGGAGCGATCGACAACAATGACGTACGTGGTTGTATGTCCCGAACCGAACTGCTCATGGTACTGTCGGGCGTCAACGTATCGGGAAACTAAGAAGTGGGTGGTTCGTAAGTTCGTGGACACACACACTTGCAAGGTTAGTGTCGTCAACAACTACGAGCATAATGCCAATTACAAGCTGATGGTGACTAAACCAGTGCTAAAAACATCTGTCAAAACATAAAGAGTACCAAACAATTAAATAAAAAACAAACAAGAAACTCATATTATTATAATCCGCGGACAAAGGTCCAAAAAACCACTCAAAAGCGATCATCCGCGGATGAAAAAGAACAGATACGTGGCAACCATGCCCACCTCCCACGGGTATAACACGTGTTGAAAGTTGAGCACCACGTGGCGTAACATGCAAGAGAATCAATGATCTATAAATAAGGAAAAACTTCATAGAAAGGGAGGACTTTTGGAAACGGAGGAGAGGAAGAGGGCGGAACAGGACATAGTGAACCCAGAAGAAAGAAGATCGAGAAGCAATCATACGCGTAGAAAGAAATCTGATAAATTGAAAAGAGTCTACATCGTTCACAATGTCAAACTCCACGGATGAAAACCCTGTCCGTTTTTTAGTGTAAAATTCTATTAAGGACTGTTGTTAATAAATCTCAAGACATTCAACGATGACAGGTAAACGAGTCAAGTTTCCAAATTGTCTAGGAAAAACTCGATAAGGGAACCGTCCTTCGTAATTAAAATTAATTAGTATGACTTCCCGCGGCACAGGTTGGGCCGCGTCGATTTTTTCGACGCGGGTCAGGTAAGTCCGACGTGAAGGTCGGTCATTTCATTAGGTAGGTTCCCGGGCCCTACTAAAAATGGTGGTCTTTTTGCATCGGGGCTTTTTCACTAGCGCCGTCTGTGGGAACCCCCTCACACTAAGGGGTTTCCTTTTTAGGAATTGATAAAAATCCTCAAACTTTAGAAAAAATTGACATCCGCGAATAAAGTTATAAATACAAGTTTTCAGATATCTAACATCGAACTTTCTTTGACCTGCAGATTCACAATAACAAGAAGATGAGTGATAGCCAGAACAATCAGACTCAGAACATGAGTCAAGAGGTTCACCAAGATCAAGAAGCCTCTAGCATGTATGTCCCGCTGACACCACTAACTAATCCTGGTGCTGAAATGGGGGAACAGAACCTTGAAACTCCTCCTCAACCCTATGGTAATCAGTACGGACTAGACGGAGGGTTCATCCCACAAAACTTCTGGTATTATGAAGCGCGACATGAACAGCCAAACCCTTTTCAACAGGAGCAGGCTCAGTACTTTTACTATGATCAATGGGGGCAGAATCCACGTCAGCAAGGAAACTATAGACCAGAGGGACATTATGGGAATTTTGATCGACGTAACACTGCTTATGATAATCCCAGTAACTTGAACTATGGTTTTCAGAACCAAGAAATACCACACCAGACATGGCAAAATGATCACTATTACAGAGAAAATAAACATCGACGCGGGGATAAGTCGACAGATATTTCCACCTCTACAAAATCTGACTCTGTAGAGAAAAGAAACGAAAATGCACCAGCCGGTTTCCCATCAGTGTTTACTCAAGAGATTTGCTCTGCGACGGTACCAAAGCGGTGGAGAGATGTGAACCTCATGAAGTATGATGGAACAACTGATCCTGAAGATCATCTCTGTCATTTTGCTACTGCAATGGGGATAAATGAGTATAATGATGCCATGTTATGCAGAACATTCCCTTCAACCTTAACGAAGATCGCGCTAACTTGGTTCACAAACCTTCCAAAGGGGTCTGTGACCAATTTCGCCCAGATGTCCCACATCTTCACTTCTTACTTCGGGAGTGCGCGGTCAAGAAAGAAGACTATGCTAGACTTGAATTCCATTAGGCAAGGAGCTGGGGAATCCTTGGGGCATTTTTTCACTCGATTCACCAGTATGGTAGTCCAAATCCCTAACTTCAATCACGAATCGGCTATTATCATAGTTATGGGCAATCTAGCTGAGGGAGATTTCAAGACATATTTGTTTCGAAAGAAGCCCACAAGTTATGATGACCTAAGAGAGCGGGTCTCTAGACAGATTGAAGTAGAAGAAGCAGCCGCGTCCAGCTCCAAGGCGAATACTGGAAATTCAGGTCCTTTTGGGAAATTGATAGGAAAATTCAGAAAAGAGAAAGCAAAGCCTCCTAGACATCATTCAGAGGCAATAGACTTCCGTCCCCACCGTGATGAAGTGCATATGAACTTGGAAAGGGGTCAAGGATCTCGTCGTAGGGAAAATCATCCGCGTTCTCATCATCCACGAGAGAATCAACACGGAACTCGCGATATGAGATCTCCACCTAGGAGGGAGAACCGACCCGATCACAGACCTCGATGGGAGGACCGAGATCCTAGGTTTGGCGAACCTCGGAATCCACAAGAACAATTTAATAGGCAACAAGATCCGCTTAGGGATCTCCCATTCCACAACCGGGGAAGGGGGAGAGGAAGAAGAGGACGCGGAGGAAGGTACAACTACACGCCCGCAGCCCAGAGATCTGTCAATCAGAGAGAAGCTCAAAAGATAGAAGCAGGTCAAATACCAGAACCAGAAGGCTTCATCAACACCCTCGCAGGAGGTTTGTCAATGGCCGGGTCCAGTAGGCAGGAAAAAAGAAACTATGAAAGGGAAGGAAGACAGCCACCATCCGCGTCAAGTAGAAGAATTTCTCTCACGCAGCATGAGACTATTTCCTTCACCCCAAAAGACGCGGAGGAAATAAGAATGCCGCACTCAGACCCGCTGGTTATTCACGCACAGATAGCTGCCAAGACCGTAAAAAGAGTATTTATTGATACTGGGTCTTCTGTGGACATCCTGTCATGGGAAGCTTTTTCTCAAATGGGAATCTCTGCGGCTTCGTTGAAACCGTATCCAGGAACACTAATCACATTTTCAGGAGGAGAAGTACAAGTGGCTGGCACAATCGAGCTTACAGTTGTTCTGGGGACGTCTCCAAACAGACGTATGGAAAATATTGTGTTCACAGTAGTAAAGATTCCCACTGTGTATAATGCTTTGTTGGGCCGTGTCTCGCTCTACAAATTCCAAATGGTAGTTTCAATCTACCACTTTTTAGGAAAATTCCCGTTGCCAGGAGGAGGAATAGGCGAGGTCCGCGGACAACAACCAGAAAGTAGAAGCTGTTATTTAACCTCCATCAAGAAAAATAAAGAAGTGACGTGTATAAGTGGGAATTGTGAATCTGAGGTCGGAGACAATGACTCAGTCGAACTTTCAGAAGCTGAACTAGAGGTCCGGCCGACAGAAGTCAAGGTGCCTACCGCGGACGAGAGAATTGGATTTACACCCTTTCCTAATCCAGATGAGAAAGTCTATCTGGGACAAGCACTGGAAACAAGAGAAAGAGTTAGAGTCTTAGAAATCATAGCAAGGTCAAGAGACATTTTTGCGTGGAGTCCTCGAGACCTGCTAGGTGTCCCGTCTGCGATAGCTTTACATACCTTAAGGATTCGTCCAGGAACGAAACCCATAGTACAAAAGAGGAGAAAAATGGCTCCGGAAAAAGCTGCCGCGGGAAGAGAGGAAACTAATAAACTTTTAGAAGCAGGCTTCATAGAGGAAGTGGAAGATTCTGAATGGCTCTCAAACGTAGTTCTGGTGAAAAAATCTAATGGGAAGTGGAGGATGTGTATCGATTTTACTGATCTTAACAAATCCTGCCCAAAAGATAGTTATCCACTACCATCCATAGATGAGCTTGTCGATGGAACCGCGGGGAACAAAGTCCTTAGTTTTCTTGATGCTTACTCAGGATACAATCAGATAAACCTGAACCCTTCAGACAAAAAAGCTACGACTTTCATCACCAGTCAGGGAGTTTTTTGCTACCGCGTCATGCCTTTCGGACTAAGAAATGCTGGGGCAACGTTTCAGAGAACAGTCGATCGGATCTTCCGTAGTCAAATTGGCAGGAATGTATCAATTTATGTTGATGATATTGTCGTCAAAAGTGAAAGAGCAGAGGATCACGCTGCGGATCTACAGGAAACTTTTGATTCTCTTCGGAGAGGAGGTTTGAATTTAAATGCAGAAAAATGTGTCTTTGAGGTTGATTCTGGGAAATTCCTCGGTTTTATGGTTAGCCATAGAGGAATTGACGTAAATCCTGAAAAAGTTACAGCAATTCAAAATCTTCAACCGCCGCGAACGATTAAAGAGTTACAATCTTTAAATGGAGCAGTGAACTATTTGAGCCGTTTTTGCTCCTGCTTGGCGGATAAGTCATTACCTTTCTTTGCTCTACTCAAGAAAAAGGGACCGATACGGTGGACTCCTGAATTACAGGAAGCTTTTGGAAATTTAAAACTTTTTCTGACATCGCTTCGTACCCTTCACCAACCTGAGAGACAAGAGGTCCTCCATCTGTATTTATCTGTAAAGAATGTCACCATCAGTGCAGTCTTGACGCGAGAAGAAAAATTCCCGGTCTACTACATCAGTCGTGTTCTTCAGGACGCTGAGACAAGATATGAACCAGTGGAGAAAATGATCCTGTGCTTGATATTCGCGGCAAGAAGGCTAAGGCCTTATTTTCAAGATCATCCTATCCGAGTTATGACAGATTTACCGATGCGACAAATCCTTCACTCACCATGTTTATCAGGAAGAATGATGAAGTGGGCAGTCGAACTCACAGAATTTGAAATAAAGTATACTCCGCGGAAAGCAACCCTCGCTCAATCTCTGGCCGATTTCATCAGTGAGACAAGTTTCGAATTGGGTTCTCTAAGAGAAAGAAGTGAGTGGACACTCAGGGTAGATGGTGCAACTAACAAAGATGGATGCGGAGCAGGAGTTACGTTAACGGCACCTGATGAACGGCAGTACAATTATGCTTATAAGTTGGATTTCCATGCTACCAATAATGAAGCCGAATATGAAGCCTTACTAGCTGGACTGGAGATAGCTTTGATTAAAGGTGCTAGACAGGTATCAGTTTACACCGATTCAGAAGTAGTGACGCGGCAAATAACAGAGGAATATGAGGCAAGAACTGGATTAATGCCCGATTACCAGAGAAAAGCGCGAGCACTATCCAAAGCTTTTTTAAGTTTTTGTTTGACGGCTGTTCCTAGGAATGATAACCAGCAGGCGGACGCGTTGGCACGGTTGGGAGCTGTAATGCCAGAGGAAGTAGGAAGAGAGGTGATTCTTGAAAGGATGAGTAACCGAAGACTTATTCAAGAAGTCTATCAGGTACAAGAAATGGAGATGGAAGACTGGAGAGCACCGATCGCGGACTATTTAGGCAAGGGTACCCTACCTGAAGATAGAGCCGCCGCTAAGAAGATACTCATTAAATCCTCTCGATTCACTATCAGGGAAGGAAAACTGTACAAGAGAGGGTATTGCTTACCAGATCTATTGTGCATATCGTCAGAAGAAGGAAGTCAAGTAGTGGAAGAGCTGCATGATGGAGTTTGCTCGCATCACCAGGGGTAGAGACCTGTTGTGGCCAAAACAATCAGGCTAGGATATTATTGGCCTACTATGAGACGTGATGTCCAAAGTTATATACAGAAATGCGACGCGTGCCAAAGGTTCGGAAATCTTAATCACCGTCCTTCTGAGACAATGAAGAGCATAACCGGAGCTTGCCCTTTTTCCGTCTGGGGAATGGACATTCTCGGTCCATTTCCCACTGCTCCCGGACAGTTGAGATATGTTTTGGTCCTGGTTGATTATTTCACTAAATGGATGGAAGCCGAAGCGATGGGATTAATAACCGCGGAAAAGGTGAGGAAGTTTTTGTGGAAGAATGTTGTTTACCGCTTCGGAGTACCCGAAACAATAATTACAGACCATGGACCTCAATTTGATTGCGAAACAATCAGAGATTTCTGTGTCGGGCTGGGCATCAATCTTAAAATCTCATCTGTGGCTCACCCACAGACGAATGGGCAGGCGGAAACAACTAACCGACAGTTGTTACATGGGATACAAAAGAAACTCGGCAACACAGCAAAAGGGCGTTGGGCAGAACTTTCACCATTAGTACTCTGGTCCTACCGCACATCAGCAAAGACTCCCACTGGAGAAACCCCATTCTCTTTAGTCTTTGGTATGGACGCGGTTATCCCAGTTGAGAGATTGATACCGTCAGCACGGATAATGACCTACGACCCGGACATCAATGATGAAGCGCTGGAATTTGAGCTCCATCTCATAGAAGAACGCAGAATGACAGCCGCTTTGAAGGAGCTAGAATACAAGAGGAGGCTTTCCAAATATCAAGATAGACGAATTTCCCCGCGGCATCTCAAGGAAGGAGATCTAGTGCTACGACAAGCTACCTCGGGGGGGAAGCTAGATCCCAACTGGGAAGGACCATATATAATCATCAAAGAAGTTCAAAAAGGCGCATATAAACTCAGCACTCCCGAAGGAATCATCCTGAACAAGACTTGGAACGCGGACAATCTAAAAAAGTATTATGTGTAATCACTAAATAGCTAAATGAATATAAAACTGAGTCGCCCCCGCAAGAATCAAATAAGGCGGTTAGAGGGCGCTTTCTATGATGATTCGCAGTTAAAGATACTTTGTATAAAGTCCTAAGACGCTGGAGCTTGGTTCCGCGTCAGGGCCACGTCTTGATCTGAGCGCGCCTTAACGATGTCAAGCTCCTGCCTGGTGATGGATAGCTCCTTGCGAAGAATGGAGAAGTCTTCCTCCATCTTATCTATGGTAGCCTGTTTAGTTTGAAGAAGCTTCTGCGAGACACCATCAGAAGCCTCTAGCTCTTTGACGCGGGAGGCAGCAGAGTTTGAAGAAATTTTCAAATCATCGTATTTCTTCTGTAAAACTACCATGGCCTCTTTCAGAGTTTGCACCTCCTCGTGAAGATCAACCGATCTTTTCTTAAACTTTTCCACTGAAGCCGGATCCCCTACTGTATTCCCCAATATGCGAAGCTGGTGGTTCAATTTTTTGATTTCTTCATCCTTCTTCTTAAGATCTTCCTCTCCGCATACCATACGTCTCTCAACATCCGGTTGAATCACCCTCAACTGTAAAAATCGGAGTGAAAGTAAGAAAATCTGAAAAATAAAACGCGTCAAGAAAGTCAAGAAAGATAATGGGAAACAATAAAAGGATTTTAACTTACCCACTGAATTATACGATCGAAGTTAGCGGAGAGAGTGACAGGGTCTAAGCGTTTAACATATCCTTGCTCTGGGAAGCAACGTTTCTTGGCTGGAAAAGCGAGACCTTGTAGGTCAACTGGATCGAAACCTGGGATAGGAAATTCACGAAGAGTTGCCACACCCTCCAAAAAGAGCCCCTTTTTATCTGAAGCAGATGGCCCGACAGCTATGGCAAATTTCCTCTTTTTGGATCTCGAAGATTCCGGCGCGGACGGACAAGTGCGTTTCTCTCGAGAGGCAGGAACCAATGATGAAGTTTCAACTAAATCGCCAGTCTCGTCCGCAACACTTACATCAACATTTGACGTCACTTCTAAAACAGGAGGAGGAACAGGAGGATCATTGGCTACAGAACTTGATTTCCTCTTCTTTCCCGATTTGGCTTTGTGCCGCTTCAAAAGCGCATCCAGATCCATTTTGTCTGAAAAACAAAATACATTTCCCAATAAGTTATCCATTTTAAGAAAGGTAAAGTATGAAAACGCAAATTATTAAACAAAGAAGCCACCTAGTTGCGGATGAGGCATGCTCAAGCCAGCCATCTCAAGACGAAACGCGGATAACATTTTATCCCATGGAAACCTAGGAATATGAGAAAAGGACAGCTTGAACTGAGAAAGATTGGAAATTTTTGGTTTTGAGGCAGAGCAAAAAGGCCCTGGGACCGTTCGACAACTAAAGCCTTGTCCGGATCTGTCGCGGACCAAAAACCACTTATATTTCCAATTTGGTTTACTAGACAACCTCTCCATGTACTTACAACTTGAGTTGCATTGATAAAATCTTGCGTCTTGAGTCCCCTTTTTCAAAGAAAAAATACTGAGCATCAACTTCAATGAGGGGGCGACACCAATCTCCTTGCATCTCATAATAAAACTTGTAAAGAACATCCAACCATTAGGAACAATCTGAGCAGGACTCAGGTTATATTCCTCCAAAAACTTCGAGAAAAGGGGATGAAGAGGAAGTCGGAAACCCTGAGATAGACTAGCTGCATATACGACTAAGCAATCTTCGTAAGCGTCCAAACAACCACCTCCTTCCTCGGGAAGACAGAATTCAACACCCGCTGGCCATGGGAAGACTTGCGAAAGAGCATCAAGATCTCCAAGGTTCAATAGAGTAGTACAACCCCTCAATTTACTCACTGGGGACCTCCATGGATGAATCCTTTCAAGCACAACTGGTGGACGGCTGGTTGGAGGGGGAAGAGGTTTGAAATCCCCCAAAAAGAGACAAGAATCAAGATCCCCTAAGTCGTACACAGGGGTGTCCAAGTCACTCAAGTTCTCCTTAGAACGAATTACCTTAGGGTCTTCTGCTAAACCAATAGGAGGAAGCTCATAAGGAATCCAAACTTCCTCCGACTCTTGATCCGCCGACTGAGATACGGACAAGGTCCTCGCGTCCACGGAAGAACTAGCACCTGAGTCATCCACAGCCTTTGGATTTTCACCATCCGCGCATCCCTTCGAAGAAGAAGAAACTGAGTAAGGTGAAGAATAGTAATCAGGGTCAGAACGCTTCCGACGCCTTCTCACCTTAATAGGGCTACCAGTAGGACCAACTCGATCCGGGATAGACGCGGATGTAGAAGAAGATGACTCCGACGAGGAATCATCAGAGGAAGAAGAAGAACTCCCAGAGGAGGAAGAAAGTGTCTCTGGGGACGGACGCGCTTGAGAGGATGAAGCAACACCACCTCTCCATCCTTCATCCCTCTCAAAATCTTCTAGCGAATCACCCTCCTTGTTGAGATTAGCCATTTCTAAAAGAAACTAGAAGAAAATTGTACGAAGTTTTACTCACATAAAGTAAAATTTCATCCAAAAAACACCTTTGAGACGATTCCATACCCAAATCTACGATCTAAAGGTCAAAAAATCAAAGAACTCAACAAAGGAAACTCAAGAACAGCCTAGAGCAAGAAGAAATACCTTGAAGAAATTGAAGAAAACCACCAGAAACCTCAAGCAAACAGCCAGAACCCTAGAAAACCGCCGCCGGAAAACTAAAGATTAGGATGGGGATTAAATTTTACGGAAAGTAGAAGAAGACAAGTGTTGGGTGAAAAAGAGAACGGAACGGGGTAACTTATAGAAAAATTACCGACGTTTGAAATTCCAAACATAAATGGGCCTAATGGGCCCAAGTTGGGCCGTAACTCGATGAAGGAAAGGCCCATCAACCCCATCGGAATCAATAACGGCAACAAAACTACAGATGTTTATATTTTTTGTCGATCCGCGTCAATTACTAGACAGAATCAACACGGCCCGAGGAGCTGTGACTAATCCAGTGCTAAAAACATCTGTCAAAACATAAAGAGTACCAAACAATTAAATAAAAAACAAACAAGAAACTCATATTATTATAATCCGCGGACAAAGGTCCAAAAAACCACTCAAAAGCGATCATCCGCGGATGAAAAAGAACAGATACGTGGCAACCATGCCCACCTCCCACGAGTATAACACGTGTTGAAAGTTGAGCACCACGTGGCGTAACATGCAAGAGAATCAATGATCTATAAATAAGGAAAAACTTCATAGAAAGGGAGGACTTTTGGAAACGGAGGAGAGGAAGAGGGCGGAACAGGACATAGTGAACCCAGAAGAAAGAAGATCGAGAAGCAATCATACGCGTAGAAAGAAATCTGATAAATTGAAAAGAGTCTACATCGTTCACAATGTCAAACTCCGCGGATGAAAACCCTGTCCGTTTTTTAGTGTAAAATTCTATTAAGGACTGTTGTTAATAAATCTCAAGACATTCAATGACGACAGGTAAACGAGTCAAGTTTCCAAATTGTCTAGGAAAAACTCGATAAGGGAACCGTCCTTCGTAATTAAAATTAATTAGTATGACTTCCCGCGGCACAGGTTGGGCCGCGTCGATTTTTTCGACGCGGGTCAGGTAAGTCCGACGTGAAGGTCGGTCATTTCATTAGGTAGGTTCCCGGGCCCTACTAAAAATGGTGGTCTTTTTGCATCGGGGCTTTTTCAGATGGGGCAGAGTTTGGTGTCTGAGTAAGTTTCTAAACCGGCGTCTTGTTCCCCATCTATGTACTATGTGTTGGTGGAATATTTTTGGTGTAACTCGTATCTTGGCATCTTTGCAGTTTTGCTGGGTCAGGAAAGGAGCTGCTTCCCCGTCAGATCAGAACGATGATGAAGTCTCGGTTGGGCGTTGACTGCAGCTACTAGAAGGCACGCAGGGCTAAGGGAGCCGCACGGGACGGCTTGTACAGGACCTACGAAGAGAGCTACGATCGGATGACCTCATACCTTTACATGCTTGAGCGAGCTAACCTCGAGACCATAACCACATTAGTCCGTGATGATAACCAGCAATTCAAGTATGCGTTCGTTAGCTTGGGTGTTTGGCGGACAGCCATCCCACACTCAGACAGGTACGCCCTCGCAACTTTATTATCCTACCAAATGGCACATTTCATCTTACCAATAGTATACACTTGTCATTCCAATACATGTATTACCAATAGTCACAATACATCCTACCGTTTAAGATCCTCCTCAAGCACCTCGATCCTGCTCCCCATTTCGACCATCATGCCCCTGTAGAGAGCCTCAACCTTCGCCACAATCCGGGCCTTAAAACCGACGCTCGATGCGTCTGACCCTGACTGGCTGGTTCCCTGACTGGGTTCAGCAGTGGCATCCTCTTGTCATTGTTTCTCTCTCCGGGCCCTCATGTGCTCGGCCACAATCTGATCAAAGAAGACGTCTGGAGAGTCTTTCTTGTACGATGATTGTGGGTAGGCATCTTTCTCCTTGTGGGTTGGGTGCAAGATGGGCTCTGGCTTCACGAGCCTAACGTGTTCATCTATGACGTCGTCGGCAGGGGCGTCGAGGTTCAGGATGGACTTCATGTTCTCATATCGGATGTGGGAGTTTGGGGTTTCCCATCTCAGACACCTCGGGATGATGGTGTCATCGATGCTACGCCCGAAATGATTCCCAATCTCTGGAAAGCACTCATACACACACAACTGCACACACATTTGGGTAAGATATTAATAGACAGTTTGCATGACAACTTCATAGATTTGGTAAGATAGAAATACACAGTTTGCAGGTCAACTTGATAGATTTGGTAAGATAGAAATAGAATATTGGCATGATATAATTGCCTATTTGGCATCCCACACAGTCACACATAATCTGAAATGGCAAAGATTTTGACCCTTTTTCAGAACTTGACTAACCCGGAAGGCCATGGGGAACCCGTATAGCGCGTACATTGGCCTATCTTTCAGGTGAGCTTTTGCAGCCACCAAGTCGTTCAACGTCCCGACCAGGCTCTCATGTAGCCTCTCGTACACCAGTCGGCTCCAAGGGAATTACAGAAAGCGCGTCGTGTCCTCCAACAGCAGCTTAACCACCCACCCTCTAATTTGTGTCTTCTTCTCCAAGCCAAAAAGAATGCCCTCCACAATGACTAGGAGAGCAAGCTTGTACTTTTTCATTAGGGAGCCTGAGTCCGTCTGTTTTTTGTGCTCCCAAGATCTCTCGACATCCTTCAGACTTACCTTATCCTTCTTGAACAACTGGTATATGGCGTCCTTGTGACCCCCCTCCATCACATCCCTAGGGGGTGGTGCACAGTTTAGCCCCGTTATCAACGCGAACTCATGAAGCGAGAATCGCACGTGATGCCCCTGGATGGAGTACCACGTCTCGTGTTGCTTCCGGGTCTTAAGCTGCCACATGAGGAAAAAGTGCACTAGCTGTGCAGGGAACTTGTTCCTGGACCCCATCTTCACGATGCCTCCGAATTGGCTCTTTGTCAGGGCCTTGACATCATCACGGTCGATGGTTAAGTCAAGTCCGTTCAGGAGGTCAAAACTGGCATGTGATAACGCCCTGCCCCTGAAGTGGTCTTTCTCCGCCACAGCCAACACAGCCTGCAACACATGTAAGACTCTTAGGTTCCAAAATTTATTCCCAAACATTACTACCAAAACTAGGGAACTATCTCAGTTTCTTTACCCCTAGGCTGCTTGGTCCTGCCTTTGCTTTCCTCTTGCCGGCATTTGTCATTTTTTATGGTGATTGCACAAAGGGTACCTACAACACAATCACCACACACATGCATCCAGACATTCAGATCACCTAATCATTCATACCAACCGTCTAAATGTATCCTACCAATAGAATATTATTTTCCTACCAACTCTGCTATTCTTTTCTGTCCTACAAATTTTCGAATTTAATACAAGTTTGGTTCATTTTACCTCTTTCCCAACCCAAGAGATAACCAAAGTAATTCAACAACACCAACACCAATTAACCAACAATTCATCATACATATAGGCATTTAATCAAAGTGGAAGTATACTCTCACACATTAAGTTTCAAACATATAGCCAAACACCTACCCTGTCATACCAACATGTCTTACTTGTTTTCTTCATTTTACCTCTTTCACAACACATCATATAGGCAAGGAGATTAACCAAAACCAAATCACCATTTATTCATCATATTTTTAGGAATTTCATCAAACACTTGGTGGCACTTACGGTTTCAACACTAAAAAACAAATCAACCAAAAATTCCTTCACCCCACTCGACATACCAGATATTCAAATTTATCCTGCCAATTTCTTTACCCGGTCCTATGAAATCTGCTACCACAATTTCAGACACAACCTTCGATAATCTGTCCTATCACATGTGCACATATACCCTACCGATTACCCCCAATCTTGTGGATTTCCTACCCATCCGACCCCCTCCTTGCTCTTTTGTCCCCAATTTCTTACCCAACATCACCTAACCCTTACCCATCCTTTTCCCGACACCCACAAACCCTAATCGCACCCACCTCCCCAAAATCGACTCACAATGGCACCCCTAACCCCTCCTACTTCATTCCTCTACTGCTAGGCAACTACAATGGCACCCCGATGTCTCAATTTCTTCACAAAACCGCATGTAACCGCACCCCCATTACCCCAAATTCGCAACTCAAACAAAAACTCCACAATTGCTTACCTTCGTCTTCGTCTTCAACCTTTTCCTTCCTCCTTGGCAGTGACTGATGACCCTTCTTCTTCCACCACTTCTTCCTCCTGTCGCTCCTCCTTTCTCTCCGATTTTTCGTCTCTCTCTGTCTGTCGCTTTAAGCCAAAAAATTGTAACCGTCTCTCTCCCTCCCTCCTCGTTTTATTTTGAGAAATCCTGCACCCTCTACATCCAGTTACAAACAGTTCCAAAATACCGGCTGTTATATTTGCTTGGGGGTAGAGAGGTTATTTTGGGCCAATTTTTTGGCTTGTGGTCTATTTGTGCAATTAGGCCCAAAAATTGGTCTAGTTGCTACCATTTCCTCTAAATAGAATGTGTGTTCATTTACACTAATAATCAACATGGTATCTGAGCTTTTAGCCTAACGGCGTTGATCCTCAAATTTCCGCCTCCGGGCAACTATCCTCCAACTTTTGGCACAAACCAATGCTTCGGCATGTTGCCACGAAACCAATCCTACGGCTTAGGCCTCCATCAAACTGCCTATGGGCAATCCATTTGAGTTTTTTGGAGAGAGAAATGACTTTTTTCTCTAAAATCTCTCATTTCCTCTATCTTAGCAAAGTTTTTAGAGTTGCTCTAATTCATCAACAATTGGACAAGTTTGTTATATTTATACAAAAATTAAATTAGGAGTATTAGTTATAATTCAATTAAATTGAATATTTTGCTAGAATTAACTCGATATTTAATTTAAACATTTAAGTAATAAGTTATGTTAAAACACATGTTATACGTAAATGTCAAACTTATAACTAGTTTAAATTTTAAGTTATGTTAAGCTTAAATGTTAAACTTCTTATTTCAATTAAACTTATTTACGTTTTTGAAAATTTTAACTTAAAATTCATGTTCATCTAGTTGTATGAAATCATTTAATAATTTGCATAAAGTTTAAGGATAGCTAAAATTGAAATTGTTTGAAGTAGAGAGTATATGTAATATGTAATGTGTAATAAATGCAGAAATTTGTAAAATAGAGAAGCGGTTGGAGTTGAAGTATAATTTTTTTAGAGATTTTGATACTCTCTCTAATTTAAAGAATTTTTAGAGGAGGTGTTTGACTTGCTCTTACTGTTGAGGTTGGCTGGTGATGGGCTAACTATTTGCAGGCAAAAAAATGGGCTTTGAGTTGGTGATTTGTACCTTTTGAGTTGCTTACCAAAATGTCATCTATTGACGTGATGATAGGTGATGGCCGATGGGCTGGCCCAAGGCTTCCCCATCTCATGGTCACGGAGCCAAGCATAGAAGATTGTTATCTCATAATCAAGATTCTCCCCTAATAAATATAGTATCCACTACTTCGGTTTAATAAACTATATAGTATTGTTTACTATTTATATAAACTAGAAGGTATTCCAGATCTATATATATACACGAGATATTTTTTTTTTCGGTTTGTCTATTGTGTATCATAAGGGTATAGGATAATGATACTTTATTAGTAAAGAAAACTCTAAAAGTAAATAAGTAAACCCCATAAACTAATTTAAAAATTAGTTATACTAAAGAAAAGAGGAAATTCACTCAAATATACCTATAGCATAATTAGATTAATTAATTATACCCTAATAATAAAAAATTGGCCGCACTGCCCCGTCCAAAACCAAATTAGTCGCTTGTACCCCGTTCTTCTCCTTCGCTCTCCTCTCTCGTTGTCCTCCCTTGTTCTCCCTTGATGGCCACCACCCCGGAGATTGAATTTCAGACCGTCGTTGGCTTCACAATTGTCGATTTCCTCCTACTTAGGGTCACAGAAGAGCTGCGCCCATATTAAGCGCAATGTTTTCTCTAGAGTTCGGAATTACAGTGGAAGTTGAAATGCAGATGTATTGATGAGACCCAAGGACCAGGATCGACCAAGGCTCGAGCTTTCAAACACTCTTTTTGTGGGGCTAATTTTTGGGGTTTATGGAAACTGAAAAAAGGATATGTGGAGCAAGATTCGCATGCCTCTCACCTTTGAATCCCCTACACTCGATGTCAATCCTCTCGGAATCGCACTCCGAGGATCTTGACCCTTTGACACCTTCTCCTCTCACTAGGGTGTCACCCTCGGCCTCTCACCAAAGGGTTCGCTCTTAGCCTCTCACCAAGAACTCGATCCTTATCCCGGAATCATAGGAAGCTATTTAGTGGCTTAACCTTTAACTCAACTCAACTTGACTTGATTTGAAATGAAGTTCTTACAAGCAATATATAGGCTGAAAATATAGCCCCCAAGCATCGCTAATCAATGTGGGATTTATTTTAATAGAAATAAATGTTGAAAAATCATCCAGTTATGAACTGCTGAAAAGAACATAAAATCCGAGCATCTTCGAGGCTGATTTAAGAGAAGTGTTCTTCATGAAAGTTGTAGCCACTTAAAATAGCTTTCAAACAAGTGCTCATAGGCTTCAATAGAAATTTTATGTAGCCCAAAAGAGCCAAAATACCACGGTGTCGCCACACGGTTTTATCAAACGAGGGTTGATGTTCGGCTCCGACAACAAAGCTTTGTAAGCTGAAGGAGTTGAGATATATTGATCATTGACGATTAGGATCACATCACATATAGAGATAACTTGGCATCCCCTTCGCCGGCTCACTCAATTCCAGGAACGATGGATTCGGTTTCAATCTCTAGTTTCAGCAAAAATCGCAGCAGTTTCTGATGCCTCAACAACCAGTACAAAATAACAGCTTTGGTTTTCGCTATAGGTATGTCTTTTGGAAACCTATTTTTTTTCGCCTCCATGGTAATTTTTCAACCCTTCAATTCAATTTTTTTCCCTATATTATGGTGTCTTCAATTCATTTGCATCTTATTGTGCCTAATTTTTTAATTTTCGATTAGAATCTATAGATTGTGGGTTTTGATTTTGGCGAAATTGTCAAAACTGATGACAATCTACCAGTTTATCATCCATTGAAATGATGTTTGTTATGCTGAATGAGTTGATTGCTTTGCTCAATCTACCAATTTGCAGTGTTTAACCTGCACAAAACCTTTAGTTGTCTATTTGCTAAAGAGAACCCATTCGAGGTCCTGTATGTACCTACTCTTATGGCTTTAGAATCTCTCTTTCTAAAGAATCTCTCTTTCTAAAGTCTTGAACTTATTTTTCGCTATGAATGTATGTATGTTGTGCCAAAAGATGGTATCTAATGTGTTTACTTTAGAATTTTATCTTATGGCTTTAGAATCTCACTGAATGGAATTTGTTTTGAATTCGTTTCTTTGCTTTGATTTTATTTGAACTAGAACTAGCATGGCATATAACTGCTGCCATTCACTCTGTTGCACAACTTTGTGATCGGTTTCTAGTTTTAGCGTTTATATTACTTGCAAAATTGGAGTATGCTTTTAAGCTCGGTTCAAAGCAAGTTCTTCTTAAACACTACCTTGTTAAGTGGAAGGGCCTGTCTTACCTGCATTGCACATATGATATTTCTTTTAAAATTGAACTATTTTGCTGAATTTGGAATTAAGCTAAAGATCAGGACTTTTAGGATTATTATTCAGTTGGCAAGTTGGTGTTTTTAGTTGTGTTTGAGTGTTTTCGATGAAGATTAAGTACTTGAAAATTTTATGTATTTTATAAGAAGCTAAGTCATGAGCTTCTCATATGCTTGATGCAGAAGGCAGCAATAAAAAAGATGAAAATCAAGATGTAAAAGGATTCCTTGCTGAGCTAAAGATTCTTGCACACATTAATCATGTGAGCCTGGTACATATATAGATATTGTTTTATACACTCTTGATACAATAGTTAAGATAGTTGTTTTTTTTGTTACAACTGTATAGTTTTATATACTATCCAAAGTTTTGTTATGGATTCCGAGTTTGATGGAATCTCATATGCTAGAATTAATTGGGTTGCATTTCTCTATTTCTAAAGGCTGAATATATTATAATATTATTTATTATTATTTTGATTAAATAGATTATTATTTTATTCAATTTGTAAAAATGGTAGAAAACTAGTCCTCAAGCACAAGTCTCGCTTTTTAACTCATTCCGGCATCACTTTAAAATTTTTGAATTTAGCAGATTTTAATTATGTTCTCGAGTTTTGAATGTTGATAAAACTATTTTAATTCCGATAATAACTTGAAGTTCGAATTTAATTTATAGTGTCGGGTTTTCACCTTAGTGAGCGGGATTGTCGTCGGGATTTGAATTATTGTTATGTGGGGACCTTTTCCCTAAAATGCTATTGTTTTCTTCTTTTTCTTTAATCTCTCTCTCTCTCTCTCTCTCTCTCTCTCTCTCTCACACACACACATGTTTGTTGGGGAAGATTCCCCTTGCCTTGTCCCTTTGTTATTCACAGCCCACCATTGCCCTCTTTCTGTATTGGCCCCCCTCACCATTTCCTTTTCCCTAATTGAACCCAACACACTCTCAGCAGAAAACCCACAATTCTATTCCCCTATCTCCCCCTTTTTTCCTTCTTTGCAATACCAAAACCCACCAGAGGAAACCCCTATCACCGATTCACCATCACCACCTCTTTTCTTCCATTGAACCGAGCTTCGAGCCACCCACCTCCCTGTTTCGTGCATAGCAACAGCAGCTCCGCCAGCTCCTTCCTGTGTTCGAAGTGACAGCCAAACCCCCGAGCGCCACCGCCGTTTCAAGCAAACCAGCAAGGCTTCTCACCTATGTTTTCGAAACCGAGAGGTCCAGCAACCCCCCCCCCCCCCTTACGCACTCCGATTTCAAACGAGGAACCACAGTCGAGCCGAGCACAAACAGGCGCCCGGGAACCTAGCCACCAGGAGCCGCCAGAAGCTGAGCCTAGGTGTCCTCGGAGTCGCGACGCCGCCCTCGCACCTCGCTTCCCTGTTTTCTGATTCACCGGCGGTAGGCCTCTCCCCACCTTTCTTTCACCTTGAAATCCAGTAAAGTTCCGCTTTTATGGACTCTGTGCTCGTTCTAGGACCATACCTCCTCCAGTGAGCTTGAGGAAATGATGTCCATGTTTTGTGCCATGTTTTATATTAACTTTTATATCGATTTCTGTATGCATTTCATGCATTTGGGTTAGAATAGTACATAATCTATGTAGTTTATGCTTATTTGCCAAATTATGGAGTCTACACTAGTTTCTATTTAATTTCACAGAAATCGGGCGCACTTTGGAACCTAAAGGAAAACTCATGAAGAAGCTAAGGATGGTGCAGCTGGAGAAAAGGCCATTTTTCGGCATTCATCATTATGAATCAAGTTCTGATATCTTCATGAGAGTTGTAGCCCTCGAAAAGAGCTTTCTAACGCATGCTCATTTGCGTCAATCCGACGAACGAAGACTCGGGAAAATGCGTTTCAAGATAAGAGCAGAATGCTGAGAATTGAAGGGATGTCGATATCGACCAAGTCTACTCGATATCGACTTGACCTTGGTCGAAAATCTCCAAATCGACTCAATTTGACCAGCAGACAAGAGGGCAACTCGATATCGACCTACAGTCATCGATATCGACCAAAAATCGACTCGACATTTGCCCCGGAAGCCGAAATCGAGTAGCAAAATTGAAGCCGAGAAAAAGTCACTCGGTATCGACCAGGTGGGGTCGATTTCGACCTACATTCAGTGACGTCATCATGTCGATTCTGGGCTTTACTTAAAGTTTTATCTCGAATCCGATGGAGATATTTTCGAGAGAAGATTCCTAGCACATGAAGAGTTGAGAGATTTTATCCTTTTTTATCTTTTTATTTATCCTAAGGGTGGAACAGTTAATTACCTTAAGGATTTATCTTGTTTTACCTATTTAGATTTATTTATTTCCAAGTAGAGCTTTATCTTTAGAAATAGATAGATATTCCTTACCTTGATTAGCGAGGATTAAGGCCTATAAATAAAGCCCATGGTGCTAGTTTTTATTCATTCAATCTTAGGGAGAGAAGGAGAAGAGGTAGTGAGTAGAGAGAGAGAGAGTGGAGGCCGACTAGGAGCAAGAGAGAGAGAACAAATTGGTTTCGATCGGTTGTAAGCTTTTATTTAGTTTATTAATGCAAATTTATTTCCTTTTATTATTGATGTCTTTTCCTACGATGAAGAGCGAGTAGTCGACCCACTTCTAGGGTTGGGGTGAGCCTAGCGATAGCCATGCGTGTTTGAGGTAAAGATTCGACCTTTGTTATGCTTTAATCATCCACTACCTGTTATATGTTTATTACCTATTCAATAGAGATCTATGTTAACAACTTGGATTATAAACATAAAATCGGTTGATACAATTAGGATTTCTTGAAAGAGTTGCTTAATTGTTGGAAAAGGCGAAAGCTTGATCCTTTGATGAGATTGCATGATTATTCTTCTTTATCTTGCCTTATGCATGTTTGGTTATCGTTGTTGCAAACCCCGATCTTGGAAGTTTTCTTTTACCTAAGTTTATTCCGAAATCTACAAAGCTTTGTTCTTTTATTTTCCTACTGTCCCCCACTCGATATTGACCACCCACTGGTCGATATAGACTTCTAATTCTCGATTTAGAAAGATCGCTGCTCGTTTGTGTTTCTGCAGGTGAGGTCGTTTTCGAGAAGAACTAGTCGATATCGACTGCCTTAGCTCGATATCGAGGACAATTGGCCGAAATCGACTAACTTTCTGGAGCTGCCCAAAATTGACTTGATTTGGTCGATATAGACTACTGTTTGTCGATATCGAGTAAACCCCCTGAGTCGAAATCGACGTGAGATTTCTCCGCTACCTGAGATCCGCTGACACGCTTCCTCGAGGATCGATCCTGACTTTCCACTACTGCATCGGGAAGAGGTCTTGTAATTATTTGCGTGGGCACGAATCCGGTTTGATTTATTATATTATATTTTGAACTCGATTTCCTCCTGCAACAAATTGACGCCGTTGCCGGGGAAGCAATCATTCGCGCATTAGGTAGTTAGATCTCACGTTTTCCTTGAGTTTTCTTCTACAGGTGGATGCAGGACACCTTCGAGTGGTTTGGAATATGGGCCGAAAGGGAAAGAGAGAGACGGTATGCAAAAGAATTGGAATATTTGAGATGGCTATACATGGTTGATGAGGAGGCATGGCTTGAGGGAGTACACGCATTTAGAAAGCTACAAGATTTGTCAAAATCACCGCCAGAAGTCCCAATACCGCTAGAAGGAGGATCTGAACCTGAGGTCGACCTCGACCAACGCCTAGTCAATATCGATCTATCTCTAGTCGATACCCAGGTATGTCCTTCCGCGATATCAATTCCAACTTTGCTATATGTCTTTAAAAAACCATTTGAAGGACCCCAAGAAGAAGAAGAGCTAGAAAAGAAGAAGTCGGACATCGTTGCCCATGTTGTTTCAAAGTCACTTTTACCTTACAAGGTGAAGGCGATCCCCGACGATTTTGAGCAACCGATGTTCGTGTTCAAGTATGGGGTCCTCGCAAAGTGGCACAAAGCTCCGCATGATAAGGCAGAAGTATCTCTTCCCACTCCACCGGTTAGCTGTGGTGGAGACACACAACCAAATCCAACTATTAAGCAGAAAGGATACGATGATGAGGTACGCAAATTTCCTTTATATATTCCTTTATGTAGGCCAGCTGAAGCCCAGGAAGATAAATGGGTGGAGCCATGGAGCGTTCACTCGGGGAGATTTCAACTTCTCCATATGATGCCCCCGTATGACATTCCACGCTTCCCACCACCAGAGGAACCACCAGACCCACCGATACCTCCGAAAAAGGATGAGCCAGGCTAATGCTTAAAGGGAAGTAGGTCAAGCTAAAGACTTAAAATTTAGCGCTTACGGGAGGCAACCCACTATTTCTATTTCTATTTTTATTTTATTTTATTTTGTTTTACTTTATATTTTTATATCTCTTTTACTTCGTGCAAGGTATCTTTTGTTGATATTTTTAGACATGTCGAAATAAACGGGGATCGAGTGAAAATTTCGAGGCAACCTGGTCGATATCGACCAATACTAGTCGATATCGACCTCTGAGGCGATATCGACCCAGAAGCATAGAAAGGAAGTAGGTCGATTTTGACCAAAAGTACTCGATATCGAGTGCATAGGTCGATATCGACCAAATCCCCATATTTCGACCAGCTGATCACACGCCCTATTTCGACCCTACAACGCGTTATTCGGTGAGTTCCTTCCTTTACCCATGTTTTGTTTGATTTTCATACAGTGGGGACACTGTATATTTTAAGTATGGGGTGGGGGAAAAGCTCATTATCATTATTATATATTGTATTCCTGATTTTGCTACTACATGGTAAATTTTGAGTGAATTTTTAAATTTTTTTGTGCTTAATTGCTTAACTCAAAGTTTGTTTTATGAGACATCTTCCAATGCTTGTAAATTGTTCAAAGAAATAGTGTCATGGAAGCTTATATTGAACTCGACGATGCAAAATTGGATTCATTAGAGATATAGCATGAAATTGCCTAGTAAAGGGAAGTCATAATGAAGTGCATATTTTATTGAAAACCATAGAAGGAGGTAAAATTTGATGTTGCTTTTGACATGTTGCATGATAAGAGGATAGAGGACTTTATATTTTCCATATATGCTTATGTTTATAATCCTAGCCTTACCTATGCTTATGCATCACAAAAAGCCATATTATGCCTTATTTCATACTATGCTCCACATATTCTAAATATTGCCATTCTTTACCTTATTTCCTATCCGGGGATTATGTTGAGAATTATGTTACATTATGGAGATGTTATATGGTATTTATGTTGTTGTTATCATTATTGGAGTTTGGCAAGAATGTTTGAAATATATGGAAAATTTAATGAGTGAGAAAAAAATCCGGTCACCTCATGAGATAAAGGTAGATCGACCCTGCTTGCTGAGATAATAGTTCGGCGAGATGGGACACTAAGGTGAGGAGTCCAAAGCACTAAGTATCCGGGGCGATTCATGACACCTATGTTTGCGACTCGTGAGAAGGCAGTGCTGAGGTTAGAGAGGTAAAAGCATTATTATTGATAAAAGCATTATGAAAGGTGAGGAATCTTATGAAGAAGGAATGTGGTAAAGAAAGTTTGGAAATAATCCATTTCCCCGGATTTTAATACCACATGGCCAAAAATTGCCTACCTTTAGCCTTTTACCTATCTACTCCTTTTTGAGCTTATATAAAATCATCTTGATTATTAATGCTTTGTCACATGAATTGTTTTTGCATAACCCTCCTTTTGTGAGTAGATGTTTCTTTTTATTGCATATGCATGGATTTGTGGCATTAGTACATTTTCGATGATGGTAATTGATTACAGGGTTATATAAAAATGAATCTGTGATGTTGAGAGTTTGAATTCTTCCCCTGAATGACCATCCAAGTTATTGCTTGGGGACAAGCAAGCTTAAATATGGGGTGATTTGATTTCCATGTTTTGTGCCATGTTTTATATTAACTTTTATATTAATTTCTGTATGCATTTCATGCATTTGGATTAGAATAGTACATAATCTATGTAGTTTATGCTTATTTGCCAAATTATGGAGTCTACACTAGTTTCTATTTAATTTCGCAGAAATCAGACGCACTTTGGAGCTAAAAAGGAAAACTCATGAAGAAGCTAAGGATGGTGCAGCTGGAGAAAAGGCCATTTTTCGGCATTCATCATTCTGAGTCAAGTTCTGATGTCTTCATGAGAGTTTTAGCCCTTGAAAAGATCTTTCCAACACAAGCTCATATCCGTTAATCCGACGAACGAGGACTCGGGAAAGTGTGTTTCAAGATCAGAGCAGAATGCTGAGAACTGAATGGAGGTCGATATCGACCAAGTCTACTTGATATCGACTTGACCTTTGTCGAAAATCTCCAAATCGACTCCATTTGACCAATAGACAAGAGGGCAACTCGATATCGACCAAAAATCGACTCAACATTTGCCCTGGAAGCCGAAATCGAGCAGCAGAATTGAAGCCGAGAAAAAGTCACTCGGTATCGACCAGGTGGGGTCGATATCGACCTACATCCTGTGACGTCATCAAGTCGATTCCGAGCTTCACTTAAAGTTTTATCTCGAATCCGATGGAGATATTTTCGAGAGAAGATTCCTAGTACATGAAGAGTTGATAGATTTTATCTTTTTTATCTTTTTATTTATTTTAAGGGTGGAACATTTAATTACCCTAAGGATTTATCTTGTTTTACCTATTTAGATTTATTTATTTCCAATTATAGTTTTATCTTTAGAAATAGATAGATATTCCTTACCTTGATTAGCAAGGATTAAGGCCTATAAATAAAGTCCATGGGGCTAGTTTTTATTCATTCAATCTTAGGGAAAGAAGGAGAAGAGGTAGTGAGTAGAGAGAGAGAGAGAGAGAGAGTGGAGGCCGAGTAGGAGCAAGAGAGCGAGAGCAATTTGGTTTCGATCGGTTGTAAGCTTTTATTTAGTTTATTAATGCAAAGTTATTTCCTTTTATTATTAATGTCTTTTCCTACGATGAAGAGCGAGTAGTCCACCCACTTCTAGGGTTGGGGTGAGCCCAGGGATAGCCATGCGTATTTGAGGTAAAGATTCGACCTTTGTTATGCTTTAATCATCCACTACCTGTTATATGTTTATTACCTATTCAATAGAGATCCATTTTAACAACTTGGATTATAAACATAAAATCGGTTGATACAATTAGGGTTTCTTGAAAGAGTTGCTTAATTGTTGGAAAAGGCGAAAGCTTGATCCTTTGATGAGATTGCATGATTATTCTTCTTTATCTTGCCTTATGCATGTTTGGTTATCGTTGTTGCAAACCTCGATCTTGGAAGTTTTCTTTTACCTAAGTTTATTCTGAAATCTACAAAGCTTTGTTCTTTTATTTTCCTACTGTCCCCCACTCGATATTGACCACCCACTGGTCGATATCGACTTCTAATTCTCGATCTAGAAAGATCGCTGCTCATTTGTGTTTCTGCAGGTGAGGTCGATTTCGAGAAGAACTAGTCGATATCGACTGCCTTAGCTCGATATCGAGGACAATTGGCCGAAATCGACAAACTTTCTGGAGCTGCCCAAAATTGACTTGATTTGGTCGATATCGACTACTGTTTGTCGATATCGTGTAAACCCCCTGAGTCGAAATCGACGTGAGATTTCTCCGCTACCTGAGATCCGCTGACACGCTTCCTCGAGGATCGATCATGACTTTCCACTACTGCATCGGGAGGAGGTCTTGTAATTATTTGTGTGGGCACGAATCCTGTTTGATTTATTTTATTATATTTTGAACTCGATTTCCTCCTACAACAAATTATTGTGAGGAGGAAATCGAGTTCAAAATATAATAAAATAGATCAAACCAGATTCATGCCCACACAAATAATTACAAGACTTCCTCCCGATCACTACTACAAAATTGGGCAAGTAACCCATGAAATATAACCCGGGCGTGTCATTCGTGGGTTATAAAGTGGTAAAATGAAAAAAAAAAAGATTAGGATAACCTTTATATACCGGGTGGTGTACCGCCCGGTGTATAAAAGAACATTTTTGTAATCAAATAACTCTGAAGATAGACGCCCGGTTTATATTTAAAAATAAAAAATAAAAAAACTCGGGTTATTTGACCTAGTTCTAAACAGTTAAACCCGATAACCTCAACCCAGGTCTTCGCCTCCTTCTTATCTTGGCACTCGCAGACTCGCTGTTGGCTGTCACTCACTGGTTGCGGCCTCTTCCCTCCGCTCGCCGTTGGATTCCTCTTCCCGCCGCTCGCCTTTTGCAACTCAACCTGGTATCGCCGTTTTCTTCCTCTTCCCGTCGCTGGCCCTTGGCTTCTTCTTCCCGGCGCTCGCGATTCACAATCTCATTCCGGTCATCCTCGAACTGACGCTCGACTGTAAGGTTTCACTACAAAAACTTTAACCATCTCTCCATGGATGCCTCTACCTCTCATATCACTTGTTCTGTGAGTTTGCATTTGTCGATGATAAAAGTAACAAAAACCTTAACCATTCGTTCATCCTTCTATGCATTTTTTCTATTCTTTTGTCTAACTGGAGCCTGATTTTGGGATTTAGTTTTTGCCAGTTGCAAATTCAACTCTCTCGAATTAGTCTCTCATGCATGTGACTTTACAAGTAATGAATCCAATCCTACATACTTCTTTGTTTTTTTATTTCCCTAATGTGTAATGGTCAAACCCTAATCTCTACAATTTGATTTTGGATATAGGAATTGGAACAAGAAGATATTGGTTGCAATTCTAGATGGTCGTGCCCCTTGCAATGCTGGATCTGATCAAATATCAGGCTATTGTGTTTGATCTGGAGAACCAGCAACGATGCTGGATCTGATCAAATATCAAACTATTGTGTTTGATTTGGAGAACCAGCAACGACTGTACCTATGGCTAGAGTAAGTGACATATGTGTGATTTATGTGGATAAAAGCCTAGAATTGGGTATGGAAATTAGAATGTAGTTAAACATGATATAAATGCAGGTCATTCCATTCGACTTCTTAAAAATCAGGGACTTTGTAGTCTAAAATCTCAACCTTTTATTGTTTACAACCAGTGCCAATGGCTGTAGTAACTTAAGTACATCTCATCTCACTTTTTGTTAGAAATACTCTTTCCTGATTCATAACCTTGACCTTTTCAGGATGTAATAATATACACAGCTCATAGTTGCAATGTACATTTTGTAGACGAGGTCAGTTTCCAGTTCTTGATTTGTCCTTGCATTTTCAGATCTTGTAGCCATGTTGGTAACTTGTGCTGTAATGAACTGTTTTTTCTCTTGTTGCCTTTTGGTGCACTTAGAAATATTCACTTCTTTGGTGCCAATGAAATATCTCTTTCTAGTACTTCTATCCTTCTTAGATATTTTGGTTACTTATTCACAACGCTTCCTGTTTCTTACATTGTGAAGGCTCATTTATAGGGTCAAAGACCATTTTTTTGTCTTGTATGTTGCTTGACATAAGTTTGATTAGAACTACCACTTTGTTATACCTGGTCGAATCACTTTATTTCCAACCGAAATTTTGAGGAAATAAGAATGTTTGATGATATTTACGTATCAGGCTCTTTTAACACTATAACTCATCATATTTGTGCACAATTCACTAACTTTTAACACATACAGTGGTATTGCTAGTCAATGTTGCGAGATGTTGCTGACTTGAACTTGTCCAACTCATATGTTAAGCTATTTGAGAGAACTTGTGAATGGGTAGTAGAAATGGCATATTTTGACTTGAACTTGTCCTCCTTTGCTCCTAATTTTGTTTTTTGTTTCAGATTCTTCCTAGGATCGAACAAAGTTATGCCAGTTGCTCTTGGTCGTTTTATTGCTCATGAAATTAAGCCTGGAATTTTAAAGGTTTCGAAGGTAAACAATATCAAATCTTTCTTGCTGAAATTAAGCCTGGAATTTATAAGCTTTCGAATTGTTGCCATTGGTGTGTTGCTTAGTCAAATATTTCATCAAGAAGAAGAACCTCAAAAGAGAAACTTTATGGAAATGAATAAACGAGTTTCTTGAGGTAAGCTATTAGTGCACATTTCCAATCTTCAACCTTTGTTTTGATTTGCATTTCAAACTTTTTGTATTGTTCTTTCTCTGTAAACATTGTTCTATAGCTGCTTAAGCAACACCTCGGAAAGAAAATCATGGAGCTTGATAATGAAAAGCGAGCAGTGCAGGTTAGCTCAAGGTTTATAAAGTTTTTCCGCTGTACACTGAAAAAAAGGATTATGAATCATGCTTTGTTAACCTAATGATCTGACATTGACAGATGGATCCAGCAAGAGAGGGAGGGATCGTTTGTTGGCTGAAATTCAAAGTCATGCTACCTCATCTGATGGGCAAACACAGAAACTACGAGATTTTCATGCCCAGAAAGTGAAAGCACTTGAGTCCCAGGTAATATTATTTGTTTACTCTTCAGTTTGTTTGATATTTTCTGTTACACAAAAAAATAGATTGTTGAGCTTAAAAGGAAATGAGATAATCATGTTCAGCTATTAAAGGAGAAGCAGAAAAGTGAGGAAGTAGCAAAGCGCTTGCAAGAGGAAATACATTTCATTAAGGCCCAAAAGGTTTTGTTTATTTTGCATATAATCATAAATATTTTAAGTGTTTTCATTAGCATTTAACACTAAGTTCTTAAACGTTTGATTGAATTGCACATAAAACCAAACTAGAAGTAGAACAATTTTGACTGTGGAAGGCATCCCGAAGAAAGAAGTCTTGCAGGTTGGAATAATTTTTCCGTGTTAACCTGATGTATGCATTTGATTACATACTAATCCAAGTTTAGTACCATTTCAGCAGAAAATAATGATGCAGCAAAGGCACCGAGATTGTTGATGGGGATCGAGGGCTCATATGTAAATGATATGTATCTCATGGTCTTCATCCTTCTGTTGACTCTGAGATGAGCTGTAACCTGCATACGTAGATGATTTATGTTATGGTTTCTTCTATATGTATTCTGAAATTTATCTTAATGTTATATGTTTCAATATATATAACGAGTTTTCTAGCTATTTCGTAATTAATCCAAGAAGAAAACTATAAGGGTTCTATTCGGTTCAACTGAACCGTGTAGAAGGCCGCTTTTTTTTTTGAAAAAAGTACACTTTATAACCCGGATCTATAAGGTCCGGGTTATAATGACAAGCTATATAACCCGGATCTTCCATTAATCAAAAAAAAATATTAAGCCCTAAATAACTCGGATATTTCAACATCCGGGTTATATTGTTAAACTAAATAACTCGGACCCTTCGGTGTACAAAGAGTGTGGATAACCGGATTTAGCAAATCAAATAACCCGGGTGGTCGGTCCGGGTTATATAGGTGTGCAACTATATACACTGCTAGCCATTAACCCGGACCATATCCGGGTTATAAAGGGTCAAATATCCGGGTTATATTCCCTTTTCTGTAGTAGTGGATGTAACAACAGGAAGTCAGGATCGATCCTCGAGGAAGCGTGTCAGCGGATCTCAGGTAGTGGAAGAATCTCACAAGTGGTTGTCGACTTCAGAAGTACTCGACCTCGACTAAGGTAAGTCGACAGGGGGTCAAGCACAGTCAATTTTGAGCAAGAGAAGACGCTGGGTGGTGGTTGACGTCGACAAGCCCTACTCGACGTCAAGTAGATCTGGTCGTAGTCGAGTAACCTTTCGAGTACTACAGAAACAGAAGCAACAACGATCTTGCTCGATCGAAGGTCAGTAGTCGACGTCGACTAGGGTCTAGTCGAAGTCGAGCAGAAACAGTAACTAAACGAATGCCAATCTTCGAACTTAAACAATGTATGAAAAAGACTTCCAAGATCGGGGTTTGCAACAACGATAACCAAACATGCATAAGGCAAGAATAGGAGATAATCATGCAATCGCATCGAAGGATTAAGCTTTTGCCTTTTCTAACAATTAGACAACTCTCTCAAGAAACCCTAATTGTATCTACCAATTTTATGTTTATAATCCAAGTTGTTAATCTGAATCTATATTAAATAGGCAATAAACATATAAAAGGTAGTAGATGCTCAAAATACAATAAAGCTCGAATCTTTACCTCAAACACGCTTGGCTATCGCCGGGCTCACCCCGACCCTATAAGTGGGTGGACTACTCGCTCTTCATCGCAATTGCAGACATCATTGATGGAAAAGAAACTTGCATTAATAAACTAAACAGAGCTTACAACCGATCGAAGCCAACTTGCTCTCGCTCCTTAACCTCTCTCGGCCTCCACTCTCTCTCTCTCTCTCTCTCTCTCTCTCTCTCTCTCTCTCTCTCTACTTCTTCTTCTTCTTCTCTCCCTAGGATTGAATGAATAAAAACTAGCCCCATGGGCTTTATTTATAATGCTAAATCCTTGCTATCCAAGGTAAGGAAACTCTATCTAATTTCTAAAGATAAAACTTAAATAAAAGGGAACATTTATCTAAAAGGAAAACTATCTAAATATCTTCAAGTGGATAAATCTTGATAGAAAGTTGATAGATTCAGACTTCCTTCGTGCCCAAGCAATCAACTCGACTTCGGATTGGCCCACTGAACTCACGACCCAGATTAGGTTTGGTCGACGTCGAGGAACGTTGCTCAATCTCGGCTTCTTCTTGTCTTCTCGAGCAGCCTCTCCTTCCTCGAGCTCGTGTGCGGTTCAGTTCTGCTCGACCTAGAGTAAGGTACTCAACGTCGAGTACACGTTGAACTCGAGTTGTCTTCCTCTTTTGTCCTCGATCAAGTCTGCTTCAGCTGTAGTCGACTTCGAGTAAAGTCTGGTCGAAGTCGAGTAGAATCCCGTCTTTTGGTTTCGTCTCGGAATGCCTCCATATTCTGCAATTTTAAACCAAAACTTGTGTAGACCTCTATTTTTGACAAATAAGCATATACTACACAAATTCGACATATTCCCAACCCGAAATATGCAAAATATATAGAATAATGAGCTAAAATTATACAGAAATATGGTATAAAACATGGACATCAGGAAGCCACTCCGAGCAGCCCAGATGAGTCTCGAAGCCCTCTCAGTGAGATTTCTTCTTCCTCCTTCCCCTTTATTCGCGTTTCTGTCCTTGTGGTGTTGACGAGAGGGTTTCTCGACCAAATAAATTTATAGTCAAGACCCCGCTATAGGATAGTGGAATCAGGTTCGTCCTTAGGAGAAAAGTCAGCGGTTCTAGGTTTAGTTGGTTTCGGGGTTTGGGAATAGCGGGAAAATGCGATGAGGGTTGCTGTCAACGTCCGCTAAGAATGGGTCGATGTCGAGGGATGGATAGGGAATGGTGGTTGGTGTCGGGTAAAATCAAACAGACAAAAGATAAGATAGAATAGTTATGTAATCACATCAAAGGAGTAAGCTTTCGCCTTTTTCAACAATTAGATAACCCTTTCAAGTAACCCTAATTGAATCTACAAATTTTATGTTTACAATTTAAGTTGTTAACATGAATCTTATTCTTTCGAGTAGGCAATAAACATATAAAAGGCAGTGGATGATTAAAACATAATAAATATCAAAACTTTACCTCAAGTGTGCATAACTATCGTCGGGCTCACCCCAACCCTAGAAGGGGGGAACTAGAAACAAAACATAATAAAAGAAACTAACTTCAACATTAAAATCAAACTAAAACTTACAAAACCTTCCAATCTCTTCCTCTTTCTCACCCACTCGGCTCTCTCTCTCTCTCTCTCTCTCTCTCTCTCTCTCTCTCTCTCTCTCTCTCTCCTCTCTCCTTCCTACATTATTGTGTCCGAAGACAGCTTTGCTTGAATGAACGAAAATCAGCCCCTTAGGGCTTTATTTATAGTGCTCCATCTAGCTATTCTAGGAAGGAACAATCTATCTGTATCTAAATCTATCTATCTAAAAGCATAAGATAAAACTTGATAAATAAAGAAAATAAATCTAATAATTAAACAAGAGAAATATCTAATGTGGATAAATATCTTCCATCTTGATAGATCTTCACTTGATGTTGATAGAATTCACGTGCCTTAGGTTGCAAGTAATCCACAGGGCTTGAACTCCACTCGATCTCGACTCGGTTTGCTTCTGGATAGTACTCGACATCGACCAAAGTACTCGACGCCGAGTAGCGTCTTCTTCTCCTAGTGTGCACTCGAGCTCGGCTACATGGTGGACTCGACATGAGTACTCGACTTCGAGTAGTTTACTCGATGTCGAGTAGATTTGTGTGTCTCGAGTGATGCTCTACTCGTGCTCGACTTCCTGAATTTGACTAGATGCACTCGACGTCGACTAAAGTACTCGTCGTCGACGAGTAGAATTGTTAGCTTTCAACAATCTACTCCGTTCTTGAAATGCACTTTCCCAAGTCCTCGTTCGTCCGATTGACGCATATGTATATGCGTTGGAAAGCTCTCATCCAGAGATAAAACTTTCATGAAGAAAATAGAACTTGATTCAGAATAATGAATGGCGGAAAGTGGGATTTCCTTCAGCTGCACCATCCTTAGCTTCTTCATGACTTTTCTTTAAGCTCCAAAGTGCGTTCGATTTCTGCGAAATTAAACAGAAACTAGTGTAGACTCCATAATTTGGAAAATAAGCATAAACTACATAGATTCTGTACTATTCTAACCCAAATGCATGAAATGTATACAGAAATCGATATAAAAGTTAAGGTAAAACATGGCAAATTATGCTTACAACAGGTGTCAGTCGGGGTGGGAGATTCGCGCCGGAAAGGGAGTCACCGGCGGGTCCAGATTTCTTCCTTCTCTTTTGTTTCCGTTGTCGTTGTCCTTGTTCTGAAAATTTAGGTTGAATTCAGGTCCTCCCTTCCAAAATGTTGGGCCTAATTTTCGGGTGTGGGCTCCTAATCCGAATCCTCTATTTCCCTTTCATTTTTATTTGGGCCGGGTTTGGGGACTAGATTCGGGTAAGGGTGTTTTGGGCCTTGCTGGGTTGTTTTCTTTTAAGGTTAATTGTGATGAGAGGGTTTCTCGACCAAATAAATTTGTAGTCAAGACCCTGCTATAGTATAGGGAGTCAGGATCGTCCACAGAAGAGAGTCAGCGCTTCTTATTTAGTTGCTTTGTCGGGTTGAACCTAACAAAATAGATGGAAGAGAGGTGGGTGGTGATAAGAGCATAAAATTTGAATTTTAATTAATAAAAGGAAAAACTCCAAAGGAAAGGATCACCACAACAATAAACACATGTATGAATCATGTAAAAGGTCATGCTTTTATCATCAAACAATTGAGTCATCAATCAACAAGTAAATCAATTCACTTTCGCATAAAAGACCTACTTGTTTCTACCTTCTCTTAATTAGGATCCTTTAACTTTCATTAGAAAACCCTAATTACTACCAAGTTAACAATTTCCTTTGTCAAGTTCAATTGCAACTATGAATTCCTTTAGACTTTCATCGAAGGTTAACCACATAGGTAAAAGAAGATAAAAACATCAAATAATCATAGATCCATTAATTCAACACACATCTCTATTGTTGGGATCACCCCAGCCCTAGAATAGCAAAGAACTACTCAAACATAGTAATGGAAAACCTAAATTTAAGTGAAGAAAACATAAACTGAAATAAAACTAAATAAAACCTGGAAATTCAGCGTTCAATCGCAACAAACACATCGAAACTTTCGCCCAAACACCAAAATAAAACCCTAAAACCGTCCTACAGCTGTTGCGCGCAGCCCTCGCGCTGAACAACGTGTCTTCTCCTCCCCCAAAAATCAGCCCCTAATAGGCTTTATTTAAAGATAAAAATATAAGACTTAATCTCCAAGGAAAGAGATTTTATCTTAGGAAAATAATATATCATATCTAAGTCTATCTAACTAAAAGATCCTAAAAGGAATTAAATAGAAACCCTAATTAAAAAGCCCAAAATTCAATTAAATCAGCCCATAAAATTCTCTCGCAGATTCGCGCAGGGTCTCGGCGCCGAGGTCAGGGGTATCGACGCCGAGGGTCTGTTCAAAAACAGTGTTACTGGAATTTGCTGGATGTCGGCATCGAGGGTCTAGGTGTCGATGCCGAGGGTCTGTTGCACACTTCTTCTCCATCTTTACTTGTTTGCTTGCCAATCTTTTTGTGTCCTTTTTCCATCCTTCTCCACTCTTCCCTAAGCTCTAGAATTGCCTCTTTTTAGCTTCAAAACCTACAAAACACCACCAAAGCTTGTGTAGACATCCATATCTGGAAAAATTCAAAAACTAACGCAAACGACACACTTTCCCCACACAAAAGCTAATAAAATGACTCAAATGGAATGGAAACATGATATAAAATAAGACTAAATATGCGGACATCAAAACACCCCATACTTAGACTTGCTTGTCCTCAAGCAATAACCAAACTATGACCACAACCTTTAACATGCCTTAAAGTCTTCGCCTTTGTCAAAAACAACATCAATTTAGCATAAGTGCAAATAAGAACAAGCATTGAACCATCATCACATATATTTAGGTAACCTTAGGCAAAGCAACTAGAATCCAACCACTCAAGGGAAATAATGTGTTTTCACTCCCTTTTAAATGTGTTTAGGCTTGAAATACATCTCTCAACTCAATCCTTTATGAAATTAAGCTACATAGAAATTGCAATTAATATCATCAATCAATTCACCGAGATGTTAAAACATGCATTAACAATCAAGAGGACTTTGGCTCAATGGCCTTCAAAGAAGGACTCATTCGGCCGGGTTGTAACTTCGCTTGGTAAGAACACAAAGGTAGGAATCATTTAGGCTATGTGGTGCTAGAAATCCGGAAACCAAAGACTCCTAAATTTCCAACTCGACTTAACAAAACAATTCCATCATATATAAACTCTTCCAAACTCATCTAATTTAGCACAACTCTTCAAAAACCTCAAAATATCCAATATATATCTCGCATTGAATAAATAAGGACAAATTTGGCGCATGCACAACTTTTCATTTATTCTACTATTTTTTTTCTTCTTTTTTTCATTTTTTTTCATTTTCTTTTTTTTTTATATTTTTTTCTCATGTTTTTCTCATGTGCATTTATTGAAATATAAGAGCCGAAAATACCTTTTACAATAAATAAAGCAGCGAGAAAAATAAAATACTAACCCAAACATGTATCCCACACTTAAACCAAATCATATGTCTCAACCTCCTCAAACATCAATCTCTACCAATACTAAGTCCTAATTCCTGGATAAGGAGGTAAGGCTAAACATTGGCTAAGATAACTTTTGTGGAGCTACAAAAATAGGCTATAAGGCTCAAAATGGTTACAAGCAAAGAAAACATGTATAAGGTAGGTAAAAGAGGATAAAAAGTGGCTAATAAAGAGTGCCTCTATCATTTGATCAAATTATGCAATGACTAGCTAAATAACTCACTAGGATATACACCGCAATATCAAGAGTTAATGCATAAGGAGAGTAATACACACATCAAAAAGAAGGGAAAATATATAAAGAACGATTCCCCATTGGCCAAATAACTCACTAGGACATGTTGGATTCCAATCACCAAAATCCCAACGTTATATATGCTCAATTTCATTTGCAAGTCAAATTTCACATAAAAACATTTTGTTTGACTTAGGCTAAACCATCCAACTATGCCTTAGGATATTACATGATCAAGCTCAATTATTAGATTTCATCATTGGACATCTAAGTTAGGTGTTTTTAAACTAAACTAAAAATAAGAAATAAAAACTCAAAGTAAAACAAACTAAAACAAATATAGCGAATTAAACACATATTGTTGTGGTATTTGACATTTTCTAATTTTTTGGATTTTTTCAGTTTTTTATAGACTCTAAATACAAGACAAAATACACAAATAAGCAAAAGAAATTAAGACAAAAGACAAAAGTATGCAAAGCTAGGTCATGCGAATTTCGAATCTCCCCCACCCTATACTTAAAATTTCAGTGTCGTCACTGAATAAAATAAAACAAGGGAAAGGAAAAAGAAACTCACATGGACTATGATGCAAAAATGGAGCAATTTGGAGAAGTTCAAAAATCTGCCCAGGGGTTGACGTCGACAGGGGCTACGTCGATGCCGATACCTCACAGCACGTCGACTTCCTTCATGGCATGTTTCCGCTCTTTCCTATGCACCATGGTTGATCTGTAGGACCTGTTCTCTCAACAAAAATAGTAAGTCTTGGGCTATCTAACTCCTAACTAAAATACAAAAGACTAAAAAAACAAGAAAAGAAGGCAAGAAAGCGGGTTGCCTCCCGTAAGCGCTAGATTTAAAGTCTCTAGCTTGACCTACTTCCCTTTTTCTCTTCAATCCGGATCGGGATGAGGTGGTGGATCCGGTGGTTCCGTTGGTGGAGATGGTGGTGGAACATCCTGCCGTCAATGCCCAGAGGTAGCAACACTAGGAGAGTAATTCACATAATTGAGCAAAAGATTTCAAATAAGGCTAAACATTCTCACAAGGTCATGTTTTGAGGACTTCAATCATACTTTAGCTCAATCACACATGCTCAATTACATTTGCTAGCTTATGTTCCACAAAAATCAAATATAGACAAGGCCAAAACATCCAAAACTCCATGGGATTTATATGATCATGCTTGAAATTTAAATAAGAGGACAAACTAAGCTAGATGGGTGTTTGAATAACACATATGTATGCAATGCATGCTTCTTTTTGGGATTTTCGATTTTTTTTAATTACGAAAATAAACAAGAAATTAATAAAAAAAATGAAATAAATTAAACATGGTGCAGAAATTTAAATATGATCTCCTATATGCATCTATATACAGAATTCCTCTCCCCCACACTTATAGTTTTCATTGTCCTCAATGAAACAGTAAAGACAATAAAAGTGAATCAAATATAATCAGGGTGAAGGAAGAGGAAAAGGAAAAAGAAAGAAAAACTTACCTCGGGTTGCCTCCCGAGAAGCGCCTTTGTTTCAAGTCGTTGGCTCGACGTTTTCCTTAAGCTTACGAAACTAATCAGACATAGTCAAAGCCCTCAACAACCTGTTAAACTCTTGTGCACAACTAACAAACAAGCATGTGCTACATACAAATAAATTGAAACTAAATAATAATATATTTAAGAACTGTTTAGACTTATTGTATTCAAGAGCTTGACTACCCACAAAGGGTATATAATACCACCAATTCAGTTCTACTGGTGGCTTGTCAAAGTAGTAGTTGTTGTAACGATGGGAAATCAACCACAAATAAAATACCTCAATTCCCACTATGTAGATAGCGGAAGTCGGGATCGTTCCACTGGAGAGAGGACAGCACTTTCTAGAGTAGTTCCTATTATCTAACAACACACAAAAATCAGTAGCAAAGGCGGTCGATATCGACTAGAGAGGTCGAAATTGAGGGGATGGTCGAGAGAAGTGATGAATGTCGAGTGATCTTTTGTTTTCCAGCAGCGAAATAGAACAAAAAGCAAGGGATTTTAGGGATGTAAACAATATAAAAAGAACTTCCAAGGTCAAGGGATAACCACAACAACAACCATGCATAAACCACACAAGAATCATAGAACAAAGATCATGTTTTTATCATCAAAAGATAGCTTTCGCATACTTCACAAATAGAGAATAGAGGCTTTCGCATAAAACCTATTCGTTCTACCTTTTCTCAATTAGATCCCTTTTACTTTCGTCAAAGATCTCTAATTACTATCCAAGTTCACAATTAAATCCACTTTCGCTTCATAATCATAAACATGGAATTGTCCTCAACTTTCGCAAAGGATTTAAGCACAAGATAGATGATGATAAACTCATAAAAACATCATAGATTCAAGCTTTCATACATGGCTATTGTTGGGCTCACCCCAACCCTAGAAGAAGAGGAACTACTCACACATAGCTATAGAAAACATGCTGAAAATTGAATAAAACATAATATGAAATTGCATAAAATCAAACCTCAAAACCAATGTCAAAACCTTCAACCAAAAAAACTGCAAAACTCACGTCCCAAGCTGCTGTAAAATCAGCGTCTGTTCTGATGTGTAGAGAGATAGATAATTAGCCTCTAATTGGCTTTATTTAAAGATAGAAATTAAGACTTAATCTCCAAGGAAAGAGATTTTATCTTAGGAAAATAATATAATCTATCTAAGGAATGATAAAATATCCCAAGTCTATCTAACTAAAAGATCCTAAAAAGGAATTAAATAGAAACCCTAATTAAAAAGCCCAAAAATCAATTAAATCAGTCCGCTGAAACTTTTCCTGGTGCGCAGATTCGCACAGGGTATCGGCGCCGAGGTCTGGGTGTCGGCATCGAGGTACCTGTTCGAATGCAGTAAGTTCTGTTTGTCTCCAGCTTTTCGTCTCTGTCTTCAATCGCACTTTCCCGAGTCCTCGTTAATCCGATTGACGCATATGAGTATGCGTTGGAAAGCTCTTTTCAAGGACTACAACTCTCATGAAGGCTCCAGATCTTGAATCGAAGTGATGGATGGCGAAAATAAGGCTTTTCTCCAGCTACATCTCTTTTCCCTTTTGCTTGGCTTCTCCATTGCATTCATGATTTTTCATTAAGCTCTAAAGTGCGTCGAAACTCTTCCAAATCAGCTCCAAAACCTACAAAAATACCACCAAAGCTTGTGTAGACATCCATATCTAGAAAAATACGAAAACTAACACAAACGACACACTTTCCTAACACAAAAGCTAATAAAAGGACTTGAATGAAATGAAAACATGATGTAAAATAAGACTAAAAATGCGGACATCAGTAGTCAAATGGATCAATGTATTCACCAATATTCTCTCGAGTGCAGGAGACGACCTTTACCTGCTCTGTTGTCTCAGCAATAGGCTCTGGACCTGATTCATCAATGGGCGAGCTAGGGATGATCTCATCAGATGGAGTGTCTTCTTCCTCAATCTTCTCAATGTGATTTTCCACAATGACTTCAAGAGGTGCAACAGAGGTCTCAACGATTTGAGATACTGGAGAAAGTGACTCGTTCTACGCACATTGATTATCCATGTAGCAGAAAAATTCCCACATCTCCGAGAGTCCCATATCTAATAAACCTCCATCACTCAGGCGCTCGGCAAGTCTTCGTGTCTCAGCAGTCATGCCATCAAAGATACATAAAAGCACTTCCCTTATACTAGCTTGATATCCCCATGAATAAACATCGTTAATGTACTCCTGCAGTCTGATAAAGTATTGATGAAAATTCTCTCCAGGTAACTGCAATAACCTCACCATCAACATATGTTAGTAGCAAGAGTGCAGACCATGTAAGTGGTCTACACCAAAAATCAGCACTAAAAACACACAATAATTAATAAATTTCCCCGGAACGGCGCCAAATTTGACGGTGGCAAAACATGTCGTTGATCCGCCAAAGAAAACTTAAACCTATAGCAAGTATAGCAATAAGCAAGAGGTCGATCCACAGGGAAAGTTATAACTCAAGTGTGATTCAGGTGTCAATCAAAGTAACCAATTTGGAGGGGTTTTGTGTGTAAAAGTTCCGCCTTTTATCAAAGCGGAGTAAAGAAAGCAGAGTAAATGGATTTGTTTTAGACAATTAGGAGAAGCAATTCTACCTACAATTTTCCACTTTATTGGATTGAAGCGATCCTTGTAACTTCTTCTCATTCTATTACATTTCCTATGAATGCCCTTGTCCCGACCTAATATAGTTACTAGTCCAACTAGTCCTAGCAACCCTTATCAATCGAACAGTCCCTAAAGAAGGATTTAACCCAATTGATAACTTTAAGTTCAGAGATTAGCCAATGTATTTGCAGTCCCTAAAGAGGGATTTAACAACACATTCAACTTCCTACTCATTCAATTAGTTCAACCAGCCCTAAAGGAACAAGTTTGCCACTTAGGTTAAGGTTCACAACCAGGAATCTACAAAACCTTAGCGGTTGAATTGATCTACCAAGTTGGCCAGACAAGATAGAACAAATCAATAAACAATCAAGCACAAAGAAGTTGAAGCATTCAAATATAGGAAACAAGGAACGAGAATTAGAAACTCACAATCAATCCAAATAAAGCTTCAAATTGCAGGCAGAATAGATGAGTTTAGCTCCTCATGGAAGACATCGCTCAAAATCTCTAAAGCGTCTGATGAAAGAATAGAATAGAAGTTATGAAAATAACATAAAACTTGGCCTTTTAAAACATCCAAAGTCGGCCACAAAATAAACAAATAGATCTAGGGTTTTTTAATTCTTCAAAACGCCGTGCAGAAACATTGACGACCTATATGCTGCGGCCGCAGCACTCTGTTCCTTCGTACCCCGCTGCAAATTGATTGGTGGCGCCCGCGGCATACATGTTGCGGCCGCAGCCAGGTGCTTTTCACGGAAAATATATCCCGAATTTGCTCTTCTTGTCAACAGGAAAGTGCAAAACAAGTTCAGCATGTTTGGCGACAACTTCTGCAGACTTGTTCTTCGTTTAAGCTCGCTTCTTCTTCTCAGGACCTCTTGAGATCTTCATGTAAGCTTCTTTGATCAACTAGACATTCTCATCCAATGCGTTATCAACTCATGTCTCCTCCTCGGATCCACCATTACCTGAAATAATCAATAAAGCGTGTAGATTTCGACTCCGACAACATAGATAACTAATATGCAAATCATGCTTAATCCATGCATAAAATGCATCGTAACTAAGCTAAATACAACCTATTATGCCTACCTAAATGCATGCTATCAGTGTACAATGGTGGAGGGGGAAGAGATTCCTCCACTTCTTCTTCTTCTTCTAGCGCCTTATCTTCAACGTGCCACTTTGCGAGGACCCCATACTTGAATGCGAAATACGGTTGTTCGAGATCGTCGGGAATTGCCTTCGCCGTGAATGGCAAAGGTAGCGGTGTAGTGCATCGAAGAACAACTTCTATCTCTTTTTCTTCTTCTTGGGGTTTCTCACATGGCTTCTCTAGAAACAAGGGTAGTGGCGGCATCGAGATCGGAGTAGAAATGGCCCTGAAAATAGGCTCGTCCACCTCAACAAGTTGCTCTTCAATTCGCTCTTCAGAAGGGGGTATCGGCGCCGAGGTGCAGGGTGTCGGCGCCGAGGAATCCGTAGCCTTCTCATGTTTCTGCGAAAACTTTTCTTTGTCCAGGGGTGTCGACGCCGAAGTAGGGGGTGTCGACGCCGAGACACCTGTAGCATTTTTAGCATTCTGCAGGAACAATTTGTCCGCCAGAGGGGTCGACGCCGAGGTTGAGGGTGTTGGCACCGAGACTTCTGCAGCTTTTTCTACCTCCATTGGTTGTGGAGCCTCGGCTTTCGGTGGTGAATTTGATGGGTCGGGTAGCTTCCTCAATGCGTCAACCTCCTCACTAATGCCTTGCAGCTCTTGTTGAACTTCTTCCTCTATTAATGGAGGCTTTATTGCAGGCTCTCGTGGATAGACCGAATCGTCTGGAGTTGGCCCCCATTGCTCATAGGGAGGATATGGTTCTTGATAAAAGCTAGGGCAAGCACGGCCAAGATGGGACCTTGTTCCACATAGATGACAAGGCGGGTTCGCCTCAAGAAAGCGTATCTCTTCCCTTAGCTTGGCATTTTCTCGTTCTATCTAAAGCATCCGTATTTGTTTCCTTAGCTTGTCTCTTTCCCTTGATAGTTCTTCCTCCCGAGCAAGCTTTCGTAGTGAGACACTACATGGATGATATGGTTCATATGGGTCCCTATAGCTGTGTTGAGCATAGTACCCCTCTTTTGATTGATAGGACCCATATGACTCTTGGACTTTAGTTGAATCCTCGGATGATTGTTTTGCCTTCCAATTATCAAAGTCATAATAATCTTCATCATCCTCATCAACCTCGGTAAAAAATTTAGCATACTCCTTCATCCTTGCTTTTCGTCTTTCATCCGCTTTAGCCCTTTCGGCCCTTGCTTCTAGATAATCATAATACTCTTGTGCATCCTCCATATTGTATCAAATCCTGAAAACTCAAACAGGCGCACAAATCAAATAACAAAGGCTCGACACCAAGTCGGCACCGATGAGCCGAGTGAATGGGAGGTGTGACGTTCAAGAAAATAAAGACTACTAAAATAAAATAAGAGAAGAATAAAAACTAATTAAAATAAAAGGAGAAAATAAAAGAAAATAATATATACAAAAGAAAAGGGATGGGCTATTCCCAAACGCTAAAAACAACAAAACAAGGCGCGATTGATCTCTCCCCAGCAACGGCGCCAATTTGATGAGAGGGTTTCTCGACCAAATAAATTTGTAGTCAAGACCCCGCTATAGTATAGGGAGTCAGGATCGTCCACATGAGAGAGTCAGCGCTTCTTATTTAGTTGCTTTGTCGGGTTGAACCTAACAAAAGAGATGGAAGAGAGGTGGGTGGGTATAAGAGCATAAAATCTGAATTTTAATTAATAAAAGGAAAAACTCCTAAGGCAACGGATCACCACAACAATAAACACATGTATGAATCAATGAATCATGTAAAAGGTCATGCTTTTATCATCAAACAATTGAGTTTCATCAATCAACAAGTAAATCAATTCACTTTCGCATAAAAGACCTACTTGTTTCTACCTTCTCTTAATTAGGATCCTTTAACTTTCATTAGAAAACCCTAATTACTATCAAGTTAACAATTTCCTTTGTCAAGTTCAATTGCAACTATGAATTCCCTTAGACTTTCATCGAAGGTTAACCACATAGGTAGAAAAGGATAAAAACATCAAATAATCATAGATCCATTAATTCAACACACATCTCTATTGTTGGGATCACCCCAACCCTAGAATAGCAAAGAACTACTCAAACATAGTAATGGAAAACCTGAATTTAAGTGAAGAAAACATAAACTGAAATGAAACTAAATAAAACCTGGAAATTCAGCGTTCAATCGCAACAAACACGTCGAAACTTTCGCCCAAACACCAAAACAAAACCCTAAAACTGTCCTACAACTGTTGTGCGCAGCCCTCGCGATGAACAACGTGTCTTCTCCTCCCCCAAAAATCAGCCCCTAATAGGCTTTGTTTAAAGATAAAAATATAAGACTTAATCTCCAAGGAAAGAGATTTTATCTTAGGAAAATAATATATCATATCTAAGTCTATCTAACTAAAAGATCCTAAAAGGAATTAAATAGAAACCCTAATTAAAAAGCCCAAAAATCAATTAAATCAGCCCACAAAATTCTCTCGCAGATTCGCGCAGGGTCTCGGCGCCGAGGTCAAGGGTATCGGCGCCGAGGGTCTGTTCAAAAACAGTGTTACTGGAATTTGCTGGATGTCGGCATCGAGGGTCTGGATGTCGATGCCGAGGGTCTGTTGCACACTTCTTCTTCATCTTTACTTGTTTGCTTGCCAATCTTTTTGTGTCCTTTTTCCATCCTTCTTCACTCTTCCCTAAGCTCTAGAATTACCTCTTTTTAGCTTCAAAACCTACAAAACACCACCAAAGCTTGTGTAGACATCCATATCTAGAAAAATACGAAAACTAACACAAACGACACACTTTCCCAACACAAAAGATAATAAAATGACTCAAATGGAATGAAAACATGATATAAAATAAGACTAAATATACGGACATCAAATTGTTATTGTTGTTAGTTTGTTTATATGATACTCCGATTATTATAGGGATATATATACTACGATCTTTATTGTATTTTGTTAGTATCATTAATACTATTATTATGATTTTGTGATCTTATATTTTCTAAAATTTGATATTCACTATAAAAGTGATATTAATTGAGTTATGTGATATTTTAAAAAGTAATTCTAGAAATTCTAAAATGAATTATTGGTTTTTGAGAAAATATAATTATTATGGTAACTAAATGTCGGACTTTGTTAAATAATGATTTTGAAATAAAATGCCGGGATTATTCTATAATATGATTTTGAGAGATTGGATTTAAGGTTTAAATGTTTAATGTCGAGATTTGACTAAGTTCAACTTCACAAGAATTGTTTTGGACATGAGTTAACTTAAATCTGGGATTTAAGAGTTTGGAAAATATGGTTGGTACGATTTTATCAATAGTTTCGATGGGAAGTACATGATTTTGGTTGATGTTAATCATAGCGGAAAGGTTTTGGAAAATGGTTTTACCATCGATTGGTTTTGAGGATGTTGATCACTTGGGCTATGTGTGTATGAATGTTAGTTCGATAGCTTATGGCCTTGGCTTGATTATAGGTGTTTACTGCTTTTGGATTGCTTTGGGACTTGCTTTTGGGCCATCCCTTGTGTTATCTTGTTGTTTTGCATCTCTAGGTAAGTATCCTACAGGACTTACTCAGTAACCTGACCTCCTGTCCTATGTGTCATGTGATGTGTAGGTGTTGCATAATAAAGCATATCATGCTAGGATTGCATTGAAATGAGTATTTGGTTCCTATGTGTGCTTGAATACAGAACGGTCGTTATCTGTGAAGTCCTAGAGTCTTTTCTGGGGTCATAGGGTAGCCCAACACCATTGAGCGAACTTGATTTACTTGACGTTGTTCTTGGTGTTGATGATGATGATGATGATGATGATGATGATGATGATGATGCCGTGGTCTGTGCACCACCACGAGGAAATGGGTACCGTACTGTCCAGGTCCGCTCATGAAAAAGGGGCGGAGTAGGAGATGGATACGCCACTTGGCATTGTCTTTGGCCCTTTACAGTATTTCTGCATATTATTATATCTGTTATGTGGCCTCAGTGCGGTCAGAGGACCCACAGGCGATTACCGGGCCTGACTTCGTGGATAGTGTGTTAGGTGTCGTACCTTGCTTGCTCTTTGCTTTTGTGACGGGAAGTCTCTTGGCGAATTCGAAGAATCTGGCTAACTCCCTAATTCGGCTAAATCGTAAATTATACACTTATGATTTGGTTTTGACCCGGCTCTGCTGTGGCACCTTTTATCTTAATTTCGCTTCCGCTTTACGTTCCTTTAAAATGAATTTCATGACTTAGCCTTTAAGACAGGTTAAGGGTACCCAATGGCCCTACGATGATTTTAGGGTTCGAAATCCCTTTTTCTTACTAATCTTAAAGAGGTTTGAAACCTCGACCCTGTGTTCTGAAAATCGCGCCTAGGCACCGCCTGGGCGCTAGACGGGACGAGACCTAGGAATTTTTAAGCCTAGGCGGTCCTCTAGGCGGAAATCCGTTTAAGCACCGCCTAGTCTCGCCTAGGCGCCAGTTAGACCCCACCTGGGCCCGCTTAGGCGTCGCCTAGACCCCGCTTGGGCTTGCCTAGGCGCCGCCTAGTCATGCCTAGTCCAACGATTATTCAATTTGAGCTTCTAAGCTTGTGAATAGTCGACTTAGTTTTTTTTTTACCCCCCAAGTTGGGATGTATTTGCTTTTTAGTCAAACCTATAGTTTTGGATTTTAGTCGGTTTAGATTTGTTAGTCAAACGTGTACTTTTTCATTTATTTACTTTAGTGTTAGTTAATCATCGCAAATTTGGGTTTATGAGTGATATTATGGATTATTATTAAATTATATGAATTATTGACAAGTGTTATTCGTCAAAATTTAGAAAATAATCAAGTTTTTTCTAAGTCTGCATAAGCGCCACCTGGGCACCCGCCTAGCCGCCTAGGCGCTAGGCGACCACCCACCGCCTAGCAACTGCCTAGCGCCTTTTAGAACATTGCCTCGACCCGTACCTGAATTGCAAGATCCGAACAAGGGGTTTCATCCCTCAAAACGTAACCCAGGAATCATAATTCCGAACCGTGACAAAGTTGGTATTAGATCCAGGTTGTGCAATTTGGGTACGCAAGGGTCGAGTGTATGTTTTGGAAAAATGCTCATGGATTTTAAAGGATTTGAAAGGATTTTGAAGGGGCAAAATGAACTTAATATGCCTAACCCAATTGGACTAAGTCTAGACTTGGCTTATTATAAAAGATGAAAACCAACTAAAGAGGGGGTCGAGTGGGTAGAAAGGAGTTAGACCATCCCTATTGGATGTAGTTGGGAATGGATAGGCAAAATATTAGCTTGTTCTTTACAGATGGATCGGGAAGACTCCAAAGAGATCGTTATAATTATCATTGACTGATTCTATGCTAAGTGCTTATTGTGGATATGGTTGGTATGCCCTGACTATGAAATGTGTACTAACTGATCTGTGCAAACGGGATAATGGGAGTACCCTTATTTCCATATGGTCAAGCCCAGCTTGTGTGGAACAGCCCCTTCCACTCTGTTAACCCCTTGACGGTCCTATCGAGTCTTTCTCCCGGATATCAGTGTCTTCCATGGGAAATCAGGTTGGTAAACACCTTGTCCTTGGGAATCATGGTGGGATATGAAGGTTGTCTGAGTGAGTATTGGAAGGCGGTTCTTGATGTCATTTTGAGTCAAAAGTAAGGTGTTTCTGGGGCTGTGTTTCTTGATGCTTATGACGATCAACCAGTGTTTTCTTGCCATAAAGAGTCGTACCAGAGTCCCACGGGAAAGAGGGGTCATAAGTCAGTTGGGAGAAGTCAATGGTTGCCCTTAGAGATCTATGTGCGGTTGTAATGGTGGCTTTCTCTGAATTGCATGGCGTAATATAATTCTGTAATCTTCGGAATATACCTAGCAAATGGTCATTAGTGAACAGGTGTTGAGGTTATTACAATGATTAGTTACATTGCTTAGGACTCGTGTTGTGCCTTGCCTTCTGTCATGATTATATGTCATCATAACATGTCTATTTGGTCTATTGTATTGATGTTACTAATGATTGAATGGAAGCATGAGCCGCAAGACATGAATATGCCTGAGTTTGCTCTACTAGGTTCATGATAGTGTGATCAACTTTCCTTGATTGAATTCCTCGTCAATGACATCCTTAGCATGTTAGTTAATGGCGCCTCGATGCTTATCATTCCTTTTGTGACAAGAATCTATAACATGCCGGTCTATTTGTGTTCATTAGGTTGACTAGTGTTGATTTTTCTGCAATTGATATTGTTATGGGTTACTTGCGCTGAGTAGAGAATATTTTGGTATAATTAAGTCTTGATAAATGCATGTTTTATCCCAATATGTGTTGATTTGAACTCATGTCTCCGTACTCTAGTGATATTGCCCCATTATTTAGACTCATATTATTTGTCGTTACACTTCCTCCCATGCTTCTATATCGTTGGAATATGATTGAATTGAAGTCTTGCGTATTTTTATATCAAGCAATTAAGTAAGTGTATGTATTGGGTGTCATGTGAACCAGTAGTATCATGTAGGACCCTTGGTTATGACTTGTGCGAATTTATGTCTTGCCTACATTATTGCTGATTTTCTCTTGAGCTAGGTCCCTGATAGTGTGGTTATTCCCTCCTTCTATCTTCTTAAAGTGTTTTACTCATCTTGATTAGACCGATGTTGAATTCGATGATCGGCTTGCTTTCCGTCATGGTTAATCCTAGCATGCTTAAATGTTATCGCTTGGTGGTATTTCCCTATTATTCTATGACATCTTCTCATGCTTGCATTAAAGTATGACTTGACACCTCGCATGATCACACACCACGCTATATCATGATTTCGCATACGCATGACACATGAATATTAGAATGAATCTAGTCAAAGTATCTTGATTGTATTCATGTTCGATATGTGTTGTTAGTATCCTGTAGGGCTTATGATTTCCAATATGACCCGCTAAATGGTGACTTCTCATGCTTGTTTTATTACGTGAACATGCTTGTCCTGTAACGTGATAGTTATTGTACTACTTTATGTGCCTCAATGACGATTCCTTCCTAGCATGCTTAGAACCTATCACTGGTGATGTCCTCTCTGTTACTCTGTAATGATGTCTCATGCTTTATGAACATTATGCTGAACTCATTAAATCACTCTTGACTATGCCATGCCTTATTATGTATCGCTAGCATCATGTAGGACATAAGCCTTCTAAATGTATCTTGTCGTATGATTACATGTCATTCTTAACCTATTATGTGATCATTGTTGTTAGATTCAATAATTTATATGACCGCTCTTATATATTCTCATATGACGCTTAATCTTAGTATTATGATGTACCTCGCCATGCTATATTTGACCTCATTTGTTGATTTGTACACCATGCTCGTGCATTGATCATATATATGATACTTGTTATCCTCATTATATCATGTATGACTTTGAATCTTGCATGATCATTACTGGTTCCGCATATTTTGCTTGAAGTTGCTAGACATATATGCTTCCATGGAATAATAGACTACTAGCTTGTCTCACATGCATCGGTGTAGGACTCGACTGTGTCTTTTGGAATGAATGTGCATGTTGTTCTCCTTGAGATAGGTACATGTTAGTGTATATTAATGTGACTGATGTGCTTCATGATGAATTCATTTTTTCTCATCACAATTGTAACCCAATAGACTTCCATAAGGGCAACGTTGCTATTCTCGGATCAGAGTCTTGTCTCTAGTCTTGTCATATTTAGCTTGGGTCCGTATTTGTTTTCGAAATGAACATTGGGTTGTCCACTCTTTTCACTCCCCTATCTTCACTAACTTGAACTCTTACGTGATACATCGGACGAGCGACCGCATGGAATAGGGAACGAAAAGTTAGATAGCGATAGAGCAGTGCAGCGGAAGCATTGGCCCATAACCCACGGGCCTCAGGATCAACAATGTCGACAGGACGAGCATATCACGATGATTGAGGTTACCGAGTACGATGCGACTTGGAAGCAAGAGTTTCCTCCGTTTGAATTGCTGTTCCTTCTAAATTAATTGATGACGATATTGCGCTGACTTGACGGTGAGATCTACGTGTTGATGTGATGCCTTGGTAATGAATCTTGCCTGAATGTCCATTGTTTATGATGATATGATTCGATGCCTTATAGTTATACTGTGCCATGGTGCCTCGATGCGTTGATACTTTGAATTGCTAAGCATGATTTAAATTCCTCGTTTGTAAGATGTGAACTACATATGCTAAAAACCTGAATTGTTATTTGATATGGTTATGATGAAACTTGCTAGCTTGACTTGATTATGTTCGTATATCATGTTTGCAATAATTATTGAGCATGATGTTAAATTGAGACTTGTTGACATAGTTCCAATAATTGGCGACGAACCCATAATGCTATGTTTATAAATGATAATTGATATGATGTAGACCTTATGTTTGATGATTTTCATGAATGTTTCTCCTTTAAACCTGTGGGTGAGGTCATTTGGTAGAGTGGTTAGAGAGTGGTGAAAGAATTTAAGTGGATAGGGTGATCGATGGTATTATGAGGTAAGTCGCATGTGTAGGATGTTGGTTTAGGTAAGACAGAGTGAGCTTTGGGAATTTATGAAAGGCAATGCTTGGTGATTCTGATAAGCTTTTGAGTGAACCTTGGGCTGGGGTACAGTTGTGAATAGGCCAGCTAGGTGGTGGTCGAGGGATTTTCTAGAGAAGGTGTGACTAACAGAGCATGATGCTTGTGGTACCTTGGGAAGTGTGGGAACTATAGGAAATGGCTTTGGAAAGTATTGAGGACATAGTATGAGAGGGTACTTGGGTGTGAAGTTAGATATAGGGGTTGGATTCTTAGAGGTGGATGGTGTGTAGTAGTGCTTGGTGGATGAAGGGCGAGATTGGGGTATCAAAATGAATTGGGATTTCTTTAGGGGATTTTGTTTGAGCTGGTAGAAGAAGGTTTGTCTTGCTTTGGGAATTGGAATCGAGCGAGTGGGGATTGCATTTTATTTCGACTGGTGATGATGTGAGGATTTTCTTGATTTTGTGATTTGTGATGTGTATTGGCATGATGTTAGATAACGACCATGATGAACCGGATATACAATGATATTACATGTTGATCTGCAATATTGAATTCTAATTGACAGTGACTAGTATTATCATGATATATTGATGCATTGTATCCTGCTATGTCATTTTAGAAGCATGTTATGATATGATATATGAATTATGAGGTAATGACGTGTTGTTAAGTGAAAGCATGATGTTATATTACGTAGTGGTAATCAGGATTATGAATGTGTGAATGATGAATATATATGACTTGTATATATGAGAAAATGGTGTCTGCTTACTAAATGATCGTTATATGCTATTGTGATGAGTTAAGGTGATGTCTATTGAGCTTGTCTATATTTTGATGATTGATATACTGCTTGATTTTCTCTTTGATGAATCTTAAATAGCATGAAATTGTTGTGTTGATGTGTTGGCAATGGTTTTGTTCGCTGACCTTATGATGAAAAATTTCAATATGACTACATGTACAGTACCAATGTTGATATGATAAACCTGTTATAACAATGCTGGAGAGAGCATGGATAGGACGACTATGTGAGTTATGTGTTCATTAAATGGGATCAATGGTTGTGACTGACCTTACTATGATTGCGGTGTTGATATGCGATAGTGAGATACCTTAATTATGACATCTGGTGTGATGTCGAGGCGTTTGTTATGATCTTGGTATGTTGTTAAGATGTGCATTATGACCTTTAGTATGATGTGAAGATGCTTGATGTGACCTTGTGGAACTGTGTTGTTTTATGTTGAGACCGGTCGTATGATGTACTGATGAGAGATTGGTTGGTTATGTGGTTATTAGGGGTGTTATTCGAGTTGAATGAGTCGAGTACTAAGGTGCTCATGTTCGGCTCGTTTATAATCGAGCCGAGCTCGAGCTCACGCCTGATTATTTTTTGAGCTTAGTTTTGTGTTCATATTCGGCTCACGAGCATTCAAGCAAGCTAGAGCTCGTTTAGCTTGTTTTATTTTAGTCGAGCTCGAGCTCGCTTTCGAGCTCATTTGTTTAGGCTCGTTTTTTAGCTTGTTTATTCATTTTTGCTTGTTTTATTCCTTTTGCTTGTTGGGCCTTTTTTTTCCTAATTTGTTAGATTTCAAGCCCGTTTAGGTTAAACATGCTAAAAGTCTTATTTGTGAATGACACTTACAGATTTACATATCAATATACAATCCCAAAATTTCAGCTTGAAAATGAAACAAGCATAGTCGCACGGTAATGAAATAGTCCGAATGTCATTTATACAATTACACATGGTGAGATCTGTCAACTACCATTTAAAATCAATTAAGAAAATTTAAAATCCGAATTTGTTAACTGTCTTTTTAACATCACTTGCAATCTGCCCATAATACAAAAATCAAAATTAGGGGATTTATAACCTCAATAATGAAAAGAGGGGTTTCAGAAAAAGGGGACAACCATCAAAGAAAAAAAGGACGAGATCTCAGCATGTTGGAGATGAAATTTTGTATTAGCGTGAAGGCCAATGGGATTTGCGGTGTGAATGTTACAGATCTGCATGAGATTGAAACAAAGGGTTAGAACTAAAAAGGGATGAGAAAGGCGAGAAATATAGCGAACCTCAGCCCGAAGGCGGCGACTCCGATGACGCAAGGTCAGCCATAGCGACGCCGGCAAGATGGGATCTGTGGGAAGTGAGAAGGACGAGGTCCACCGGAGGCGGAGGTGAGTGAATAAAGGAAGAAACTAGAAGAAGAAGAAGAAGAAGAAGGAAAGAGGCAAGGAATGGTAGATCTTACCAGGTTGGAGATGGCAACCCCGTAGATGCACTAAGGCTGGAGGCGGCATGACTGGATCTGAAAGAAAAAGAGTTAAGAGCACAGAAGGGTTTGAGAAGGGTGAGAAAGACACTAAATTGGAGCGAAGAAGGAGTATAAATTATACCGAAACTGAGGATGGAGGCAGCAATTCCGGCGAGCGGAGAGTCCGATGAGGCATCGAGGATGGAGGCGGCGAGAGGGGAACTATGCGCCTCTGTGAGAACTGACTATAGTGTGTGAATGTGTGACCTTTTATATAGGCGGATAAAAAACCTAAGAAGGGTGAAAAAAACCCTAAGGGTAAAACTGTAAATAGTGCATATAAAACGAGTTAAACGAGTAGCTCGAATAAAGCTCGAGCTCGGCTCGAGCTCGATACGAGCTCGAAACCCTGTTCGTATTCGGCTCGTTTTTAAATGTGAGCGAGCTCGAGCCGAGTTTTTTCGAGCCGAATTCGAGCAACTCGTGTTCACATAACACCCTTAGTGGTTAGGCATTTATGATGGCTTGTGAATCTTGCTTGAATTGAGACTGATAGATTGATTTTATTCTGGAAACTAGGAAGAGAATATGGGATTAGCCCTTAGAGGTGGATGATTCCACCTCTCCTGATCTGAATTGATTCATTAAACGTTGGATTTGAAGATCTTGAACGGTTTTGAAAGGAAATAACTGGGATTTAAAAGAATAAACGCTATCGAGAATTTCAATGATTTCAAGGCCAATCTTTCCCTTTACAAACTCTTTTGAACTTTACATTATGACGTCTCACGAAGTGGATACAAGCATTTTATAGGAGCACTTATAGATTGCTTGCTAATACCTAGTCGGGAAGTTATGATGCTTTTGAGTTATGATATAACCAAGAAGTCAGGGTAATGATGTGATAAGGGCCCATATCACATACTTATTACGACTGATTAGGGATATCATGATCACGACAAAGATATTGTGAGGGCTTCACAGGTGCACTTATGAGGTACTTACGGGATCTATGGCATGATCCTCGGACTCACCGATTTCGATTTCCTTCCCTTGGCTTTAGAATGATTTTAGTCTCGGCGACGAGACTTGTTTTTGGAGGTGGATGAATGTAAAGGCTTAATATATTATAACATTATTTATTTTTATTTTGATTAAATATATTATTATTTTATTCAATTTGTAAAAATGGCAGAAAACTCATCCTCGAGCACAAGTCTCGCTTTTTAAGTCATTCCGGCATCGCTTTAAAATTTTGGAATTTAGCATATTTTAATTCCGTTCTCGAGTTTTAAATGTTGATAAAAACTATTTTAATTTTGATAATAACTTGAAATTCGAATTTAATTTCCAGTGTCGGGTTTTCACTTTAGTGAGGGGGATTGTCGTCGGGATTTGAATTAATGTTATGTGGGGACCTTTTCCTTAAAATGCTATTGTTTTCTTCTTTTTCCCTACTCTCTCTCTCTCTCTCTCTCTCTCTCTCTCTCGCTCTCGCTCTCGCTCTCACATGTCTATTGGGGAAGATTCATCTTGCCTTGTCCCATTGTTATTCACAGCTCTCCATTGCCCTCTCTCTGTATTGGTCCCCCTCACCATTTCCTTTTCCCTAATTGAACCCCACACACTCTCAACAGAAAACCCACAATTCCATTCCCCTCTCTCCCCCTCTTTTCCTTCTCTGCAATACCAAAACCCACAAGAGGAAACCCCCTATCACCAATTCACCATCACCATCTCTTTTCTTCCATTGTACCGAGCTTCGAGCCACCCATCTCCCTGTTTCCTGCATAGCAATAGCAGCTCCTTCCCGTCTTTGAAGTGACACCCAAACCTCCTAGCGCAACCGCCGTTTCGAGCAAAACAGCAAGGCTCCTCACCCCTGTTTTCGAAATCGAGAGGTCAGGCACCTCCCCTCTACACTCTGATTTCAAACGAGGAGCCACAGCCGAGCCGGGCACAAACAAGCGCCCGAGAACCCAACCACCAGGAGCCTCCAAAAGCTGAGCATAGGAGTCCTCGAAGCCGCGACGCCGCCTTCGCACCTTGCTTCCTCGTTTTCCGATTCACCGGCGGTAGGCCTCTCCCCGCGTTTCTTTTGCTCTAAAATCTAGTAAAGTTCCGCTTTTATGGACTATGTGCTCGTTCTAGGACCATACCTCATCCGGCGAGCCTGAGGAAGCCAATCCGAGCAGCCCCGGCGAGTCTCGAAGCCCTCTCGGTGAGATTTCTTCTTCCTCATTCCTCTTCATTCTCGTTTTTGTCCTTGTGGTGTCGGTCGGGGTGGGAGATTCGCGCCGGAAAGGGAGTCGCCGGCAGGTCGAGTTACCTTTCTTCTCTTTTGTTTCCATTGTCGTTGTCCTTGTTCTGAAAAAATGTTGGGCCTAATTTCCGGGTGTGGGCTCCTAATCCGGATCCTCTATTTCCCTTTCATTTTTATTTGGGTCCAGTTTGGGGACTGGATTCAGGTAAGGGTGTTTTGGGCCTTGCTGGGTTGTTTTCTTTTAAGGTTAATTGTTATTGTTGTTAGTTTGTTTATATGATACTCCGATTATTATAGGGATATATATATATACTACGATCTTTATTGTATTTTGTTAGTATCATTAATACTATTATTATGATTTTGTGATCTTATATTTTCTAAAAATTTGATATTCACTATTAAAAGTGATATTAATTGAGTTATGTGATATTTTAAAAAGTAATTCTAGAAATTCTAAAATGAATTATTGGTTTTTGATTTATAGATATGGTTGAGAAAATATAATTATTATGATAACAAAATGTCGGACTTTGTTATATAATGATTTTGAAATAAAATGTCGGAATTATTCTTTAATATTATTTTGAGAGATTGGCTTTAAGTTTCAAACGTTTAATGTCGAGATTTGACTAAGTTCGACTTCACAAGAATTGTTTTGGATATGAGTTGACTTAATCTGGGATTTAAGAGTATGAAAAATATGGTTGGTACGATTTTATCAATAGGTTCGATGGGAAGTAAATGATTTTGGTTGATGTTGATCATAGCGGAAAGGTTTTGAAAAATGGTTTTACCATCGATTGGTTTTGAGGATGTTGATCACTTGGGCTATGTGTGTATGAATGTTAGTTCGGTAGCTTATGACATTGGCTTGATTATAGGTGTTTACTACTTTTGGATTGCTTTTGGACTTGCTTTTGGGACATCGCTTGTGTTATCTTGCTGTTCTGCATCTCCAGGTAAGTATCCTACAGGACTTACTCAGTAACCTGGACCTCGTGTCTGATGCGTCATGTGATGTGTAGGTGTTGCATAATAAAGCATGCCATGTAGTATCATGCTAGGATTGCATTGAAATGAGCATTTGGTTACTATGTGTGTTTGAATATAAAACGGTCGTTATCTGTGAAGTCCTAGAGTCTTTTCTATGGTGATAGGGTAGCCCTGCCCCATCAGGTTTGCCCTGAGTCAATCGAGTCGATATGAACATGTTACGATAGCCCAGCACCATCGGGCGAACTTGATTTACTTTATGATGTTCTTGGTGTTGATGATGATGATGATGATGATGATGCTGATGATGCCATGGTTTGTGCACCACCGCCAGGAAATGGGTACTGTACTGGCCAGGTCCGCTCATGAAAAAGGAGGCGAAGTAGGAGAGGGATATGCCACTTGGCATTGTCTTGGGCCCTTTACATTATTTCTGCATATTATTATATATGTTAAAAGCATGCTTATGTGATTTAAATCTTGTACCGCATTAGTTAACCTTTATTTAGGTATAGGCATGTTATGTGGCCTCAGCGCGGTCAGAGGACCCGCAGGCGATTATTGGACCTGACTTCGTGGATAGTGTTAGGTACCGTACCTTGCTTGCTCTTTGCTTCTGTGATGGGAAGTCTCTTGGCGAATTCGTATACACCTTGAACCTGAGCTGCTTGCGTGAAATAAACCTGAGCTACCAAGTTTGTGCTTCTAGAATTAATTCCTGGATTCTTTTTTTTTATTCATGAATTTTGGTTTAATATCGGGTTTCGATCGAATCTTTGCACTTGATTGGATTCAAATTAGATGGATTAATTTCTTGTTCTCTTTCATGAATTTGACTATTTTAGTTCCTAAATGAATATATACATGTTGTCAACGTACAACATCAATTATGCTAATGCTCACTTTGAGTTGTTTTAGTGTTTTTTGATCGAAGTGGTGGTGCGTGTTTCCTTTCGGTTTTTTGAATTACTACCTATACTTTTATTGCTGCTGCATTTGGTCTTGCTGCCACTTTTTACTCTGGTTTGGGTGGAATTGGATGGAATATTACAAGCCATAAAGTATATAATGCAAAGTAACATGGTTGAGGTTCGCAAGTCCAAAGGAGATACCCTTGAATTTCACAAGGTACATTGATGATGCACAAAATTGCACCATGCCATTTATTTTTTATCAAATGTGCTTCTTTTGATTCTTTTCCGGTTACATGTTATTCTCTATTTGTGCATTGGATATGTAATTTTCTATCTTCACTTTTGATTAATGACAAATGATCCCTTACTCTTTATTTATTGCTTGCTAGCTAGATGATAACATGTATTTAACACCGCTTGTGTTTTGATACACAACCGGTCCCAAGCCCGGAAAAAAAGGAAGAGGGGAGACATGTTATGTTGTATTTTATGTTATTAGATTCTTAAATCTCACCACAAATGTGTCACCAATAAAAATGTCATCAATGAATTGTAATCAAATTTTATGCTCATGTGTTATCAATTGTATAAAAATGTCATCAATAAACAATTTAATGTCATCGCAAATGATTGAGATCAATGAGGTGTAATCACAATGTCATCAATGAATAAAAGTCATCATTAAAAGATGTCATCAATAAAGTTTAGTCACTCACATTTTAGGCACGCTCTTTTGTCATCAGTTATATAAAAATGTAATATAAATGTCACCAAAAATGATTGCATCACGTAATCACAAATGTATCATCAGTGAAAAAAATAGAATCAATGACAATATATCGATATATAACTAATTAATTACAAAAGTGGCATCAAACGGTTTAACTAAGAAAGTGACATCAAATAATCACATTAGAACAATGGCATCAAAACACAACTTTCAAAAATTGGCATCACATTAAAGAAAAATATGTCATTAAAAATTTGGCATCAAAACACTATTTTAAAAAATGGCATCTAACATTACCTTGTTTCAAATGGCATCACGGTAAAAATCGGCATCAACCCTAAAAAAAAAAATTAAATCGATCAACGTTGACCGGTCAATAGTCAACATTGATCGTTGGCCATTAATGCTTCATGGGAAGGGGTACATCTAAAAACTAATTTTATTTTAAGTGGGCTAATTAGCTAATTAGATTTTTCAAAAGGTATAATTACTAAATTCACCCTAAAGAAAACCCTAGAAGGAAATTGGTAAACACCCTAATCTAATTTAAAAATTGGCTAAACCGGTGTATCTAGAGAAATATTTTCGAATTTGGTTTTTTTATCCTATGCACTTGGGGTTTTGATGTGAGCCTAATTCTCCATATTTTACATTAACTTTTATATCGATTCTGCATGCATTTCATACATTTGGGTTAGAATAGCACAAAATCTATGTAGTTTATGCTTATTTGCCAAATTATGGAGTCTACACTAGTTTCTGTTTAATTTCGCAAAAATCGAGGCATTTTATAGCGATTCAGAGAAAGGAAGAAAATCATGGAAAAGCTCGAGGTCCAATACAGAAAGTCCAAGAACAAGAAGCAGCTGAACCAGGACACATCGAGCAGAAAACAAGAAAGGAAGCACTCGATAATTCTAGTCGATATCGACCAAAACTGGTCGATATCGAGTGCTTTGGCCTGGATCACCACACGAAGTCGAGCAGCACCCACTCGAGAGCACAAAAGTACTCGATTTCGAGTACTCTTGTCGACGTCGAGTACCCGTTGAGTCCACCGTTGTAGCCGAGCTCGAGCACGTTACGAGGAGAAGAAGGTCGTACTCGATGTCGAGTAACTTGGTCGACTTCGAGTACTATCCAGAAGCTGTCCGAGCCGAGATCGAGTGTAGTCCGAGCCGAGATCGATTGTAGTCCGAGCCTTGCGGATTCCTTGCAAGCCAAGATACGTGGGATTCTATCATCAACATGTGAAGATCTATCAAGAGAAGGAAGATTTATCCACTTTAGAGATATTTCCCTTAGAGATTTATTTATTTTACATCAAAGTTTTATCTTAAGTCTTTAGATAGATCGTTTTAGATATAGATAAAGTATTCTTTCCTTGGATAGCGGAGAATGATTACTATAAATAAGGCCTTAGGGGCTGATTTTAGAGATCATCCAACAACAATCCAGTTTTAGATCCTATCCAAGCCACAAGACAATTGTGTTCCACCATATTTAGAGAAAGTTTTTGAGAGAGCTTGAAGGCCGAGAGATGTTTTTTTTGGTGAGAGCGGATTTGGCTTCGATCGGTTGTAAGCTTTGTTTTATTTCATTAATGCAATTTAGTTCCCTTTTGTTATTGATGAGTTTCTTTATGATGAAGAGCGAGTAGTCACCCAACTTCTAGGGTCGGGGTGAGCCCGACGGTAGCCATGTAAGGTAATGCGACAAAGGTACAATCTTTTGATGCGATTTCGGCTTCTATCCCTACGAGCATGATTCTTTTGCGACAGCCAAAGGTGATCCTTGTTTGTGTTATTGAAGCGAAGGTGATCTTAATGCAACTTGGATTAATTATGTGAATAAGGGTTAGTAATAATTAGGATTTATGCGAAAGCCTCTATCTTCCTACTTGTTAATGACGATAGTTATTTGATGAAAATGCATGATCTTTTATACCATTATGCATTATTTTATATGGTTATCGTTGTGGTGTTGATACCCCGATTCTGGAAGTCTTTTATATTATTGAATTTCCCACAAATTTCGTGTTCTGTCTGTCTTTCGTTTATTGTAAAAAGTTACGTTTTTATTCACTGTAGTACTCGATATCGACTGATTTCTACTCGACGTCGAGTAGTCTGGTCGACGTCGAGTAGCTTTCTCCTCGACTTTGCTTCGTTTTTGTTCTCTGTTGTTCTATTTTTCAGTTTACTCAACTGAGGTAGTCAACATTGAGTACTTTACTCGACGTCGAGGACTTCTGCTGGTCGAATTCGAGAGGATTCTGAGACTAAAAAGGTGAGCGCTGACAAGCTTTCTCGTGGATATGATCCTGAATACCCTACTACTACAGCAAGAGGGTTTCTTGTATTTTACTTGCTGGGACAAGGAGTTAGTTTGATTTTATATTTTATATTTATTTTCGTAACTAGTTTCCCTCCTACGTCAGGCTTATGATGGAAAAACGGGTTTTTTTTTCTATATCAAACTTTAAATATTGTATGCTATGCATGTGACATCTTTAAAAAAATAATGTATGCTTTTATACATTCACATGTTATTAGTTTTATATTACGAACTTTCATATACTGATTTCATTATTTATTAGATAGGTTAAAATAATCTAATTTAGCGTGTATGATGTTTATTCTTATACTATATTTAATAGAACCGATCATTTTTATGGAAATTTAAAATATTTTGTGATCTTTTAAAAATTATTCATTTTATTTTGGCAAATGTTGACCACTTAATTTGCATAGATTTATGTATTCTTTATTTTTGACAACATTTATTCAATCACAATGATAAATATTTATTTTGTAAAGAAAACTAACATATGATTATCAATGTTTTGACATTAATATAAAGTAAGGCCCTTCGTCAGGTTTTGTGCGATTGTTGCGCAGTCTGCCTCAAGAATGAGCTTCAGAATGGCCATCTTCTTAGCTAGTGACAGCCCATGGAAGGCTGCCCATGCTCTAGTCATTCTAGTTGTGCTCTTCCCACACTTGAAAGTGAAAGTTCTCAACGCGCTTCCAGCAGCATCCCTAAACACTCCTCCACCCCCAGCCTTACCCGGGTTCCCCTTCGACACTCCATCTACATTCAACTTAACCCAACCCTCCCGTGGACATTTCCGGACCAAAGGACTTCGTGGGTTGTTTCAGCTAATGCTATTCACGCGATTCACCTTGTGCTTCACATGGTAATATGTGGACACCTGCTTTCACACTCGGCAAGCCAAACCCCCAAACACTAACTCATTTATGATCTTCCATGTAAAGGCCTCGGGTTTTCAAACAATAAATTTCACATAAATAAATTAAAATGGATTTAAATCGGGTATTTCGATAAAACTCGTCCTCAACTTAATAAATCGACTTCAAAACTCTTAAAGCAGATTCTGAGGTGCATTTGAATTTTTGAGAAACGATTCCATCTCTTTACCTCGAGATTTAAAATGAACTTCGGATAGCGATATCCTTTTGGGAATTTAAAAATCTAATTGATCGAGAGATCAGGATTTGAGAATTAACCCTCGGGAACTAATTTCGGGATTCGAAATTCGCGTGTTCGGGATCAAAAATTCTCGCCCTCTTTCACCCATTCTAACAAAAAATTTCAGCCTAGATTAGAGCCTTGTATTATTTGAATTCAAATGTAACCCACAAACCCATTGTCACAAATGGTTTTCTTCCCTCCCTTTTCTACACTCCCTTGAATTGGCATGGAGTCAAGGTATGCCTTCTCCATGACCTCATCCAAACTTAGCCCTTTCCACTACAAATCTCAATAAAATCTGATCTCCCTTTGACTCATTTCAAACACCACAAAACACCAAAACCCCAAACCTTATCCCCTCTCTCTCTTGCCGTGAGAACTCAGCCCCAAGGGCTTTCTCTTTTGCTGACTACTCCACCATTTGTCACCGACCACTTGCAGCCACCGCACCAGCTGCACCACTCTCAAACACTACCAAACTCGAGCACATCTCTCTCGACCCCCTGTTTCCGTTTTCAAAAAAATCAGCCCGAGCACTCCCACCTTCATCCTCTTCCTCGCGTGAAGTTAGAGCACCTCTGAGCTCCTCCAGTCACCTCCTTTGACGTCCGACGAGCCAAGCAGCAGCTCGAGAGCTCCCCGCCGCCAAGGCCGACATCTCTTCTCCCCTGTTTTGGGTTCGAACACTCCGATAAGTTGTGCTCTTCCACTTTTCGATTAAAAACCTTGTAAAGGTCCACCTTTATGACCCCTTCTTTTGTCCCAGGCCAATCCGGTGCTGATTCACCTCTAACGAGCCTCCGAAAAAGCTTCGAAACCACATTCCCTCGGTAAGCCTTCTGCAGCCCCATCTTTTTCGTTTTTGTTTGTCTTTCCGCTTAGAAATCGAGGGGCCTTAGTAGCTTGGACTCGGGAAGGGGAGTAACCGCTATTTCATTCTAGAATGGGATTCTTCGACAGAGCTCATGAACGAGGTCAAGAGGGGAGTGGGGGAGAGAGAGCGAGAGAGAGAGAGAGAGAGGGCCAGCGGACGAGAGATAGAGGGGGGAGGGGCATAGAGCGAGAGTGTGAGTGAGGTAGAGAGAGGGAAACCCATGGGAGGCGGGAGAGACTGAGCTTCGAAGGTGAGCAGGGGAGCGACAGGAAGCGGGGAAAGGATTGACTACAACTTGTGAGGGTAGCTTGCCTTAATCCTTAGCTTTAAGTTCTCCTATCTCTTGAGCCATCTGACTCAGCAACTTCTCTTGAACATTCATCTTCTCTAGCAATAGTCTCAAAGTCTCTTCCCTGTTTGAGTCATCATGTGAAGGATTTCATTAGCGATTCTCATACTGACCCCTCCCTTGATAAGGCACTGATTGTTGCTGCTTCTGGTTCATCCTGCCATTGAAACCATTTTGATAATTTGACTTTTAAAAATTGTTACCTGTTGTAGGAGGAAATCGAGTTCAAAATATAATAAAATAAATCAAACCAGATCTTGCCCACGTAAATGATTACAAGACTCCCTCCCGTTGTAGCAAAAAGAAGTCAGGTTCGATCCTCGAGGAAGTTGGTCAGCGGATCCTACGCGGCGGAAAGATCTTACATCGAATTCGACCTCAGGGGACCATTCGATATTGACTGGTGGTAGTCGATATCGACCTGTTCTAGTCGATTTTGGGGTTCTGCAGAAGTCATGCAAATATTGACCAGAGTGCCTCGATATCGACCTAAGGGCTCGATATCGACCAGTTTGCTCAAAATCGACCTGTTCTCTGCAAAAACACAAACAAGCAGCGATCTTTCTGGATCGAAAATTAGAAGTCGATATCGACCAAGGGTTGGTCAATATCGAGTGAGTGACAGTACGTAAATAAAGAACAAAGCTTTGCAGATTTCGGAATAAACTTATGTAAAAGAAAACTTCCAAGATCGGGGTTTGCAACGACGATAACCAAACATGCATAAAGTAAGATAAATAATGATAATCATGCAATCACATCAAAGGAACAAGCTTTCGCCTTTTCCAACAATTAGACAACTTTTTCAAGAAACCCTAATTGTATCTACCAATTTTATGTTTATAATCCAAGTTGTTAACCTGAATCTCTATCAAATAGGTAATAAACATATAAAAGGTAGTGGATGATCAAAGCATAATAAAGGTCGAATCTTTACCTCAAACACGCTTGGCTATCGTCGGGCTCACCCCGACCCTAGAAGTGGGTGGACTACTCGCTCTTCATCGTAAGGAAAGACATTAATAATAAAAGAAAACTAAATTGCATTAAAATAAACCAAAGCTTACAACCGATCGAAGCCAAATTGCTCTCGCTCCTTAACTCCACTCGGCCTCCTCTCTCTCTCTCTCTCTCTCTCTCTCTCTCTCTCTCTCTCTCTCTCTCTCTCTCTCTCTCTACATCTCCTTCTCTAGAATTGAATGAATCAAAACTAGCCCCATGCGCTTTATTTATAGACCTTAATGTAACACCCCCGTCCCACATCGGATATCATAAGGATGTTGGAAGTGATTTATAAGTGATTGAAGTCCTACCCATGTCACAAGAGCTCTTCCTTTTCAGGCTCCAAGTGACGACAACGGACCTGAGAGGGCTAGGTGGCATGGGCTGGCGCCTCTTAAGACCCTGGGTCTTACATATGGTATCAGAGCCGACTCCGGGCTCGGAGGTACGCCAACAGTATGCTCGGGTACGCTCTTCCTGAAGGGCAGTCCCTTGGGCCTGACGGGGTCGTCAGTGCTTTAAGTGGGGGAGATTGTAACACCCCCGTCCCACATCGGATATCATAAGGATGTTGGGAGTGATTTATAAGTGATTGAAGCCCTACCCATGTCACAAGAGCTCTTCCTTTTCAGGCTCCAAGTGAGGACAACGGACCTGAGAGGGCTAGGTGGCATGGGCTGGCGCCTCTTAAGACCCTGGGTCTTACACTTAATCCTTGCTAATCAAGGTAAGGAATATATATCCAATATCTAAAGATATAATTCTATTAGGAAATAAATAAATCTAAACTAGGTAAAACAAGATAAATCCTAAAGGGTAATTAAATGTTCCACCCTTTGGATAAATAAAAAGATAAAAAGATAAATCTCTCAAGTCTTCATGTGCAAGGAATCTCCTCTTGGGAATATCTTCATTGGATTTTGGATAGAACTTTAAGTAGAGCTCGAAATTGACTCGGACTTGACACTGGCATTAGGTTGATATCGACCAAACTCGGTCCATATCGAGTAACCTTTTCAGCTTCACTTTCGTCACTCGAAATCGGCCACTGGGAGGAATTTCGAGTAGCTGTTTGGTCGATATCGACCAAAACTGGTCGATATTGACCTGTCTTCTTCGCTGCTGGGCATCTCGAGTCGATCTGGAGAATTTTGACCACAATCTGGTCGATATCGAGTAGGTCAGGTAGATATCGGCCACTTTCTCAGCATTCTGCTCTGTTCGTTAAACGCACTTTCCCGAGTCCTCGTTCGTCGAATTGACGCATATAAGCATGCGTTGGAAAGATCTTTTCGAGGGATACAACTCTCATGATGACATCAGAACTTGAATAAGAATGTTGAATGTCGAAAAATAGCCTTTTCGAGGGCTACAACTGCACCATTGTTAGCCTCTTCATGACTTTCCTTTAAGCTCAAAAGTGCGTCCGATTTCTGCGAAATTAAACAGAAACTAGTGTAGATTCCATAATTTGGCAAATAAGCATAAACTACATAGATTCTGTACTATTCTAACCCAAATGCATGAAATGTATACAGAAATCGATATAAAAGTCAATATAAAACATGATAAAAAACATGGACATCAAATCACCCCATACTTAAGCTTGCTTGTCCCCAAGCAATAACTTGGATGGTTATTCAGGGGAAGAATTCAAAACTCTCAACATTATAGATTCATTCTTATATGTCCCTTCAATCAATTACCATAATCGAAAAGGTACTAATGCCACAAATCCATGCATGTGCAATAAAAAACAACATCTACTCACAAAAGAAGGGTTATGCACTTATGCAAAACAATTCATAAGTGACAAAGCATTAATAATCAAGAGGACTTTAATTTAAGCTAAATAAGGAGTAGATAGGTAAAAGGCTTAAGGTGGACAATTTTTGGCAATGTGGTGCTAATAATCCGGGGAAATGGAATATTTCCAAACTTTCATACCACATTCCTTCATCATAAGAATCATCACCTTCCGCTCAATCGATCATTGCTTTTTTTCAATATTATGCTTTTACCTCTCTAACCTCAGCACTGCCTTCTCGCGCGTCGCAAACATGGGTGTCATGAATGCCCCGGATACTTAGTACTTTGGACTCCTCACCTTGTGTCTCATCTCGCTGAACTATTATCTCAGCAAGCAGGGTCAATCTACCTTTATCTTCTGAGGTGACCGGATTTTCTTTCACTCATTAAATTTTCTATATTTTTTCAATTTTCTGCCAAACTCCAAATATGATAACAAAACAAACACCATATAATAATCTCCATAATGTGACATCATTCTCAACATAGTCCCCGGATAGGAAATAAGGTAAAGAATGACAATATTTAGAAAATGTGGAGCATATATGAAATAAGGCATATAATATGGCTTTTGTGATGCAAAAGCATATGTATGGCTAGGATATAACAACATGAGCATATATGGAAAATAAAGTCCTCCATCCTCTTATCATGCAACATGTCAAAAGCAACATCAAATTTTACCTCCTTTCATGGTTTTCAAGAAAATAATGTACTTCATTGTGACTTCCCTTTACTAGGCAATTTCATGCTATATCTCTAATGAATCCAATTTTGCATCGTCGAGTTCAATTTAACTTCCATGACACTAATCTTTGAACAATTTACAAGCTTAGGGAGATGTCTCATAAAACTTTGAGTTTAGCAATTAAGCACAAAAATAAAAAATTCACCCAAAATTCACCATGTAATAGCAAAAACAATAATAAAATATAAAATAATGATAATGATAATGAGCTCTTCCCCCACACCATACTTAGAATATACAGTGTCCCCACTGTAAAAATAAAACAAAGCAAGGGTAAAGAAATGAACTCACCGAATAACGCGTTGTAGGGTCGAAATTAGGCCGCAGTAGATTGCCAGAAGTCGATATCGACTAGGTAGGGCTCGATATCGACTGCAATTTGTCAGATTCCGTTTCTGATCTGCTGGTCGAAAATGGGGATTTGGTCGATATCGACCAACTTACTCGATATCGAGTAAACTTGGTCGAAATTGATTGTCTTCATTTTCTTCGCTCCTGGTCGAAATCTACCTCAGGGGTCGATATCGAGTTGACAGGTCGATATCGACCAGGTTACTCGATTCCAGTTTTTTCGACCTGCAAAATTTGTTAGTTTTTTCCGCAAAAAAACCTTCCACATGAAGCATACAAAACCAAAAATAAAAACCAAAACCAAAACCAAAACCATAAGTTTCAAAGTCCTTAAAGAATGTTTAAAAAGTTTTATGTATATGCTCTAGACTTTAGAGTCGCTAGGCCTGATAACTCCACTCCCTTGATGAAAATCGGAAATGGTTTCAAAGGCTTTGACAGATAGCTTGTATCAAAGGCCTTGAAGCCACAACTGTGTTGATGAAACACAAAACCTGTATTATGTGCATATTATGTCCGAATATTATATGTTATTATATATATGCACTAACATTTCAGAAAGTTTTTTGAATTATATCTCCTTCCTTAAAGCTTGAAGTTGAGAAGAATCAAATCGGAAATCATGGCTTCGGAGTTTCCCTATATAGAAGATTGTAAAGATTGCCACAATATAGTAAGCCGGTTGAATCCTAGGGTTGTGGAAGAACCCTAGGCGGGGACGTAGGCCAAGTTCGTGCTGAACCTCGTAAACAATTCATTGCGTCCTTTATATATTGCTTTACCATATTTCCGCACTTGTTTCGAATGGTATAACTCTGTTGTGATTCAGGTTTTCCAGAAGAAAGAATTACATCTAATCTCAAAGGGTTTTGCAAGCGTTTCAAAAGTCTTGAGATTATCTGCGAAAAGCCGGCATACTCTATTCAACCCCCCTTCTAGAGTATCTTTATATTACTTTGTTATACATTATCGAACCTTCAATTGGTATCAGAGCCTTACTCACTGCTTTTGATCTAACAATCTTGTGAGTTTTGATCATGTCTGGTGAAGCAAGCGGAGGATTTGCATAAGGAAGGTCTACCAGTAGACCACCACTCTTTGTAGGAAACAACTTCGTCCACTGGAGATCCTTGATGAAAATGTTCATTATAGATCAAGATCTGGAACTTTGGAACATTATAGAGAATGGTCCGAAGATTCCAGAGAAAGACGGACCAAATGGAACCAAAGTTGCGAAGACTGAGGCTGAATACATCCAAGCGGATCTTGAACTCGTCTCCAAAAACTACAGGGCCATTAACTTACTATATTGTGGTCTTAGCACTGATGAGTTTAACCGTATTTCATCTTGTAGGTCAGCTAACGAGATTTGGGACAAGCTGGTTATCACCTACGAAGGAACTAGCCAAGTGAAGGACACCAAGATCAGTATCTTCCTTCAAAAGTACGAACTTTTCAAAATGAAGCCTGATGAGTCTATCAAGGCCATGTTCACACAGTTCACGGAAATCACCAACAACCTTGACTCTCTCGGGAAGACCTTTAAGAACGTTGAGAAAGTGAGGAAGATATTGAGGTGCCTCCCAAAAGACAAATGGGGCCCTAAAGTGACAGCCATATAGGGAGCCCAAGATCTCACCACTCTACCCCTCGATGACTTGCTTGGGAAGCTGATCACACATGAGATGATTCTCAATGAAGACGATGGAGAAATCCCAGCAAGCACTAAGAACTTGGCGCTCAAGTCTAAGAAGGATGAGCCCAAAGATGTGTCTGATTCTGAAGATGAGGATGACGATGAGGATGATCCTTTTGCTCTTATCACAAGAGGCCTTTCTTGAATCCTCAAAATGAAGAAGCAATTCAACAACAAGGATGGATCAGAGTCTTCTAAATTTTGAGGTAAGTCTCAATACAACAAATATGACAAGAAGACTAAACCTTTGTCTTGTTTTGAATGTGGGGAAACAGACCATCTTGTGAAAGATTGCCCTCAAAAGACGAAGAGCCAGTCCAAGAAAGGTGATAGATGGAAAAAGAAAGCCATGGTGGTAACTTGGAGCGATTCTGACACAGACTCCGATGATGAGAAGGTCAATGTCTGTCTTATGGCCTCAGGAGATGAATCTCACGATGAGAAGCTTGAGGCAACTGTAAGAGAGCTTATGGCAAGTCCAAAAGAGGTATTATTGGAATTCCTTTCTAATATGATTGCCAATGAAGAGAAGCTTATTACCCAAACTAACACTCTTATTAAGAAAACTGTGGACCAGGAAAGAACTATTGAGGACCTGTCTATGAGGGTCAAAAGTCTTAAAACTTCTTATTCAGGTCTTGACATTAAAGTCAAGACTCTTGACTAGGAGAAATCTGAACTCAAGCAAGATCTCTCCTCTCTAAGAAATGAACATCATGACTTAGAAAACGAGAAGATCTCCCTGAATAAGAAGATTCAAGACCAACAGACAACCCCCATAAGTTTTACCAAATCCAAAGGCACTATTGATAGGATGTTGGGTGAGCAACAAAGTTCTCTAAACAAAAGTGGTATTGGCTACAATCCAAGATTTTTAAAGAAGCAGCACATTACCACTTTTGTAAAGGCAAAAGGAAGCAAGACCTCTCCTATATGTCACCACTGTGCGAGAAAGGGACATGTAAAAGAGACCTGCCCCTATAGAAGAAAGGATCCATATATCATTCGCAATACATTTCCTGTTCACTTTAGAAAAGAACGGATAACGCAAGTTTGGGTCCCAAAAGGCACTATTTTACCAAATATGGTTTATCCCAATAATGGATCTAAATTTGCTTATTGGTCTAGCCACAAAGGCTGATGTTTGTCTTGCAGGAAATCACCAAGGTTAAAGAGCAAAAATGGATTATTGATAGTGGATGCTCGAGACATATGAGTGGGAAGAGTTCTCTGTTTCATGATCTAAAGAAGCAATCCACTGGAACAATCACTCTTGGTGCCAAAAGAAAGTGTGACATCATTGGTATTGGTAGTGTTGGGAGTGATCCTAACCATAGTATTAAAAATGTCTATCTTGTTAATGGTTTGAAGTATAATTTGCTTAGTGTTTCTCAACTATGTGATAGTGGCAATAATGTTGGATTTAACAAGAAAAGATGTCTAGTGCGCAGAGAAGATACAGGTGAAATAGTTCTAACTGCCTATCGTTATAACAACATCTACGCTGTGAATGCTGAGCAAGTGGCACAAGGAAGCTTAACCTGTCTAAAGGCTTTGATGGACGATCCAAAGCTCTGGCACAGGAGACTCGGTCATGTAAGCCCACATACACTACAGAAGCTTGTGTCCAAAGGGCTTGTAAGAGGACTACCTGAGATGGACTTCAAAGGTATTGATATGTGCAAAGCATGCACACGAGGTAAACAAACACGTAGCTCTTTCAAACCCAAAAAGGTTGTAAGTTCTTCTAGACCCCCTGAACTTTTACATATGGATTTATGTGGTCCTATGCGAGTCAAATCTCCCTATGGTAAAAAGTACATCCTTGTTGTTGTTGTTGATGATTTTTCTAGATATACTTGGGTTGCATTTTTAAAAGAAAAATCAGAGGCCTTATTTGAGTTTTCAAAACTTTGTAAGGAGTTGCAAACTTTAAGAAACGAGCCCATAGTGTCAATTCGAAGTGATCATGGTAGGGAGTTTGATCAACTTCAGTTTGATTTGTTTTGTGCTAAATATGGCATCTCCCATTACTTTTCTTCTCCTAGGACACCTCAACAAAATGGGGTTGTGGAACAAATGAACCGCACACTAGAGGACATGGTCAGGACTATGCTTTTAGAAAATGCATTACCTAAAACCTATTGGGCTGAAGCTGTTAACACAGCTAACTATATTTTGAATCGTTGTCTTATTCGTTCCATCTTAAAGAAAACTCCTTATGAACTTTTTAAGTCCGCAAACCACTTATATCATGTTTTAAACCCTTTGGATGTACTTGTTTTGTTCATAACAATGGAAAAGATAACCTTGGGAAATTTTATGCTCGTAGTGATGAAGGTATATTTCTTGGCTACTCCACAAGTAGCAAAGCTTATAGGATCTTCAACAAAAGGACCAAGTTAGTTGAGGAAAGTATACATGTTATATTTGATGAATGCAATGACGGTTCTTTGAGTGAAAGTGTTACAGATTTAGATCTTAACATCTATACAGAGAATGAGGATGGTGAGGATGCTACTATCAAGAACACAGAGAAGATGAACATGCAGGATCAGATTCTCAACACTGAAGAATTGGCCCAAGGTGTTGAAGATTCGTCCAAAGCCCTTGGTGACCAATCCAAAAGTGTTGAAACGTTAGAAACTGTTGTAGTTGAACCAAACAGATCCATGGAGTCAGATGTACCACAAATCAATCCTGCTGGTGTGACAAATCAAGGAGCTGACACTAGCAAAAGAAAATTCAAATACTCCTCATCACACTCATTAAAGGATATCATCTCTGACCCTATATCTAGTGTTCAAACTCGTTCTAAACTTAAATATCTTTGTACTTTTCACGCGTTTGTCTCTCTTATAGAACCAAAGAAGGTAGATGAGGCCCTTCAAGAGCTAGACTGGATCATTGCCATAAAAAGTGAGCTTAACGAATTTGAAATGAACAAAGTCTAGACCTTGAAGCCTAGGCCAAAGTATCAATCAGTCATTGACACACGTTGGGTATTTTCGAACAAGCTAGATGAGAATGGTAAGATCGTGAGGAACAAAGCAAGGCTTGTTGCTCAAGACTACAATCAAGAGGAAGGTATTGACTACGAGGAGACTTTTGCTCCCGTAGCCAGGCTTGAAGCCATTACCATATTAATAGCATTGCATCTTTTATGGGCATAAAGTTATATCAAATGGATGTCAAGTGTGCTTTTCTTAATGGTTTCTTAGAGGAAGAAGTCTATGTGGCTCAACCCCCAGGTTTTGAAAGTTCGGAATTTCCTAATCATGTTTACAAACTAGACAAAGCGTTGTATGGTTTGAAACAAACCCCAAGAGCTTGGTATGAGCGCTTTTCAAAATATCTTTTAGAAAATGATTTTAAAAGGGGGCTGATCGACAAGACTCTTTTTATCAAAACCAAAGGAAAGGACATTTTGGTTATTCAAATATATGCTGATGATATATTGTTTGGAGCTACTAACACATCTTTGTGCAAGGAATTTTCTGACATTATGTGCAGTGAATTTGAGATGAGCTTGATGGGTGAACTCAACTTCTTTTTGGGATTACAAGTTCATTAATCTAAGAAAGGGATCTTTGTCAACCTAAGCAAGTACACTAAGGATCTCTTGAAGAAGTTCAACATGGATCAATCCAAAGCAGCCAAGACACCCATGAGCTCAACCTTGTCTCTAGATCAAGACAAGACTGGAAAGAGTGTCAATCAAAAGGAGTGTCGAGGGATGATTGGATCTTTATTATATCTTACGGCTAGTAGACTTGACATCATGTTTAGTGTTTGCATGTGTGCTAGGTTTCAAGCTGACCCTAAAGAATCTCACCTCGTGGCTGTGAAGAGGATCTTTCGATATCTCAATGGCACTAAGATGATTGGCTTATGGTACCCAAAGCAAAGAGATTTTACATTAATCGGGTATTCTGATGCAGATTTTCCAGGCTATAAGGTGGATAGGAAGAGCATGTCGGGTTGTTGCCAATTCACATGAGCATCCTTGATCAGTTGGCACTCAAAGAAACAAAACTCAGTTGCTCTATCCACTGCCGAAGCCGAATACATAGCAGCTGGAGCATGTTGCTCCCAAATCCTTTGGATAGCTCAACAAATGAGAGATCTTGGCATCAACCTCAAAGGCATTCCCATTAAGTGTGACAATACAAGTGCCATATCTATCACAAAGAATCCTGTTCAGCATTCAAGGACCAAACATATTGATGTAAGGCATCATTTCATTAGAGACCATGTCGAAAAAGGTGATGAGTCCATATCCTTTATTTCAACTGATTATCAATGGGCTGACATCTTTACTAAGCCTTTGGCAGAGGACAGGTTCACCTTCATTAGACGTGATAACGGAATGCTTAACAGGGATGCACTTTCGTAGGGGGAGCTTTCCCGTTACGAAAGATAAATTCTACTCAGTGTCAAGACCTTTGAGAATTATGTCAAAGTTTGTGAGCTGAATGGTAGAGCACATATAACGGATCATATATTTGGTTAATATCTTATTAGATATTTGATCAAATATAGCTTTTATATTTTTTTAAACCTCTTTATGTTGTACACATTTTATTTTCCAAAAAATTCTTATATCCGAGTTCACTTATTTATGGAAAATATATTTTCGGATATACTTATTTTTGAAATTGAAGTGTGACAAGATGGTTTGAATTTTGAATTGGTTTTGGAAATCAAATCTTTTCAAAATGGCAGTGTGATGATTACTATCCTTGGAACCCTAAACCCGTCCCATCAACTTAACCCTCTCACTCTTTTTAAACCTCACACTTTACCCTAACTATTCCTCACCTCTCTAGAATTACCTAAACCCTCTCTTAAACTTCTTCTTCAACCTTTTTCTGGAAGCTTAGCCGAATCTCATCCATGGCACCCAAATCCAAGAAGACCTCCATACCCAAACGCCTTGGCGCTACCCCCAAAAGACGCCAGGCCATTGTTACTTCCCTTCAACCCGAACCTACTCCTCAAGCTATTGTCCCAGCTACCGTCCCGAGCACCATCCCTGAGAGCACCATTGCTGAAATCAAGCGGTCCCTGAAGCGCCCGACGAAGAAATCTCTCAGTGCCAAGCAAAAGGGGAAAAGGAAAATCATTGCTGAGGAAGAGGAGGATCTTGATGAGATTCTAGAACGAGATGCTGCAAAGGAGGCCGAGGAAGAGGCCCAAAGAAAGAAAAAGGCCGAGGAAGAGGCTGAGCAAGCAAGGAAAAGAGCCGAGGAAGAGGCTGAGAAAGCTAGAAAAGAGGCCGAGGAAGAGGCCCGAAGAGCTGCAGAGAAGGAGGTTCCCACTGAAGAGGAAGAAGGGGAGGAGGACGACGAGGAGGGGGCTGAGGGAGATGATGCTGAAGGGTCCACTGAGGACTCGGGGTCCGAGGATGAAGAGGAAGAGGAGCCAGAACCTGTTCCCTCTCTTACTCCTCCTCCTCCTCCCCCGTCTCCGAAGAAGCGCAAAGCCCCTACAGCAAAGCCTCCATCTCCCAAGCGCATAAGGAAAGGCACTCTCAGAAGCCTTGACGCGCCTGTCAAGAGGACTGCTCCCACAAACGCTCGCAGGAAGAACGCCAATCCGCCTGCACTTATCCAGGTAAACCAATCCCTGCCCTCCTCCTAGTTTGAGAATGCTGAGATGACTGGAAAGTGGGTAGATGAGTTTAGAACTCGTAAGATATGTTGTTCTGATTTCATTGATCTTGAGTTTTTGGAAGCTTTGAACCTACCTTGCATCTCTCTCCTCAAACAAACCTCTGACTGGAGCCTTCTAAACCTTGAATCTGTCTACTCTCCTCAACTCACCCGTCTGTTTTACATAAACCTAAAAGCCAAACACAATTCTGATGGTTGATCTTTGGAATCAGTCGTCAAGGGAGTTCGAATCACCTTCAACTCCATTGAATTCGCTGATCTCCTTGGCCTTCCTAGACCTTGTCCACCCTTTCCTGAAAACCCCACCAAAGAACATTGCGTTGCTCTTGCCCGATCCAAATACCTGCTCCCCGAAGCATCCAACAGCACCACAAAACAGCTTACCCACTCGTCCCTTACTCTCGAGGCAAAAATCATCTTCAACATCATTGTGAGATGCCTCTTACCCCGAATCAACTCTGGATCCCTCCTAACCAACAACGCTATGGTCCTTCTATACCGAATTTTGAATGGCCATGATCTTGATCTGGCCAATACCATCCTAGGATCCATGGCTCACATCCGCAAAGCCAGAAAAGGAACTCCCCTCCCCTTCGCCAACCTTCTGACCCATATCTTCAAAGCTTCTGAAATCGATTTCAAAAATGAAGAACAACAGCATCATATGGGTAAATTCGACTCCAAGAGCTTTGAGAAGATTGGCATCACTCAGTCCCCCCAAGGGACTTGGAGTCTTGCCTCTCCCTCAAAGACTCTTCCCACTGCCTCTGCCATTGATGAGCGCATGGACAACCTGGAGTTGCGCTTGGAGGAAGTTCGCCTGGACATCAAGGAGCTGCATAGAGAGTTTTCACTGGAGATGAGCGGGGTGTCTAAGCTGTTGCACGAGCTGAGGTTGCTGTTCACGGATGGTGCTCCGGATGATGAATCTTAAACCCTACCCTACCCTAACCCTTATTTTGAACACTGCTGGTTTTGGATACTGCTTTAACACTTTTGGTGACTGTTTTACCCTCCTCCCTTTGTTGAAAGACAAAAAGGGGGAGATGATCTGATGATGGTTTAGACTTTAAAACTGCTGTGAACCAAGGGTCTTGGAAGACCTTGTTTTGTTTTTGTTGGATGTTTCTCTTTGGCTTTGAAAACTTATGATCCAACATTCGTCTAACCCATGCAGGTACTTAGTCCGATTTTGCTTATGATATATTTGTTTGACTAAGTTACAGGGATGCACAGGTTTTGTCTTTCATCAAGGGGGAGATTGAGAACTCCACTCCCTTGATGAAAATCAGAAATGGTTTCAAAGGCTTTGACAGATAGCTTGTGTCAAAGGTCTTGAAGCCACAGCTGTGTTGATGAAACACAAAACCTGTATTATGTGCATATTATGTCCGAATATTATTATATGTTATTATATGCTCCCAGATATTATTATATATATGCAATAACATTTCAGGAAGTTTTTTGAATTATATCTTCTTCCTTAAAGCTTGAAGTTGAGAAGAATCAAATCGGAAATCATGGCTTCGGAGTTTCCCTATATAGAAGATTGTAAAGATTGCCATGATCAGCCTAGCTGTTGAAGGGAAGATCCTTCTTTGTTAGAGGCGCCGATTTGTTCAATATAAAGGAAAGGAAGAAGGGAAGACAGATACACATTCGCTGAACACAAGCTTTCATTCGCTCTCAAGCCTTCAAGTTAAATCTGTCTTCTTCGTGTGCTCTCTGCTAGTCCTTAAGAGTAGTTTATTTTATTTCAAAGCATTTGAGAGTTACACAGTGAGCTTATAGGATATATTTCGAGTGAGTGTTATACTCGAGAGTTTGTAACTCAGGAAGTGAACACTAAGCGATTGATTCACGAAGTGTAAGAGGATTGTACTAGATAGCTGAGAGAGGTGGGGCTCTTCTAGATTGGTCTAGGACTCCAAGGGAACGTGAGTTGACTAGATTGCAATTGTATAGGAGAGAGGCTTCTCGGTGAGCTATTAGGATCCTAAGTCTTGTGAATCAATAAAAGCCGGTTGAATCCTAGGGTTGTGGAAGAACCCTATGCGGGGACGTAGGCCAACTTCGTGTCGAACCTCGTAAATAATTCATTGTGTCCTTTACATATTGCTTTACCATATTTCCGCACTTGTTTCGAATTGTATAACTCTGTTGTGATTCAGGTTTTCCAGAAGAAAGAATTACATCTAATCTCAAAGGGTTTTGCAAGCGTTTCAAAAGTCTTGAGATTATCTGCGAAAAGCCGGCATACTCTATTCAACCCCCCTTCTAGAGTATCTTTATATTTACTTTGTTATACATTATCGAACCTTCAAGGCTGACTTCTCCGCTTGTGCTTAGGGACCGTCAATGTGGGGCCCTCTTGTGCTGGCCCTTCTCCTGGATCATCTAGGTCCTTATTATAGTATGCAAGGTCCGCTGATAGGTTGTTGTTCGCATAGAATCCCTTGCCTTCCTTCTTCTTCTTTCTAGTCCTTATCCTGCGCAAGTTAGTTCTCCACGGGGCCTTGTCTCCTCTAAAAATCTTATTTTTATTGATGGATGGAGGAGAAGTAGGGATTTTACCTAAACTTACCTTTTCGTGCCCAAAACAGAAATCGTTGGGCATAGGGTCAGTCGACGTCGAGTACAGGGACCCCATACTTAGGCTCTTGGCAAGTCTGCAGCTCACCCCCGTGTTCGCCTATGCTCTTCACCTCCAGCCATGAAATTTCCTCCTTTGTAGGACCAAAAGAGAAATCTATGACCTCATCGCCTATCGTGAAGGTGAGCAATTGCTTCCTGACACTGTTCTTGGCATCTGCAGTAGCTAAAAAAGGTATACCAAGAATAATAGGGCAAGTAGGATCTTTCGCACAATCTATAACAAGGAAATCAGCGGGAATATAGAACTTACCAACCTGGACAAGGACATTATCAACCATACTTGTAGGGATGATCACTGTATTGTTTTCCATGTATAGTTTGGCATCCACAGGCTCTATTGATCCTATCTTTACCTTTTGCCAAATTGATAGGGGCATGATGCTCACACTTGCACCTAGATCACACAATGCCTCATATTTAAATTGTCCAAATCCCACAGTAATAGAAAACTTACCAGGGTCAGGTCTCTTCTCAGGGAAATCCATCCTTTTGCAGTCGCTGGCAATTTCTGTGATTGATCGCTTGTTGCTAAGAATTTCCTTGAGGAACTTGACATATGCAGGCATCTCCTGAAGAGCTTCTATAAAAGGAATTGAAACATTTAGTTCTTGAAGCATCTTAACAAAGCGTTTAAACCTATCTATAGTGGGATCTTTTAGCGCCTTGGAAGGGAAAGGGAGCGTCTTCTTTGGTTTTCGAGCGGAATCAGCTGTCGGAGTTGCTGCAGATGGGTCAATATCGACTGGAGGCTCCTCGATATCGACCTCCTGTTGGTCGATATCGACCTGATGTTGGTCGATTTTGGCTGCTGGGGTCAGAATTGAGGAAGCTGGTGTCGCTGGGTCAATATCGACCAGAGTCTGGTCGATATCGACCAGTCCTTGGTCGATATCGACATGTTTTCCAGTGCCTTCGTTTGCTCCTCCATCCTCTGGTTCGTGCAGTTCACGACCGCTCTTGAGCTTTACAGTAGCGACGTGTCCAGATTGCCCCTTAGGATTGGGATCTGTGTGCCCAGGGAGCTTTCCGGCTGGTCTTGGGATCTGTTGCGCGAGTTGACCCATTTGGGTCTCCATGTTCTTCTTCCAGATATCCATCTCCCCAAGTCGTGTGTTGAGGTCATGGAGTTGAGTCTGGATGGCGCTTGTAGACTGCTGCTGTTGTGCTTGGTTTCTCCTCATCTCATCGAGGATCATCTGTAGATCATCCTTCTGCTGAGCCCTCTCTGGATGTCCTGGAGCTCTGTATAGTGGGGGGTTCCTAGAGGCACCTTGGGTCCACTGTGGTTGGTGAAACCTTTGATCCCCCATATAGCGATTAGGACCCCCTGCATAAGCTACCTCCTCGTGAGTTTATGCCATCCTGACTTGCTCTGTATGTGGCACTCTGGAGTGGTGTGCCGCTGTGAGCCACATTCAATGCAGGGTTGGTTGACAGAAAGAAACTTGACTTGCTTGAGGAGCTTGCGATTCTGATCTCTGTAGTACTGCTCCTTGACATCTGGATCAATCTCTTTAGAAGGCTCATAGAGGGGCATGGATGGGGCTGGCCTTGCATAATTGTTTTTGTCTTCATCATAATTTGTAGGAGCCCCATAAGTATTGTGGAAGTTGATCAGCCTTTCGATTGTAGCCCATGCCTCTGCTGGTGTCTGTGTGAGGTACTCATATTGAGTGAATTGATTGAACCTTTCCTCGGCGGCCAGATCAAGAGAATTGTAGAAAATCTCCTGAATGACGTATGGTGGTTGCCCATGAGTGGGGCAGGATCGCAGCAGATCCTTGTATCGATCCCACGCTCGTGCTAGCGGTTCCCTAGGCTTTTGTTTGTAAGCAGTGATCTTCTGTCTGATGAGCACTGTTTTGGCGGGAGAAAAGAACTTGTTGAGGAACGCATTCCTAACCTCTGTCCATGTTGTTAGGGATCGTGCTGGAAGTCCTTCTAGCCACTTCAATGTTGGACCGGCAAGAGACCAACAAAAAGCTTTCATCTTGACATATTCCAGAGTAGTACCTTCAGCAAGAGTTTGGCACATGTCAGAAAAATTCGTAATATGTTCAAGAGGGCATTCGTTAAACCTTCCGTAAAAAGCATTATTTTTAATTTCAATAAGGAAGGCAATGCGAATCTCAAAATTAATAGGAGGGATTAGAATAGCCGATTCAGGCACGACAAGAGTCGGGTGCATGTAATCCTTAGCAGTGGTAGGGTATTAGGCAAGCTCAGCCTCTACCTGCCTCCTACGTTCAGCTTCCTGCTCCGTGTGTGCTCTCTCAGTGGTGAGAGCAGCATTGTTGGTTTCTAGTTCCCTCCGAAGCCTCTCAATCATTTGGGCTTGTGTTTCTACTTCCGCCATGATCCTTTTCAATCTAGAGTGGATGTGTATAAGGCGTTCCGGATCGTCTAAGGCGTCAAACTCAGGTGGTTGACCCGAACGGCGCATACACCTACAAAGTAACTCAAGGAAAACGTGAGATCTAACTACCTAAGGTGCGAATGATTACTTCCCCGGCAACGGCGCCAATTTGTCGCTAGAAGAAATCGAGTTCAAAATATAATAAAATAAATCAAACCAGATCTTGCCCACGCAAATGATTGCAAGACTACCTCCCGTTGTAGCAAAAGGAAGTCAGGTTCGATCATCGAGGAAGCTGGTCAGCGGATCCTAGGCAACGGAAAGATCTTACGTCGAATTCGACCTCAGGGGACCACTCGATATCAACTGGTGGTAGTCGATATCGACCTGTTCTAGTCGATTTTGGGGTTCTGTAGAAGTCAGGAAAATATCGACTAGAGTGCCTCGATATCGACCTAAGGGCTCGATATCGACCAGTTTGCTCAAAATCGACCTGTTCTCTGCAGAAAAACAAACAAGCAGCAATCTTTCTGGATCGAAAATTAGAAGTCGATATCGACCAAGGGTTGGTCAATATCGAGTGAGTGACAGTACGTAAATAAAGAACAAAGCTTTGCAGATTTCGGAATAAACTTATGTAAAAGAAAACTTTCAAGATCGAGGTTTGCAACGACGATAACCAAACATGCATAAAGTAAGATAAATAACGATAATCATGCAATCACATCAAAGGAACAAGCTTTCGCCTTTTCCAACAATTAGACAACTTTCTCAAGAAACCCTAATTGTATCTACCAATTTTATGTTTATAATCCAAGTTGTTAACCTGAATCTCAATTAAATAGGTAATAAACATATAAAAGGTAGTGGATGATCAAAGCATAATAAAGGTCGAATCTTTACCTCAAACACGCTTGGCTATCGTCGGGCTCACCCCGACCCTAGAAGTGGGTGGACTACTCGCTCTTCATCGTAAGGAAAGACATTAATAATAAAAGAAAACTAAATTTCATTAAAATAAACCAAAGCTTACAACCGATCGAAGCTAAATTGCTCTCGCTCCTTAACTCCACTCGGCCTCCTCTCTCTCTCTCTCTCTCTCTCTCTCTCTCTCTCTCTCTCTCTCTAGAATTGAATGAATGAAAACTAGCCCCATGGGCTTTATTTATAGACCTTAATCCTTGCTAATCAAGGTAAGGAATATATATCCTATATCTAAAGATATAATTCTATTAGAAAATAAATAAATCTAAATTGGATAAAACAAGATAAATCCTAAAGGGTAATTAAATGTTCCACCCTTAGAATAAATAAAAAGATAAAAAGATAAATCTCTCAAGTCTTCATGTGCAAGGAATCTCCTCTTGGGAATATCTCCATTGGATTTTGGATAGAACTTTGAGTTGAGCTCGAAATTGACTTGGACTCGACACTGGCATTACGTCGATATCGACCAAAGTCGGTCGATATCGAGTCACCTTCTCAGCTTCACTTCCGTCACTCGAAATCAGCCACTAGGAGGAATTTCGAGTAGCTGTTTGGTCGATATCGACCTGTCTTCTTCTCTGTTGGGCATCTCGAGTCGATCTGGAGAATTTCGACCACAATCTGGTCGATATCGAGTAGGTCAGGTCGATATCGACCACTTTCTCAACATTCTGCTCCGTTCTTTAAACGCACTTTCCCGAGTCTTCGTTCGTCGGATTGATGCATATAAGCATGCGTTGGAAAGCTTTTTTCGAGGCTACAACTCTCATGAAGACATCAGAACTTGAATCAGAATGATGAATGCCGAAAAATGGCCTTTTCTCCAGATGCACCATTCTTAGCCTCATGACTTTCCTTTAAGCTCAAAAGTGCGTCCGATTTCTGCGAAATTAAACAGAAACTAGTGTAGATTCCATAATTTGGCAAATAAGCATAAACTACATAGATTATGTACTATTCTAACCTAAATGCATGAAATGTATACAGAAATCGATATAAAAGTCAATATAAAACATGACACAAAACATGGACATCATTACCAATGTTTTGGTGAGGTCCTTAGTCTATAGCATTGGCATCAACAACTCCTTGAATGAGCGTGCATCGATCATTGGGATGAGTTGAGTCTTCGCAGACTCCACATTGTCTAGGTTGTTGTGTCTGATTCATCTACAGAGCCATATTCTTGACAATTTTAGCGAGCTTGTCAATTTCATTGTTGCGCCTACCTCCAGAGTTATCTAATATGTGGACTTCTCTGACGCCTTGATGTTTTCCATACTGCTGCGAAGCATTGACTAAGTCCTCAAAAATTTGCATTGCCTCCCAGGTGTCTTGTCTAAGACATCTCCTCCACTCGTAGCGTTAATCACATTGCGCTCGCGATCAAGTAAGCCTTCATAGAGATAAAGGACTAGATCTTCCTCTGGTATGCCATGTTGCGGGCAACTTCCCTTGAGTTTATTGAACCTGTCAACATACTCATAAAGGCTTTTCGTAGGAGATTGCTCTATGCTTGAGAACTCCTTCTTGAGTTTGCTCAGGCGAGTGCCATGGAAATATTTATGGATGAAAGCTTTCTTCAATCCTACCCAAGTGGTAACACTCTATACATGTAGGTAATAGAGCCAATCACTTACTACATCCTTCAGAGTGAAACGAAACACTCTGAGAATAATTTGATCGTCAGTCATACCTTGAGGTCTCTGTCGTAGATATGGTGAACTTTGCGAGATGTTTGTTGAGCTCTTCTCTAGCCATTCCATGAAAAACTAGCAAAATAGTAGACCAGTTAGACTTATACTCAAATTTTGACCCCTTCGGGAGAGCAGGGAGCCTGATCACAAGCGGTTGCGATGTCAAACCAGGCTTCTTTAAATTTCTCAGGGTCCTCCTTGGAGATGCCTCAACATTTTCATCATCTTGATTGTTATCGTTATCAATCTCTTTTCCTTTTTCTTCTTGGTTGAACTCAAGTTTTCTTCTCGCCTTAGAAAAGGATCTTTCAATCTCTAGATCAAAAGGAAAAGTAGATGAATTAGTAGCACGGGTATGGACCATGCAGAGTAGTCAACGCCCAAGTTAACAATAATAACACAAACAAAACTAAATAATCTCCTTGGAAACGACGCCAAGATTTGACGGGCGTGAAACAATCGTTGATCCTGTCAAATAAAATATTTATAACAGTAACTAGCAAACTAGTATAGTGAGCAAGCAAGGGGTCGAACCCACAGAGAGATCCTGCTTTGAATGTATTCTTATGCTAACTAAAGCAAATAAATAACAAGATTGAGAGAAATAAAGTAATGCAATTTAAATAAAGAATGAAATGATTGTGAATTTGTTACCAATAAGATGGAAGCGCTTCACCTGCAATCCTCAATAATTGTTAGTATTCAAGATCCTTGTTCTGATTTCTTTGTTATTCTAATGTAATGCAATTGATATTTGAGTTATTTCGACTTTGGTTTAATTAGCCTAACACCCCTTACTGGCATGTCAATCCCTTACACAAATTCCCAAAGTCTTAGCAGTTTGATAGTACCAACCCTCATAAGCAAACTAGTATGATGTCAATGACTGTTACCCCTTCAACCCTAATCCTCTTAGGAACTGATATTTAACTAAGTTTTACTACCCTGCACAAACAATTAATGCTTTCAAGGAACCAATGTCGTGTGCTTGCTACTATGTTTTAACTATTCTAACGAAATCATTAAAGCCTAGCATGAATGCAAATTCTGCCGAGTTGATCAATCAAGAGAGAATATATGCAATCAAAAATATGAGCACAAAGGTAATGAAATGAATAAGGAATGACAATAGAAACCAAAACCTCACAATTCAACCAAACATGTCTTCAAATCGCAGGAAAAACAATGAGTTTAGTTACTCATACTCTAATGAATGATTGAATAATAGAATAGATGATGAAAAGATGTCTCTAAATCTAATACTAGTCGGCCTATATAGAGTATAAGTCAGCCTTCTAAAATCCCAGAAAATAATATAATAATAAACTAATAAAACTGCTTCGGATAAAATCGGCGTTTCTTGAAACTGTCTGACCGGCGAGCGCCGGTGAAATAATGGCAGGCGTCATTCTTCTGTGTGTTTCTGATTTCTTCTTTTGTTCTCGATTCTCTTCCCCTTAGCTTCCTTTATGATCCTTCATTTCCTCTCTTAATCACAAAATCAGCCTCTTCTAGCCATCCTTAGCCCCTCTCTAAGTTCGGATTGTAAAACTGCACAACAAATTAACACAAAATAGCGTGGATTCCAAACTCGAATGTCCAAATGGATAAAAATGCAAATTAACTGTAAACCATGCAAGAAACCTACTCTAAATGTATCTGAACCTATCTATAATGCATATCTAAAATATGCATTATTCCCCACTCGGCCTTCATTGCATCTAGGTGTCGATGGTTCGTTTGCTGCGATCCAGACCTGATGAGGCACTTGGCTTGACTGCAGAACCTACTATGAATAACCTTTATATATGCTATTTTTTTAGTGTCATGCCCTCTATGTTCCTCAACACATGCTATTCGCATAAAATATGTTTCGCATCAGGGAAAACATTCTCTAATGCCTTCCTAAGACCTAGCTCCCTATCAGTGACTATCGTCGTCAGAACATTTTCGCAGACTCCTTTCACTTGTTGCAAGACCCAAGTGTATGTGCCTGAATCTTCCCTTGCCATCAATACACAACCCAAGTGAAATGAACTTAATGTGCTCGTTACACCAATTATCTCCATCAATGCCTTTCGGGCATGTGGCACAATTTTTTTCATCAACTAAATATAAAGTAAGGTGAAGAAATAAATTAATTTAATGTGTTAAAAGATAATATAAAAACTAAGAAGAAGCATACTTATTTGTGCCATATGTTGTGTCCAGCAACAACACATATGAAAACATCTTCCACGAGTTTATAGAATCTAGGTGGAAAAAGGCAAGATCTCCAATACAACCCTTAGAGTCTCATCTGTATTGGAATAAATATCCCTTCTTAATAACCAGCTCCAATAAGAGATATTGAGTCAGTGTTCGATCACCTAACAAATTCTTCCTCATTCGAGCTCGTCCCCCATATATTTGTCTACTCATCGTCACATTCGTTGTCACATCATGGTGCAATAGAAAGGCAGGGTACTATTCTTTTGCTAAGCTTTACCATGTCTTCTGAATGAAGGGGCGGGAAGTGGATTAGGGAGAAATGCTTTAGGGTAAGCTGCAGAATAGGAAATGGGCTTTCATAACTTGGCTTGCGGTTAGGAAAAGGCTACAAACAGGCAACAAGGTGCAGCATTGGATGGGTGACGGAGTAGCTAACTGCCCACTTTGTCACAATGACGTCGAGACGGAGGCACACTTTTGATTTGAATGCCCAGTCATCGGAGAGGTTCAGTAGACTATATGGGACTGGGCGGGCATCACCTGCCGTTTCAGGTCCATTGATGAGTGGCTGAGTTGGTTTAGCCGTGAGCCGAAGCGGGTCTAGAACACAAAGCAATTCCAAGTAAAGCTTATTGCATTCCAAGCTCTCATCTACTTTACTTGGGTCTCTCGGAATAAGCATGTCTTCAACAACGAACCTTTTGAAGTGCCCAGATGTGTAGCTCTCATAATTGCGAGTTGTCGATCCTGTATTGCCTTGTTGCGTCCGACTACTACACACAGGGGGATCCGGGCTCGGTCGGGTGCTCGTTGATTGGTTGATTGTTTATATTTGATAGGGTGTTTGTTGTACCGGATGTTCATTAGCCGGATTGGATGTAGTTGGGGAAGTTATGGAGGGGATAGCATTAGTAGGTTGGGCCTAACAGTTTTCTAGCAGATTTCTTTTGTGCAGATAGGAGAGATTGGGGGTATAGAGGGGGTTCTTTTGTGGGGGATTGGTTAGTCCCTTTGTATGGCTAACCCCCCCTTAGTTTGGGGTCACCTTTCTTTTATGTGTACTTTACATGGTTTGGTTTTCATACGAAAAGCTATATATTTACCGTTTCAGATCATGGTGCAATTTAGTGAATACATCTTTTGGCCTTGATTCTGCTTTAGTGCCGCTTTGGGTACCAACCAATTCTTTCGACTTCAATCCTTCGATGAATGAATGACCAATCAACTTAGGTGGATGGTTGTGATTGTGAACATCATCGATCACATCGACCTTCCAACAACCCTTTGGATAATCTCGACCACTCAACTCGACTGGCCATCGATTTTTTTTTTGTTCGCGTATCGAGCTTGACACTTTCTTCGTCACTATTACCATCCACAACTTTGCGCCCTTCTTGATAGACTACGTAATGTACACGTGTTAAAATAATTATCCCAAATCTTGCATCAGAGCTACTCCATGACTTACAAGTCGTAATTACAAAATTTGTTCTACTTGTTCACTTACATGCCCAATTTCTCAATGAATTCATATCGAGCCACACTCTTTCAGTTGAAAAACTACGGTGTTATCACTTCCTTCATTTATGTCATCACACATCTACGCAATATAAAAACATCAAGAACTAAACAATATATATCAATTTCATTTATATAACTTCATTGCTAAAAATATAAATCCTGATTATGTGAATTAAATAAATCATTCAATATCGGATAAATCATGATTTCATTTAACATAAGATTTTATATCATACAACTCACAATTTTATCTAATCTAAGAATTCAATATCAGATAAATCACGATTTTATCTAACATAAGATTCTATATCATACAAATCATGATTTTATCTAAACTACGATTCAATATCGGATAAATCATGATTTCATCTAATCTAGGATTCCATATCATGCTATATACTTCCTCCGTTCACTTTTATTTGTCTTTTTACTATTCATACACGATTTTTAAGGTGATAAAAACTATATAAAATATTTATTTTTTTAATAATATCCTACTTATTACTAAAAAGTATGAAACTATATAAAATATAGTTTTTATTGTCATAAGAAAACGTACATAAATAATAAACGACAAATAAAAGTAAACGGATGGAGTATATGCGAAAAAAAATTACTAAATTTTATTGTATAAATTTTTGTAATAAAGTATAAAGTATCATATTAATATTACAGTTTTCTTTTAATATTTTTTTAAAAAAACTTTCTTCATTAATAATTTTTTTTTTCCCGAAGCCTTTAGAAAACCCCGTGGCCCCCACTAATCCAAGCTAAGGTGGGCGAACCAAGTTACCAAGATAAACCCTAGAGCTGGATGCTGTGAGCGGAGTCCGAACCCGAAAGGGAAACAAGAGCGCCCCTCAATTCGTCCGGTTCGTTCGTTAGGTAATGCCGTAATGAAGAGAGGGCGATGGACGGTTCAAAGGAAATAGAAAGTAGTAAAAAAAAAACAGAAAGAAAGAAAAATAAAGGTGGATGCGTTTGTGTCAGTTATACAAATCAGTGCAGCTGTGATGTGACGCGTGTACCGGTTTACAGCTGTATCCCAACCAACCGCTTACTTGGAAATTTCAAATTAAATCAAACCTCCCCACCCTACCTTTTTGCCCTTTTTTTTTAATGTTTTTTTCATTTTAATAAATAAAGAATAAAGAGAACCTGCCCATAACTCCCCCATTGTTACCGGCTTCACCCGTCCTCCCTTATCCTCTTTCCGTTACTCTCCCAACCCCAACCCCAACCCCAACCCCAGTATTTATCCACACTCCTCTTCCATCCCGGCACTCATTCCTCAAATTAAAACCAACCCCCACCCGAAACGACGCCGTTTCAATGGCGACGATGAACAGGAAAGAGGTGGATCGGATCAAGGGGCCTTGGAGCCCTGAGGAGGACGGCGCCCTCACCAATTTGGTCCAGAAACATGGGGCCCGCAACTGGTCGCTTATCAGCAAGTCGATCGTCGGCCGCTCCGGCAAGTCTTGCCGACTTCGGTGGTGCAACCAGCTCTCCCCTCAGATCGAGCACCGCCCCTTCTCCCCCGACGAGGACGAAACCATTATCCGCGCCCACGCTCGGTTCGGCAACAAGTGGGCCACCATCGCCCGCCTCCTCAATGGCCGCACCGACAACGCCATCAAGAACCACTGGAACTCCACTCTCAAGCGCAAGTGCTCTGTTATGATGTCCGATGCTCCGTCCGCGATGGAGGAGCATCGGCAGCCGCTCAAGAGAGCCATGAGCGACGGCGCTGATGTTCTCAGGAACGTCTCCGCTTTGACCTTGAGCCCCGGGAGCCCTTCTGGATCTGACGTCAGCGACTCCTCCGGCCATATCTACCGCCCGGTTCCCAGGCCCGCTGCTGCTATTGTGGTGGAGACGCCGCCGCCTCCGGAGGTTCCAGCGGAGACGCCACCGGCGCCTGCAGTTGTTGCGAACACGGATCTGAGCCTCTCTCTTCCTGGTTCAGGCCTGGATTCGACAAACGGAGGAGGAATCAATCCGATGGCGGTGGAGATCAGCAATCCGATCCAGTTGCTTCCAGTTCCGATAGCGGCGCCGCCTCAGCAAGTGGTAAATCCGTTGCCTGTTGCGATGCCGGCTATGGCGCCAGCGGCAGGAGAGGGTAGGTACATGACATTCAGCCCGGAGTTTTTATCTGTGATGCAAGATATGGTGAGGAAGGAGGTGAGGAGTTACATGGCGGACCTAGAGGAGCAGCAGAGTGGGGTCGGGATGTGCTCGCAGGCTGCCGGAGGAATGAGGAACGCTGCCATTACTCGGCTAGGAGTTAGCAAGATCGACTAGGAGTCTAGAAGATGAAAGAACGTATCTTTTGGGTGGGTTTCTCCTCCTGAAAATGCCCCAAATCCTGATGTTTTTCAACCCTACCTAGAATAGAGAAATAAATTTTGGGTCCTAATGTACAGTGAGACGAAGAACAATCAGGGGAACTTGCAGAGTGAATCAGGGAGAAGAGACAGTTTTTAGATCAAGGATGAGTCTTCTGTTTGGTGTTTTAGCTCCTGTTTTACTATCAAAGTTAATTTTGGTGGTTAGCTTGCCACAATTTCTTGCAGGATGAACAAGTTTAAATAGATGACTACAGTAATATATATGAAAATGTTAAAATTTGCTACTTCACTGAATTGATGGATTGCTGAGACTCAATTTCAACTGCAACTCGGAGGTTGGCAAACAAGAGAGGCATTCATGATGACAGCTTGAGTACATGAGATTATGAGAAAAGAATTTAAAGTTGATATGATTTTTCATATAGCCTGGGATTAATTTGTAACAGGAAAAAAGTTAATTCTTTTTCTATTCTGAATTCAGGAAGGCAAAACTACTGCACAAGAATACCATGTGAAGTTGTGAACTAATCAGTGCGACAAATCACACAAGCTTTGGAATGACTAATACTTTTCCTGAATCTATTGGAATATCATGACATTCTTGTGGGCTTTCAAAGCCCTGTCTGCTTATCAGCTACCCACTGGTTTGTTGAATATAAATTGTGAAGCTGCCAAGTTGAAATGTGGAGTAGAGAGGAGTTTTATCATGATTGAGCAATAGTTTGGATAGTGTCGGTTGGGTCTTTATGTTGTCTTAGTTGCGAAAAGACACCTTTGTACTTGTCAGCCATGTACTTCAGATCCTGCTTTAATGTCCAGTTAGGGTCGTTAAGCGCACGCACTGAATTGAGACATACAATCAATGTGCCTCCTTCATGCAGAAGAACCTGGCAATGACAAGTTCCATTCAGTAATAAAGTTCTGAATCAAAATGCCCTGTTACTAGCAATAATCTCTACCAAGTTGGTAAATTGAGTTAACCCAATCAAAATCAAAAGGGCCACATGTGGTCTTACCGTTAACCATAGGGGAAGAAATCCCAGGACAGATGAAAGAGCGGCCAGAAGAATGCACGATAAAGCAAGTGCCACACTTTGTTTGACCTATCAAGAGACGAAATTTTCAATCAAAAACGAATAAGGGAGACGGGACTACACTACAGAAAGAAATAAATCGATATTTTTAGGTGAATCAGATCAGATGTTCGGAAAGGAAACAACTGGAAGCAAAAGTGCGAGCAGCAGTATATTACCAGCATTGTTGTTTGATGAGCTTTAGCTATACAAAAGGGAACTCCTGATATATTGTCCTGGAGCAACAACACATCTGCTACAGCTATTGCAGTGGCACTGGCACGTTGAGCCATCACAACACCCACGGTAGCTGCAGCAAGAGCTGGGGCATCATTGATTCCATCTCCTACCATTATTAGACCTCCACCTGTCATAAAAATCAGTAAACATCATTTTTTTCAGAGACATCCTGTCACATGCGCACTGGCAAGTATTGAATCAACATTACCATTTTCATGGGATTGAATGGTTTTATATGCTTTGTGATGAGATGGACGACAATGTTTCCGTAAGCAATCAAGGGAGGATTTTTAATGTGTGCCACAATGTTTTTTTGGATAGCTTTTTAACCTTTATTTTTGTCTTAGACGACTTCTCTTACTTTGCATGAATGAACTGTGCCAGCCAGTTATGTTATGCAATTTTGCATTTACACAAATCTAAGAAGATGGAACTAATTTATAGGTAAATGAAGATTATATCATACCTGCTTCTCTAGAAATGCGTACCACGTGATTGAGCTTGTCCTCAGGCTTCAGGTCACTATGCACTTCACTAATGCCCACAGTATTTGCAACTCTATGAGCACTTGACTTGTGATCCCCAGTCAGCATCATCACCTTGAATTTCCCTTGTCCACACAACCATGCAATCACATCAGAGACCCCAGTTCTAGGAGAATCCTCAAAGTGAAACAGTGTAACCTGCAAGAAAAGGTAGGTTCAGCGAGAATTTGTCAGCGATCTCAACCTCAAGAGAACATATGGTACCAAGCGAATATTCTAATCCTCATATTCATTCACTATTAATTAGCGAAAACATCAAGTAACAAAGCCATCACCTTTTCATTTACAGAAAGGGCAGCATGAACAAAGTCATCTCCATAGATGGATGTCATCACTGCTTGCCTAATCTTGCCTGATTCTTCTACTGTTCTGCACCATGAGGTAATGTAATCAACAGATCCCATGACCGCTTTTAATGGTGCATCACTTCCGCTTCCTGACTATATACATTTTTAACTATTAGCTGTTATAGCAAAACAAGATGGAGAGAAAGTATCGTAGAATAGAACTTCCAGTTCAGGTAGTGAAAACACTCTTTAAGAAATCAATCATAAGCCAATTCCATCAAGAGTGGCATATGCTTTTCTTTGATTTACCATATGCTTGAATCATGACGATATACAAGTAGGTTAAAATGTTGGATATGAGTAACACAAGCAATGGGCAAGAGATTCAGAAAAGTAGCTCTCTGGTTGAAACCAGGGGTGGCCCATTTCGTAATGCTCTATGAAAAGTAGTCAATGAGGTGAAATCGTAGTTGAACATCGTTGTTTTCATTTTTAAATCCGGCAAGGTATAACCAGCTATGTCCTAACTCCCAGGTCATATACATTCCAACAACTCATTTTAGGATCATCAGATTAGCAACTAATCCATCTTTTTATCACCCCCAAAGAATTCAAGCCTTGGATTTAGACCTATCTCTCATTATACCAATCATATAAAATGATACAATATATTATGTAAAACTTGTAAATATTGGTATCAATATAAAGTAAAAGATACACTAGAAAAGACCCATTAAGTAGGAGAGGGGGGATTGGGAACTTGGAGCAACTCCCCTTAAAAAAATGCAGCTAAATTCCTCTCAAATCTCAGGGATGTGTTTGATCTATGTGGCATTCAGTTAAGGTGGGATATTGACTGACTATGGTTTTGTCTTCAAAGGCAATAATGGAACAAAAAAGAGTAACAGACTACCTCAATGCCAAACAATGTCGCAAAAAGACCTCTTCCTGGTATCGATTCAAAGCTTTCAATAGAAAAAGAAGGCAGGTCTTTTCCGATGCTATGGTCAACAACAGCTCTGTAAAACACCAATAATCTAGTAAATTAAGCAAGTGAGAGGTGAACCACATCAAAACATTCTTAGCTTAAGAATCTTCGAAGGTACATGATTAGCATTGGTTTACATAAACAAAATTCGGAGCCAAAAGTTAGCAGGCTGCCAATGAAAGTTTTATGAAATATATCTCTGATTTGCTGTCTAGATCTAGCTGACTACGCTGGTTGACCAATGCAATCATCTAAGTTGATGCCTTTTTTATTTTCCCACTCATAGAAGGTTCCTACAAGCTACAGTGTTTATGAGGCTGTAAAAATCAATTATGAGCCACCTATATGGCTATATGCACTATGTTATCAATATTTGATACAACTAAACATGAAGACATTTTTCATCCATATTTTCATACTGACGCTTGATTCAAACAAGAGGAGATAGGTGAAAGGTGAATAAGGATACCAGCAGCCAATAATGTCATCAAAACAGTACATGCAAACTAAAATACTAACATCCCTTTTCCCCTAGTACCTTCCAATAGGGTGAGTGGTACCCTTCTCCATGGCTGCAGCAACAGCAAGAGCCTCTTTTTCACAGTTTGGTGTACAACAGGCACTTTCCGACTCATCATCCAGCTGTCGATGTCCATGGATTGGTTCCATTGCTTTAAACTTGAGCTCCCCAGTAGTCAGTGTCCCAGTTTTATCAAATGCAATCGTGTGACAAGAAGCAAGAGCATCCAAAACATGGCCACCCTTTAGCAATATACCCTAATACATGGTTGCCAACATATAATAGGTTCAGATTATATCTTTCTTAGGATTGTAATAACAAACACATGAAAATGTCATACCAACCCTTTTTGTAAAGACCATGTAGGTAACAGAATTACAAAATCAGGCGTGTTGTGTGAGCTGCTGTAATGGGTTAGGCGAGATTGGTGGTCCTGCTCGTACAAGGTTACTGTCATACTTTTGGTGGGAGGTATAGGGTAAAATTAAAAGATGATCTTTGTTTTTTGAAACCAGGCGTGTTGGGTTCATTGATTTGTGTGGGCTGGTAGAAGATTGAGCCATTGTAGTTATTGGCCGTTAGGTTCTGGCAAGTTTCTATTCCCCTGTTGAACATATGTATCCGGTGTATATACTGGCCTTCTTAAATAACATATATTCGAATAGAAATATTTGAATATATGCTTTATTTAGTTGGCCTATATATATACGATATATATATACATCTATATATATATATATTTACATATCATATATATGTTATATATATATTTATATATGTTCAACAGGGGTAGTGGGTGGGGGTAAAGTGGGAGGATTCATGGAGATAGGAGATTTATATTTTAACGTAAGACCCCTAGTTTGGTCTTGTTTTTTTGTTACTCTCTGGCGTTTCGCCACATCTATATATTTACCGGTTCAGAACAGAATTACAAAATCAGAGTTTTACTAAAGACATAAAATCAGAGTTTTACTAAAGATATAATCTGAACCTACATGGTCTTTACAACCACTAGTTAAAAACATTGAGCAACAACTCCTTGTTCTATAGCGGGTCTAAACCAACAAAAGTAGGTTTAATCTAATATCAGAAACTTTTCAATATATTGCCAAGCCAAGATCCATCTAGTAGGATTGCAGATGAGGTTTTCTTAAGAAAATGCATTCATCAATCTCATCATACTGAATGAATTGCCATAGAACAGGCAGCAAAGCCAACGGTGGCATGGTTTCATAGTGCAATAAGTGCGTAACAATTAAAACTCCAGTTTTACCTTTCTTGCACAAGCACTGATTGCAGTAGCATATGCTAATGGAGCTACAGCCAGTGCACAAGGGGATGCTGCTACCATAAGACCAAGAGCTCTGTATATAGATCCTCTGCAGGCTAAAAAAACACACTAATTATGATAAACCATGTGCTTAAAACATAAGAAAGATTCCTAAGCAAAGCACAAGATTAAATAAATGGAAAAGACAGAAAAAATCTCTATTTCCCAGCCTCTTCACAAAATTTTCAAACCATAACATTAACATCAGCAGCATTGATCATAGAATGGTATCTGAATTACCAGAGGTGCCAATGATTGGCCACTTGAAAAGCAATGGCCCCATGATAGCAACAGCAACTGATAAAGCAACAACCACTTTGCTATAACCTTCCCCAAACTCATCAAGCCACCTTTGAAGTTTTGGTTTATTTTGTTGGGCTTCTTCAGTCAGTTGCACAATCCTGTTAAGCATAGACTCTTTCCACAATTTTGTTCCCTGACATATAAAGTAACGCTTTTTATTTTTTTATTTGCAGAAGTAGCATGAAAAAAAGACTTTACACCAACGCAGAGAAACATGTCTAGTAATAAGTTAAAAAGCATAGAGGAGCTTCAACAAGTATGGGCATCCCAAGAAGCAAGAATAGCAGATTCAACATGATCAGTTTTCAGTCACACATAAATAAATCTTGGTATTTTGTTTACGATATATGTTAATGCCACTTTCACTACGTATCCTCTCAGCAAGTGATTACTGTGGTTTTAGGAAAATATAATCACTACCCAGATATTATATCCCATGAGTAATTTTGAATGGACTCCACTGACACATCTCTTCATGATTTATTTAAATGAATGCCCAATTCGTGAACCAGTAAGGCTCCTGTAACTTCCAGGGAACTTACTACCTTGTAACTTACAATATTTTATCAACAAAAGTAAGAAAGGGGACAATTGGACCATTATATTTTGTGGATCTCCATAAGTAATTCCAAAATCGAAGCACAAAGGTTGTACACAAAAATTAGGAAAATAGTTTTATCAAAATCTTAAAAGCGAACATGTGAAGATCAAGCAACCAAAAAAGAAAAATGTTTATTAGGTTATTAATACAGTAATTAACTACACTGGTTGTGTTTTACACAACGAAAGGTGGGAAAAGAAAGTCGCCAGATTAAGTACCTTCACTACCAGCATACCATCCAAGTTTCGGGCTCCACCAGGTATACTGTCCCCAACTTTCCTCTCTACAGGCTTGATCTCTCCTGTTAGGTGCTCTACAGTGATAGTTGATCTTCCAAGAGAGACTTCACAATCTACAGGTACAGACTGATTTTTTGGGGGGAGGGGGTAAAAAACTATTGTTATCAATCTGTCCTTTCTTTAAAACTTCTTGGATGAGGCAAAATGTTAGTAAAAAGATGCTAACAAGACGATGGAGCTTTCCTTTTTGTATATTTCTACACATATCAAAGTGAAAAGATGCATCTATTAGCAAATAAATGAATAATATCATCTGGTTCTTTATTCACCGTAACAGTTTGGATCGCATATCCTATAAATTTGTAATAGAGCAAAGGAGACATTGCTACAATTTGGAGAATTTTCTTCTCTCTCATTTCTCTATTTTAGGGTAAGAGATAGGAGAGGTTAGTGGAAAAATAGTTACAAGTCATAATAATACTACCTTTGTTAACAAAAACATGTTTCACACGTTTTTTTTTTGGGATGATAAAAACCATCAAATATCAATTATGAAATTATAAAAGTAATTAATAAAAGTTGTTAATATTACGGAGTATATAGTTTTTAGTTCCTAAAAAAGTGTGCATGGATATTAAAGTGACATGTTTTGGTTAACATAAAACAATGAAAAAACTTGTGAGGCATACCTCGCCAGCCTGAACAAGAATATATGAGCCAACTTTTATGTCTGTAACAGGAACCTTATCATAATCCAAATCAGAAAAATTCCGAGGTACACCATTTCTCAAATTCAACACAAGTGCAAAGTCTGGATGGTTTTCCTTTAGGTCCCTTACATCGATCACTGAGCGGCTGGTAAAATACTCTTCAGCTGCATTTCAGAGACACATTAAACATACAGTTTCTCACTATGAAAAAGTAGCATTATTTGGCCAGGATGAATTCCTACCTATATGCGCCAAATTAAACATCGCTATAAGCAGTCCTCCTTCCAAAGGATTCCCCATAAATACAGATGCAAAGGCAGCAAGAGCCATGAGCACATGGATGTTCACTTTTCCACCAGAGATATCAATAAGAGCATCAAGTGATGCAGAGATCTGATAACCAGAAAGCAAACTAATAGACAAATCAGTTCAGTATGGTGAGACAAAAGTTCAATTCATGAAAGTTCACTTCTTCATGTAGCAAATGGCTCTAATCAAACTACATGGATTTGAACATACAAATAGGGATGAAATAAATAAATCCATGATTGTATTTTGTTGTTAAAAAAAATAATGTAAAAGGATGCAGAAGTATCATTTACATAAATAAATGGTGAATTTCATTTTAAAGCACGGCAATCAGGTTTCTACCAAAAGAACAAGCTTAGGCAAATGTATGAACTGTGAACAATGATGTATCTTCTACTTCAATGACAGGTCTTTTTTCCTTCTTTTCAAGGATATCTTCTCAAATACGATCTTGCTTTGCTTTAAGCACATATCCTACATCAACTACTATGAACAATTGCATATTGTCTCGGTTCAGACAATATGCAATTGTTCATAGTAGTTGATGTAGGATATATCCCGTGGTAGGATTAGTTGATATAGGACTTGTACTGCCAAACTTTGGCATTTGAACACTAATTCTTTCAATGTTTTAGTTCAAAACTATCCAATTTGAAATATCATATGCATATCCTTATTAAGCCAGTTTCAAGTTTCGGAAGTAGAGTCACCTATATGACTAGTAGAAAACCACCCACAAGAATACTATTTATGATCCCTGGCAACAGCTGAATTTACCAAGAGAAATCAAATGCCATTAGAAGAGTTCAGAAATTATACCCCAACGAGAGGGAAAGCGGCGAGAATGAAGGCATTCTGCAAGGGCTTCACTGTCGGTTTCGGAACCAAGAACGGGCAAATGGCGGCAGCTACAAAAAGAGCCGCGGAACAGCAACAGAGCTGGAGGTTCTCCCTGAGAAAATTCGCCAAATCGAGCCAACCTACCGCCCTAGCAAACCTAATTACACTCTCCTGAGACTTGCTCAGCTTGGCTCCGTCCCCGCCGTGGTGGTGGTGATGATCGTGGCTGTGATGGTGGTGATCATGAGCGATATTATCACGGCCGTGGTGATGATGGTTGTGGCTATCATGGCGGTGATCGGCGGCGGAGATTGCGACGGAATTTCTGGAATCGGGCGACAAAGGGGCGAAAATTAGGGGAAACGAGAAAGGTTTTCTTGAAGCCGATGAAATAAATCGGAGCTGGTGCTGAATTCGGGAATCGGTGAAGAGGTTGGAGCGTCTTGGACGATGACCAAATCGAGGTCCGTTGACCCCATGGGAGGACGAACACAGAGCGTACATAGCTAATTTGTATGGATTACGGAGTGCGGGGAGTTACATAGAAATTCAGAGAAACACCGAGGAGAGTGGAATGAGAGACGGGGGAACTCTCACTCGGGAGAAAGAAATGACAGACGTCACAGACCATCCACTTTTTTAAATTATTTTTATTTATTTTTATTTTTTAGGGCGACGAATCGACAGACGAACCACAAGCATCACACTAAACACATAAATTAGCACAGACGAAAGAAACAACCCTAAGAACTCATATAAGTTATCGGCTAGCGGAAGAGTCGAGGGAGATCCAAAGTGAGCCACGAATGTCGAGAATACGGGAGTGTGCGATGACTAACACGGCGTCTCGACGTCGAGAAAACGGAGAACAGTAATCCACTCGTTAAAATGTATTTGTACAAAATGTATAAAAAATACACATTATTTTTTTAGTATTTTTTATATGGTAAGGATTCGAGGGATCACACAGACATGGCTCATCGAGAGGCCAATAAATGACAGACGTCACATCGGCGTAATTTTTAATTTGCTTTATTAGTACAACTACAGTAGTATTTTTTTCATTAAAAAAAACTAGTATTCGGTACTCGCGTTTTTTCTCGTTTTATTAATAAATTATATTTTATTATATTAATTTGTCTGAAATATTTTTTTATTAAATTTTATGCTTGAAATATTTTAACAAAACTTGAAGTCAATTGTAAAATAAATTAAAGTAAAATCACATTTGGTGAAATTCATTATACAAACTAATAGGTTAATTTCACTTATGTGTCGCTTTCTCGGGTAGTCTAATCCCTTTTAACTAGACATGTCAATCGGGTCATTCGGGTCGGGTTCGGGTCGGGTCATTTCGGGTTTTGGGTAAAACGGGTCCCGGATAGATTCGGGTTGACTTGACCTCGGGTTGGACCGGGTTTCGGGTCAAATCGGAACGATTTCGGGTTTGTCAATTTTTTCTTTTTTAAATTAAAAAAAATCATGATTTGGTAATTTTGTGATAATTTTAAAATGCTAAAAATAAAGACGTCGTTTATAAGTTCTTGTGTTTGCAATTATATAATATATCTGATCTGAAATACTTGATTTTTATTATTTGTCATAATTTTTAATAAAATTTAAAAATATATAAAATTTTAAATAATTTTTTTAAAATAATTTCATGGAATTAGTAATAAGCATAGAGTTGTTTTTAATATTTTAATTTTTTTAGAGTTTTTATCTTCTTAAAAAATGTGATGAAAGATCAAAAATATAAAAACTATGGATCAGAGAGAGTATTACACAACACAAATAAATATAAAAGTTGATTTGAAAATGAATGATCAAGTGATTGTAATTATAAAATGTAATAAATTGGAATCTCCCAAAAATTTAATCATATATAATTACAAATCAATCGGGCCAACCGGGTCAATCGGGTCAAAATTACCGGGTCAATCGGGTCACCGAGTCGAAACCCAGATGACCCGAAAAATTACCGGGTTTTCGGGTTCGGGTCAGAAAAAAATTCGAGTCAAAATTTTTTACTCTTGACCCAGAATTTTCCGAGCATACGGGTCGAGTCAACCGGGTCGGGGTTAGGGATGGCAATGGGGCGGGGACTTCCCGTTCCCCGCGGGGAATCCACGCGACGGGGACGGGGATTTTAAACGGGGATGGGGGGCAAATTGATTCCCCGCGCGGGGACGGGGATGGGGACGGGGATAGTAGTCCCCACCCCGATCCCCGCCCCACCTCGTCCCCGTTGGGTACCCCCGCGGGGATACCCGATAGGGAGTATGAAATCCCCAATTATATGTAATATTTATGTTATATTTTTTACATAACTTTAAAAATATCTTATAGTTATCTATTAAATGGGGGGAACCATGGGTTTTAAACGGGGAACCCGAAGGGAAAACCCGCGGGGAATGCAAACGGGGAAAATTAAGCGGGGACGGGGATTCCCCGATGGGGACGGGGACCCGACGGGGATGGGGACGGGGGATATTTTTGATCCCCGAACGGGGACGGAGAGACATTTTTCAAACGGGGACGGGGACGGGGAGGGTACTCCCCGCCCTGAACCCGCCCCGTTGCCATCCCTAGGTTTGACAGGTCTACTTTTAACCATATCAATTAATAATGATTTTTTTTTTTGCTAAGTGCCCATTTTGGATATGATCTTTTGCAAAATGTCCATTTTTATAAGTTAATTTAGTAAATGTCCATTATGACATTTTTACCCCCAATGCTATATTCCTTCTCTTTTTTTCCCTCTTCTTCAAGAGCAACGTCAAGTGCTTCGCTCTGATTGACTCCGTCTTACGAGCCGGAAAAATCGAATCGTGAATCACTACAACTAAGGTTCTTGAGGCGCTCGAAAACGACGCCAAATTCAAGTGCAAGATCGCCGAATCTCAGGGTCTTGTAAGCTATATTTGCGGCCTTGTCACTTCCGACCATGAACAGCTAATCGAGGTAGGCGTATGCTAAGTTCAGTCGAAGACTCGAAGATATGATCAGCGAAATCGAACCACATCGCAACGGGGCCATCCGATGCCGAAGAGAGGGCAGGTGAAGGCAGGGATCGTAATCGGACTAGCTCACTTTGTTTCCTCTATATTCACATCCTTCACTCCCTAGCATCGCTCCCATGCACCTCACTGACACTGGATTATTTCTTACTTCTTCTACTGTTCTCGATCGATCTGGAGTTGGAAATTTAGGGTTTTTTCCTTTTTTCTTTTAGGGAATAGTTGCGTTGTGTACTTGTGTATGAAGTGGGCATGTTTGGATGAGCCACCTTTGCTTCTTTCCAGTCCTTGACGTGCACGGCTTTCTTTAGCCCTTGCACACCACGTTTTGAAAAAAAAAACACAACAAAATATGTGTATTGTTTTAAACCAACTCTCTGACCAGGATCGAGCACTTCGTTTGGGTCCCTTTTACCAAATTGCTCCAAGACTTGTAGCCCAGCTCGGCTCTCGTTTCTTGGGCCCATTTTCTTGGTCTTGATCCTTTAACCCACTTACCCTTATATATATATATATATATATATATATATATATATATATATATACATTTTCTTGGTCTTGATCCTTTAACCCACTTACCCTTATATATATATATATATATATATATATATATATATATATATATATATATTTGTATATATATATATATATATATTTGTATATATATTTATATATATATATATATTTGTATATATATTTATATATTTATATAGTTATATATATAAATATAAATTTATATGATTGACCGAAGCGCTTTACCCTTTAACCCGTTTCTTTTGATCATATTCTACGTGTTTTAGAAAATAGTTTATAGTCATTTTTATATGGTTTGCATGCCTTTTATATACGTTTTAGTTTAGTTTCTAGAATAGATGTTTACACTCGTGTCTTTATTTGTTTTCAGGTAATTGAGACTTGAGAGCTTGTTCGATGCAAATTTGGAATCACGATGGAATAAGATTCATTGAATCCAAGTTTGAGATGTTCATGGCCTCCGAAAGAGCCTTGCATAGCGGTCTCAAGTGCTAGAAATCAAGCTAAGAAGAGCCCATTGTCGAACCGACATATATATTTCGGACAAATCCTGTTTGACGATATCTCAGCAAAAGGAGTCATTTGGAAAGCTAATTTAAAGACCTACAACTTTCATGTTGAGCACTTTTGCAAATTCGGCCTAAAATATAGAGAAATCGAGACAAGAAGCTGATGGTGAGTCAAAGTATCGACCCGGAATCCTAAGGTATCGATTCGGAACCCACACATTCTGAGTCGATAGAATGAGCAGAGCAGAAAACACGAAATATCGGGTCGATACCCATGAATATCGAGTCGATATCTTCACCTACCGAGCTAGATTTCTTTACAGTATCAACATATCGACTCGATATTCTGAAGTATCGACTCGATACTTTCCTTTCCGCGTTATTTTGTCGGGATATTTTATCTATTGTTGGACGACTTTTTGGTATATTTTATTATTTTTAGTATTATTTTCACATTTTCTTTTTGGGGAATATATATAGAGAATTAGGGTTAGATTAGAGAACATCCAATTTTCACGTCAGAAACGCTAGTGGCAGACATTGAGAGTTTTAGGCTCTTTTAGAGATTTCCTCTCGAAGGTTTGTTTTGCTGGATTCAAGATAAGTTCTTTTAATCTAGTTTTATATTCTTTCATCATGAATTCTTTGATTGTGTCTGAATTCATGTCTGGCTAATTTTCTTGTTCTGGAGTTGGGGTGATCCCAACGATGCTGAGATAGACATGTGCGTGATGATTGCCTGAATGAATCCTATTATTTGTTTGATTTGATCCATGAGTGCTTAATTCGATTAATGCTATGATTGATTGGATTCCTTTTTATGTTCAACACGCGTCAGCTGCGAATTGAGATTGGATATATAGATAAAGTTGTTAATTTTATTGGAAAACATGGATTGAACTTGAGAATTTGTTTATGAGCAATCTATTTAGTTCTCTTGAGGATAATAAACTATCGTAGACAACCTAGGTTTGAATTGATTATGCGGACTGCGTCTGCGATTGTTAATCCAACTTGATTGATTCTACAACATGCGTGAGCTGAGTGGTAATTAATTGAAACGGATATAGTTACTGAAACGTGCGTAGGCTGAGCGATAATGACTTTAGATAGTTTACCTTCAAATATCTCTTTTCAATTTGTTCAGGCATGAAAATTATATAGTCTATCGAAGATGCATTGTTGTGGTGAACCTTGACTCTGGAATGTTTCGCTTCATATATTCACAAAACTTGCAATTTGTAATTTTTCTTCTTCTTATTGTCTTATTTCTTCAAAAATCACTTCTTCTATTTGGCTTAGTAAACTAGTTGAGGTTATGCAATTGATATTCACACAGTCCATGAGATTCAACACTCGATTACTACAATTGACACCATACGCTTGCGGGGTGTTGGTTTTAGACCGATCATCGTTTCAGTCCATCGGCTTTCCCATGTTCTCGGCATCCGCAGCTTCCACTCGGTGTCCTTCGACTGTCTCTCTTCTGGTCTTCATGCTGAGATCTTTTATTTACGAGTTTTTTTGTTTTTGTTTTTGGTTGTATCATGACGGTTAGCCCGTCTGCCGTTTTTCGGCCTCTCGTTTCTCCAGCCTTCAGTTGAAATCTTAAACTTCGAATTATTTCCTGTTCAAAAAAAAAAAAAGTGGGCATGAGTATGTAGCTGGGAATTGAAATTTAAACTATATTTCCGCGGAATTATTTGAGTTCATTTATGTCCTTAAAACTTCAGCTAAATTATTAACCTATCAAATTTCTGAAAAAGTTATCTAAATTAGAGAGTACGAAGTACAAAAGACTTGGGTTCATATGGGACGAGGTTAATAAATTGACTAAAATTATAAATAGAGTAAAATTTATAAACTGTTAGTAAAAGTAGTTAAAATTTTAAACAACAAGATAATCTCCGTATGGGGTGAAAAACAGTTTATTTGTATAAAATGGAGTTTATTTGGTTGTTATTAGGGGTATTGAGGTACTTTCAAATCAAATAAGATAAAAGGAAAGGGGTGAAACAATACTTTTGCAAAATAAGCACCAAAATAACCTTCATTTTCTAGTTTTTTTTAACACATTTTTAACTTGCTTTAGTTAATTTTGGGTGTCCAAACAACCATAAACCATGTTTTAAAAAAAACCAGCCCTGGATACTTTATTTTTAACAATTAATAAACATTACCATACACACCCATTGTTTCTTCGATCTTAGCTGCATCTTCTTCCTCCTTTGCCGGAAGCTATAGTTAGATCCTGTTCACCAAGATGATTTTATTTAGCCTTTCGAAGCTTTAGAGTTGTCACCAATCGTATATAAGTATGTCATTAAAAACTTTAGAGTTGTCACCAACCGTATATAAGGGTGGTGACACTATCATCGTAAAAAAAAAGTAGTCACCACCTTGACCTCGTTTAAAAAATGTAAAAAAAAAAATGGTGCTGTCACCACCATAAAAACAGTGTCACTACAAATGTACAAAGTAGTGTCACCACCCGTATAGCAAGAAAAAAAATGATCAAGTGTTATTAGTGGTGTAACCAAGGAAAAATAATGTCACCGCTCACAACTGTTGTCACCAAAGGAAATACCCTAGTACAAGGGAAAGTGTTATTAGTAGTGTCACCACAATTAAAAATAAGTAATCACTACTGTCACAAAAAGAAAAAAAACCTAGGGTGTTATTAGTAGTGTCACCACAATTAAAAAAATGTAACCAGTGTTGTCACCAAAGGAAAACCCTAGGAAAAAGGAAACATAAGCCCTAGAGATCGAGGTTAATACTAGGCAAAATCAGTGCTGTCATCAAAACAAAAACCTAAGACAAGGGAAGGTCTTATTAGTGGTGTCACCATAATAAAGTGGTGACACAATATCACCACGAGTGTACAAAGTGGTGTCCCCACAAGTGTAGCAAGCGAAAAGAATAGTCAAGAGTTATTAGTAGTGTCACCAAGGAAAAATAGTGTCACCACTACTGTCACCAAAGAAAAACTCTAGAACAAGGGAAAATGTTATTAGTAGATATCCCCACAATAAAAAAAACAGTAATCACTGTTGTCATCAAATGAAAAACCCTAGGACAAGAGAGAGTGTTATTAGTAGTGTCACCATAATAAAAAAAAGTAACAATTGTTGTCATCAAAAGAAAAATCATAGGACAAGGAAAAGTGTAATTAGTAGTGTAACCGCAATAAAAAAAAAGTAACTGACAGGAGGAAACTGTCGTTATTCCTATCAAAGTATAATTCAAACATACAAACTAGTATAGTAAGCAAGTAAGAGGTCAATCCCACAGAGAATCAAGTATTCCTAAGCAATGTATATTTACCAATTAGTAGGAAAGAGGGATTTTGGTGGTTGAAGATAAGAAAAGAAACTATAAACAAATTAGTAGAGATAACAATTGAGAAAATAGTTCCATCTATAAATATCCACTTTAGTTTGACTAGTTGATCCTCGATTCTTCTTCAAGTTCTCTTTTCATCCTATTATTGTCCATGTCCTGATCTTGTGTAAATTACTAGTCCTACGAGTCCTAGTAACCCTTACTAATTAGATAACCCTAACACGCTCAAGATTAAACCTAATAGTAGCATTAAGATTAAGGATTAACCAGGATACATGCAACACCAAGGTACGAGTCAGCATTTAACATATAATTGATTCTCTACACACCAATTTAGTCCTAAGAGTCCTAAAAAGGCATGATTGCTACTATGGATTAAGGTTCGCTACGAGGAATCTACAAAATCCTAGCAATAATCTCAACTAGTTGTACGGACTAGAAGAAATAAAAAATATTCACAAAAGAATCAATACGAATCAATAGGAATAGAACAAGAATATAAATCTGATGTCCATATTTTACGCCATGTTTTATATCTACTTTTATATCGATTTCTGCATCCATTTCATGCATTTGAGTTAGATTAATACAGAATCTATGTAGTTTATGCTTATTTGCCAAATTATGGAGTCTACACTAGTTTTTTGTTTGATTTCGCAGAAATCGGACGCACTTTAGAGCTTAAAGGAAACTCATGAAGAAGCTAAGGATGGTGCAGCTGAAGAAAAGGTCATTTTTCGGCATTCATCATTATGAGTCAAGTTCTGATGTCTTCATGAGAGTTGTAGCCCTCAAAAAGAGCTTTCCAAAGCATACTCATATACGTCAATCCAACGAACGAGGACTCGGGAAAGTGCGTTTGAAGAATAGCGCAGAATGCTGAGAACTGAAGACAGGTCAATATCGACCTATGCTACTCGATATCGACTTGATTGTGGTCAAAATTCTCCATATCGACTCAAAATGACCAGCAGAGAAGACGACTACTCGATATCGACCTAACTTGGTCGATATCGACCAACATCCCACTCAATATTGCCCCAGGAAGCCGAGATCAAGTGACTGAGTGAAGTCGAGGAAGATGACTCGATATCGACCAGACTTGGTTGATATCGACCAACTCACAGTGACGGGTCCGGGTCGATTCCGAGCTTTACTTAAAGTTAAATCCCGAATCCGATGGAAATATTTCCGAGAGAAGATTCCGACACATGAAGATTTTAGATATTTATCTTTTTATTTATCCTAAGGGTTGAACAATTAATTACCCTAAGGATTTATCTAGTTTTACTTATTTAGATATAATTATTTCTAGTAGACTTATATCTTCTATGTTAGATAGAGATATAGATAGAATTTCCTTCCTTGATTAGCAAGGATTGGAGGCTATAAATAAAGCCCATGGGGCTAGTTTTCATAAAATTCAATTCGATTTCAGAGAAGTAGTTCCATAGAAAAGTTTTAGGAGTTCAGAGGTTTTAGGGTTTTGGCATTCTACGAAAGTTTGAGTGCCGGGATTGTAAAGATTTTGAATGTCTGCAATTGTAATGTCTGCAATTGCAATGAGGCGCGAGTAGTCCTCCTACTTCTAGGGTCGGGGCGAGCCCGACGATAGCCATGTGTATTTGAGGTAAAGATCCGACCTTTATCATGTTTTGAGCATCTACTACATTTTATATGTTTATTACCCATTCAATGGAGATCTATGCTAATAACTTGGATTGTAAACATAAAATCGGTAGATACAATTAGGGTTTCTTGAAAGAGTTGTCTAATTGTTGGAAAAGGCGAAAGCTTGATCCTTTGATGCAATTTGCATGATTATCGTTATTTATCTTGCCTTATGCATGCTTGGTTATTGTCGTTGCAAACCCCGATCTTTGAAGTTTTCTTTTATATAAAGTTAATTCCGAAATCTACGAAAGCTTTGTTCTTTATTTTTTTTCCTACCGTTGCCCTACTCGATATTGACCTCCTATAGGTCGATATCGACTTCTGACCTTCGATCCAGAAAGATCGCTGCTCGTTTCTATTTCTGCACAACAGGTCGATTTCAAGGAGACACTAGTCGATATTGACTGACCTAAGTCAATATCGAGTGACCTGAGCCAAAATCGACTGCCTTGCCGAAAACTGCCCATAATCGACTGAACGAAGTCGATATTGACTGCCTCTAGTCGATATTGAGTTGTTCCCTGGAGTCGAAATCGAGTGAGATTCTTCTGCTACCTAGGATCCGCTGACCAGCTTCCTCGAGGATCGAACCTGACTTCCCACTGCTACATCGGGAGGAAGTCTTGAACATTATTTGCTGGAACGGAATCGGTTTGCTTATTTTATTTAATTTCAAACTCGATTTCCTCCTACAACAAATTGGCGCCGTTGCCGGGGAAGCAATCATTCGCGCCTTAGGTAGTTAGATCTCACGTTTGCTTTAAGTTACTTCGCAGGTGTATGCGCCGTTCTGGTCAACCACCTGAGTTTGACGGCTTAGACGACCCGGAACGCCTTATACACATCCATGCCAAACTAAAAAGAGCCATGGCGGCCACAGAAACACAGGAACAACTGATTGAGAGGCTTCAGAGGGAACTAGCCACCAAAGATACTGCTCTCACCGCTGAGAGAGCACGCACTACACAGGAAGTTGCGCGAAGGAGGCAAGTGGAAGCTGAGCTTGCCCAATACCCAACCACTGCAGAGGATTACATGCACCCGACTCTCGTCGTGCCTGAATCGGCCATTCTAATCCCTCAGAATAATTTTGAAATTCGCACTCACTTCCTTATTGAACTTAAAAATAGTGCTTTTCATGGAAGATTTAATGAATGCCCTCTTGAACATATTACCAATTTTTCTGACATGTGCCGTACTCTTGCTGAAGGTACTACTCTGGAATATGTCAAGATGAAGGCTTTTCGTTGGTCTCTCGCCAGTTCTGCATTGAAGTGGCTTGAAGGACTGAAACCAAGATCCCTCACCACATGGGCTCAAGTGGAGCAGGAATTTCTCAATAAATTCTTTCCTCCTGCCAAGAGAGCACTCCTCCTCCAGAAGATTACAGCTTTCAAACAGAAGTCTGAGGAACCGCTGGCAAAAGCATGGGAACAATATAAGGACCTGCTGCGATCTTGCCCTACTCATGGATAGCCACCCTATGTCATTCAGGAGATATTCTTCAATTCTCTTGACCAGACCACTAAGGATATGATCAACCAGTATACTCGCTATGAGTATCTGCCGATGCCACCAGCAGACACATGGGGTATACTAGACAAGCTGACCAACTACGATAACAAGTATGGGGCTTCTACAAACTATGATGAGAATGCCTATGCCAGGTCGGCCCCATCCATGCCTCTCTATGAGCCTTCTAAGGAGATTGACCCAGATGTCAGGGAGCAGTACTATAGAGATCAGAACCGCAAGCTCCTCAAGCAAGCCAAGTATCTCTCTGTCAACCACGCATGCATCGAATGCGGATCACAGCGGCACACCACTACTGAGTGCCCACACACAGAGCAAGTCAGGATGGCAGAGAACCAGGAAGAGGTAGCTTACGCAGGGGGTCCCAATCGCTATATGGGGGACCAAAGGTTCCAGCAACCACAATGGAACCAAGGTGCCCCTAGGAACCCCCCGCCATATAGAGCTCCTGGACATCCAGAAAGGGATCAATGGAAGGACGATCTGTAACTTATCCTCGACGAAATGAGGAGAAATCAAGCACAAAACCAGCAGTCTACAAGCGCCATCAATAATTAGCTTCAGAGCATCACTACAAAATTTGGAGAGCTTGACGTCTGGAAGAGGAACATAGAGACCCAGATGGGTCAATTCGCTGCACAAATTTCACGACTGACCAGACAACTCCCTGGGCAAACAGAACCAAATCCTAAGGGGAAGACCGGACACGTCGCTGCTGTAAAGCTACGGAGCGGTCACAAATTGCACGAACCAAAGAACGAAGAAGCAGACGGAACTACTGAACAGCAGGTCGATTTCCACCATACCCAGGTCGATATCGACCTAACAGTAGTCGATATTGAGCATGGACCAGTCGATATTGACTCTGCAGCACCAGCCACCTCGACTTCGACTCTACCAGTCAATATCGAGCATCACAAGGTCAATATCGACCAAACAGTAGTCAATATCGAGTCCCCTCCAGTCAATATCGACTCATCTGCAGCACCTCCGACATCTGTTCTGGCTCCGAAAAAGGCGCTTTCTTTTCCTTCCAAGGCGCTGAAAGATCCCACTGCAAGTAGGTTTAAAAGGTTTGTTAAGATGCTTCAAGAACTGAATGTTTCAATTCCTTTTACAGAAGCTCTTCAAGAGATTCCTGCATATGTCAAGTTCCTCAAGGAAATCCTTAGCAACAAGCGATCTATCTCGGAAATCGCCGACGAGTGCAAAAGAATGGACTTCCCTGAGAAGAGACCTGACCCTGGTAAGTTATCTATTACTGTGGGATTTGGACAATATAAATATGAGTCCTTGTGTGATTTAGGAGCAAGTGTGAGTATCATGCCCTTATCAATCTGACGAAAGGTAAAGATAGGGTCCATAGAGCCTGTGGATGGCAAGCTATACATGGCAAACAGTACGGTGGTTATCCCTACAGGTATGGTCGAGAACGTCCCTGTCCAGATGGTAAGTTCTATATTCCCGCTGATTTTCTGATTATAGATTGTGCCGAAGATCCTACTAGCCCTATTATTCTTGGTAGACCATTCCTAGCTACTGTAGATGCTAAAATCAGCGTAAAGCAGCGATTGCTCACCTTCACAATAGGAGACGAGATCTTAGATTTCTCTTTTGGCCCTACGAAAGAGGAAACTTCATGGCTAGAGGTGAAGAGCATCAGTAACCACGGGGACGAGCAAACAACAACGGAGGAAAGCACTAAGACACAACTCGATATCGACATCACCAACTCGATATCGACCACGCAACTCGATATCGACCCCCCCTGGTCGATATTGACCTCCTCTGCTGAATACCCGACTTGCCAGAAGCCTGAGTATGGGGTCCCTGCACTCGATATTGACCCCTATCACTCGATATCGACTGACCCCCAGCCCGAAGATTTCTGTTTTGGGCCCGAAACGGTAAGTTCAGGTATGATTTCTACTCCTCCTCAGTCCATCGATAAATTTAATAAGTATTTAAGGGGAGGTAAGGCCCCGTGGCGAGCTAATCTGCAAAGGATGAAAGCCAAAAAGAAGAAGAAAGGAAAGGGAGACTATGCAAGCAACCACCTATCAGCCGAGCTTGCATACTACAATCAGGACCTAGATGATCCAGGAGAAGGGTCAAGCACAAGGGGGGCCCACATTAACGGTCCTTGAGCATAAGCAGAGAAGTCGGCCTAGCGACTCTAAAATCTAGAGCATGTACATAAGACTTTTTGATTTTTTTTGGGACTTCGAAACTTTTGGTTTTGGTTTTGCTTTTGTTTTTGACTTTGAATACTTCATGTGGAATCTTATCTTTTTGCGGGAAACACTAACAAATTCTGCAGGTCGAAAAAAAAAAAAATTGGAGTCAAGCCAACCTGGTCAATATCGACCTAACTCAGTCAATATTGACCCCTGAGGTAAAAATCGACCAAGCAGCAAAAGAGACAGACTAGTCAATTTTGACCCGACTTACTCAATATCGAGTGAAGTTGGTCAATATCGACCTATCCACCCAATTTCGACCAGCTGCATACTTGGAATCAGGCAAATTGCAGTCAATATCGACCTACACCTAGTGGATATCGACTCCTAGCAACCTACAACAGCCCTATTTCGACCCTACGATGCGTTATTCGGTGAGTTCCTTCCTTTACTCTTGTTTTATTTGATTTTCATACAGTGGGGACACTGTATATTCTAAGTATGGGGTGGGGGAAGAGCTCATTGTTATTATTATTATATATTTTATTCTTGTTTTTGGTTTTACATGGTGAATTTTGAGTAAAATTTTAAATTTTGTGCTTAATTACTAAACTCAAAACTCTATGAGACATCTCCCAATGCTTATAAATTGTTCAAAAAAATAGTGTCATGGAAGCTTTATTGAACTCGACGATGCAAAATTAGATTCATTAGAGATATAGCATGAAATTGCCTAGTAAAGGGAAGTCAAAATGAAGTGCATTATTTTATGGTAAAACCACAAAAGTGAGGTAAATTGATGTTGCTTTTGACATTATGCACAATAAAAGGATGGAGGACTTTATATTTCCATATAATGCTCATATTGTTATATTCCTAGCCTTACCTATGCTTATGCATCACAAAAGCCATACTGAACCTTATTTCATATTTGCTCCACATGTTCTAAATATTGCCATTCTTTACCTTATTTCCTATCCGGGGATTATGTTGAGAATAATGTTACATTATGGAGATTATTACATGGTGTTTGTGTTGTTGTTATCATTATTGGAGTTTGACAAGAATGTTTGAAAAATATGGAAAATTTAATGAGTGAGAAAAAATCCGGTCACCTCAGGAGATAAAGGTAGATTGACCCTGCTTACTAAGATAATAGTTCAGTGAGATGGGACAAACAGGTGAGGAGTCCAAAGCACTAAGTATCCGGGGTCATTCATGACACCCATGTTTGCGACTCGCCAGAAGGCAGTGCCGAGGTTAGAGAGGTAAAAACATTATGAAAGGTGAGAAATCTTATGAAGAAAGAATGTGGTATGAAAATTGGAAAGTACTCCATTTCCCCGGATTATTAGCACCACATTGCCAAATATTACCCACCTTTAGCCTTTTACCAATCTACTCCTTATTGAGCTTAATTAAAGTCCTCTTGATTATTAATGCTTTGTCACATGAATTGTTTTTGCATAACCCTCCTTTTATGAGTAGATGTTGCTTTTGTTTGCACATGCATGGATTTGTGGCATAAGTACCTTTACGATGATGGTAATTGATTGCATGGTTATATGAGAATGAATCTATGATGTTGAGAGTTTTAAATTCTTCCCCTGAATGACAATTAAAAGTATTGCTTGAGGACAAGCAAGCTTAAGTATGGGGTGATTTGATGTCCATGTATTATGCCATGTTTTATATCTACTTTTATATCGATTTCTGCATGCATTTCATGCATTTGGGTTAGATTAATACAGAATCTATGTAGTTTACGCTTATTTGCCAAATTATGGAGTCTACACTAGTTTATGTTTGATTTCGCAGAAATCGGACGCACTTTAGAGCTTAAAGGAAACTCATGAAGAAGCTAAGGATGGTGCAGCTGAAGAAAAGGCCATTTTTCGACATTCATCATTCTGAGTCAAGTTCTGATGTCTTCATGAGAGTTGTAGGCCTCGAAAAGAGCTTTCCAAAGCATGCTCATATGCGTCTATCCAACGAACGAGGACTCGGGAAAGTGCGTTTAAAGAACAGCGCAGAATGCTGAGAACTGAAGACAAGTCAATATCGACCTATGCTACTCGATATCGACTTGATTGTGGTCAAAATTCTCCATATCGACTCAAAATGACCAGCAGAGAAGACGACTACTCGATATCGACCTAACTTGGTCGATATCAACCAATATCCCACTCAATATTGCCCCAGGAAGCCGAGATCGAGTGACTGAGTGAAGCCAAGGAAGATGACTCAATATCGACCAGACTTGGTCGATATCGACCAACTCACAGCGACGGGTCCGGGTTGATTTTGTGCTTTACTTAAAGTTTTATCCCGAATCCGATGGAGATATTTCCGAGAGAAGATTCCGACACATGAAGATTTTAGATATTTATCTTTTTATCTTTTTATTTATCCTAAGGGTTGAACAATTAATTACCCTAAGGATTTATCTAATTTTACTTATTTAGATATAATTATTTCCAGTAGACTTATATCTTCTATGTTAGATAGAGATATAGATAGAATTTCCTTCCTTGATTAGTAAGGATTGGAAGCCTATAAATAAAGCTCATGGGGCTAGTTTTCATAAAATTCAATTCGATTTCAGAGAAGTAGTTCCACAGAGAAGTTTTAGGAGTTAAAAGGTTTTAGGGTTTTGGCATTCTACGAAAGTTTGAGTGCCGGGATTGTAAAGACTTTGAATTTAGTTTATGCAAGTTATTTCTTTTCAATCAATGTTTGCAATTTCAATGAGGCGCGAGTAGTCCACCTACTTCTAGGGTCGGGGCGAGCCCGACGATAGCCATGCGTATTTGAGGTAAAGATCTGACCTTTATCATGTTTTGAGCATCTACTACCTTTTATGTGTTTATTACCCATTCAATGGAGATCCATGCTAACAACTTGGATTGTAAACATAAAATCGGTAGATACAATTAGGGTTTCTTGAAAGAGTTGTCTAATTGTTGGAAAAGGCGAAAGCTTGATCCTTCGATGCAATTTGCATGATTATCGTTATTTATCTTGCCTTATGCATGCTTGGTTATTGTCGTTGCAAACCCCGATCTTGGAAGTTTTCTTTTATATAAAGTTAATTTCGAAATCTACGAAAGCTTTGTTCTTTATTTTTTTCCTACTGTTGCCCTACTCGATATTGACCTCCTATAGGTCGATATCGACTTCTGACCTTCGATCCAGAAAGATCGCTGCTCGTTTCTGTTTCTGCACACCAGGTCGATTTCGAGGAGACACTAGTCGATATTGACTGACCTAAGTCAATATCGAGTGACTTGAGCCAAAATCGACTGCCTTGCTGAAAACTGCCCAAACTCGACTGAACGAAGTCGATATTGACTGGCTCTAGTCGATATTGAGTTGTTCCCTGGAGTCGAAATCGAGTGAGATTCTTCTGCTGCCTAGGATCCGCTGACCAGCTTCCTCAAGGATCGAACCTGACTTCCCACTGCTACTTCGGGAGGAAATCTTGAACATTATTTGCTCGGAACGGAATCGTTTTGCTTATTTTATTTAATTTTAAACTCGATTTCCTCCTACAACAAAATCTCACAACTTTATCAAACTAAAGCTTCAATCCATAGACGAAACGGAGAAGTTTAGATCCCCATAAAAATAAGACAAAACATAATAAGGGTTTAGGGTTAGAATTCAGTCGGCCTGCTTACGGTGCACACCCTGTTTGCCGTATGAATGTCATATATATATATATATACTCCCTCCATATCACAAAACTTGTAGTTTTGCTTTTTGACACGCTTTTTAAGAAGCGAATAACTTTATAAAATATTAATTTTTTAAATATTTTTTTTAATAATTTCATATATAATTGTATTAAGTATGAAATTATTTTTTAAAATTAATAAAATCATTGATATTTTATATAGTTTTTACCGTTCTTAAACGACGTGCCAAAAGTAAAACTACAAATATTTTGATACGGAGGTAGTATAATATAACTAACATCTACTTAATTCTATTCCATCCTAATATAGATATATAATATTAATATAACTAATTCTATCCTATCTAATCTAAACTTCTCCGTTTAGATTAGATAGCTGCTTTCGTTAGGATAACTAATTTTATCCTAACGAAATGCGGCTAAACAATAAAAGTAGCAGCTTGATTCACGCATTGAGGCTCTTTCCGTATCTTTTCGTATGAATTCATCAGCCCATCTCTTGATCCACGCCGGCCACTTCCAAATTGCAAAATAATCCCAAAAGTTATTATCAACCTCCAAGTTTATACGATCCAGCCCAAAAATACCTGAAATATATAAAAACACTAGTGTAGACTCCGAAAACCAAATAATATAAATTAACTATAAAATATGTAAAATATGCATGAAAATAAGCTAATATAATATGCAAATATATAACTAAAATAGACCTTATCAAACTACCCCATGCTTAGACTTTTGCTTGTCCCCAAGCAAACTAATCACAAAATTAGCAAAGGCGAACTCAAAAAGAAAGACAACGACTCAAAGAAATTTCTATGAAAGATCACTCATCAGTATGATTCCCATGGCTACTAGAGTATTTATTACGTTAAACTCAAAATAGTTAGGACACTATGAGACCCACATCAAACCTTTCGTACTCATTGCTTAAAACTCCAATTAGGTTCATGGGATGCTTGCATTCAGAATTTATTGAGCAATCAAATTCATTAAGCACATAAAAATCGTCATAAACACCCATAGATTACTAAGCCTTTTCTACTTCGGAATTTCAATAAAGCTCATATTTTTTCTTTCTTTTTTCCAAACACTTTTTCTTCCTCCTTGCGTGAATTTTATCCTCCACAAACAGGATTGGTTATTAACCGTATGTTTTTTTCCAATTCTTATGATTGTCGAGTGAATTTTATTCTCCTCGAACATTGGTTTATTGATGATTCTTTTCACTCGAGTGAATTTTATCCTCCCCAAGCGGTGCAAGTTTATTTTATTCTCCTTACACTCATCAACCCAACACATTTATCCAAACACATCAACATATAACCGAATTTACTAATACTTTTCATCAGGGGTTTAGACATATACATTACAAATCATATAAAATTTTTCAAAATTGCTCTAATCTGAACATCCAACCAATAATCAAGTTATAACTAAAGCTCATAATCCAAATTATCTTTGGGAATCCCACAAGTGTCATTATTCAATTAAAATTCAAGTTTATTAACTCTTAAGCCATGAAAAACCATATATCATCATCGAGGTCATACCAATAGAAATATCTCATTAACACAACTAAAAGAAAAACTAATAAAAAAATAAGACTCGATGACTTATATGAGACCATGGGATAATTATCAAACTCTTATAATACAACCTATAATGCAATGCATAACAAGAATTGGAAAAGAAAACAAAAACTAGCATATATAAATACGGAGCTACACTTGAATTCCGCACCCCATGCTTAAAATCTTACTTTGTCCTCAAAGTAAATAAAAAAAATGAAAGGGGTAGAGGAAACTCACAATTATTCAGGCATTCCAGAACAAGCTTTTAACTCAAGTGAAGGTAGTGGTGTTGCCTCTGAACAGACCAAGAAATTCAGCAACTTCTCAAAATTATAGGACAGTCATGGGTGTGCAGCAGAAAGTTCAACAGCTCTTGGAGGCAATTGGCACTTGTGACCCGCCTCGGAGTTGGATAAATACAAGCCTATCCTCTTTGCAATTGGTCCTGGCCAAAACTAAAAGCAATGAAAACACACAAGACAAAGCAGTCCAACTTTCTAAGGATAATATCATCCAAGTACAAAGAACAATACCAACATCCACACAACTAAAATCAGCCCCTAACAACTCATGCTCAATCACTTATGACAAATTAAAAACATGGAATACAAGTGACTTCAAGGAGAAACAATTGAAACATGGGCACCATCTCAAAGTAGCTAGGCTTGTCTTGATAATAGCACTTGACAAAAATCAGTCCTATAGATCATGCTCATCCATATTTTGCAACTAAATTTATGAAAATAAAATTGATATGGACACAGGGAGCATGAAACACACGAGAATTAGAGGCATGGGAGGTTCAAATCAAACAAATACAACATTTATAACAGCAAATCTGAGTAGCGACAATCCATCTAGAAATAATCAGTCCCAAAATAGGACAATACGGCAGTACCAACAACATTTCTTATGCAAGAAAAACAATCAGTATCACAATCTGTTCAAGGTCGATCAAGTGCTAACTCGAGACAGTACCATCCCAATCAAAAATCTCCAACAGTAAACATCATTAATCATTCATCCAAGACTAAACCACTCACAAATTCAGCGCATTATTAGACTTCAATTCAACATTGCAAATTGACACAGAGACGAGCTAACATGTGCTGACCCGATTGAAATTGAAGCTGATGTCTCCTGGTGGTCCGGCGGTGGTACTTAGAGAGGGAGAAAGTCGGGTCGAGGAGCGTGCGGTGCGGCGCCGGTTAGGGTTCAGGCGAAAGGGTGGCGAGGTCCCAGCGAAGAGAGGACAGGTGATGGAATGGTGGTTGCTGGCTACCGGAGCTGGTGGCTGGCCCGACGGCGGCCTCGCGTGCATCGAAGTCGGAGGCGAGCAGGAGAGAGAGAGAGAGGGAGACGGAAAAAAGGGCGGAGGCGATGGTGAGATGAGGGCGAAGAAGATGACAGCGATGGTGAGATGAGGGTGGAGAACAGGGGCCGAGACGGGCGGTCGAGGTGAACAGGAGAGAGAAGAGGCGGTGGAGAGAGGTGAACAGAGAGGACGGTGGAGGGAGGAAAGGAAAGAGGAAGGCTCGACCTTTCTTCTTTTTTTTTTTTAATTTTTTTTACGAAAATTAAAATATATATATATATATATATATATATATATATATATATATATATATATATATATATATATATATATATATATATATATAACCAAAAAGAAAAAGGAAAACTCTAACTTATGATTTTTATGTCATTAACAACTTATTCTTTATCTCAATTCCTTACCTATCAGACATCGTCAAGGCCCTCAACAACCTATCATATTCCTGTGCACACATCTTCCACAAGACATCATAGCACACTAAATTGAAATTATAAAATATAGAAGTTATAAACCTTTTCAATTTATCATGAATTTCTACTGAAGGAATATGATACCACCAGTTTAGTTCCACTGGTGGCTTTTCAAAATAACAATTAAAAGGATCAACATAATCACCATTACCTTCCAAATTGCAAAAGTTTACCTTTATTACCTCTCGAGTCTCAGCAGGTGGCTCTAGACATGGTTCATCAACGGGGGAGTTGAGAATGAATGTATCGGATGGAGTAGGAGACATAACACATGAAACCTCACGCGTCGACTCATGAGATTCTATGTCAGAACGCACCAGACCCCCTTCTCCATTGTCAAAGAAATTGTCATCATCCGTGAACAATTCCTCCTCATTCCGAACATCATTATCACGTTGAAACCAACTAGGATAGTATGAATTGAGCACAATGACTTCGACAGGATCTTCCAATCTTGCATCCTTAATGTCTCAGGGGAGGGCGGAATGGGTTTGCTTTCTTTATCAACTTGAGGGGCGGCCATCCGATCTGCTATAATCTCTCTTGATGTTTGAATAAGTTGGCTAATTTGTTCCCCCAAGTTTTTGATCCTCTCAGCATTCTCCTGCACCGCTTGTGTAAGGGCCTGGATTGCATCATCCAAGTATATAACAGAGTCCTCTATTGGTGGAGATATCGAAGTGAAAGATTCTTCCTGTGTAACAAGGTAATCCATAAAACAGAAAAAGTCCCACAACCCCGACAAACCTAACCGTGCTAGGCCTCCGTTACTCATGTACTCAGCAATCGCTCGTGTCTCGGCAGTCATCCCACAAATTATGCAAATAATCATATCTCGGATGCTGTCTTGATAACCCCGTGAATTACGGATGTCAACATATCTCTGCAATCTGGTAAGATATTGGTGAAAGTTCTCACCTTGAAACTGCAATAACCTTAACATCTCAAAAATTAGTAGCAAAGGTGTTATGAACCGTAAGACAGGTTCACAACAAATTAGATATATACAAAAATTAATAAACACGCAAAACAAAGAAATAAACTTTGATTCCCCGGCAACGGCGCCAAAATTTGACAGGAGGAAACTGTCGTTATTCCTATCAAAGTATAACTCAAACCTACAAACTAGTATAATAAGCAAGTAAGAGGTCGATCCCACAGAGAATCAAGTATTCCTAAGCAATGTATATTTACCAATTAGTAGGAAAGAGAGATTTTGGTGGTTGAAGATAAGAAAAGAAACTATAAATAAATTAGTAGAGATAACAATTGAGAAAATAGTTCCATCTAGAAAATAATTCCATCTATAACTAAAATAGACCTTATCAGTAACCACTGCTGTCACCAAAAGAAAAACCCTAGGACAAGGAAAAATGTTATTAGTAGTGTCATCACAATAAAAAAAAATGTAACCACTGTTGTCACCAAAGGGAAACACTAGGACAAGAGAAGCATAAATCCTAGAAGAGCTAATCCTAAGCAAAACCACTACTATCACCAAAAGAAAACTATATTGGTGACAACCTTAGTTTTTAAGTTTTTTTTACAAGGTCAATGACACCACCCTTATTAGTGTGACGCTATTGGTGACACATGTGGAGACTATTTTTTTTTTAAGAAAGTATGTGTCACCACTAATGATGACACATATATAGTGACAATTTTTTTAAGTGAGAGTTTTTTTACGATAACATTATCACCAACTTTATCGGTTTCATCACTAATGGTGACACATGTGTGGAGTGACAATTTTTTGTAAAGCCTTTTTTTTGTTAATAGATCAGTGTCACCAAGGGTGGTGACACATGTGCTAACACCCTTATTAATGTCATCACTGCTTTTCTAAGAAGAATTCACAACCACCAATGCTTGGATTGAAGATTGCTTATGTATTATTATATTGAATACATCACTAATGCTATGAATATTGAATTCATAGCATTGAGCAACAAAAAAAACAAAAGTACTACACAAAGTGACTATACTTTTAATGATGTATAGGGCACCAAGCAAAACAATTAATGCACTTAGAGATTCATGCATTTATTCTTAATGCAAACAAAAGCTCCTAGAAAGGAACATGAGGCAGAGAACAAGGTATCACTAGGAAAAAAAATCAAAATAAAACAATGATTTGATCCAACTTGCATAAGGTTTCAGACATGATTTTCAATTGGCCTTCATCAGAATGCCAGAAAGCCTTTCCAACAACTACATAAAGGTTCAGTCAGCTTTGTAACCACTTCAGATTCATCCCATATATATGATTGCAACAGCTTTTGCATCTTCCTCAGCAATCATGGCTTCAGATTTAGACGTGGTGACAGAATCCACATTGTTCAACTGCTGCGAAGGACTCTTTTTGAACTACAAATCGGTCAACCGAATTCGGACCCCAACACGGCTCCCGGCTCCCAAATTCTTCTTCTTGTAGTGGAGGACATAAACTTTGATTCATGAAACCAAAAGCAGGTTTTGCATCTTCCTCAACAATCATGGCTTCAGAGTTAGACGTGGTGATATAATTCACATTGTTCAACTGTTGCGAAAGACTCTTTTTGAACTACAAATTGGCCAACTGAATTCGGACCCCAACACGGCTCCCGGCTCCCGAATTCTTCTTCTTGTAGTGGAGGACATAAACTTTGATTCATTAAACCAAAAGCACTGGATCCCGTCGCCGTCGGCATTGATGATTTGGATCATTTGGTGCAATCGTGGATGGTGTAGCGCTCGCCGAGCCTAGTCCGGACCTTGTACAACTCGCCTTCAACCTTCCAAGCGCAACCTCGTCTACGGAGGCGTCAAATCCGAGAAGGAGGAAACTAGAGGAGAGGCAAAATCATCCGGGAGAGCAAGGATCGATCGCTGAACATCACAGATCTTCACCACCACCATCATGCCAAAGCTCATCCGGCGATCCAGAACCATCACAGATCCGGAGCAAGGACCGATCGCTGACGCCGTACGTGCAGGAGTTGGGGCCTCTCTCGAGCTTCTTCGTGCTGTCGCTGGTTGAAGAAGATGAGGCCGCCGAGTATTCAACGGATTGAAAAGAGGAAGAGGGGTAGTTTAATTAATAGGCAAGGGTAGTATGGGGATTACAAAAAAAATTCGGACATTTATCATAAGTGGGAATTGGGTTGGACATTTAGCAAAAAGGTTATATGTAAATGGGTATTTAACCAAATATTTTCATTAATAATTTCATATCTTTTTATCAAACTTATTTGACCAAATCCGTCTAAAATTATTCGAAAATTATAAAAATGAATAAAATGATATCGTTTATGTTATATATCTTTTAGTTAAATCGTTTTATTCTAACAAATAACACTATCTTTTGTAAAAAAAAACCGATGTACATAAAGAGTATTAATTTTTTTTTTATTTTACAGTAGGCAAGAATTAGGAGCGATTTGACAAGTTGTAATCTGGCTCCTTGATCATCCTTAAGGATGATGGTACAAAGTTCCCTATTAAAAGAGATAGTAGAGCTATTACTAATGATACCCTTCTGAGCTATAAAGTCGGCTACTTGATTTGCTTCTCGGTAGCAGTGTCTGTATTGAACAAGGTCAAAAGTATATTCCAGTTGCTTGATCTTTCCAATGTGATGTATAATCTCCCATCTAACATTATTGTTGTTAGTGATGGCTTTGATGAGTTGTAGATTATCCCCTTCTATTATTACTCTTCGAAGTCCTTTCCTAATTGCTTGCTCCATACCTGTCTGAATAGCAATAGCTTCAGTTTGAATGACTGAACCTTTGACAGTTTCCTTGTAAAACATATCAATGACATGGACTCGAGAGTCCCGAGCAACCCCTCCCACATGGCAAGCGCCTGAGGGATTAGCAGAGCCATCCACATTGATTTTGTAGATAGCCCCTGGTGGTCTGCTCTATTTAGCTTTAGATCTCTTATTTGTAGTTTTATTTATGTGATTATCTTTTTCAATTTGGGTCCAATAATAGATGTTTGTAATGATTCTTTGAATGATATTTTCTATTGGGGCTGGAGATTTATTCCTAAAAATAAGTTCATTTCTGATTTCCCAAATAGTTTGCCAAATGAAGACTAGTTCCTCAAAGTTTTTGTTTCTAAGTTAAATTTCATCTATATTAAAAGGGTGGAATTCATTTATATTCATATGTTGGAAGTATTTTCTTGTTTGTAGCTCAAAGTGGTCAATTATTTTCCTGGTAAATAGACAATTTCTCATTGAGCGTTCTGTATCTTCTTCCGCTTGATTGCAAAGACTACAATGACTGGGAACTCGATTAATGTATTTATTAAGCCTTTGAGTGGTAGGAAGACCACCTACCATTATTTTCCACATAAATTTTCTTATTCTAGGAGGTAGATTTAGCTTCCAAATCCAATTAAGATCTTTTGAAGCTTGAGTTACGTTATTTGCCATTTGTTTGACCGAATTCGTAGTGAAATTTCCACTTGGGTCTAGCTTCTAGATAAGTTTGTCTGGTGTATCCCAATTTGGTATTTGTATATCTAGAATTTTACAAGAGACTTCTGGTGGGAAGAGACTATTAACTAGGGGAGTATTCCAACGTTTTTGTGAGTTAAAAAGCTGGTTTACTTTCATTTCCGGATCATGGTTCCCTCTAAATTGTTCAAGATCTTGATTTGGGACCCAGGGGCGAGACCATACATTTATGTTATTTCCATTCCCAATCAACCAAAGGAGACCTTGCTCAAATTTATTTCTTAAGGAAAGAAGTCGACCGAATTGCCATGATGTAAAATGATTGGAGTGGTTTCTAATATTTTCCTTATGAAGGTACTTTTCATTTATAACCTGAACCCATATATTGTTTTCGTTTGTATAGAGCTTCCAAAGGAGTTTCATTTGCAAGCTTGTATTGAGATCTTCTGCTTTCATAATACCCAGGCCTCCTTGGCATTTGCTTTTGAAGATGTTATCCCAACTTATAAGCGGTGTGTACCTTTTTTATTGTAGCTTATTCCAGAAGAAGTTTTTATTGATCTGGTCAATTTGTTGTAGGATTCCTTTTGGTAGAAGAAAATTTTGCATTAGGTAATTTGTTTTGGAGCTAAGATTTGATTGGATAAGCACTGCTCTTCCTGCTTGTGAAAGGGTAGAAGCCTTCCATTTAGAGAGCTGTTTTTTTAGATTTTGGACTGCATCTTCAAAAATACTGTTTTTTATTCTCCCATTTATAAGATGAATACCTAAGTAGTTCTCAAGTGTTCTCGTGATGGGAACCCCCATATGTTGTGCAAGATCTCTTGCTAGAGTCTGAGATACATTTATGGAGCATTGAATTGAGCTTTTTGAGTAGTTTATGGTTAATCCCGATAGGTTTGAGTAGTTGTTTAGCATGTTTTGGATAGTATTAAGACTGGTGTGAGCTGCTTTTGCGAATATTAGAGTATCATCTGCAAAGGTTAGAAAGGGTATGGGGGTGCCATTTTTAGTTAATTTAATCCCTACAAGAGCATCTTCTAGTAAGGCTTCTTTGTGTAATTCTCTAGATAGGCCTTCCATAACTAGTATAAATATGTAAGGGGCTAAAGGGTCACCTTGTCTAATCCCTCTGTTAGGTTTGAATTGTTTTCCAGGGATGTTGTTTACAAGCACCGAGAAGGAAGTTGTTGTCAAGCATTTCATAATCCATCTTATCCATAGGCTATGGAATCCAAATTTGTTGAGAACCGCTTCAATATAGCTCTAGTTTATTTTATCATATGCTTTTTCCATGTCCAGTTATAGAGCCATCCAACCCGTTTTCCCTTTTTTTTTCGGTTGAAGCTGTGGAATATTTCATGTGCAATGAGAGTGTTGTCTTGAACGGATCTTCTTTCTATAAAAGCTCCTTAATATGGGTTGATTAGTTTGGGGAGGATGGGTTTTAGTCTGTTTGCTAGAATTTTTGAAATGACTTTGTAGATCGTATTGCAAAGGCTAATTGGCCTATAATGATTTATATTTGTAGGATTATCCATTTTTGGAATAAGTGCAATAAAGGTATGATTTGACTCAGATAGTAGTTGCCTAGAATGAAAGAAGGCTTTGGTAGCTTTACAACAAGAAGTCTCAACTAAATGCCAATATTTTTTATAGAATTCTGGAGGGTAGCCATCTGGCCCTGGAGTTTTATCTTCCGCCGTTTCCCAAAAAGTTTTTTTGATTTCTATTTCAGTTGGTTGGGCTGTCAAAATTCTGTTTTCTTCAGAAGTAATTTGTGGCTGAATGTTCCAGACGTCTTGTGGATGTATATTCCTTTGATGGTTTGTAATGAATCGTTCTAACATTTCAAGGGTAACTTGGTCGGAGATAGCCTCTTGTTCAGTTAGTATTTGTCCTTGATTAGACTCAAAGTAGAGCATGGATCTTCTAAAATTTTTAATTCTAGAAGTTGTTTGGAAATATTTTGTGTTACGATCGGATAGTTGCAGATGCTTGATTTTGGCTCTCTGTTTCCAAAATTTGTAACTATATTCCAATAGTCTTGATTTCTTTTGTTCCAATCTAGCAAGTTTGGCTTCCTCGTTTGCTGTAATCCTCCCCCAATGGAGTTTAAGCTGGAAATTCTTGATTTGTAATTCAACCCGGGCTAGTTGTTTAGACAGATTGTTTGTTTGCTTTTTACACCAATTGTGTTTTGTTTAAGAAGTTTTTGTTTTTGCATCAGTTTGTAGGCAAATGATCTAGATAATTTATTACACCATACTTTCTTAACCATTTCTTCATAAGCTTTGTTTGTAGTCCATGCCATTTCAAACCTAAAAGGGGTTCCTTTCTTTGATCTATGCTTACCAATATCGAGAGTGATTGGGCAGTGATCAGAGTGAGTAAAAGAGTGATGCTTAGTTCTAAGGTTAGGGCAGGATGAGACAATGTGCTGATGGGCTAGAGCTCTATCTAACCTTTCATAAGTATTATTTGTGTTTGTTTTATTTTTCCTCCAAGTGAAGGGTGAACCATTAAAAGGTATAGTATGTAGATTTATATCATCTTTCACTCGTTTTAGCCTTCTAAATCTAGAGCAAGTGGGGATAACGCCACCTTCCTTTTCTGTATCATTTTCAATATCGTTTAGGTCTCCTATTATAATGATAGAAAGCTGATGTTTATGAATTAGAGCATAGTTTTCTTCCCAAAATTGATCTTTCTCAAGTTTGATTGAAGGAGCATATACAAAAAGAATGGAAAATTCTTGGTTTTCTATCTTGGCTTGAAGCATAATGACTCTATTATTTTGTTCAATGATATTACAATCTTCCATAATCTTTGATTTGTAAAGCATCCATAAACCATCTTTAAGGCCAGAAGCTTTTATACAGTGGGATTTTTGAAAGCCAGAGATTCGCATTTGGATTTCATTTGGAGGTTCTTTCGCCTTAGTTTCAGCTAAGACGAGAATGTCAAGGTTGTTTGCAAAGCGTAATTGGTTCATTTCTTGCCATAAGAGGGGTCTCTTGGTACCCCTAACATTCAAATATCCAATACTAACATGTGAATTGAAGGATCTTGCTTACACTTATGCAAAGATGGTGGTTCGTACCTTTAGACATAACACTAAGAAAATGGATACTTGTACACTGTGTAGGGTCAAGTCTGTAGATTCCCGGTTTGTGGAGGATTAGTTGTGGCTTACAATACTGAGTAGAGTACCAGCTGAGAGGTATATCTTTGCAAAGGCAGCTTCTTCTCTTTTTTGTTTTGATATAAAAGTTTGTTGCAAGGTTGTGTAGGGTATGTTTGTTGATAAAATTTTGGTCGCTTGCCACCATCCCTCCGATATAGAGAAGAATGGGGCGTCGCTGAATGTTTGGAGTAAGGGGAACGAGAAGGACCATACTTGATCTCCAACCAAGCACACTCATCTGCACCTGCATGTTAGAAAGAACCAAGCCAGGCAAGGGCATCAAAGCAACATTTCCACCGAGCATGAGAACCAAGGAAATGAGGCTCCAAAAAGAGATAACAAATATGCATCCTGAGCCACCAAGCACATTACCAAACACATTTATTCTTGTTTGACTCTTATTGCTACACGAGAATTTTGTGTGAGGATGTTGGAGACTATCAACATAGGCCAAATAATAGTAGAATCTAAACATGCATACAACATAAATGTAATCTCGCATTTGAGAGTGTCTCCTCACATAAAAGAAAATTTTAGGCCGGAATCTATAATAGGGAGAGGCATAAACCAAATCTGCATCATGGTACTGGACTAAGGAAGAAGAATTAAGCAAATAAGAGATTTCATGATAGTTAATAAAATAGTAGGCTAAATTAAAACCGATGGCCAAACTTTTGAAGTGGGTTTTGGTTTGCTCAAGAGTATGCCTTAATTTCATGATATTAGATTTCATACAAGCATTCAAAGAGTTCAAATTCATACAAATATTAAACACATGCATAGATGTATACAAGTTAATCTTTAGAGAGAAAATAGATTTATAATTGAACTTATCTGGGTAAAGCGCTTGGATTCTAGCATATCTCAAAGGAGGTTGAGTCATTGGATCCTCACCGAATATATTTGGATTGGTACAGTGCGTGTCCCGGTTGCATGCTATGAATCGATCCTGAGGAGAGGAGAGTCGGAGTCGAACAATTTTGATATAACAAGAGATTAAAGTAAAGGGTTGGTACTGAAATTTTGGGTTTAGAGATTTGAGTTTCTATATGTGTTTTTCCAAGTTTTGAAGAGGTTTGAGAGAGGTATGAAGGTTAAAGATATGACTCAGCTTAATGGTCTGACCACCAGCAGGAGTCGGTAGCACCCAGGGAAGTCGGCGGAAGCGCTAAAACTCCAAGCGCGGGCTGTCGTGGAGGAGAGCCAAATGCGCTAAAGGGAGAAAGAACTGAGGAAGGGAGCGGACGATGGCAAGGAAGAGGCACCATCACCAGGAAGAGAAACCTAGATGGAATCGAGACTGGGCCCAATTTCCCAGCCGCCACAACCACCCAAGCAGGGACTTCGTTGGCCGAAGAGCGGAAGACCCTCCATCACAAGCCGAAGAGGCGGACAAGCGAGATAACCTCCAACCGCTCCGCCCATGCCAACACACCCCACCAAACTGCTTTAGCTCTCTCCAATTGATTTTGCAGGTTACGGGGTGCATCCAAACATTAGGATTCAACAGGAAAGGCCATGTATTACTTGCAATTTGGAGAGGATTAGCACAGCTTCGGTCGGATTTGTTGCTGGATTCTACATACAATGATTGTATAATTAATTATAATGTTCAACATATTTGGCTACATTATCTTACTAGATCGGGACGGAAAGAGATTGAGACGAGATTCACCAAATACTGTCTCATTATCAATTGATAGTTGAGAAGAATACCATATTTAGCTATTTGCCTCTTGTAGCTCTAAATGGAGATACCTTGGTCATGGGGAAGGTCCCGGGGGTGATTATTGAGGACGGACCCAGTTATGGTCTGCACCTCAATGTTGATAAAATTGAGGTCTTTTGGCTGAGAGAGGACCCGAGGAGTAGACTGGCTGGTGTTTTTCCACCTAACATTGCTAGGCCGTTGCAGGGGGTTAAGCTTCTTGGTGGTCCTATCAGTGTTAATTTTGTGTTCAGTAGCGAGCTTGTGTTGAAGAGAGTGGACAAGACGATCGCCCTTATGGATGCGGTTGCTAAGATTGGTGACCCGCAATGTGAGTTATTGTTGTTGCGTGCTTGTACCGGGGTCTCAAAACTTTATTTTACTCTGCGTACGTGCCCACCTCGTGCCTTTGAGTCAGGTCAGCTTAAGTTTGATCTAGCTCTTCGACGTTCCCTGGAACATATTATCACTACTTTTGGCCCAGGTTCTGGCAATTGGCAATGGAGGCTCGCCACATTGCCCTTTAGGTTTGGGGGCCTTGGGGTTTATTTGGCAGGTGACGCTCTCTTCTATGCTTTTCTGGCTTCCCGTTTGCAGTCTGGTGGTCTGCAGAATAAGCTTCTCCAATATACTAATGTCACAACTTCTGGATATGCCTTCGATGATGTCGTGCGTGTCTTCAACAGAAAGGTAGGCTTTGATATTCTGAGTTTCAAGTGAGATCGCTGCCCCCAAACTCATGAAGAAACTGGCAGACATATATTTCACATGGATTACGAAAGATGCAGAGAATACATTCTCCTTATCACCGCAGCAGATGGCTTTGTGGAGTTCTCAGCATCGAGACCATGCTTCTGATTGGCTTAGGGCGGTCCCCATCTCGGGCCTAGGTCAGACTATGAATGGTAAGACGTATCGTTGTGTACTGTGCTATCAATTGGGCATCCATTTGTTCTCCATTTTGGAGCCTTGTTCTGCTTGCTCCAGGGTATTAGAGGGAGACATTTTTGGAGATCATGCGGTGTCATGTGTTGGTATTGTGGGGATTAAACATCGCCATAATATTGTTCGTGACACGTTGGTGAATGTCTGTTATCGTTCTGGGATCTCAGCTGGTAAAGAGGTTGATATTGGCCTGTATGGGGGAGACAGGAAACCCCTCCGTCCTGCGGACATGCTTCTTTATGCATGGGATGAAGGGTTGGATGTTTGTGTTGCTTTACAGGTCATCCCCTTTGACGCAGTCTGGGATGGTTGATTTTGTTCCAGGACATGTGGTGGTCGAGGCGGCTCGCCGTAAGCGGGTTAAGTATCAAGATAAGTGTAAAGCCATTGGTTATGGGTTCTTACCCTTCTTTTTTTCTACACTAGGGGAACTTGAGGCAGACGCTATAGCCCTTCTGAAGAGGATCCAGAAATTTGCTCAAGCTCATGATATAGGGGCTCATAATGTAAAGGCCGGAAATATTTTATATTATTTTAAATTAAATATATATATTACTTTATCCAATTTGTAAAACTGGGAGAAAACTCGTCCTCGGGCACAACTTTAGGTTAAAAATCATTATTAATAATTCCGGTATCGCTTGGAAATTTTGATTCTGATGGATTTTATTTTCGCGTTCTTGCTTCGAGATCTGGAATTTATGTTGGGCTTTATGATTTTATCTTGGATTCGAAATTTCGATTTTAAATGAGATTTTATAAGATTAATTATTTTGGAGTTCCTTATTTAAAATTCGGAATTGAAATTTGAAAATCTGTTGAGTTGGGTCGGATAAGATCAGAGAGCGGGTTTTGGAATTTGATTCCGATATTTTGAATTGTGATTTGTGAGACCACTTGACCTTTGTCTCTTTCCTCCCTTAGCCGAATAGCAGCACCATTTCCCCCCCTTACTCCATTTCAGATTTGTGCAAATGCTCCGCTCCCTCAGTCTATCTTTATTCCATTTTCTTTAATTTTTCTTTCCCTCTCTCTCTCTCTCTCTCTCTCTCTCTCTCTCTCTCTCTCTCTCTCTCTCTCTCTCTCTCTCTGTGGCTGAGACGTTAGGGGCACCTTGCCTGCCAAATTGCAATTCACAGCTTATAGGTTTTTGTCTTACTCCCTTCTCCCTGCGGTACCCCACTCACCAGACACAAACCCACGCCTCACACCCACACTGCCTATTTCATCCGATTGCTTCTCCTCCCCTTCTCCTATAGATTGGACCACATCAAGCCCTAGAACTTATCCACAATCCTCTTCTCTCCTCTTGAAATCTACAAACAGAGAGCCTGCAACAGCCCCCATTTCGACCTCAGATTTTCCGATCACCACAACTCCATTGTTCTTCCCCCTTCCTTTTGACGAGCAGGAGCAATGACACAGTGAGCCACCACCCATTAAAGCAGCAACCAGAAGCATCATCTCCAGCCGTTCCAGGCGAGCCGAGTCGCCCCGGGAGGAGCCACCGCCGCCGAGCCTCCTCCTCCTCTGATTTCGTCGGTTTCGATCGGTGAGGTTGTCCTCTCCTCTTTCATTGTATCGTCTATCAAAAAGCTACCTTTAACCACCCTTCCCCCTTCTTAAGTTAGAAGAAGAACGATTCCACCCTCATCGGAGCACAATCGCCGCCGGTGACCTCGATCCCCTTGTTTCCGGCGTTGTACAAGGTAAGCCCTCGACCTTCTGATCTTCGACTAAGTAGCCGCGTAAAAGCCTCATTTGACCTCCGTTCACCCCTCCCAGGCACCTTGGATCCCTTCCACCATCTCCGACGCCAAATCGAACCCCGACGGCGCCTCCGGCGAGTCGAACCTTCGGTGAGCGCTTCTCCCTCTCCACTTTGTTCAATTTTCGGGTCCATGGGTGTCGGGTGTTGGGACGTCAGTAAGGTGGTCGGAGCGAGCCGGATCCGCCGGCGAGCCTCCTCCTTCTCTCTCCCTTCTTCCCCTTTCTCTCCCGTTCTTCCGGCGAGCTTTCAGAGAGCTCTGTTGAGCCTGAAGGAGACGATCCTGTTTTCTTTCTTTCTTCAGTTGGGCTTTGGGCCTATCTTCTTTCCGGGTCGGGTTCAATATCCGGATCCCCTTTCTTTCAGTTCAGGGAAGGGTTTGGATCTGGCTTTTTCTTTCCAATTGGGGCGGGTTGGGTCCTCCTTTTCGGGTTGGGCCTTTTCATTTCGGGTTTAAGGTTGGGCTTGCTGGGTTGAGTCTTGTCATTATATCATTTTGTTAAATGTTTTAAGGATATTTGTATTATGCGTTATATTATATTATGTAGTTATATTGTGTTTATATATACTTATAAAATTTCCATCTATGAGATTAGTATTGTATTGTGTTTATGACGTTATGAAAATATTTCTGGAAGATTTTAGTTATTTTAAATTTCTTTAAAAAGTGATAGTATTTAGAATAAGTATTTTGCGATGGTTTAGTTATACGATTTTGGGATACTTGAATGATTTATTTATAAATATAGTTAGTGTTTATTTTAGTCACGTATTGTAATAAATTATTTAAGCGGGTTTCAAGTTTCCGGAATTATCTCCTAAATGATTTATTGTTTGAAAAACCAAATGCCGGAATTAATTATATAGTATGATTTTGAAGTACTGGTTTTATGGTTTAAATGATTAATGTCAGAATTTGACCAAGTATGATTTGAGAGATTGTTTTAAAAATGAGTTGACTTAACTTGAGACTTAGGAGTTTGGAAAGCTTTGGGAAATGAGTTTTGAAATATTATTTTAATTTTCAATATTAAAGAAGGGATTTGACTGAACTTGAACTATTTGATCTTGAGCTTGAAGTTATGTTAAAAGTGTCATTTCAAATGTCGGGATTTTTGTCTTGGTTTGATGATGTTGGTTTTGAAAAGGAAATTGGGAAAATGATTTTGGTTGATGTTTATATTATCGGAAAGGTTTTGGAAAAATGGTTTCAATATCGATTGGTTTTGAGGATATGGAGAACTTGGGTTCAGGTGTGTAAGAATGTTGGTTCGGTAGCTTACGGAAATGTCTTGATGATAGGTGTGTTTGCTTTTGGATTGCTTTGGACTTGCATTTGGGCCCTTGCTTATATTATTCTGCTGTTCTGCATCTTCAGGTAAGTTCCCTAGGGGGCTTACTCAGGTTGGACATTCATGCCTGTTGTTGCATTTTATGTTAGGTGTTGCATATGCATGAAAGCATGCCATGTAGTATCCTGTTTAGGTTGCACTAATTGAATGAGCATCTGCTTACTTTATGCGTTTGAAACAGAACGGCCGTTATCTGTGATAGTCCTAGAGTCTTTGCTAGGGTCATAGGGTAGCCCAGCCTCATCGGGTACCCTGAGTCAATCGAGTCATGAACTTCCTTATATTATGAGATGCCTGCGGGCTTTATTGTGGAGCGGGTTAGGCATGCGTGCCGCCCGATTATGATGGAATGCATTCACGAGCTGGCCAGTCTCCGCCCTATCGGAAGGGGGTGGAGGTAGGAGAGGGATATGCCACTTGGCATTGTCTTGGGCCCTTTATAGTATTTCTGCACATTATTATGAGTTAGGAGCATGCTAGTGTGTTTGACTTTGGTACTGCATTAGAGCATCTTTATTAGGTATAGCACATACTATGTGGCCTCAGCGAGGACTGCCGGTCCCGCATGAGTGGCTCGATCTGACTCCTTTCCCCGTTCTTCTTTTAAAGGTATTTTCTGCAGATTTGAGTGCTCGATGTCTATATGACGGGGTTTCCTTTTGGCGAATCGAAGAATCTGGCTAATATCCTAATTTAGTAAAATGGTAATTACACACTCATGGTTTGGTTTTGATCGGTTCTGCCGTGACACTTGTATCTTTACTTTGCTTCCGCCTTACTTCCGTTTGAAATGGATTCCGCGACATAGTCTTAGGACAGGTTAAGGGTACCCAATGGCCCTTCGATATTTTAGGGTTTGAAATCCCTCTTTCTACTAATCTTAAAACGAGTTTGAAACCTCGACCCGTACCTGGATTGCAAGATCCGAACAAGGGGTTTCATCCCTTGGAACGTAACCCGGAAATTGTAATTCTGGGCCGTTACAAAGATGGTATCAGAGCCGAGGTTGTGCAATTCGGGTACGCAAGGGTCGAGTGTGTGTTTTGAAAAACCGCCCGTGAATTTCAAAGGATTTGAAAGGATTTTAAAGGGGCAAAATGAACTTAAGATGGCTAACCGAAATTGGACTAAGTACTGAACTCGACTTGTAATAAAAGAAGAAAACCGACCAAACGGGGACACGAGTTGGTAGTAAAGGCGCTAGACCACCCCTATTGGGTGTAGTTGGGAACGGTAGACAAAATATCAGCTTGTTCTTTACAGATGGGTTGGGAGACTCCAAGGAGATCATTATGTGTTTTATTAACTGATTCTGTGCTGAATGCTTGCTATGCTAGAGATTTGATTTGGATGCCCTAACTATGAAATGTGTATTGACTTACCTGTGCAAGCGGGATAGCGGGAGTACCATTATTTCTATATGGTCAAGTCCAGCTTGTGTGACACAACCCCTTCAACTATGTTCTATCGAGTCTTCCTCCCAGATGTCAGTGTCTTCCATGGGGAATCGGGTCGGTAAACACATTGTGTCGGGAACATGTATGGATATAAAGGTGGTTTGAGTGAGTGTTGGAAGTTAGTTCTTGATGTCATTTTGAGTCGAGAGTAAGGTGTTTATGAGGTTGTCTTTCTTGATTTTTATGATGATTAACCAGTGTTTTCCTACCACAAGAGTCGTACCAAAGTCCCACGGGAAAGAGGAGTGATGAGTCGGTTGGGAAAAGTCAATGGTTGCCCTTAGGGATCTCTGTCCGGTTGTAATTGTGACTCTCTCTGAATTGCATGACATAATTTTGTAATCTTTGGCATGTACCCTGCGAATGACCATTGGTGAAAAGCTACTCATGTTGTTGCATCTATGATTGGTTACATTGCTTAGGTCTTGTGTTATGTCTTGGCTTCTACCATGATTATATGTTGTCATAGCATGTTTACTTGGCCTATTGATCGTAGGATTGAATGAAAGTGTGAGCTGCATGAAATGAATCTGCATGATTTTACTCTACTAGGTTCATGATAGTGTGATCGTTAAATTTTGATACCCTGATGAAGCAAGTTCCTTATTCGATACGTGCTACAACTTGATGTCAACATGCCTTATATGATACGTAATTTCTAGTACATGTTATTGTCATGATCCTTAATGTAAATTCGTGATTGTATAACATTCTGTATCCATGCTAGTCACATTGTTTAGGTCTCGTGTCGCATCTCGCTTTCTGTCATGATTATGTCTGGGTTCACGTGTCTGATTGACCTGTTGTAATGATCGTACTACTGATTGGTTAGAACCATGAATGGCATGATATGAGTCTATATGAATGTTGCTTTCCCTGAATTAGGTCCATGATAGTGTGGTAAACTCCCCTTTGTACGAATGCCCCGTAAGATGATCTCCTCGGCATTTTAGTTAGTGTTGCCCTTGGCCTTGCTTGATTAAATTAGTAGTTCCATCTGTGACCATGATATCGAAGTAATATCTTGATATATGCGTGTCTCATTTAGTTTTATTAAATTGGAACACATGCCCCCGTATTCTGCTTATATTGTCATGTTACGTAGGCTTATATTATACACTGCTACATTCCTCCCATGCTTTTGTATCGCTGGACTATGTCAATGTGGTCTCTTGTGTATCGTTGTGTTAGTCAATCAAGCGCAGGTATGTATCAAATGTTGTATTGCGTCATTAGTACCACGTAGGACTCTTGGTTGTGAGTTGTGCGGATTTGTACCTTGGCTACATTATTGTTGATTCCCTCTCGAGATATGTCCTTGATAGTGTGACTCTTCCCTTCTGTTATTCTCTTAAAATGTTGTATTCGCCCTTATTAGCCCTAGCATGTTTACATGATCATCGCTCTGTAGCGTTCCCTATTACTTGATGATGCCCTCTCGTGCTTACATGAATACATGACTTGACACTTCGCATGATCACACACCACGCTATATCGTGTTTCCGCATATACATGACATCGGAATGTTAGGGTGGGTCTAGTCGAAGTGCCTTGATGAGTTCATGTTCGATATGTGCTAGTAGTATCCTATAAGGTTTATGAATTCCGATATGACTCCCTAGATTGTAACTTTTCGTACTTACTGCATTGCGTAAACATGCTTCGTGAACCTTATGCTGAGTTCTCTTAGGCCACTCTTAACTATGTCATGCCTCATCGTGTATCGCTAGCATCTTGTAGGACCTATGCTTTCTGAATGTGACCCTTCGTCTAATTGCATGCCATTCTTGACTTACTATGATCATGGTTGCCATATGTGATAGATACTATGATGCTCTTATGTGTTCTCGTATAACATTAGGTCGGATTGTTACGATAACCTCATCATGATGCATTGACCTTGATTGTTGATATATATACCCCGCTAGTGCATTGCTCATATATGTGATATTTGCTCTGTTTGGTAAATCCCGCATATCTCGCTTAAGACTACTAGGCATTATGGCTTTCATCAATCGATAGACTGTTAGCTTGTCTCGCATGCCCCTCGAGGTAGAACTCGAATGTGTCTTTTGAATGTACATGTATGTCGTTGATCTTCGAGATAGGTACATGTTAGTGTGGATATGGTTGATTGATTGAGACGAACCCTTGCTACTTGTCACAAATTGTAACCTCATAGATTTTCATAGGGGCAATCGTTGTCACTCTCGGGTCAAAGTCTTGTCTCTAGTCTTGTCGTTCTTTAGCCTTGGTCTATGTTTGGTTCCGAAGTGAACATTGGGTTGCCCGTCCTTGTCACTCCCCTATCTCTTCTAACTTAGACTCCTCTGCGATATTTGGTGAGCGACTGCTTGAAAGAGAAAGGAAGTTGCATAACAATAGAGCTGCGTGGCGGAAGCGTGGGCCCATAACCCACAAGCCTCATGATCGACGGTGTTGGTGGGACAAGTATGTTTTGAGGATTGCGACTATCGAGTACGATATGACTTGCAGGCGGGAGTGTCCTCCGTTTGAATTGCTAACTTTTCTGAATATGTTGATAACCATGTTGCAATGCTTTGATGGTGACGTTTATGTGTTGATGTGCTGACTTGGTAATAACTGTTGTCTGATTGTCTGTTGTTTATGATGATATGATTCGGTGCTTTACAGTTCTAATGTACATGATGTCTTGATGCATTGATGCTTGAGTTGCTAAGCATGATCTAAATTCGTTACATATAAAATGTGAACTACAAATGCTGAGAAACTTGAATTGTTTATTTGATAAGATTTTGATGAAACTTGCTAGCCTAATTTGATGATGTTCATATATGATGTTTGCTATAAATATTGAGCATGATAGTAAATTGAGACTTCTTGATAAAATTGTAATGATTGAGGATGTATTAACGATGCTATTATAAATGCTAGCTAAAATGATGCATGCCTTAGGTGTTATAATTTTGATAACTACTTCTTTTTTAACATGTGGGGGAGATTCTCTGGTAGAGTAGTCTGGGTGCAGTGAAAGAGTTTGAGTCATTAGGATGTTCGATGGTGGTGTGAGGTAGAGATGTTGTGAGGATTGTTGGTTTAGGTAAGACTGAGTGAGCTTTGAGATTTATGAGAGGCAATGTTGGTGGTCCTGAGGAGCTTTTAAGGGATGCTTGTGATGCTCCGGGTGGTACGAGGAGTGTAAGAGAGGGCTCGTAAATATTTAGGACATCGTGTTAGAGGGTACTTGGGTGCGAAGTTTGAGATAGGAGTTGGGTTCTTAGAGGTGGATGGTGTGTGGGAGTGCTTGATGGAATGAGGGGTGAGATTGGAGTATCGAAATGAATTGGGATTTCTTCAGGGGATTTTGTCGGAGTTAGTGTTGTTGAGTCTAGAAGAGGATTAATCTTGGCTTGAGAGTGGAGATGGGTGAGTGGGGATTATGTTTTATTTTGACTGGTATGATGTGGGGATTCTCTTTATTATGTGATTTATTTATATCTGCTGGCATGATGTTAGATAGCGAACATGATAAAACCTGATATGGAACGACACTACATGTTGATACGCAATGTTGAAATCTAATTGATAGTGGCAAGTGTTATCATGATAAATTGATGTTGCTATCCTGTTATATTATTTTTAGAAGCATGATAGGATGTGTTGTGATATGATATATGAGATAATGGTGCCTGATGACTAAATGATCGTTATATGGTATTGTAAGGAGTTGAACTGATGTTTTGTGAGTATGCTAGCGTTTGATGCTCGGTATATGGTTAGATCTTTCCTTTTACTGAAGCTTAAATGGTATGGCCTTGTGTGCTAATGTGTCGAAAATCAGTTTTAGTTTGTTGTCCTTATGATGACATTCCGTTATGACTGGTTCTATTTGTATTGCGATATTCATACGCGATCGTAAGACTTGATGTGTATTGACGTACTAACTCCATGACACCTAACTCATTGATATCTTGACATGTGTGCTTGTGTGATATGTTATGAGAATTCGACTATGCACTTGTGATGCCTTTAGTATGATATAGATATACCTTATTACTTTGGTGCGATATCGAGATGTGTGTTATGATTTTGGCATAGATGCATATTATGACCTTTAGTATGATGTGGAGACGTTGATGTGATCTTGTGGCAGTGTGCTGGCATATGTTTGAGACTTGTCGTATGATGTACTCGTTGATGATCGATTGGTTATGTCGTGATGCATTGCTTATGGCTTGTGAATCTTGCTTGAATTGAGACTCATAGATTGACTTGATTCTGGAAACTAGGAAGAGAATATGAGATTAGCCCTTAGAGGTGGATGATTCCACCTCCGAGCTTCTGAATTTGATTGATTGTCATGCGGGAAACTGATTTGGTTTTGGAGGATTTTGACGAAATTTGATCGAAATGATTTTACTTGTTTTGGTGTAAGGTTGCTTGGTTAAATGTCTTATTTGAAGATTTGAGCGGATTGAAAAGAAATTACTTGGAATTTTAAAGAATTAACGTTAACGGAAATTTTAACGATTTTGAGGCCAATCTTTTTCAATTGCGGAATTCCTTTTGAAACTTTTCAAACCCGGTTTTATATTATAACGACTCACGAAGTGGATACAAGCATTTTATAGGGGCGCATATAGAATGCTTGCTAAGACCTAGTAGACACGTTATGATTGCTTTTCGAGTTATGATATAACCGAAAAGTCGGAGTAAGAATGTGATAAGGGCCCATATCGCATACTTGCTACGACCAATTGGGAATATTATGATCACGCCAAGGGTACTGTAGGGATCTCATACGGACCCTATGAGATGCTTACAGAATCAATGGCATGATCCTTGGACTCACCAATTTAAAACTTCATCCCCATGTTTTAGAGTGATTTTAGTCTCGGGGACGAGACTTGTTTTTAGAGGTGGATGATGTAAAGGCCGGAAATATTTTATATTATTTTAAATTAAATATATATATTACTTTATCCAATTTGTAAAACTAGGAGAAAACTCGTCCTCGGGCACAACTTTAGGTTAAAAATCATTATTAATAATTCCGGTATCGCTTGGAAATTTTGATTCTGATGGATTTTATTTTCGCGTTCTTGCTTCGAGATCTGGAATTTATGTTGGGCTTTATGATTTTATCTTGGATTCGAAATTTCGATTTTAAATGAGATTTTATAAGATTAATTATTTTGGAGTTCCTTATTTAAAATTCGGAATTGAAATTTGAAAATCTGTTGAGTTGGGTCGGATAAGATCAGAGAGCGGGTTTTGGAATTTGATTCCGGTATTTTGAATTGTGATTTGTGAGACCACTTGACCTTTGTCTCTTTCCTCCCTTAGCCGAATAGCAGCACCATTTCCCCCCTCACTCCATTTCAGATTTGTGCAAATGCTCCGCTCCCTCAGTCTATCTTTATTCCATTTTCTTTAATTTTTCTTTCCCTCTCTCTCTCTCTCTCTATGGCTGAGACGTTAGGGGCACCTTGCCTGCCAAATTGCAATTCACAGCTTATAAGTTTTTGTCTTACTCCCTTCTCCCTGCGGTACCCCACTCACCAGACACAAACCCACGCCTCACACCCACACTGCCTATTTCATCCGATTGCTTCTCCTCCCCTTCTCCTATAGATTGGACCACATCAAGCCCTAGAACTTATCCACAATCCTCTTCTCTCCTCTTGAAATCTACAAACAGAGAGCCTGCAACAGCCCCTATTTCGACCTCATATTTTCCGATCACCACAACTCCATTGTTCTTCCCCCTTCCTTTTGATGAGCAGGAGCAATGGCACAGTGAGCCACCACCCGTCGAAGCAGCAACCAGAAGCATCATCTCCAGCCGTTCCAGGCGAGCCGAGCCGCCCCGGGAGGCACCATCGCCGCCGAGCCTCCTCCTCCTCTGATTTCGTCGGTTTCGATCGGTGGGGTTGTCCTCTCCTCTTTCGTTGTATCGTCTATCAAAAAGCTACCTTTAACCACCCTTCCCCCTTCTTAAGTTAGAAGAAGAACGATTCCACCCTCATCGGAGCACAATCGCCGCCGGTGACCTCGATCCCCTTGTTTCCGGCGTTGTACAAGGTAAGCCCTCGACCTTCTGATCTTCGACTAAGTAGCCGTGTAAAAGCCTCATTTGACCTCCGTTCACCCCTCCCAGGCACCTCGGATCCCTTCCACCATCTCCGACGCCAAATCGAACCCCGACGGCGCCTCCGGCGAGTCGAACCTTCGGTGAGCGCTTCTCCCTCTCCACTTTGTTCAATTTTCGGGTCCATGGGTGTCGGGTGTTGTGACGTCAGTAAGGTGGTCGGAGCGAGCCGGATCCGCCGGCGAGCCTCCTCCTTCTCTCTCCCTTCTTCCCCTTTCTCTCCCGTTCTTCCGGCGAGCTTTCAGAGAGCTCTGTTGAGCCTGAAGGAGACGATCCTGTTTTCTTTCTTTCTTCAGTTGGGCTTTGGGCCTATCTTCTTTCCGGGTCGGGTTCAATATCCGGATCCCCTTTCTTTCGGTTCAGGGAAGGGTTTGGATCTGGCTTCTTCTTTCCAATTGGGGCGGGTTGGGTCCTCCTTTTCGGGTTGGGCCTTTTCATTTCGGGTTTAAGGTTGGGCTTGCTGGGTTGAGTCTTGTCATTATATCATTTTGTTAAATATTTTAAGGATATTTGTATTATGCGTTATATTATATTATGTAGTTATATTGTGTTAATATATACTTATAAAATTTCCATCTATGAGATTAGTATTGTATTGTGTTTATGACGTTATGAAAATATTTATGGAAGATTTTAGTTATTTTAAATTTCTTTAAAAAGTGATAGTATTTAGAATAAGTATTTTGCGATGGTTTAGTTATACGATTTTGGGATACTTGAATGATTTATTTATAAATATAGTTAGTGTTTATTTTAGTCACGTATTGCAATAAATTATTTAAGCGGGTTTCAAGTTTCCGGAATTATCTCCTAAATGATTTATTGTTTGAAAAACCAAATGCCGGAATTAATTATATAGTATGATTTTGAAGTACTGGTTTTATGGTTTAAATGATTAATGTCAGAATTTGACCAAGTATGATTTGAGAGATTGTTTTAAAAATGAGTTGACTTAACTTGAGACTTAGGAGTTTGGAAAGCTTTGGGAAATGAGTTTTGAAATATTATTTTAATTTTCAATATTAAAGAAGGGATTTGACTGAACTTGAACTATTTGATCTTGAGCTTGAAGTTATGTTAAAAGTGTCATTTCAAATGTCGGGATTTTTGTCTTGGTTTGATGATGTTGGTTTTGAAAAGGAAATTGGGAAAATGATTTTGGTTGATGTTTATTGTATCGGAAAGGTTTTGGAAAAATGGTTTCAATATCGATTGGTTTTGAGGATATGGAGAACTTGGGTTCAGGTGTGTAAGAATGTTGGTTCGGTAGCTTACGGAAATGTCTTGATGATAGGTGTGTTTGCTTTTGGATTGCTTTGGACTTGCATTTGGGCCCTTGCTTATATTATTCTGCTGTTCTGCATCTTCAGGTAAGTTCCCTAGGGGGCTTACTCAGGTTGGACATTCATGCCTGTTGTTGCATTTTATGTTTGGTGTTGCATATGCATGAAAGCATGCCATGTAGTATCCTGTTTAGGTTGCACTAATTGAATGAGCATCTGCTTACTTTATGCGTTTGAAACAGAACGGCCGTTATCTGTGATAGTCCTAGAGTCTTTGCTAGGGTCATAGGGTAGCCCAGCCTCATCGGGTACCCTGAGTCAATCGAGTCATGAACTTCCTTATATTATGAGATGCCTGCGGGCTTTATTGTGGAGCGGGTTAGGCATGCGTGCCGCCCGATTATGATGGAATGCATTCACGAGCTGGCCAGTCTCCGCCCTATCGGAAGGGGGTGGAGGTAAGAGAGGGATATGCCACTTGGCATTGTCTTGGGCCCTTTACAGTATTTCTGCACATTATTATGAGTTAGGAGCATGCTAGTGTGTTTGACTTTCGTACTGCATTAGAACATCTTTATTAGGTATAACACATACTATGTGGCCTCAGCGAGGACTGCCGGTCCCGCATGAGTGGCTCGATCTGACTCCTTTCCCCGTTCTTCTTTTAAAGGTATTTTCTGCAGATTTGAGTGCTCGATGTCTATATGACGGGGTTTCCTTTTGGCGAATCGAAGAATCTGGCTAATATCCTAATTTAGTAAAATGGTAATTACACACTCATGGTTTGGTTTTGATCGGTTCTGCCGTGACACTTGTATCTTTACTTTGCTTCCGCCTTACTTCCGTTTGAAATGGATTCCGCGACATAGTCTTAGGACAGGTTAAGGGTACCCAATGGCCCTTCGATGTTTTAGGGTTTGAAATCCCTCTTTCTACTAATCTTAAAACGAGTTTGAAACCTCGACCCGTACCTGGATTGCAAGATCCGAACAAGGGGTTTCATCCCTTGGAACGTAACCCGTAAATTGTAATTCTGGGCCGTTACACATAATGCAGCTCATATTTTCACTAGGGTGGGGTTTTCTATTGCTAAAGGAGTGGGGCCCAGATTGTCTCTCGGCTCCCCACTAATTCTTTGTAAGCTCCTACATTTATAATAATAATAATAATAATAATAATAATAATAATAATAATAATAATAATAATAATAATAATAATGCCATGTTATAATTAAAAAAATAATAATAATAATAATAATAATACTTATTTTTATTATTATTATTATAAAATAATTATACTTTACAAGAAAAAAATATAATATGATATAATAATAATATAATAATAATAATATAATAATAATAATAATAATTTTATTATAAAGTAATATTATTATTAAATTATATTATAATATTATGTAATAAGAATAATATCATTATAATCAATTATTATATATTGAAAATTATTATTATTATTAGAAATAATATTTTCTCAAATAATAATAATATTATTATTATAAACAAATATTATTATTATTGTAAATGGAAGATTATGATTATAATTATAATTATAATATTTGATCAAAATAATAATACTAATAATATATTATTATTATTCTATAATATTATAATAATATTATTATTATAAAAATTATTATTATTATTATTATTATTATTATTATTATTATTATTATTATTATTATTATTATTATTATTATATGCGGGACGGGACGGGATTTGCGGGATCCCACCGGAATCGTCCCGCGTTTCGTCCCGCATAATTTTTGCGGGACGGGATCGGGAGGGGATTCGCTATTTTGTCCTAAATCCCACCGGGATTAGGACGGGACCGGGACGGGGTCGGGATTTGCGGGATTTGTGCACACCCCTAGTTTGAGCTATCGAAGGACCATGAGTAGTCGTATTACCTAAGTTCTCGTAACCAAGAAAAAGCAATCAACTGCTTCTCATGCTTAGAGCATGAGCAATCATGGGTTTTACTATAAGAGGTGGGAAGGGGTTACCTTGGTAGAGAGAGGTAACCTCTTCCCTTTTCTATTTTTTTTTTAAATGATAAAGTAGGATGATTTATTTTTCATTTAGATTTATTAGTTGTAATAGGATTTAAAATGAAATAAAAATATATTTATATAATTTGAGCCTTATTTTATATTTCATTATTTTTTAAAATAAAATATCTCATTGGTTTAATTTTATTTTTTTCTATAATTTGAGCCTAATTTTACCCTATATATTTTCTTAACCATGGATCACAATAATCCAAATACTCCACTCATTCTAAATATGCCTTTTGATCCAAATCTTCTAAAAAATCCTCAATTTCAAGTGATGTTTCAAATGCTTAACAATTCTCCAACATCCGAATATCCAAATTATACCCCACATAATCCTATCAATGTGTACAATCCTCTTTTTTTTTTTTCCAAACCAACAACATTTTGAGCATTCTCCGGGTTTTTAACTTTTTTTTTTATTTTAATCTAGATGTAATAAAACATATTTATATTAACTACTTGCTATTTTTATTTATTTATAAAATTATAAATAAAAATAATTCACAATAATATATGATGATACACATATAATAAAGGGAAAGATATAAATGAAAAAAAAAGTGAAAAGAAATTTGAAAAGAGGTAAATGAGGTTTCCCATAGTTATAGAGGAAACATTTTAGAAAGAGGTAGAAAAAGTGAAAATTATTTTAAATAAAAAAATAAATAAGTTGTAAAGTTGTGATAGGAAGATGGAAAAAAAAAAGAGAAAGAGGTTACCCCATTGTTGCAGATGGTCTTAGTCTGAAATATTTTTTTTGGGTGAACACTTGGGCTGAAATCTTGATGTACGTCAAACTACTTCCACTTTTCAATGAGTATAAAATACAAATTAAATGAAATGAGAAAGAGAAAAAATTAAATACAGTAGTTTTCAAAAAAAGAAGAGAATGCATCTTGCCACTTGTTTGCTTTATATTTGTGGTGTAAAAAAATTAGTTTACACTAGGTGTAAATGTATCACCCTCCTTCTAGGAAAAGATGTGTGTCGTATTCCTCGGAGTGATTACATAGGGCACGTGTTGTAGAGGCAACCAAGCCACACTGGCTGAGCCGGGTTTTTGTGGGTAAAGCCATCTAATTCATTTTCCCTAGAAAGTTTTATATTTTGGGTGGAGCGGAAATATTCCAAATCCATGCATTTTCATCATCACTCTACATGTGGTAGTGGTTAGTGATGAGTTTATACGCACTAGCCATTGTAAACCATCCGTCTCTGTCAGGTTACCAATATACTCTATCTTCAAACATATTTGAGGGCAACGGTATATTAACAATATCCCTGACTAAGCCAGAAGGTACTGAATCATTAACTTTTTCCAGCCACCACTTTCCATTGATAATATAGTCGCTCACTTTCTCACTCAGGTTTATAACAGTGTCTTCAATTTTATTTATGGGGGATTCCATAGAAATCTAATATCTATCCAAAAATTGATCGAATTCTCATTGCCTACCGACCAGATAAAGCCTTTTTTAAATCTATCTATTAGTGAGGACAATGAGAGTGATGAACTGATCAGAGAAAAAATAAAATAAAAATAGAGTATAAAATATAAAATATTGATTTTGCGAGAAAAAATAAAATAAAAATAGAATATAAAATATTGATTATAAGGCAGAACCAAATAAATGATCTAAAAAAGTGTTCATAAATGTTAATACAATAATATTGTTCGGGGATGACATATGTGTTCACAAAGGCTACAAAGTTTGTGTTTTAGGCTTCATTGTTGGAAAAAAGAAATTTGATTTATACTAAAAGATAAATTTTTAAGATGGATATCACTTATAGGTTAAGAATAAATGAGTTATAAATTAATGGAGATCATAACTTGAGATCATAATTCAAATTTTTATGTAACATAGCATGCGATTTATAGTTAATTTCCATTAATTTACAAATTAATGAAAATTTACAACAGACGGGAAAGGTCATTTGGATTTAGCTATGTATGCAAACCATTAAAATTAATTAGGAATATTAAAAAAATCATGTTCCAAATTCTAGACTTCAATATAAGAATTACTACTTAGCCGCAGAAGAGCCCTATCAAGCTCTCCTTTCCTCTCCAAAGTGTCAAATAGGCATCTGGGTGTTCATCAATTCTCCCATTCCCCCCACCCCCCCCCCCCCCCAGTTTATCGCCTAATTGCCTCATCTTCTTGAAATCCAACGAATTTTGTGTGGGTTGTTCCTTTTGGTGCCCCCAATCTTCAGGGTCTCGACTTCTCCCCGTCCCCCGTAGTAGCAAGGTCTCAAATCCACTAATGGGTAAACAGGTTTACAGAACATGTTGCCCTAGACTAGAGTCAACGCAAATATTGGCAAGAAACACACAGATATGAACATGCATGCATAAGAGAAGTAAGAACGAAGCAAGTAAAGGAAGAGGACACGTACCCTAGATCTGAAGAACAGGGTCAGATCATCGTCGGAGTACACCAGAGAAGGAGATCTTCGCCTGGACTGTGGACAAAGCATCTTCTTCTTCTTCTTCCTAAAGCTGAGATCTAGAGTCTCTGATGAGATGCGCTCTAGATCGGCCCATCAGAAGCTTCACTAGAGCTAGGTTTTACGAAACCCTAACTTTCTCTCTCCGTCGTCTGGTTCTCTCTCTCTCTCTCTCTCTCTGTTTGGATTGCCTGAAGAGCGTGCAACAAAGTGAGGCAACCCTAACCCTTGTTTTGCTTGTATAGAAGAGCTTTTTAGTTGAAACGCTGCGTTGCACAAGGGAGACACTTCAACATCTCAGAGTTGGAGACAAGTCTCGGGGCTAGCTAATAGCAAGCTGGATTGAGCTTCTGTTTTGGGCTAAGAACAACCAGATAATACACATACGTATAAATGTACACATATATAATATATACTGATACATTGTAACACATGAGCATAGGTCATAAAATACCCATACTTCTAATATATGCTAGTATATGGTAAGTATATATTATATGTAAATGATGTGATCGTAGTCACCCATGAGCCCGATTCTTTTTTCCTACAAAGGTTTGTCTTCAGAGCTGAACATCAACTTTCATTTCTAAAAACTGTTTGGCAACATCTTGGTATTTTGGCTCGTTCTGGCTGTATAAAATTCTGATTGAAGCCGATGAGAACTTGTTGGAAAGTTATTTTAAGTAGCTACAACTTTATTCAAGAATGTAATCATCAATTTAGCTTGGAAGATTTCCGAAATTTTGGATCTTTGCAGCAATCCAAAAATATGGCAACTTGTCGAAAATGCAATAAATGAAAACGGAATGCATTCAATAAAGTCGGATTAAATGACGGGGATTTAGAGATTTCTGAACTTCCATCTATTTGATGACAACCAAGAGCATTCGTTTCCCCCATTATGGTTGCCCATCTCTCCGTCATAAATCTCAGAAACTCTTTCGTATTATCCGTCATTAGTTTATCAATTTATTTGAATTTCTTTTATTTTTCATAGCATCAATATTTTCCTATATAGATGTAAGAACTTCTTTTGAGACAAGTTTAATTTGAGAAAAAGTGAGCCTTTTAGCTTCATGTGATTTGGGTCAAGAATCTCGTTCTTAGGTGAGAGGCCGGGAACAAAACCTTCGGTGAGAGGCTGAAAGAGATTTCTTAGTGAGAGACAACAGAATCAAAGGGTCGGAAACACTAGGAGTGCGAGGCTGAGTGTGTGAAAGATTGAGTGTTGAAGAGAGCTCGGAGTGCGAGGCCGAGAGCGATCTTGCATCACATATCCCTCAACCCCCATTCCCTACCTTACCATCACTATAAGGCCTTCCACAACCCATTATCACCCTCAAATCACCCCTAAAACGTCACTAAAAAACAGCACCTCAATCCCTCTCAAACGAGCCCCATCCGGAATCGTCTCTGCACAGGCGATGTCTCGGTAAAACGTTGTTTCCTGCTTTGTCTAACCTCCGATTGACAAGATCTGCCCCAATACGCGACCGAGGCTTCAATATCTACAGAATTAGTACTTGAACGGCCCCAGAAGCCAAGCCAATCGACAGGAAATAGGCATTCTCTGTCGACTAATCTGATGCTCCATAAACTGTCAATATCTTCCCGACTTCTGCTGGTCCTTTTGCTCGAGCCCGGGCCCAAGCACGTCAGTATGTATAAAGTTTTTAAGGCTTAATCTACCTATTGACTAAGCCTAAAGACATCCAATGTTCCTAGATCTTATGCTTTAGATTAGTTAGACATTACACAAATAAACATCTTGATCATTTTAACCATTATAAGATTCAAACATAAAATCACATAAACATGTTCAAATAAGCATCAGAATCCATAATTTATACATTAAAAAAATGAAACAACAAAAAATCAATCTTAAATTCTAAACAAATCATCAAAGTGGCAAACGTCAAGCACCTTATCAATGAGATCATACTAGGAAGACATTGGTGACCACTGTTCTAAAAAAAAACCTTCCAAACTCGCCTAGACTCCCGTCTAAATCTTGAACTCGCCCCATCGTCAAGGTTGTCAAAACCCACCTAGGCTACAAAGACTCGCCATGAAATCTGCCTACACCCCACCTAGACCCCGCCTGAACCCTTGACCTTACGCCTCCGCCAAGCACCCGCCAAACGTTTTTTAAAACATTATTGGTGACCTAAAATTCCAGAATCTTAGTGTTTATTATTGATATTGAATTATGTCTAGAAGTGAACAGATTATTACCAGCTAATTCCTTGTGTTCAATTATTTCTTTATGGCATTTGTGTGTTCATGTTTGGGAATTAAATTTAATTTTGATATAGGTTTGGAGTTGCTAGTGATTACAACCCAGCGCAAAGGTGTTCGTCATGACATGATATGATCGCATGATTTATATGCTTCTTGTTTGCATGCCTTATAAGATGGATTCCAATGGTATTGCTCTCTAGTGCATATGTTCCTTGAAAAATGGAAGCATGTTTATTCAACTTCGCTAAAATGTGTGAATTGATAAACATGCATAACTTGCCTAATAAAGAAATAGGAGTGGCTTTTAAAACATAGGTTTCAGACCTTAATTGAAGGGGTTTCGTTCCATTAAAGGGAAAAGTAAGGTTGTATATATACGGTACCAAGAAAAAAATGGGATTAATATATACCGTATTGACCCTAATCAGTAGGGTTTTTTTGTACCATTTACTAACCGACATTATTGATAACCGATCGGTTACCAACTGTACGGTACCAAAATTACTAACATATATATGTAAAATTTCTTATATTTTTTTTGTGAAAACATAGTAACCGAAAGTAACCAGCCTTAGAATCCCACATACCACCATTAACGGCCAACAAGTACTTGAGCGAAGTGGCCATTTGTTTTTAAAATAAAATAATTACAGATGGGAATATACCATGGTAGAGTATGTAATTATATATATTCGGTACCACGGTATTATCTACTATCAAATGTACCAACACTTATCGGTTATCGAAACTTTGGTGACCGATTTTTTGGTAACCGACTCAATGGTAACCAATATTTGTTGGTACGGTAAAAAAAAATCATGAGCCAACCCAAGGGAAAAGGCTCTATATTCGAGTTTACTAGCTTGCTAATAATGAGACACGAGAAGATTATGAATTAGCTACCTAATTAACCTTGTAAAGACTCGGATTTTAAAATCTTAAATTTTAGAAAATGAAATTTAAAATGAATTTAAAACAGATTTAATTCGGATATTTGAAGGAAAACTCGTTCTAAATTTAATAAATCGAACTTGAAATTCTTAAAGCGAATTTTGGCCCAATTTTTAACTTTAAAAATCGATTCCGTCTTTCACCTCAACATTCAAAAATTCTTTCGGATAGCAATATCCTATTCGGGTTCTAAAAATCTAATTGATCAAGAGAGGGGAATTCGAAAGACAAATCGTCGAAAATTCAAATTTCCGACTCGGGACCACAATTTCGTCACCTTTCTCCCAATCTTATCCAATTCTAACCTCCAACTCATCTTCTTCTTCTTTGGGTAAATTCTATCCTCTCCTCCCTTCCCCATCTTCTTTGATTTCCCTCCATTTGGAAAACAAACAACCAATTTAACTCTTAAAAAAAATCTGATGCTTTGACCACACAAAATCCAAATCCAAACATCCCCTTACCTCAGTCTTTTGAGAAGCGCCGAGAGCAGAGCAAGGTTCCTCCTCCTTGCTTATTGCTCCACCACCGCCAACACATCCATCACCACCCCACAGCCACTAGCCTCCGTTACCACCACATCACCCGCCACCCCCGTCCTCGTCGTCGACCACCACACCTCAAGTCGCGCCCTCCAATCCCACTTCCCCTGTTTTGCCAAGCCAAAAACGCCGCACTCCACCTCCCTTCTATCGAAGTTCCAGCAGGACCGAGATCCTCTTCCTCCGAGGCTACCGAAGCCGAGCAGCCACCACCAGGAGCACCAGCTATGACGCTGATTCCCCTTCAATGCCCCATTTCTGATTCGAAAACCCCCGGTGAGTCTTTCCTTCCCCTTTTCCAATAAAAAACAATAGGAAAGTTCCTCCTTCCTCACCCCTACCTTCGATCTAGGCTGAGAGGAACGCAGCCTCGCCTCCGACGAGCCCCATCAAGTCTGTGGTGAGCTTGAATCGAACTCCAACGAAGCCCGACGCGCCCGACTTCGAATCCTCGGCGAGCACCCAACCACCCCTCCTTCCTTGACTCATTTTCTATTCCGTATTTCTCTTTTTTATGGCTTAAGAGAGTGTGTGAGAGCTGAGCTCGAGCGAGAGAAAGGACTGCGAGGGCGCGGAGGTGAGCGCGAGTGCGAGTGTCGGAAAGCGGAGCCGAGCGAGAGGCGAAAGCGAGGGAGGACGGGGAGGAGTATGAGGATACGAGAGCGTGAGAGTGGGTGAGCTTGTGCGAGCGGGAGCGAGTGAACGAGCAGGAAGGCCGGAAGATGAAGCTCGATGCTGGCGGGTGAGTTTCTTCGAAGAACCGAGAGTCAGATGCAAGAGAAGGAGGAGGAAGGAGGTGAGTCAGTGGGCCCCTCCGCGTCCACGTCACCAGCTGGACCCATCCTCTTTTTTTTCTTTCTTCTGGAAAGGAGTTGCAGGAGAGAGTGAGAGAACGGATAGGGCTGGGCCGAGATTTTGGAATCCGGATCCTCTCCTAATACTCAGCTTCCTAATATCTTCCTAATAAGTGCATCTCAACCATCTTCATCCCCTATCCATGGATTCCTAGCCAACCATCAGTCCACCATTGCTGTCGCCGCCGCTCCCCGGTCCACCTGCTGCACCGCCCTCGTTGCCTCCGCTCCCCAGTCCACCTCCTTGGTGCACCGCCCTCCCCGGTACTCCACCCTCTCACCACCCGAAACCCTAGAATTTCGTGCTCCCGGCGAACCGTCTCTGGCCATGTCGCCGCTCACGTTGACGGGGATTCTCCGAATTGAACTGGAGAACTTCAAGTCCAACAATGGCCACCAGATCATCAGACCTTTCTTCAACTTCACCTCCATCATCGGCCCCAATGGATCCGACAAGTCCAACCTCATGGACGCCATCGGCTATAGAGTTGTCGATTGCGATCGGGAGAGCGACGGCATTGGCAATGGTGGTGGTTGGCTAGGAATTGAATCTGTGGAGGGGGGAGATGAGACGTCCGCTTGATAAACCTATTACAGAATAATCTGTGGAGTATGAGGATACGTCCGATCTGGAGAAAGTGGCGCTGCTACTGGTTGCGGAGTACCGGCAGAACGAGATGATCTGGCCGCGGAAGAACACTTCGTTGGCTACACACATCTCAGCCTCCAATTCGTCGAGCGAAGCCATCAGCGAACCGAAATCGAACTCTCCGACGAATTCATTTTTCGTGGTTTCGGATCACTGTTCTCCTTCTTCATCGCCGGCAGTGGGAAAATTAGAGTGACAACGATTCCTCCTTGGGTTGTAGGTAGGGTTTTTTTTTTTTTTTTTTGTAAATTTAAGAGATGGTTTAATCTTAACCTTTAAAATCTTTGGAAGGTTGAGATTAATCTATTAGGACTCCTAATGTAAGCAGAGGATCCGGATTCGAGATTTTGAGGGATGTCAAAGTTGGGCCTATATTTTTGGGTTTTAAAAAGAAACTAATTTTTGGCCTATTCTTCAATTAAATCCAGTTTTGTATTTAGAAAAAGGGCTGAATTTTGAGGTTTTATAAAATAAGGGGTCGGGTTGGTAATTTAAATAAGGGGTTGGCTTTTGTAAAATAAAATGGTTGAGTTAATTGATAAAATAATTATTAAGGGTATTTCAAAAAATATGGAAGTTAAAATGAATTATTGAAATTAAATTGAGAAGGGAATTTGGGTAATAATTTCAAAAAGATCGGAATTTCTAATAGGGTTGGACGGTGATACAAAAATTACCGTACCAACCGATTACCAATCGTACCAACAGAAGTTTAGTACCACGTAATCGGTAACCGAAGGAATCGGTAACCGAAGGAATCGGTAACCGAAACTTCGGTACCGAATAGGATCGGTACGGTATGCGGTAATGAAAATCCAAATCTCTTGGTACCGTGGTACCGAATATATATATATATATATATATATATATATATATATATATATATTAAAAAATTCCCTAAATCCCTAAAGTCCCTACCATGTGCCTTCTTTAGTTCTTTCAATCCTTCTTCTTCAGTCTTCACAAGTTGAACCCGCTGCCGCCCAACTCTAGCCGTCATCCAAGACTCAAGTAACGGCCGCCGCACCTGGATCTTCGGGCATCTCCGTTCACGACCGACGCAGGACAAGGCTCTCGATCTCAAGTCTCGGCCGCACTTGTAAGTCTTCGATCTCCCTTTAATCTCGCATCTCTCTCAATATGAGATTTCAAATCTCAGTCTTCGATCTCTCGGCCGCACCTGTAGGTTCGTTGGGAAGACTCATGGCAGCGGAAGGGGTGCATGAGGAAGAGGTGCGAGCGTAGGACCTCTTGGAGTCGGATCTGCTCAAGCTGCGCCAAGTCATCTAGGTCCTTCAATTGTTGAATCTGGCCATCTAGATTCTCCGGGAAGCGGTAGTTGATGAGTCGTCGGAGGACGGCGGTGCTTTTGAAGCCGATCCAATTTCAAATTCCAGAGATTTGGCACTCAATTGGAGGAGATGCAAAGATCAAGAACCAAGACCAGTAAACCTAAACCTAGCCTCTAATCTGTACGATTAGTTATATACACATATATCAAATAGTAATTAGCGTAAATCATTCAGGGAATGGAGTAATTAGGCTATGATGATCTCCCAAAGAGGATCAATTTTCACTCTGTCAATCGCCACAGTTTATGTACCACCGCACAGTTTGTATGAACAATTTCACATTTACATTTTTGTCGGTATTGTCGGTTACCATCGATTGACACGTAAATGAAAATGGATTAAGGTGTCTGCCGGTAACCACGGTACCAGACCTTCATTAACCGATACTTTCGGTACCAAGAATGTCGGTTACCCAAAATTTCGGTTGGTATGTGATAAGGAAATTTTTCCACGGTACCGTACCATGTCAGCCCTAATTTCTAACTATTTGACTCAAATTTCAAACGGTTTTGAATTAACTCAGGAATCTGAATTGTTCGATGACTAACTAGCATGTTGATATGATTGATTGACTAATGGCATGATTGTGTGAACTAATGACATGTATAGATGACTAATGGCATGATGAGATGTTAGAGTTATGTTATCGCTTGTTTATACCCTATGATGATTATGATGAACTGTTGAGATATTTAAATATGCGGATATGTTATTATGAGCATGTGAATGTGGCTGGATGGAATATGGAGAATGATGTGGTCTTATGGAGTGTGGTGATATGATGAATGGTTGCACTTGAGGGAAAGACGATTGCGAAGTGGTTGTTATTCTCGTTGAATGATGTATGCTTTGAGTGCTTAAATGATTGGACGTAGACTTATATATGCGTTCTGATATGTATCTTGGTGATACTTTATGATTATGATTGATGTGTGCCAGATCTTCTATTATGCGGTTTTATATAGCCAGGTATGTTCCTAGAGCTTACTCAGATTGATTCCCATGTGCATGTAATCATAGGATATACTAGGTGTTGCATATGCATAAGAGGATGCCATGTAGTATCATGTTTAGGATTTGCACTTATGAATGAGCATATATCCGTCTTGTTTATGCGTTTGAAAAGAGAATGGTCGTTATCTTTGAAGTATCTAGAGTCTTTGCGAGGGTCATAGAACGGCCCATTCTCATCAGGTCTCGTCCTAAGTCATTCAAGTCATATGGCACCACCTTTACTTATATTATGAGCATGATTATGAGATTTGCCTTCGGGCTTTATATATGATTACGGGTCGGGCTTGCAGGCCAATTCGATTATAATGGAATGGAATGTATTCATGAGCTGGTCAGTCTCCGCTCTATCGGGAAGAGGGGTGGAGGTAGGAGAGGGATATATCATTTGGTATTCTGTGTTAATGCATTATTATTATTATTATTATTATTATTATTATTATTATTATTATTATTATTATTATTATTATTATTATTATTATTATTATTATTATTATTATTATTATTATTATTATTATTATTATTATTATTATTATGCACTTGATCTTAGGGGAATGTTAGTGTGTTAATATTTCGCCTTACATCTAGAAGCATCTTTATTAGGAATAGTGTATATGGTATGATTACAGTAGGACCTAGTCCTGTGGGTGGGCCTTAGTCTCATCACATGCCCTGTATTATTTTTTTAGGTATGTCATATATGTGTAATGATACTGATTTGGCTCCATAACCGCGGGGTTTTGACATGGCGGAAAGAGAGAGTTGAGACTCTGACTTCACTAATTATTAATGGTCTAGATTTGAATATTTGGATTACGTTTTGACCCGGCTCCGTCGTGGCAACCTTATGTATGGTTTTAGAATTTCGCCGGTTTGCATGATAAATGGATTTTACGACTTAGGCCATAGGGCAGGTAATCCTCAATCGATTTTGAGTGCTTCAGTCAATTTTGAGTGAACTCAGTCGAAATTGAGTGATTTGACAGCTTATTTCCTTCCTCTCCGAATTGCTCGTAAAATGTCTCGATTTCTGAAATATTAAAAAATAATTTGTGTAGATATCCATAATTGACAAATAAGCATAAACTACACAATTCCTGCGTTATTCTAACCCCGAAATACAAAATGCGAACAAAAATCGAATTAGATGTAAGCGAAAAACATGGTAAATTGAGCGCACATCAACACCCCATACTTAAGCTTGCTTGTCCTCAGGCAATCCTTTTAATGGTCATACAGGGGAAGAAACAAAACTCTCAACATATAGATTCATTCTTATATAACCCTGCAATCAATTACCATCCTCGCAAAGATACTATTATCACCAAATCCATGACTATGAATAAAAGCAATTTCGCACACAAAAGGAGGGTTATGCAAAAACAATTCGTACGACAAAGTATAGATAATCAGGAGGACTTTTATGTGCATGGTGAATAAAAAGGTAAAAGGTATAGTGCTGGGCTATATTTGGACAATGTGGTGCTAAATCCGGGAAGAACTCTTCAAACTCTGCTTTCTTTCCTTTGATGCACTTTCTCCCTTTATATGATATTTCCACATCCCTCATCCTCTCATAATTCACTCTTTGCCTTTTTCATTTATATGCTTTTACCTCTCTAACCTCAGCACTGCCTTCTCGCGATTCGCAAACATGGGTGTCATGAATGGCCCCGGATACTTAGTACTTCAGACTCCTCACCTTGGTGTCCCATCATGTAGAACTAACATCTCAACGCAAGCAGGGTCGACCTACCTTTATCTCCCGAGGTGACCGGATTTGCTTTCTCTCATTAAATTTTCCATAAAATATCATTCTCCTGACAAACTCTAAATATATAACACAACAACCATATAATAATCTCCATAATATGACATCAATTTCTCAACATACTCCTCAGATGGGTAATAAGGTAAAGAAAATGAGCAATATTTAGTAGGGATGGGCACAAATCCCGCAAATCCCGATCCCGTCCCGGTCCCGTCCCGATCCCGTCCCGATCCCGGTGGGATTTAGGACAAAATAGTGAATCCCGTCCCGATCCCGTCCCGCAAAAACTATGCGGGACGAAACGCGGGACGATCCCGGTGGGATCCCGCAAATCCCGTCCCGTCCCGCATATTATACTAATAATAATAATAATAATAATAATAATAATAATAATTTTTATAATAATAATAATAATAATATTATTATTATTATAATAATATATTATTAGTATTATTATTTTGAGAAAATATTATAATTATAATTATAATCATAATCTTCTATTTATAATAATAATAATGTTTGTTTATAATAATAATATTATTATTATTTGAGCAAATATTATTTATAATTATAATTATAATAATTTTCAATTTATTACAATAATAATATTATTATTGTTATATAATATTATAATATAATTTAATAATAATATTAATTTATAATAAAATTATTATTATTATTATATTATTATTATATCATATTATATTATTTTTTTCTTGTAAATTATAATTATTTTATAATAATAAGAATAAAAAAAGTAATATTATTATTATTATTTTTAATTATAATGTGGCATTATTATTATTATTATTATTATTATTATTATTATTATTATTATTATTATTATTATTATTATTATTATTATTATTATTATTATTATTATTATTATTATATTAATAATAATAAAGTTCTTACTTGAAATTAGATCGGAGCCGGGCCAGCCGGCTAACAAGCTGGGCTCCGCATCCCTTTTGAATACTAAACGCAATCCTAGTCAAAGTGTGGCAAATAGCTACAAGAGGCAAATAGCTAAATGTTGATAGGAGGAAATCGAGTATGAAATATAACAAAATAAATCAAACCAGATTCTGCCCACGCAAATAATTACAAGACCTCCTCCTGATGTAGCAGCGGGAAGTCAGGATCGATCCACGAGGAAGCGTGTCAGCGGATCCTAGGTAGCGGAGAAATCTCACGGACAGAAGTCGACAACAGGGTCCTAGATCTCGACTAAGGGTTAGTCGACAGAAGATCGGACAGTCGAACACAGCACAGCAGCTCGGCAAAGGGTGGTCGATCTCGACCAGGGTCTACTCGATGTCGAGTAAGGTCTTGTCGACTTCGGCTTGTCTTTGTCGAGTTCCTGCACAATTGAGCTACGGCGACTCTAGGTCGAAGATCAGTAGTCGAGGTCGACCAGTGCTTGGTCGAGGTCGACGAGGGCAGAAACTTAAAACGAAAACGAAAGAAAGTAAAAACAAATGCCTTGGGGTTTTGACTAAACTTAATGTAAAAGGACTTCCAAGATTGGGGTTTGCAACGACAATAACCAAGCATGCATAAGGTAGAAATAAACAGATAATCATGTGAATTGCATCAAGGACAAGCTTTCGCCTTTTCCAACAATTAGACAACTCTTTCAAGAAACCCTAATTGTCTCTACTAATTTTATGTTTACAATCCAAGTGGTTAACATGGATCTCCATTAGATGGGTAATAAACACATAAACAAGTAGGAGATGCTCAAAACATGATAAAAGTCAGATCTTTACCTCAAATATGCATGGCTATCGTCGGGCTCGCCCCAACCCTAGAAGTGGGTGGACTACTCGCGCTTCATCATAATTAAAGACATCAATAATAAAAGGAAATAAACTTGCATTAATAAAATAAAATAGAGCTTACAACCAAAGGAAGTCAATTCCGCTCTCGCTTCACAAAACTCCTCTTGGCCACTCACTCTCTCTCTCTCCTACTCTCTCTCTCTCTCCTACTACTTCTCTCTGAAATTGAATGATTAAAACTGAGCCCCATGGGCTTTATTTATAGGCTTCATTCCCTAGCTATTCTAGGAAAGAAGATATCTATCTATATCTAAAATTATATCTAAAACTTAAAAAGATAAATAAAAGCTATAACATAATTAAATCCAAAATAGGAAAATATATCTAAATGTCTTCAATGGATAGAACTCCTTCTCTTCATGATAGATGTGGATAAATCGGATAGACTTTGGCAAACTTCGGCCCTAAGGATTCTGCACCGAGTAGGACTGTATCACGCGTCACGCGGCTTCGGGAATCCTCGTCGACCTCGACAAGAGCCTTGTCTACCTCGAGTAGGAAAGCTGTCGACTGGCTTGGCCTGTCGTCTCGGCTGGCTAGTCCTCGACAAGCTCGGACATGGCTCTGGCGCTAGTCGACCTCGAGTAGTTTTTGTCGACATCGAGTAGAGTGGCCTTGCCGACTAGGTCTTCTCGGGTGGCTCTCCTCGACAGGCCTGGATCTGGTCTCCGGCCTTCGTCGATCTCGACTAAGAGTCCTCGAGATCGACTAGGATTGGTCGAGGATGGCTCTCTGTGGTGGTGTCGAGGACTCCTCCTCGGACTGGCTCGGGGTGGCTTGTCGATCTCGACCAGGTCTAGTCGAGATCGAGTTGGGATGTGCTCGGCTTCTCGTCCTCGGCTTCTCGGGCAGCTCCTCTCCTTGTCGACTCCGGATGTGGCACTAGGCTTCGTCGATCTCGACCAGGGCTTGTCGAGATCGAGTAGACTTCCGGAGCTGGGCTGGTCTGGCTCTCGATCAGGCTCTGTCGACAAGGCTTGCTCGGCTATGCTCGTCGAGATCGAGTAGGGTTTACTCGAGATCGAGTAACCTTGGCTCTTGACTCGATTCGACTGGTTCCGTTGCTGCTTCGACCTTGGACTTCTGTAGCTGTTTTCCGAGCTTTTCTGACCTTCCTTAGAGTTGCTGTAAAACGTCTCGAATTCTGCGAATTAAACAGAAACTGGTGTAGATTCCATAATTTGGCAAATAAATAATAACTACACAGATTCTGTACTATCTTAGCCCAAATGAATGCAATGTATGCAGAAATCGATATAAAAGTAAATGTAAAACATGGCAGATTCAGCTCACAACAAACACCCCATACTTAAGTTTGCTTGTCCTCAAGCAATACTTTTAATTGTCATTCAGGGGAAGAATTTAAAACTCTCAACATCTTAGATTCATTCTCATATATCCCTTGCATTCAATTTCCATCCTCGAAAAGGTACTAGTGTCACAGATTCATGCATGTGCAAATATATAAGAGCAACATCTACTCACAAAAGGAGGGTTACGCACAAATAATTTTTATGTGACAAAGCAACAATAATCAAGAGGACTTTAATTTAAGCTCAATAAGGAGTAGATTGGTAAAAGGCTAAAGGTGGGCAATTTTTGGCAATGTGGTGCTAATGATCCGGGGAAATGGAGTATTTCCAAACTGAATTTCCACATTCCTTCTCTTTGAGATTCATCACCTTTCATAATGCTTTTATCAATAATAATGCTTTTACCTCTCTAACCTCAGCACTGCCTTCTCGCGAGTCGCAAACATGGGTGTCATGAATGGCCCCGGATACTTAGTGCGTCGGACTCCTCACCTTGTGTCCCATCTCTCCAAACTATTATCTCAGAGAGCAGGGTCGATCTTTGATCGGATTTTCTTTCACTCATTAAATTTTCCATATATTTCAAACAATTCCGCCAAACTCCATTATAATAACAACAACACATCACAAACACCATATAACATCTCCATAATGTAACATCATTCTCAACATAATCCCCGGATAAGGTAAAGAATGGCAAATATTTAGATCATGTGGAGCAATATGAAATAAGGCATATTATGGCTTTTGTGATGCGTAAGTATAGGTAAGGCTAGGATTATAACAATATGAGCATTATATGGAAATATAAAGTCCTCCATCATCTTATCATGCAACATGTCAAAAGCAACATCAAATTTTACCTCCTTTTATGGTTTTCAAGAAAATATGCACTTCATTGTGACTTCCCTTTACTAGGCAATTTCATGCTATATCTCTAATGAATCCAATTTTGCATCGTCGAGTTTAATATAAGCTTCCATGACATTAATCAAAATTTTGAATGGGTTATTTTTTTCAAATTTCGGAAAACATGCATATAAGCACATAAATCAATAATGAATTCCAAAATAGCCATGTAGCAATTCAAAGAAATAATGCACCAATAATGTCAAATATGATCAAATATGCACAAAGTAAGCCCTTCCCCCACCCCATACTTAAAATTTACAGTGTCCTCACTGTATAAAAATAAGAGTAAAGGAAGGAACTCACAGGATAACACATCGAGGAAGGCGGAACTGGGTAGGTCGAGTAGGTAGCTAGTCGATATTGAGTACAGGTCACTCGATCTCGAGTAGCTTCGTCTGCGTCCAGTGGTTTTCCGAAGTCGAGGAGCGTCTGGGCTTGTCGACATCGAGTTGGCCTACTCGACATCGAGTAGTGTCTGGGCTGCTCCTCCTTGTCGTCGTCGACTTGGCCTTCGTCCATTCTGACTGGTTTTCAGGGACTTCTTCTTTCCACCTTTCGCGATCCTTATATTCTTGCCGACCTAAAAGTGTTAGAAAAGAACAAGACTATCCACATGAAGTATTCTAAAAGACCTAAAGCCAAAACCAAAAACCACAAACCAAAAACCAAAAAGTTCAAAATCAAAAACAAACAAAAGCAACAATGTCCAAAAGTCCCAAAAATAAGTGTCTATTTACAAGCTCTAGATTTTATAGTCGCTAGACCGACTTTCTCCATTAAGCATTAGCCTGGCTCATCTTTGTCCGGAGGTATAGGTGGATCTGGTGGTTCCTCTGGTGGTGGGAAGCGTGGGATGTCATCCAGGGGCATCATGTGAAGAAGCTTAAACCTCCCCGAGTGGACGCTCCATGGCTCCACCCATCCATCTTCCTGGGCTCCAGCTGGCATGCATATAGGAATATATAAAGAAAATTTGCGTACCTCATAATCATACCTCTTTCGCTCCATTGGTTGATTTGTTTGCGCGTCTCCACCACAGCAAAACGGTGGAGTGGGAAGAGATATTTCCACCTCATCTTGTGGAGCTTCATGCCACTTTGCGAGGACCCCATACTTGAATATGAACATCGGTTGCTCAATATTGTCAGGAATGGCCTTCACCTTATAGGGTAAAAGCGACTTTGAAACAACATGGGCAACGACGTCCGGATTTTGCGTTGGTGGCTCTTCTTCTTCTTGGGATCCTTCCAAAGATTCATCAAAGATAGATAGCGAAATCGAAATAGAGGAAGGACCTACCTGGATTTCTGTGGTACAGTCGATTTTGGCTAGTGTTTCTGGATCAGTTCCTCCAGAATGTGTATATGTCGAGTCCAGGTAGTCGCTGTCAACTGGCTCATAGAAGGGGACATTGTCGAACCAACTTGTCATTGTTGATTTGGGCGATTTAGCGTAATGTTCCCATCTACGCAACACAAGCTTAGCTTCTGCCTTCCTCGCACGCTCAGCTTCTTGTTCCCTTGCTGCTCTCTCAGCGGCGATAGTGACATCCTTGGCGGCTAGTTCCGTCCTTAGCCTCTGTATCAGCTGTTCTGGTGTTTCTGCGGCCGCCATGGCTCTTTTCAGTTTAGAATGGATGTGTAGGACGCGTTCCGGATCATCTAAGGTGTCAAACTCAGGTGGTTGACTAGAACGGCGTATACACCTGCAAAGTAACTCAAAGTAGATGTGAGATTCAACTACCTAAGGCGCGAATGATAGCTTCCCCGGCAACGGCACCAATTTGTTGATAGGAGGAAATCGAGTATGAAATATAACAAAATAAATCAAACCAGATTCTGCCCACGCAAATAATTACAAGACCTCCTCCTAATGTAGCAGCAGGAAGTCAGGATCGATCCACGAGGAAGCGTGTCAGCGGATCCTAGGTAGCGGAGAAATCTCACGGACAGAAGTCGACAACAGGGTCCTCGATCTCGACTAAGGGTTAGTCGACAGAAGATCGGACAGTCGAACACAGCACAGCAGCTCGGCAAAGGGTGGTCGATCTCGACCAGGGTCTACTCGATGTCGAGTAAGGTCTTGTCGACTTCGGCTTGTCTTTGTCGAGTTCTTACACAATTGAGCTACGGCGACTCTAGGTCGAAGATCAGTAGTCGAGGTCGACCAGTGCTTGGTCGAGGTCGACGAGGGCAGAAACTTAAAACGAAAACGAAAGAAAGTAAAAACAAATGCCTTGGGGTTTTGACTAAACTTAATGTAAAAGGACTTCCAAGATTGGGGTTTGCAACGACAATAACCAAGCATGCATAAGGTAGAAATAAACAGATAATCATGTGAATTGCATCAAGGACAAGCTTTCGCCTTTTCCAACAATTAGACAACTCTTTCAAGAAACCCTAATTGTCTCTACTAATTTTATGTTTACAATCCAAGTGGTTAACATGGATCTCCATTAGATGGGTAATAAACACATAAACAAGTAGGAGATGCTCAAAACATGATAAAAGTCAGATCTTTACCTCAAATATGCATGGCTATCGTCGGGCTCGCCCCAACCCTAGAAGTGGGTGGACTACTCGCGCTTCATCATAATTAAAGACATCAATAATAAAAGGAAATAAACTTGCATTAATAAAATAAAATAGAGCTTACAACCAAAGGAAGTCAATTCCGCTCTCGCTTCACAAAACTCCTCTTGGCCACTCACTCTCTCTCTCTCCTACTCTCTCTCTCTCTCCTACTACTTCTCTCCGAAATTGAATGATTAAAACTGAGCCCCATGGGTTTTATTTATAGGCTTCATTCCCTAGCTATTCTAGGAAAGAAGATATCTATCTATATCTAAAATTATATCTAAAACTTAAAAAGATAAATAAAAGCTATAACATAATTAAATCCAAAATAGGAAAATATATCTAAATGTCTTCAATGGATAGAACTCCTTCTCTTCATGATAGATGTGGATAAATCGGATAGACTTTGGCAAACTTCGGCCCTAAGGATTCTGCACCGAGTAGGACTGTATCACGCGTCACGCGGCTTCGGGAATCCTCGTCGACCTCGACAAGAGCCTTGTCGACCTCGAGTAGGAAAGCTGTCGACTGGCTTGGCCTGTCGTCTCGGCTGGCTAGTCCTCGACAAGCTCAGACATGGCTCTGGCGCTAGTCGACCTCGAGTAGTTCTTGTCGACATCGAGTAGAGTGGCCTTGCCGACTAGGTCTTCTCGGGTGGCTCTCCTCGACAGGCCTGGATCTGGTCTCCGGCCTTCGTCGATCTCGACTAAGAGTCCTCGAGATCGACTAGGATTGGTCGAGGATGGCTCTTTGTGGTGGTGTCGAGGACTCCTCCTCGGACTGGCTCGGGGTGGCTTGTCGATCTCGACCAGGTCTAGTCGAGATCGAGTTGGGATGTGCTCGGCTTCTCGTCCTCGGCTTCTCGGGCAGCTCCTCTCCTTGTCGACTCCGGATATGGCACTGGGCTTCGTCGATCTCGACCAGGGCTTGTCGAGATCGAGTAGACTTCCGGAGCTGGGCTGGTCTGGCTCTCGATCAGGCTCTGTCGACAAGGCTTGCTCGGCTATGCTCGTCGAGATCGAGTAGGGTTTACTCGAGATCGAGTAACCTTGGCTCTTGACTCGATTCGACTGGTTCCGTTGCTGCTTCGACCTTGGACTTCTGTAGCTGTTTTCCGAGCTTTTCTGACCTTCCTTAGAGTTGCTGTAAAACGTCTCGAATTCTGCGAATTAAACAGAAACTGGTGTAGATTCCATAATTTGGCAAATAAACAATAACTACACAGATTCTACACTATCTTAGCCCAAATGAATGCAATGTACGCAGAAATCGATATAAAAGTAAATGTAAAACATGGCAGATTCAGCTCACAACACTAAACACGGTATTCTTCCCAACTATCAATCGATAATGATACAATATCTGGTGAATCTCGTCTCAATTTCTTTCCGTCCCGATCTAGTAAGATAATGTAGCCAAATATGCTGAACATTATAATTAATTATACTATTATTGTATGAGTTAATAATAGTATAATAATAATAATATTATTATTATTGAATAATATAGTTGAGAAGAATACCGTATTCAACATATTATACAAATTAATGAATTATAAAAGCATTTTTCACTTTGCAAATTTATATAATATTTTATTATTTTTATTTGCGGGACAAGGCCCGTCCCGTCCCGTCCAGACACCATCCCGTCCCGATCCCGTCCCGAAAAAAAAGTGTAAATCCCGTCCCGTAAAAATTTCGTGGGACGAGTCCCGTCCCGGCTCAATCCCGTCCCGTCCCGTCCCGTGCCCACCCTTAATATTTAGTATATGTGGAGCAAAATATGAAGTAAGGCTTAATATGGTTTTATGATGCATAATAGCATTGGTATGGCTAGGGATATAAAAATATGGGCATTATATGGAAAATATAAAGTCCTCCATTCTCTTATCATGCATATGTCAAAAGCAACATTAAATTTACCTCATTTCATGATTTTAAGGAAAAATGCATTTCATTGTGACTTCCCTTTACTAGACAATTTCATGTTATATCTCTAATGAATCTAATTTTGCATCATCGAGTTCAATTAAAACTTCCATGACACTAACAATAAAATTTCAATGGGGGTGATAAAAATAAACTAATAAAATTTGGAAAATAATCGGGGTGATAAAAATAAACTAATAAACTTTGGAAAATAATCATGAAGCATAAGTATAAATATAAAATCCAAAGTAACCATGCATGAGCAATTCGAGAAATATGATGTAAGTATGCATAAAGTAAGTCTTTCCCCCACCCCATACTTAAAGATTACAGTGTCCTCACTGTATAAAAACAAGGGTAAAGAAAGAAAAAATATCATAAAAAACTCCAAAGGACAAGTCATTCTCTCTCCTCCTCCCTTGGCGATTTCCGGCTTCTTTGTGTTTGGTCCTCCGGCCAAGCCCCGATGGGGGTGGTTCTTGCTTCCTCCTCCTCTCAACCGCCATGGCTCCGCCCCCTCTCCCCCATAGATGGTGGTAGGTAAGTACTCCGGCGGTGGTGGTAAGTTTTCTCTCTTCTTTTCTTTCGTTTCGTTTGGTTTCTTGTTTTCTCTTGTTTTTACTTAGTGTTTGTTCATTCTCTTATTTTCTTGTTTTCTCTCTAGCTTTGTTTGGTTGTTTTCTTGTTCCTTTCCGTCTTCTCTATTCTTTGCTTTTGCTTTGGTTGTTCTTGGTTTGCTTGTGAGGAATGCTTGAAGGTTGAAGATGGGAAAAAACCATAAGAAGTCCTCCGGACTTGATGGCGATTCCATTGGAAACCCAAGGAAGTACCTCTCGGATGGACCTTCCATGGCTAAGGGTGTCATAAAAGAAGGTAAGAAAGTGCTCAAGAAGATGAAGAAGTCGGATATAATAAAGGCTAAGATGGATGACTCAAACAAGGAGGATACCGCCATGGATGAACATGAAGGTAAGACCTCAATCAATTCTGATTTTTCCATCCCTTCTAATGGTTTGATTGAAGGGGAAGTGGAAGATATGGGTCGGGGAGGTGATTCCGAGCTTGAAGGGCTTGGCTCCGGTGAGTTCCTTTGTGGCACCGGTGGTGGAGCCACCCTGGAGATGGTGGTGCAGTAGGTGGCGCCGGCCAGTGAGCCTCTTTTGTCCACAACGGTCACCCAAGATAGGAGAGAGGTGCATGAACCACATTCAAGTATAGGAGCCCCTTCCATTAAATGCAACTTAGGTGGTTCTAAGACACATTTAATGCATGGTTTTTCCAACACTAATCAGGTTATTCCCCCTAATGACCCCATAATTTTTTAATTTTTAAATTCAAATATGTTGACACCAAATGCTAGGCTTGATCCAAAACCGTCGAACATGTTTGGGACCTTCGTTGGGGGGTTGCCCGCTCAGGCGCAATAGCCGGGTAATTTCTGGATTTTACCGGGTGGCTCTTTGACCCCCACGTGTGTGAATCCGGATAACTTACCTTCTAGCTAACCGGGTAACTCTCTTTCGGATAACTCCCTACAAACCTTGTCCTACGCTGAGCTATCCGGATCCCTGCCTCAACCGGATAAACCCCCCTGGGCCATCCGATTCCTCCAAACTCGGATAACTCAGCACCTAACTCATCCGACAACCCCAAGGGACCCGAGACCGGCAAGACTAATGGCAATGTCCCGAAGGTCAACCACCCAAAGCAAGGTAAATTTGACAAAGGTAAGCCATCTACTTCTAATGCTTGGGCCTCCACTTCTAAGAAGGTGTTTATGAATTCGGGTTTGGGGTGTAAATTTGAGTTCTATTCCCCAACAAAAGGTAGAGTAGACATGAAGGTCTCGGACGCCCTCCCTAGACACTCCGTTTGGGGATGGACTCTACTAGGCCAATATGTGGGTTTCTTCCCCGGCTCTTTTAAGATAAATGAGCTTCGAAGATCATGGGGTGTGAAATCCAAATTTAGAATGGAGAATGATTGGATGTTCTTTTCGTTTAAATCCGAAAGTGATGCTAACCAAGTTCTTAAGGGTGGTCCTTATTTCATCAATGGGAGGCCGCTTTTGGTCAAGAACGTTCCAGACAAATTCTCGGGCTCGCGAAGGGACATAGCCACCGTGCTACTTTGGGTGAGAATTCATGGCCTTCCTTCAGACTATTGGACTTCGGAGAGCATAGGTAAGGTTGCTTCTCATGTGGGTAAGCCCTTGTTCTTGGACAAAGTCACCGAGGAGAGGAAGAAGATCACATATGCAAGGGCTCTAGTTGAGGTAAATCTTGGTGAGGAGATCACCCGGGAGGTAAACTTATTCTTTGATGATAGCGATATTATTTCTTGCAAGTTCTTCATTGAAAATGAGCCAAAATTTTGCAAAGAATGCTTTACTCTTGGCCATAATGCTAATGAATGTAAGATTAGTGGTAAAGTGTCTAATCCTAGCATAGAGGAAAACATACAAAACAATTAATTCTTAGCGACAAGGTAGGTAATGGAGAGAAAGGCATGTCTCCGGGCACATCTACAAACCTCTGCCCTAATGCGATGACGGAAGGAGGATCCAATGGGGAGAAGATAGTGCCCCCGTGCACTTCCACTCCTAAAGGAGAAGATGAGCCAAACGTTTTTCCGGCTCTCCTCTTCCTACTTTTACTACTATGGAAATCAATGCTCAAGGCACATCTAGCTCGGCTCAAAAAAGGAAGAAAAAAAGGAAAAACTCGGCTAAAAAGGCTAAAGTGAATGAGCAAACTAACAAAGCTCATAGCAAGATCCCGGAGCAAAATGAGGTAAACATTCCAGCCCCCTCCCATGATTTTGCTATTGAAAATGAGGTGATTGATAGGAAAGGAAAGAAGAAATGTGTCAGCCTTGGTGATGAACCAAGTGACCTTGACATCTCCTCCTCGGAGAAGAGCTCTAGACATGCCAAGAGTGAGGATGGTCATGATGCGGATTCGGAGGATTCTACTACCTGCACCAAGGTCATGACAAAGGCTCAAAGGAGGAAAGGTAAGTCCCCTATTGCTAATGGTCATACTATTGTGAATGATTTAAGAACCGAGACCAAGTGGCCCCCAAAGCCGCCCCAAGCGAGTGCTCGTGTGACTAGAAGTAAGAATGGTAGAGGAGGCAAGAACAAGACCAACCATAGGTCTTGATGAGGATCATCACTTGAAACATAGTGGGGTTGAACCATCCCCGGAAACAAAATGGTGTCCGAGATCTTGTGAGGGAGAATGATGCTAAGGTATGTGCCATTCTTGAAACTAAAATCCATGAGGGTAGTTTCAATCTTGATCATTTCATGAAAAATTGCTTCTTTGGTTGGAATTTTGTCTCTAATTTCCAGCTTGATGAAAGAGGTAGAATCCTTGTGGTTTGGGATCCCTCTTTTGTGTTGTTGGAAGTTATTGAGCATGGAGTTCAAACATTGCTTGTTTTTTGCTAACAAGGCCACCGGTGAGAAAGTTGGTGTTTGTTTTGTCTATGGCTTACACACGGTTGTCCATAGAAGAGGTATGTGGCCAAGTATTGCTAACACTTTATGCAGCCACCCTATGCCTTGGATGGTGCTTGGGGACTTCAATTGTGTCATGAGACGTAATGAGAGGATGAACGTGGAGCCGGTTACCATGTATGAGTGTCGTGGCATTCTTGAGGCTTGTGAGAACCTTGGTCTTGATGATGCACCTTACACTAGTAATAACAAGTTCACTTGGTCCAGGGGAGGCAAATGGAGCAAAATTGATCGGGTACTTCTAAACCATGATTGGATTAATTGCAATTTCTTTTGTCATGTGAATTACCCCGACTTGTGGGGCCTCTTGGACCACAAGCCGGCTATTGTGTCTCTTTGTAGGAATGAAGAAAGAAAGAAACACACTTTCAAGTACTTGAATATATGGAGCGAGCATGATAATTTTGGAGATCTTATAAAGGAGAATTGGTATGGATCTTGGAGAGGAACCTACCAATTTTGACTTTGCAAACTCCTAAAAAAGCTCAAAGGGCCACTGAAATCTTTGAGTGCAAAGGAATACGGACACATTTTGGCTAAGGCTAAAGAGGCAAATGAAGCTCTCAACATTGCCATGGAAGATGCAAGGCTAGATCCGGAAAATTCAGCAACTTGGGAAACTTTGAGGAGGGCTAAAACAAAGGCGGAGAGGCTCAACATTGCGGAATTAATTCTCCTTCCTTAGACAATGCTCCAAAGCTAAGTACACTCTCCAAAGTGATTAATGCAATAAATATTTTCATTCCCTTATGAAATTCAATAGACATAAGAACCATATTGTGTCAATTCTAAAAAAGGATGGAACTATTTCTAAATCCCCTAAGGAAGTGGAAAATGAGTTTGTTGGATACTACAAAGAACTTCTTGGATGTGCAGATTTCACCGAAGATGTAGACCCATCTATGTTTGCTATTGGAGCTAAAGTGAAGGATGAGGACAAAGCAATGCTCATTCCTCCGGTGTCCATTGAGGAGATAAAAACAGCCCTTTGGGCGATTGGGGAGGACAAGGCACCCGGGCCGGATTGTTACACATCAAATTTCTTCAAGAAGACTTGGGACATCACCGGTGGTGAACTTTGCGCAACTGTGAAGGAGTTCTTCCGAAATGGAGTTCTTCTTAAACAACTCAACCACACGGTTGTGAGTTTGATTCCAAAGGTAGATGAGGCCAACCAAGTAAGTAACGTTCGGCCTATCTTTTGTTGTAATGTGGTCTATAAGGTGATATCTAAGATCATTACTACTAGACTTGGGTCTTGTCTTTCTTACTTGGTTGATCATGCTCAACTGGCCTTCGTGCCGGAGAGACTCATGTCGGATAACATCTTTTTAGTTCAAGAGCTTCTTCGTAGATATAATGTGAAAAGGGATACATGTAGGTGTTTTTTGAATGTCGATCTTGCTAAAGCCTATGATACCCTTTCTTGGAAGTTTCTTGAATTTACTTTGCATGAAATTGCCTTGCCTCCCTTATTTGTGAATTGGGTCCTAGAATGTGTGTCTTCTACCTCCTTTTCTATTAAGATTAACAATAAGATGCATGTGCTCGGAAAAGGGGTCTCCGCTAAGGAGACCCCCTATCCCCCCTCCTTTTTGTTATTGCTATGGATTTCTTCTCTAGGCTTGTGAAGGCGGAAACGAGCAAACCAGGTTTCAACTTCCACCAAAACTGTGACAATGTTAGGCTTGCACACCTTTTACGTGTTTGTCGATGACATTGTCATGTTTTCACGTGGAGATGAAGCCTCGGTTAAGGTCCTGGTGGGTTGCCTTAAAAAGTTTGAGAGAGTGTCCGGACTCAAAGTGAACAGGAGCAAATCGGCAATGTTTTTAGCCTCGGTTCCACAACACGAAGTGGGTGCACTCAAATAGACTACAGGCTTCAAAGATAGTGAATTCCCTTTCCGCTACCTAGGCATGCCCATTAGCCCCCATGGGCTCCGTGTTGCACATTACACGCCTCTCTTGGACAGAATTTGTAAGAATATGAACTTTTGGGCGGGTAAGCATCTCTTCTATGCAGGTCGTAGGGAGCTCATCGCCTCGGTCATCCAAGACATAGAGGGGTTTTGGCTATCGGTTTTACCGATTCCCGAGGCTATTATTGGCGCCCTTACAAACCTTTGCCGCTCTTTCCTTTGGAAGTCCCCGAGAGTTAGATGGAGCAAGGTTTGTCTTCCCAAGCAAGAAGGAGGACTCGACCTCATTGATATTCAAACATGGAACTTGGCCTTTATGGCTAAGCACTTTTGGCGTATCTTTGAGAGGAAGGAAAGCATTTGGGTAAGGTGGGTGCACCACAAGTACCTTGCCGTGAGAAATGTGGAGGATTGGGAGGCACATAGGAGAGACTCTCCTCTCATCAAAGCTCTTGTTGAGGTAAAAAATAAGATTTGTTCTATTTCTAACCTTGATAAGAAACTAGATGGTTGGTGTAGTGAAGGGAAGTTCAAGGTGAAGAAGGCCTATGAGGAGCTTCGGCATAAAGATGCCAAGGTGAATTGGCATAAGGAGGTTTGGGCAAAGGGGAATACTCCCAAGCATTGCTTCATACTATGGTTAGCAACTTTGGGCAAGCTTCTTACTCTTGATAGGTTGTTTTTCATAGACACTAACCATTGCAAGTTTTGTGACGGAGAAGAGGTGATTGAGACACATGAGCACTTGTTCTTTGAGTGCCCTTACACCAAGGAGATTTGGAGGAAAACCCGGGATGTTTTTAACATTCCGGATAAGGTCAACACTTTGGCTCGGGGACTTAGATGGTTGAAGAGACAAAAGAGGAAAAAGAGTTGCAACATGAGAGCCAAAAACTATGCGTTCTCGGCGGCCATCTACTTTACTTGGCATGCCCAGAATGCCAATATCCATGATAACAATCACATTCCGATTGAGGTTGTGGCAAAGGTCATCGCCACTCATGTTTTTCGTTTACTCCATGCCTCTTTCCCGACCCATGAAGTTGACAATGTTCGATAAATCAGCCACCCCCCCTCCTTTCTTGATGGTGATTGCTTGGTCTTTGTTGCATGTTTTTGGGGTGTGTCCTTGGGCCTGTGAGCCTTTGAAGCCTACGTGCTTCCGGGAACACTCCCTAGGTCTTGGTTGGGTTTTTGTGTCCTTGAGGGGCTGCGTACCTTCGAAACAAAGGCCTTTTGGTGTTTTATTGGTGTGGTCTATGAGACCTGCGTGTCTTAACCACACCCTTGGTTGTTTTCTTAGCATCTGGGTATGTGTCCAGGAGGCTTGTATGCTAAATGGAACATACACTCATGACATTTGGTTTTGGTCTACTTTTGAGAGCCTAGGCTTTCTCCTTGCTTTCGAAAGTTAGACCTAAACTTGTATGGTCCTCGGAACCCCCCCCCCCCCCCCCCATTCTTTCCTTTGAATTTACATAAACCTCCCCTCACCCAGACTTAGTGCCCGGGGGAGGGGGGGTGGCTTAAAAAAAGGGTAAAGAAAGAAACTTACTAGACAGATGTGCAGATGCTCAAAATAGGTGCTAAAGATTTATGCAAAATGGGTCGATATCGAGTGAACCAACCGATAAAGACTGGGTTCACTCGATTTCTGGTGGTTCAAATGCTCAGGGTGATTCCTACTCGATCACAGCACATTTTCACTCGATATGGCTCAGCCGATATCGACCAGGGGGTCGATATCGAGTCATCCAGTAGCTTCTTCGTACCTGCATATTTGATAGAAAAGAACAAAAAAGGAAAAACAAAGTAAAACCAAAACAATCCAAAACAAAAGTTTTAAAATCTCGAAACCTAAAAACTAGATGGTCTTGTTACAAGCTCTAGATTTTATATTCGCTAGGCCGACTTCTTCCATTGTTCTTCAAGGTGACATCTACAAGGCCCACGTGGATTGGGCTTCAAACATGACTCCGTTCTTGTCTATTAGCTGCATTCTGCTTGAATGGATCTTGTTCACTATGAATGGGCCCATCTTTTTCTCTCTAAACTTGTTAAGGAATTAATGATTCTTGGATTTGGAGACATACACTGTGTCCCCTACTTCGCAGTCCTTTGGATCGTCATTGGAAACCCTGCAAAGTCTCACATACCAAGGCAAACCTCTTCCGTGTATAGATAAATCTTTAATTGAAATAGGGGAAGAAAGATCAATACCTTGGCTTACCTTTACAGCTTCGTCTTCATTCGGGTTCTGAGGGTCTATTCGATATCGACTAGTGTCAGTCGATATCGACTCATATGTTGTTCTTGGTGACTGATCAGTCGATGGAGGAGGTGAGGGTCGACATGGGTGACTCGATATCAAGTCATGGGACTCGATATCGAGTGGTCCTCTAGCTCAGTCAATGCTGGTGTACGTAGTCAAATCTGGGTCGATTTCGAGTGACTCACTCGATATCGAGTGAGTTGGCTCAATTTCGACCCCATACTTGCTTCATGGCACATAATTTGGAGAAAATTCAGTCAATATCGAGTTACCTGGGTCGATTTCGATTGGGATTGCAGTGTGCTCATCCCAGATTGCCACGATCTTCTCCATTTGGGCTTTATAGCCCTCCTTTCTAGCTCTTCAGGGGTCATAGATCTTACCATTGGTTTCCTGTAAGTGATGTAGCCTCCTTTGATAGACTTGACTTCCATAGGACCGTTGTGCCTCTCAGTTTTGTTAAAAGAGAACTCAATTACCTCATCGCTGGTGGTGAATGTGAGCACTCTCTTTCTTGCGCTTATGTTGGCATCGACGGTTGCTAAGAAGGGCCTTCTTAGAATAATGGGACAAGCAGGGTCCTCTGCCATATCAATAACAAGAAAACCAGTAGGGACAAAAAACTCGCCTACTTGATCGGGTACATCGTCAACCATGCCTGTAGGGATGACCACCGTGTTGTTTGCCATGTAGAGTTTGGCATCCACAAGTTCTGGAGCTTTTAACTTCACTTTGGAGCAGATGGATAGAGGCATGATGCTCACGCTTGCGCCTAAGTCACAAAGTGCATTGAATCTATGTTGACCAAAACCAATTGTTATAGCAAACTTACCTTGGTCTGGCCTCTTTACTGGGAGCTCCATCTTGCTACATTCTTCTGCGATCTCAGCCATCGACCGCTTCTTGCTTGGGATGCTTTTGAGGAATTTGACATATGATGGCATCTCATGAAGAGCTTTGGTGAAGGGAATTGTGAGGTTGAGCCCTTAAAGCATCTTCACGAAACGATGAAACTTTTTCTCCACTGGATCCTTCAAAGATTTGGTGGGGAATGACAGCATCTTCTTCTTCTTTGCTGATGTCGAGTGGGATGGGTCGATATCGAGTGGTGTCGAGTCAATATCGACTTGAGTTTTTAGCTGCTGGTGTTGTTGACAAGGTGAGTCAATATCGATCGGCTAGGACTCGATATTGGATGGGCTTGGGTCGATATCGACTGATCTCTAGCAGCTTCCACCTCCGTTGTTTTCTCGGGCGTTTGCAGCTGACGCCCACTCATTAAGTTCATAACAGCCACGCGACCTGCAGACTTACCTTTAGGATTGGGTTCAGATGATCTAGGGAGCGATCTGGATGGTTTCGGAATTGATGCAGCCAATTGACCCACTTGGGTCTCGATGTTCTTCCTCCAAACGTCAATCTCTCCCATTCGCGAGTTCATGCCTTGCAGTTGAGTATGGACGGAGTTGTTGGCTTGCTTGAATTCAGTATGGTTCCATCACATCTCGTCGAGGATGATGTGCAGGTCATCTTTCGTACCTTCTCTATCCGGGTGTTCAGGAGCTCTGTAAGGTGGGGGGTATCTTTGGTATTGGGGTTGGCGATAATCTTAATTCTGTTGCTGATGTTTTCCTGAGTAGTTACCCCCCGCATACCGCGCCTCCCCATGTGTTTCTACAAGTTGCACTTCGTCGGTATGTGGGCAGGTGGTGGTGTTGTGCCTGATGGACCCACACTCCAAACAAGGTTGATTGTTAGAAAGAAATTTAACTTGTTTGGTAAGGCGGCGTACCTGGTCCCTATGGAATTGGCATCTCCTTCGACGGTTCATAGAGCGGCATAGATGGGGCAAGCCTTTCATCGAAGGCCTCAGGAGTCCCATAAGTGTTGTTGAAGTTGGCTAACCTTTCAAAGGTATCCCAAGGACGTTGTGGTGTGTACTCGAGATACCTATAAGCGGTATATACGTTGATCCGATCCTTTGTAGGTACATCTAAGGAGTTGAAGATGAGATCCTGGATCACATATGGTGCCTGCCCGTGCGTAGGACAAGATTTGAGCAAGTGTTTGTAGCGCTCCCAGACATGTACAAGTGTCTCCCCTGACTTTTGCTTGAAAGTCGTAATCTTTTGCCTGAGCTGCACTGTCTTGGCTGGAGGAAAGAACTTGTTGAGAAACAAGTCCTTGAGTTCGGTCCACGTGCAGATGGATTGTGGAGCCAAACCCTCAAACCATTGTAGAGTCTTCCCTGAAAGCGACCAATGAAAAGCCTTTAGTTTAAGATATTCTAGATTAGCATCATCAGCAATAGTTTCACACAGATCTAGAAATATAGTAATATGCTCTAGGGGGCATTCGTTGGGCTTTCCCTCAAATCGATTCCTCATAATCTCATAAATAAAAAAAGGTCTAATTTCAAAAGAATTACGAGGGAGAATGATAGGAGATTCTGGCACTGCTAGAGTAGGGTGCATCTATTCATTGGCATTCGTAGGGATGTTGGATAGTTGTGCCTCGAGCTCTCTTCGGGTTTGGGCATCGCGATACGCCCTCGCCTCCCACCGTTGTTGTTTGCGGGCGAATTCCGCCTCCTTTTGAGCATATTCAGTTTGTTTGGTGGTGAGCTCCTCTGTTTGCTTTCAGAGCTTTTCTAGCTCTTGTGTTGGCGTAAGCTACACCTCATTCTTGTTGTCAGACGACATGAGTCTCCTTCTTAGCCTTTTCTGAAGATGAAAAAAGCATTCTAGTTCGAGAAGAGGATCAAATTTAGGTGTGCGATCAGTTCCTCGCATACACCTACAAATCAAAAACTAAAAAGAAAAAGGACGTAAAAAGAAACTAAATAGGGCGCGATTGATAGCTTCCCCGGCAATGGCTCCAAAATTTGTTAGGAGGGAATCAAGTCTAAATAAATATAAATATAAATTCAAACCCGAACTCCAATTGCACACAAATAAATTACAAGGAACACTCCCGTTGTAGTGGTAGGGAATCAGGATCGAATCCACGAGGAAGTGTGTCAGCACTCGCCAATTCAGTTCCAAAGTAGCCCTGATTTCGACCAGTAGACCACTCGATATTGACTGGGATGGGTCGATATCGACTGAGTCAATCGATTTTCACTCAAAACCTGCACAACAGAAAAACAAGCAGAATTGACGTCGAGTCGGAAAAGTAGTCTGAAGAATATAAGGACGAATGAGGATATGAATGAACATAAATAAACACAGATTGATTGGGTTGAATTCAATTGATTAAAGAACTTCCAAAGTTGGTATTTTTATGCCACAACGATAACCATATGAGAATTATGCCAAAGTTATAAAAGATTATGCATTTTCATCAAATAACTTTCGTTATTAACAATTAAGAATACATAGGCTTTCACATAAACCCTAATTGTTAACACCCTTTTTGATGATTAATCCAAATTCATATTAAGATCACTTTCGCTTCAACAACACAAATAAGGATTTACCTACTACTATCATAGAAGAATCACAAATAGGGATAAAAGATGAAATCGCATAACAAACATCAAATTCATAATAAAAATAACTTCAATTAAACTAAACGAGCACGTACAATCGAACAAAGTCACAATGTCTCTCAACCTTCCAACTCCAATCGGCTCTAGTTCTCTCTCTCTCTCTCTCTCTCTCTCTCTCTCTCTCTCTATTTAGCCTAACTATGTAAACACAGTTGCTTGTGTGCTTGAATGAATAAAAACTCAGCCACTGGAGCTTTATTTATAATGCTTAACCCTAGCTATTCTAGGATAGAACAACTTTATCTAATTCTAAGATAAAAGATCCTACTTACTTCAGATAAAAACATTCCAACTAAAAATAATAAAAGGAATAAACTCCCCTAGGTAAATATGAAATTTACCCACGAGGATAAATGTCCAACTAAGTTGATAAACATCTCTTTGCTTAAGGTAGAAGCAATATTCACTCGAAATCGGACTCGGATTGGCCTTTGTAGCATCAGTCGATATCGACCAAAATGGGTCGATATCAACTCGTCTTCATCCCGCGTTCTTGCTTCCCTCGATTTTGACTCCTCTGGTCGATTTTTGGTGTTTACCACTCGATATCGACTCCTTCATTCGAAATTCCTTCCTTTGCTCCATGATTCGATTTCTGGTGAAGCTCACTCGATTTCTGGTGAAGTTCACTCGATTTCTGGTCATCCTCAATCGATTTTGAGTGCTTCAGTCGATTTTGAGTGAACTCAGTCGAAATTGAGTGGTTTGACAACTTCTTTCGTTCTTCTCTGAATTGCTCGTAAAATATCTCGATTTCTACAGTATTAAACAAGAACTTGTGTAGATATCCATAATTGACAAATAAGCATAAACTATACAATTCCTGCATTATTCTAACCCCGAAATATAAAACGCGAATAGAAATCGAATTAGATGTAAGCGAAAAACATGGTAAATTGAGCGCACATCAAGAACTTTTGATTTTTAACCCTAAAGGGTTTGCATGTTTTCTGGTTTTCTTGGTTCTTCTTTATTTTCCTTTTATTTGTGTAGTAAAACATGACTAATGCATGGAATGAAGTAAGAGCTATCACCCTAGCGAATTTGCAAATCATTCTTGATAATCCAGGGAAGAAGATGTATCTTCGAGACAAGAAGAGTATGAGAGAGTTAGGGCTGACCTATTAAGAGCCCTTGATGAAAGGTTTGAGAAAATACTCGGTGGTGCTAGAACCAATGACACAAATAATGAGCCACAAGGCTTCGATCATGACAGCGAACCCGATAGGACTCCATTAGGGTATGGCTAAACAAGCGGCCTTCGCAATGATACAGGGCCTCAAATACCCTAACGACCACTGGCCTACAATTGATTATGATGATAATTCATCAATATCAGCTACCTTTTTACCAAACATAGTCGTAATGTATAAACACTTCACTAGTTTATACTTTAATATCACATACCCTTATTCTTGCTTGGCTCTCAAACCATAATTGGTAAAGTGGTGCGGGCCCTTATATGCTTAATAATATGTTCATACCTACACCATTTTCGAGATAGGTTGTTCATGTCTAGGTAGTGTTGAGGGCAGAAAAATTGGGATAGGAAGGCAACACGCTCACTGATGTTGAGAATGTCAGGGAGTTCACACAACACGATAGCAAGGTCGGGGAGTTTGTGGAATATATGGGGAAAAGGGCTTGAATATTCCATTATAATCATTAATCTCTTAACACGTCTTATAAATAGTGTGTGTGTGTGTGTAATACAACGATATATAATCTCCAAACACATGCAAGATTCGGAGGTCAAGTCGTATCTATTCATTCCCCAACTATGTTGGCACGATGTTTATAGGAGACCCAAATTATTTAAAAGAAAACCAAGAAGGAAACAAAGGGTTGAGTGCATAAATAAAACTGCTCGAAATGCCCTAATCAAAAGCGATCATTGGGTCTTGGCCCTAAAATTCTTGAGTCATTCAGGTTTAGGTCATTTTTAAATCCCTGCTCTAAAACATCGGATTTAAACCCAAAAAATTATCGGGCGTTCGAGTCAGGTTTTCTAATTATCGGGCGTTCGAGTCAGGTTTTCTAGGTCGTGTCATGTTTTAACAGGTCTAGATACAATGAACCATGTCAAAATCAAACAAAAAACAAAAAATAATAATCCATTTTAAATTATATAAATAAAAGATAAATTGATTTATACCAAAAAATAGATTGTTCTATTTTTAAAATTTGTATTAATAAAGTTTTTAAATATAATCAATAAGAAATAAGTGGCTATATATGACATGTAACGATATCAATTATAACTTTAATATAGAATACTATATATATAACCCATCATTTAATATATTTCAACTAAAAAAAGCAATATGTTGCAATATATAAACATGTTAACTAAAAAGGAGAAAAATAAATATTCATCACGGTTTTTTTTCATATAATTACGTTGTTAAAATATACTATTTTTTTATATTGAATGAATTGTTTTGAAACTGAACATGTATGATTTATAAGTTAATAATGATGATAATTGAGTTATAATATGATAGTAATTTATTTTACAATCAATATAATATTTTTTTTATATGGAATACATTTTTTGAAAATGTACATATATGATTTATAAGTTAATAATAATGATTACAATTGAGTTATAATATGATATTAATTTATTTTGTAATTTTTTTTAAAAAATTACCTAATAAAGAAGATATGTATACAAACTTACTAAAATGATTGTAAATAGGTGACATCGTTTAATGAGATGGCGAAAGCTAATTGGATAAACTTTTTTGAAGGGAAAATTTTTAACTAAAAGATGACGTGTGGAAAAAAATAATAATTTAGTATTGTTATTATTATTATTCTTTTTCTTCTTATTATTGAAAATCTTCTACTTCCTTTTCTCCCGCGCGCGCGTGCGTACAGACACACAAGGATTGACTCTGGTGAAAACCTCAAATTGTGGTAAAAACCGTGAGGACTACTTTATAGCTTGGTTTATTTGAAACCTGTGCTAAAAACCTTAATCACACGGTGACTTTACAACCCAGTTCAACCTAAAAGCCATGCTAAGAACTCCAGTTTGAAAATAACACATGACTTTATAGTTCGGTCAAGCCTAAAAATCGTGCTAAAAAACTCATGTTTTAAAATTACACAATGACTTCATAGCTCGGTTTTATTCAAAATCGGGCTAAAATTTGTCACTTGATAGATCGGTTCTATTCAAAACCGGGCTATAAAGCTAGTGAACCGGGCTAAAAAGTCGGTCCTCACAGGTTTTTACCGCAATTTTGGTTTTCACTGGAGCGCACCCCTATATATATATATGTATATATATATATATGTATATATATATATATATGTATATATATATATATGTATATATATATACATATATATATTGTTTGGGGAGAGATCTGTACCTTGATTCATCTTAGTGTCGATCGATCTTCCCTGCATAAAAGGAGAGGAAGCGGCGGGGCTCGCTCCCCGGAGGAGCTTTCGACGCTCAAATTCAAATTTGTCGGCTGAAAAGAAGACCCCCGAACTCTAGCTCGGTTTTTAAGTGGTGTTAAGTTGGCCTTAAGTGGCGATTTTTTTTACTTTTTTGAACAATTGTTGTAACTTCGAAGACGTCGTTTCATGACATCTATAGTCATTGGACCTCACAAATTCTTTGCTTTGAGTAATAGGAGTCTTGGTGGCCTTCGTTACCCCCAATTTTGTTGTAGTGTTATTCTTGACATGGTTAGGAGTTGGCTTTAGGTAGAATATTACACCTCTAACTTGCTTGTGTTTTTATAGCTCTTGATGATTAAAATCATTTTGGTTTCCCAGTGCACTTTGTAGTATTGAATCTTGACCCAATACGATTGTGAGACTTGAATTCATGCTTTTCTCGGTGAGTACACTCAGTGCTTGTTGCTCATACTCCCTCTATAAATACCTATTCAGGACTATATAACAAGCGAAGCAAACGAAAACAAAGTAGAAGGCACATCTGACTATCGAAACAACAAGAATAAGAACATGATCAACTCAATTCAAACTCATTCAATTCAAACTCATTCATGTTTTGTATGGTAGAATCACAAAGAATGGAATGGATTCTATGAGGGTTGACTAGCATGTTGATTTAAAGCACATACACATACATTTATGCCTCCAAACCAAGCAATACTCAAGTGTATTAACCAACAAAAAAAGGTCTAATTTCATTTTTATCTCATCGATCATTCAAGGTTATGAAGAGTAAGTGATCAATAATATATAATCTAGCATACATAGGCATCAAAGAGTTGATTTACTCTTAGCAGCATGTTCTATCTCCAAGCAATTGATTTTTACGAATCCAAGACCAAAAGCCCCTTGGCTAGCTAGCAAATAAATATGAAATAATTTAGAATTAATTTAAAGCACAAATGCAATTTCATCAAGTTCTACAGACAAAAAGAAGTTGGACAATTGACAGCCAGGGCAATCGATTTGGCCAAAAACTCACTAGGTTTCGAATTGCAATATATCAATTTCTTGAGAAAGCTAATCACGGGCTTCAAATCTTACTGGAAAATTTAAATGATTCATACCGTAGCTTATTGATTCGGAACCGGATGTGCCCTAGTTAGCAAAATTATGGATGAGTTGCCAATTGCCATAGACCAAAATTTGGCAATTTGGCAAGCAAGAACTCCCGTGTGTCGCTAGGCCATCGGCAACGGAGATGGGGTGTGTCCAATGAGCGGATAAACAACCGTGTTTGTGAGTACTAGATCTGGGCGTATAGACGAGGATTTGGTGGTTGTTGATGGAGAAGGCGACGGGGAGGACATCCTTGATGTGACTGACAAAGCGGCGGGTTGTGGTGCCGGTAGCGAGGTCCTAGAGACGGAGCTCACCGTCCCAACTGCTAGAAAGGGCAAATTAGCCGTTGGAGGAGAGGACGACGTCCTCGACGAAGTGAGAGTGGCCGGTAAGACACCGGCGAGGGACAATGTAAACCCCGTCCTCCTTCGTGAGGTTCCAAAGGATGACGGACTTGTCACGCAAAGCCTAGACGATCCTGTTGCTGTTGTCAATGGGGGGGGGGGGGGTGCCGTCACCATGTCGATGTGGACCCTCATGATGCCGCGGAGCATAAGCTGATCTCTAGTGGTAGATTGCTTGGTATTTTCCACGTCGCCTTCTCCTAGGGTTTGTGGGCAAAGGATGAGCATCCATCGCTTCATCGTGGCCATCAACAGTGAATTTTTGTTGCATTGTTCACGGGGAGATCCGATCTTGTAACTTTTTGACCGAATTCCCACGGACGGCGCCAAATATTTTGGGAGAGATTTGCACCTTGATTCTTCTTGGTGTCGAGCGATCTTCCCTAGAGGAGCCTCCGACGCTCAAGTCCGAATTTGTCAACTGAAAAGAAGAGCTCCCAAACCCTAGCTAATCCTCCCTTATATATAATGGGAATTAGGGTTTCAATAAATGAGTACTTGATAAAAACCCATTCCCTCAGATTCTTTATGAGTTTATATTAGCCCTATAATATATATATATATATATATAACCAAAGCACCTATGCTACGTGTTGATCCCTCGCGCAAAGTTATTTTCTTGGCAACATTTTATTGAATATATTTAGAAATAGTTTTTTTGGCAATATATATTTGATATTCTATTTGCATTTTCATTTTCATTTATATAATATATATCTATAATGAAAACTATTTTTGTTTTTATAATAAACTTAATTTTTGGAATTTCCAACCTAATCTACATAAAATTTCACATGATTAAATTTTTAAAGATTTTTTAACCAATAGGATTTATTTATTCTCTATTAAATGATAAATATTTTTTCTTGAATGTCATAATCACCTTAATTTTACGATTTTCACCCAATTAACTGAACCTTGAAAAAAAATTCAACTATTAAAATTTGGACATGTTTCTTTAATTAATCGATCTATATCTAACAAGTACACCGTAAGCATTTTTTATTAGGTGTTATAACTTAGAATCACCTTTATTTTAGGACTTTTTCTCTATTAATACGATATGTGAAACACTGTCCTCCCTCCGATCGGAAATATTTGATATTTTAGGAGGTGAAATTTGATCAATAATATTTGATTTTTTGAGGTAATAATTACACTATTTTTTTACTTTTGCACTAATATCAATATAAGTTGTACTACCTCCGATCCAAAATATATGTCATTTGACTTTTAAACACGTATTTTAAGAAGCTAACAACTATATAATATATTAAATTTTTTATTATTATTTTTTTACAATGTAATACGTATTACCAACAAATATTAAGTTGTAAAAAAATAATTTCAAAAAAGTTGATATTTTATATAGTTTTTAGCTTCTTAAAATACGTGTTAAAAAATCAAACGACATATATTTTGGATCGAAGGGAGTAGTTTTTTGGGGCTTAACCAATTGCATTTGTGTTTAATAAATGTGATTGAGGAGTAAAAATTATTTAGTGGAGTATTTAAAGGTGAAAGTGACATTTCTTAATCTCCGTGCATATCGCACATCAAATATTTTAGATTGGAGAGAGTAATAAATTAATAGAGCTATGTTTTAAGTAATTCAGATAATAAATTATTTAAGAGAGTTATTTAGTTGTGTTGAAGTGCGGTTGATTATTACTCCTTCTGTTACATTTTTTAGGATTATAAAAATATAAAATATATTTTTATATAATTATTTGCAATAATTTCATACTTTTTTATTAGAAAATAATTCGAGAGTCGGACAGACCCGACACCTCGAGAAGCCGACAAAGTCGGCAGACGATCAGCCGTCTAAACATCTAACGCACGAAACATAAAAAAAGGTGCAATACAAGTAGTGGAACACACGCAAATGCAGTCGGACCCGTGAACCTAACCCAAATAAGTTGAGAACAATATAGACCAAGAGCTGGCGCCAAGCACCACAAAGCAGTGACACCGCTTGCCAGAGGTACCTCAGGAGTCCCTATGAGCAGTGAATACGATCCTCTAAGGAAATATCTGTATCGCGGAGTCGCCTCGATACACACAGCCACGACCCCAGCCAAACCCGACATCGGACGCCAGCGCCCCAACACATAATAGGACCGCTAGGATTTCTAGGAACAACCAAACTCGTAGCCGAAAACCGCCCCTAAGAGAAGCACCAAGAAACCCTTATCGGGATTTTATTGAAGCCCTTTCAAAATTTAGACAAAACTTTTCGAGATTTAATCAAATGGATGTATTTACATAAAAAATAAATATTTATCTAAACACGAAAATATATATTATTTTATTTTATATTATATTATATTATATATTTATTTTTGGGCTGTCTTTGGATACAAAGATTTTTCGGGCTATTCCGGTGGAGTTCAAGGGAACTCTACAAAATAGAGTTTCCCATTTCTCTCTCAAAAATTAAAATAAAAGAAAAGAATAAAAAAAATTGAGGATGGTGGTGGGGGAGGGAAAGGAGAGGGAAAGATTTTTAACCACTGATTTTAAAATCAGTGGTTGAGATCCTCTCAACTCTATGGTAGAGTTTTTTTCAAACTCTACCCAAAATTGCTCCCTAATCATTTATAGTAACTACAAAATTGGTAATTTTTTTTATAAAAATATAAATATTTACAGTCGATGAGATTACAATTTACAACCGAATCTACTTGAAACGGAAGAACGAATGCGGACAGACGGGTCCTTCACCTTAATAATTAAATAGATGATCTATGGTTATGTGAAAACCCTAATGAGAAAAAAGAACGCGCCGCGCGTGTCTTGCCCATCCGCCTCCCATGGCAAACGAAACCCCTCAAAAATCCCATCTCTGAAAATTCCCAAAGGCGAAAGCTTTCTGCACAAAATCGTCTGCCAAAACCCTTTTCCTGCTTCCAAAGCCTGTTAGTTTGAGCAAAGATTGTCGATCTGTGGTGATAAACCTCTGTTTACTGTCATAATCCGGCGACTCTTTGGTGTTGGTACAGAGAGGAAGAATGTTGCCGGAAGTAGAGGTCGCACCAATGCCTCCTGCTTTCGATCTGTGCCATGGGTCTCCAAATCTCAGTACAAAAGACCTTTGATGGGCATCACCTCATGGAGTCAACGCTTGGAATGGAGAGATCGTCCTCCGCCGTGGCCGATTCTAAAGAACAAAGAAGCTCAAAAGTCAGATCTCCTTCTGGGCAAAAAGAAATTCCGAGTTGCCCCTTCTGAGACTGATCCGTGCGGCGACCCCTCGTGTGCCTGTCGGAGGTGCTCCTTCTGTGGGTGGCTGATGCTCGCCTTTTCTGGTTTGCCATTCCCTTCCCTTTACTTCTATTTAAGAAATTGGGGGTTGATGCTATGGCCTCACCCCTCCACATCAATATTCTCGCTCTCTCCTATCTTCTACAGTGGTCTTCCTTCCGCTAACCATTTTCTTGTGGTTACATCAACCATGGAATCTTCGTCCAACAACAAGGGCCAAAAACCCATGGAGGCCGAGTCTCTCGTGCCTCCTTTGAAAACCCCCCGAAAGGGCCAAAAACAGGCTTCGGCCAAAAAAATCCCAACGGAGAAGCTGAATCCCAACGCCGGTGATCAGAACGGGAAACCAGAGAAAAAGGAGAGGCGATCGAAGGAACAAAGGATGGAGATGGAGAAACTGAAGGTGTTCAATACCAGGTTTGTTGGGTATACAGTCTATAATGAAAATCTAGCTATTTCTAAATTTAATTGCTGGCATGTGATTCCTTTGAACACAAACCTTAATAGAAGCCTTCCTAACAACCTTTCGGGCAGAAAAAATAGATTCAGAACACATTCAACTACCTATGGTAGTTTAAACTGCACTGGGTATATATGTTTATTTAGCTGCATTTGCCTGGATCATTTTACTGCTTGGCTTGTGAATATGTCTTCCATTGAACAGATGTTTATGAAGCTTATGTGTGAAAATTCGTGCAATGCTTTGAAGGAATACAAGTTGATTACTGATGCATTTTTATTGAATCACATTCTTTCTAACTGCTGGTTATTTCAATGTATATGGATACAACCTCTTCATGCTTTGGGACACCATCTCTTGGACCTTCCCAACCCATCTGTGGGTTCATACACTATATTATTTAATCTTAAGAAAAATACAATTCTTGTCATTTATTTTATGGATAATAACTATGCTTGGATTACCAATATAAGATGTATCTCTGGATTTAGTGGAACTAGTACTAATGAAAGGGAGATTGAAAGTAGAATGCACCATGTCATTGGGGGTGCCCCTCCTATCTGTTGGCCCTCCTTTGTTCCTCATAATCAGAACATGTTCACATCCCAAGTTAGAATAACATCTTGCTCATCACCCCTTCCTTTGATGTTCATTTCCCAAATTACCATCTTATTGTGTAACCATCCCATTGATTGGGGTTCTTTAAAAACAGCCTTGAGATCTATTGTTTCTTGCAACTATCACATAAGGTCTTACTTGGATAAATACTTTCTTACGATCTCCTATGGGTTAAGTGAACCTACTCTATGGCTAATCGATTTTGCTAAGTGCCCCTGGTTTGCTGCTATGGTGTATAACCATATTAGGGATCAGCCATTTGTCCTCTATTTTGGATCGATAGCCTCAATACCATCAAGAAAATATTGTTCACAAATTCCCCTTGTGTTGAGTTTTATTTCTCTAGGAAACCTCGGGTCTTTCCCGACCTGGAATGGGATCTTCGTTTGCAAGCCTCTTAGCTTAATTCCTTGTATTCATATCAAGTGCAGGCTCTCTTTCGAAAACGCGAGTCCCGGTTCAATTCTACACTGGCCCTCTCACCCCTTAGAAATGTGTATATGTGTATGCTTATCACTTTCATTAGAAATTAACTTCTTTAAGAACACAAGCATGTTGTACTGGTATAATTGGCAGCAACCACTTTGGTATAAAACCAAGCTACCTAATCCGTGTCTATCCGAATGTAGGTCGCTACTCTACAAAAAAGGCATGTTTTGCTTGAAAATCTATTACATTCAGTATGCACATAATTTACTCTACTTGATGGAAGATATTTTAGAAGGCGATCTATTTAATCGTGATGAGTATGGACAACTTGTTTTGTCCAAACCTCTAAGCCTATCTGATCATTATTCTGCAAATGAAATCTTCAAGAGGAAGCCTTCATCTTCCTGTTGCAATTGGCTTTGTGCTGTTATTGGCTTAGCCTTGCATTCCAACTGGTCGAAATATATCACTTGTGTGAAGCAATATTTCATGAACCCCCCCATTCATCTATTTTTTTCTCTTAAAATATATAGGCCTAAAAATCACAACCACCTCTTTGAACTGTTACAATTGGTAGTAGGTGTGATCTTGGGGGCTGTCTCCGCATACTGTCATATACCTTATCTACTAGTGTATGAAATGGTCCTTTGTTATATTATGTGCCATAGTCTAAAACCAATCAAACACCACTGGTTAAACCACTCATTACCAAAAATCTAATTAACTACAAAGCTATCAGTCTAAGATCTGACAAACGACTATTAATTGATCAGCATGATATAAACACTGTTACCATTAATAACAGCTCGAGACTCCGGTTAGATGAATATAAAAATCCTACCACGGAGATTAGTCATCAAATTCATAAGAAAAATGCTCAACATGGGATAGACAAAATCTTATGAGTAGCTGCTAAAAGGGAAACAAGCTGGTATGGGCCGAAACGCATCATGTTTGCCTATATCGACACAGGGGAATTATGATAATAAGGTATTGAAACTGTAGGGGCATCGGAAAAAGAACCTTCTGGATATATATCAATGCCTGGCGTATGACAGATCATGTACAAATGATGATCCTATCGGAAACTAAAACTGGAAACGAACCGGAAGAATCTCTTTGGAAAACGGCGGGATACACTAACATTTGCTGGTCCCCGGCTTCGGGTCGATCAGGAGGCATTACGCTACTATGGAATGAAAATTCCTTCCTTAATGAAACAATATCGATGGTAGTACACCTCCCAAGAATCATTGGCGTACAGTATGAAAATCTCTCGGAAGGATTCCAGTGTCTTATGCTATTCGTATATGCCCCACCACAACTTGCAGAGAAAGCAGAATTTTGGCATACACTCGCTCAAATTATTACCCAAAGCAATCTCCCATGTCTAGTAATGGGTGATCTAAATGATATAAGTCAACCTTCGGATAAAAGTGGAGGGGCTGTAACATTGCCCGACAGATTCAAGAGACTATTGGACTTCAAGGATACTTGCTCTTTAGTGGAAATCCCATCTTTTGGAAACCCGTTTACTTGGAGGAAAAAACAAGTAGGTCCGGATAATGTTTATGAAAAACTCGACAGGGTATTAGTTCATCATCCTATTATCAACATGTTCCCGGATCTTATTACTAAGAACGACACATTCTCGAACTCGGACCATTGCCCAATTACAATCAACCTATCCAAAAATATCCCCTTCAAACCACCACCGTTCAAGTTTGAAAATGTATGGCTCCAAAGAAAAGACTTCCGCAATATAGTTAAACAATCTTGGAGAGCAACCTGCGATGGCTCTGCAATGTTTCAACTCATGTACAGATCAAAAATCCTCAAACAAAAAGCCAAGGCCTGGAATAAAAGAACGTTTGGAAACATATTTAGACAATTACAAGAAGTGGATGAATCTTTATTAGAAATCCAATCAAAATTTCACCTAAGCCAACGCATAAACACACAAGCCAAAGAACAAGCCCTCCTAGCAAAAAGAGAAAAACTACCCCTCTTTCAAAAAACATACTGGAACCAAAGAGCTAAATCAAAACACCTAAAATTAGCGGATACTAATTCCTCCTATTTCCATCGAGTGGCTTCGGGAAGACGCAATCGAAAAATTATCAAGTCAATCATATCAGCAGAAGGCACCCAAGTAGTAGGAGATGAAAATATTAAAAAGGAAATCCAAACGGACTTTGAAAAAAGATTTCGACGAGAGCAAGCGTACTCAGATCACCAACTAGAAGAATACCTCTCAATGATTAACCCAATCATATCAGATGAAGAAAACAGGTTTTTAATCCAACAACCAACCAATAGTGAAATAAAGAGGGCGACATTCACAATTGGAAACAACAAATCCCCTGGCCCTGATGGGTTCACAGCAGAATTTTTTAAAAAATACTGGGACATTGTAGGAGGAGGAATCATCAAGGCAGTAAAAGCTTTCTACCATACCGGAAACATACTCAAGCAGATAAATCATACGTTTAATTATCTCACTCATCCCGAAAAATGATAACCCCACAATGACGACACACTATCGACCAATTAGCCTTTGCTCAACTATCTATAAAATCATATCTAAGATCATCACTGATCGATTGAAATCAATAATGGGTAAACTGATCCACCCACTACAAGGTGCCTTTGTATCTGATAGAGCAATTCAAGATAACATCCTCATTGCTCACGAAATCTTCCACTCCTTTCGTACTCGAAAGGGTTCGAAAGGATGGACTGCAATCAAGCTTGATATGGAAAAAGCATACGATAGAGTAGACTGGCAATTTACGAAGTCATTACTCCAACGATTCGGATTCCATCAAAAGTTTGTGAATATAATTATGGAATGTGTAACCACAGTGTCCTTCTCTGTTCTTGTTCACAATGGACCTACCGAACCTTTCATACCTACAAGAGGTCTAAGGCAAGGCGACCCGCTATCCCCATTTCTCTTCCTCCTTGGAGCGGAAGTCCTGGCTCGTAAACTAACTAGAGATTCTGAATCAACTAACAACAACATAGGCTTTAAAATCGGCCATTCGGGCCCCAAGATTCCCTTTCTGGCCTTTGCAGACGACATTATCATATTTGCGAAAGGAAATAGTACGGCATGTGCAAAAACAAAGGAGATTATTGAAGACTACTGTAAATTCTCCGGTCAGAAAGTTAATTACCATAAATCATCATTTCAAACCACACCGGGAATCCCTAGGACAAGAGCACGCGAGCTACAAGCAATACTTAACATACCATTAGAACGGAACCTGGAAAAATACTTGGGTTGTCCGATAATTAACGGCCGAGTCACAAAGGAAACATTTGGGGAAATAGTATGCAAATCCAAGAATCAACTAAGTAAGTGGCGGGCGAACTCCTTATCCCAACAAGGACGAGCAAACCTAATAGCATCAAACTTATCGTCAAAACCACTCTTCACTATGCAAAGCTTCATGCTTCCTACATCAATTCACAAGCAACTTGATCAAATCAACAGAACTTTCTTCTGGAACAAAGATGCTCAACACAACCCTCTCATTAGCTGGGACAAAATCTGCAAATCGAAGGCCGCCGGGGGTCTCGGTGTGCGGAAATCCAAAGACATGAATGAAGCACTGCAGCTAAAACTCCTATGGAAAATACTATCAGAACCAGAAAATAATTGGGTCAAAATAATCTCGCACAAATACTTGAAGGAAAGCCACATCCTAAACTATGAGAAAAAAGGGAATGCTTCCTGGCAATGGTCGAAACTTCACCTCCTAATCCCAAAGTTTAAGTCAGGACTCGTGTGGACAGTCGGGGATGGAAAAACAATCAAATTTTGGAAAGACAACTGGATCTCAAAACAACATCTAACTGATCGGGTGGATCCCCAATTCATCGTTAACGTAAATGAAACAGTAAGCGAATACATCATGGGAGGACAATGGTGGAAAGAAAAACTTGATCCGATCCTACCAGCTACAATAGTAGAAGAAATTATGAAAATCCCATTGCCAAAAGCCCCTCTGCTAGACAGGTTGTACTGGTGGCCGGCCAAAAAGGGCTGGTTCACAACATCAAGTGCCTATAACCTAATAACATCCAACTCAAATATAATACAGGAAGACTCCAACTGGATTTGGAAAATTGACGCCCCTCCTAAAGTTAAGAACTTCATCTGGAAGATCAGGCAGAAGGGACTCCCAACTGCGACTCGACTGGCACAAAAGGGAGTAGTTGTACCCTCCACTTGCTGCTTCTGCAATAGCTCCACCGAAGACGATATCCACATCTTCCTGGAATGCCCCATTAACGACGCCCAAGAACAACTACCAAGCGACATAGCCTTACAAATAAACACGCTTCTGGAAGACAACAGAGATATGGGTAAAGTTCTGCAAATAATAGGATCTATGTGCTCAACAAAAACCAAACAAACCATAGCTATTAGATGGTGGACGATCTGGTTCATTAGAAATCAAATTATATTTAGAGACGGAAAAATCCCCTCCCCAGAAGGGATTAGAAGAATGATATTGGATAACTTAGAGAATTGGAAAAGGGCCTGCAAGCTAAGCATAAAAGGAGAAGACCAAAAACTCCCATGTAAGAGCAAATACAAACCAAGAAAGATCACGACAAACCACCAATGGAGAAAACCGCCGGAAGGCAAATACAAATTAAATTTCGATGGATCGAGCTTTGCAAATTCCAAGAGCTCTACAGGATACATCATTCGGGGCTGGAACGGTAACCCTATTTTCATGGATGGCGGCCCAGTCGGTAGACAATCTCCAATTATGGCGGAAGCTTTAGCACTTAGACAAGGCATTGAAAAGGCAAAAGAATTAAAAATTTGTGACCTAATCATAGAAGGAGATTCAAAAATAATCATTGACTATTTACAAACTAAAACAAACTGCCCATGGGAAATAGAAATGATAATGTCAGATATTCTCGTATTACTTCAAGACATACAACACATAAGGATATCCCATATTCCCCGGATTGGTAACAGAGTGGCAGATAAGGTTGCACACCTTAGCTACTCTACCAGGGGACCAGATTTATCTCATGATTCAGGTCTTCTTGACCTCATCCGGCAGGATACTTTCGGTAGATAACTCACCCGAATCCTTACCTAATCAAAAAAAAAAAAAAAAAAAAAAAAAAAAAAAAAAGACGGGTCCTTCACCGAGAGGATATGCCGAATGCTAGCCTGGGTCCCGCTAACAATACTCCGTAAGAAATACTCAAAAAAAAAAAAGGATAAAATTGGGGCCCACGCCCCACTAAAGCCTCGAAACCTTCTTCTCCTCTCATCCAGTCCAGTGGGCGCCCCTCCTCTCTCTTTCTCTCTCTCTCGACAGAAGAATCCAAAATTTCCCCAAACCCACCTTTTTCATTCACCCCCCTGTTTTGTTTTCTGACTCCCAACTTCTTAGCTGTTAGCTCTGCTCTTTCATCCCAACGATCCACAAATTTCCCGTTATAATAAATTGTACAATTAAATTTTAAATTCAATAAAAAATCTTTTCTCTATACGGAGTATTATTATTTTTCAGCTTTTGATGGGAATCGAAGCATATTGAAAAGTTGGATTGAAATTAATCTGAGAGAAAAAGGGGGACAAAAAATCGTTTTCCCTATACAAAATCCCTTTTTTCTCCATTGATCCTCCCAATTTTCTTTTTCTTGATACACAACAATGTCCATGACCATGGGGTTCGATTCACGATGACTCCTCCCGAGCCGCCATTACAGAGCCAGAGCTCTTTTCGTGAATAGCGTTTTCTGTTCGCTTGCTCCTCCTCCTGTCCGCGTGTCTTGTACGATAAGTGTGTGCTCAGATCTTGTGGTTGATTGCCAAGTTTCCTCTTTGTCGATTCATTCTCTTTTATCCCGTACACGGTACATCCGAGAGGCTCAAACGCATTCGTAGATCGTCTTTTTTTCTATCTTGTCTCTTTTCTACCGGAGTTTTCATCTTAGATCTGGCGTAGTTTGCTTCGATTCGTGGTGTCTGTAGCTTTGGTGTCGGTCTGGGCGATGGATTTGGACGATGTTCGATCGGTTTTGGAGAGTTCAGGTGTGGATATATGGACGCTCATCGATACGGCTGTCACCGTCGCTGCGGTCGATTACGGGAGTGAATTGAAGGATCGGAGAGACGGAATCATCGGCAAACTCTACGCTGATGTGGCTCCGATGTGTCAGAACTGCATCATCGATCCCCCGCCGGAAAACGGGAGGAAGGTTTTAGACGATGAAAAGGTTGGGGAGATTGAGAGCAGCCCCGAGCACGTGGCTAAGCGCGATTCGCCATATACACCGGTTTCCGTCGGCGGAGGCGATTCAGACGACGGCGGCGAGGAGAGAAACCGTTCAGTCAACGATGAGAAAAGTACGATTCTCGCAATTAGGGAGCAAATTAACGATCCTGAGCAGGTATCCTTTTACTGGTTTTTCGTGGTATTGAATTTGTCCATTTCATTTCAATAATTGCAGTTTCATTGACTCAATTTGGTTGTGAATTTGTGGCCTTTCCAGACTGAAGATTCGCTGGTTGATCTTCTCCAAACCCTGGCTGATATGGATATCACATTCAGAGGTCTCCAGGTGAGTTGCGTTGGCTCGCTCATTCTTCAACGTTCTCGTTCAAGCTTAAGCTGATATTCTTTACATTCTTTCCGGCTCCGTCAAGGACACTGACATCGGAAGACATGTTAATCGATTGCGGAAGCATCCATCGGCTGATGTCAGGGGATTGGTGAAGTTCCTTGTCAGGTTCGAGCAATCAAAGCATTAACTGATAGTGCAGAAAATGGCAAGTATCTGTTGAAAAACCTCACTTTTTCTGCTTTCTTGACAGAAAATGGAAAGATTTAGTTGATGAATGGGTGATTAGTTCCAACACGGCCCGTGATGTTGAACACCAGTCATCTGCGCTTATTGGTCTCTCTCTATCCATTCTTCTTCAAGTGTTCTCCTGAAAGTAGAAAAAAACCATTTTGAAGTTTGTTGGTGAGAATTGTTTCTTGATTGTAATCCAAATTCAATTGGGTTTCAGCTGATGAAGATTCGCCTCATCAATACGCATCAAGGAATCACCAAAATGGTCATCAGCAGGTGGAATCAATTTTTTCTCTTTTGCTGCTTGCTTTTGCTTTCCTTTTTTTTTCATTGCCTTATCAAATGGATTTTTTGCTGATTTTTTTCCCACTTTTATTCTCCTTTCTCCAGGCTCCTGACTTTGGATACTCGCCAAATCCACACAGTAGGCATCAAACTTAACTCTTTACAGTGATCACATTGATACTTATGGTTGGTTCCTAGGGATAATGTGTGTTTACGAGCCAGTTACGAGCCATTCTCCTTTTGTAGATGGAAACTCGAGTGTTGATAGGACCAGTTACGAGCCAGAATCCAAGCTGAAAACAGCTCCAGCTCGAAGAGAGCCTGCATTTAGGCCAAAGCCCAACCAGGGTGGTTCTCTGTCGGCTCCTACGCAAAATGTATATACCTTTCAACACTTCGACTTAGTTCAGAATATTAGCTAACTGCTGAAGAATTAAACTTCAATATATCTTGTAAATTTAGAGGTTCTAGTTTACTAGAGTAAAGTTGAAGTTTAGATGAGTTTTGTTGTTTACGACTCAACTTGGGATTAATGCAGAAGCAGAAAGAAGTTGAGATAGACCCAGACAGGTTTGCTTCTGCAAGAAAGAGGCTCCAGGCAAACTACCAAGAAGCCAAAAATGGTTTGCATTTTTATTTACTTTTGTCTTCGGTTTTTCCCTTTTCTGTCATGTTCTATGGGGCTGCGTCTCATGCTCAAAGCATGTTTTCTTTGATGCTTCAGTCTATATCATGTTCTGATTCTATTTTTTGCCTTTTTTTTTGGGTCATGTCTTTGTGAAGCCAAAAAGCAAAGAACAATCCAAGTGATGGACATTCACGAGATACCAAAGCCGAAGAATGGCTTCATTGCAAGGAACAAAGGTGGCTTTCATGGAAGGCACTAGCTCTTTGCTGTTGTTGTCATCATACATCTGAGGCCAGTTTTCCTTTGGGAATCTTGGAGAAACCAAAAGATGGTTTTCTTCTTTTTGACTCCTGCATAATTTACTCCCCTCTTTTTCTTTCCCTGTCAACACTCGGAATTTTGCTCCCTTCATCGCTACGGTGGAAATATAATAACCTGTTTTGATAATGCAGTATTGGATTTTTCTCAATAGGGAATATCTCGAATGATTCGATCCAAGACATGGGTACAGCTGTTTGTTAAAAAATGTTGCTTAGTATGGAAAATTAGATGAACAAGTAGGAAAACGTGATAGGCGTGGGGTTAGGTATGTCATTTTAGCTTGGAGCATATAAGATCAACGATGCAATGCGACAGGCATGACATACGAGTAGGTGGGAGTAAAAGGGTCTTGGAAGTCAGTTGATTGGGGAGCTATATGAGGAGGAGGTCACGAGTTCGATTCTGCCTTCCGACCTATAAACTTGTAGTTGAGCTGCAGGAATCAGGATTATGGGAAAACCCTATTTGGGGTATTGTTTGTGTAAGATAGGGAGGAACTGGGAAGCTGCTTTAAGCATACAAATACAAGACTAGGGTAGTGCAGTGCAGTGGAGGAATGACTTGAAATTGAGGAGTGGAGGAGTGGGTGACAATCTCCTATTGGCCACTCACTGTCTTCACTTGAAGGCAGTGGGGATTGGAATAAAGGAAGATGCTTCCCCCACCCACTCTCCCTTTCCTTTTTAAACATGGAGTGGGACTAGTATTTATGAACATTGTCCTGTTAATTGAATACACACTACTGTAACACTGTGTGTGGGGTTTATTTTTTGCACTGTTATTAGTTTGAATTCAGGTATTGATCGATCAACTGATTGATACCCGTTACCACCCGCCCATGTGATTCATTCCAGTTTACCAATCCTACCATCTTTTTGAGCCCATTTCCTAATTGTTACTCCATTCGTCTCAAAATACATGTTTTTTTAGCTTCTAAAATTTTGTCAAAAATACATGTCTTTTTAAATTTAATCGTTACCCCTAACCTACTTTTACATCTAATTATTACTCTAACTAGTTTTACTACCCGCAATCTTCGCGGCTTTTTTAAATAATTTTTTTTATTAATTCATAAATTGTGTAATATATATTGATTTTTGGATTTTTTTTCTAAATATTCACTAAAAATAATTATTTAACAAATTATTCACACTTTCAAAATATTTACAAAAATATTCATTTTTTGCAGGGTTGGCAGAAAATGAATACATTTATTTATCCACGTGTCATCTTATATATCCACCTTAATTAATAACTAAAATTAGTTTTTATCATTTGAACAATAAAAATTTATCATGAATATATATGTGTATTTATTTATTTATTTATTTATAATATAAATATTAATCTCATATCTTAATAAAAGGAAAAATAACCACCTAGTTTTATTGCCCGCGATCTTCGCGGTTTTTTTATATGACTATTATTATTCATGCACAAATCGTGTAAGATTATAAAAATTATATTAAATATTATTTTTAACCTTTTAATTTCCTACTTATTATCAATTATTATTAGTGATAATTTTTTTTGAACGATTATTTTTAATCGCTAAAATATTATAAAATCATAAAATAAACTAATATTGAGTTCATTTTAATTAATACTACATATATATATTTATATAACAAAATTAACGAATCACTTAATAACATCTTGAATAGTTTGATAAATATTTTTGATTGGTGAATATTTTAATGATTATTTTTTTTCTTTAAATATTTTTTAAAAAAAAGCTCTAAAAATTCAAGATAATTGTTTTCATAATTAACTATTCAACTTATATTAATGTTTAAACATATTCACATATATTACATGAATATTACATTAGTTTCAAACTATATTTCATTCTTCTTCATTTTTATTTCAAAAGATATTAATTTCTATATTATTAGTATTGACTTCATTTGTACAAATCCAATAAGCTTCTTGAAAGCTTTATAATTACCATTCATTAGAAGCGTCAACACTTTAATATGGCCTAAAAATAACCAATGTTATTTTTATTTATTTATTTAATGAAAATCATTTAACATAGTATCCATATCCATCCAATTATATTGTTATTTTTGGAGAATAATTTGAGAATGACTTTTGCATATTGAATGAGTAATGAAATTAAAAAAAAAATGCCTGATAAAAATATTTAAATAAGAATAATGATATGATTTTTTAGAAATATACTACATGGTTTAAGTTATATATATATATATATATATATATATATATATATATATATATATATATATATATATATGTTAAAATTGGCTTATCTTTATTAAAAAATTTCAAAGATTAGTTGGTCTCTTTGTTTTAAAAAGATATTCAATATAATTAATAAGGATAGGATAACAAATTATTATATAAATTTATTATTAATAAAAATGGATCCATAATAAATAGGTGATCGACAAAAAATATACTATTATATATAATGATTTCTTTTCAATTTTCATCCTTTAAAGTTTGTTTTACTTTTTTTTTTTTAATATGATGAGTTAGATAAGCTAATTGAACTTTTTTATTTTATGATAAGAAAATTTAGCTCATGTTTGACCAATTGAGCTTATCGATCAAATAGCATAATTAATGATATAAAAATATATGAATGGCAGAATGGGTAAAATTCTGATCAAAAAAATAGGTATAGAAAAATTATGTTATATATATACGGTTGATATATATATATATATATATATATATATATATATATATATATTAAATAATTCAATGGATTTAATTTTATATTTAAATAGGTTTTGTTTTTAAATAGGTTTTGTAACCACTTAAGATATTATGTTAAATATTTATATTAAAAATTAAATTTAATCTTCAATTAAAATAGACACATAGGATGACACATGTATAAATAGATAATGTAATCGTCTGACATGGCTTAAATATATTGGATCATCATTAATTGATGTGTCAAAGACCCGGACCAGATTGCACCAGAGCACGACACGTAAGCGAATTGCATCAGAACCCGCCACATGGGATTTCCACGCCTCTGTTTTAGTATTATATATATTGATTGATTGATTGATGATTTTTACATCATCCATACTCTTCTTTTTACAAAATAAAAAAAAAACAAATACTCTAATAACAAAATCTAATCACATTTACTCTACTTTTTACATCTAATAATTACATTTAATCTATTTCTTAATTCCAGTTTCAGTTCTAAAAAGACATTTTTAGACGGAGGGAGTACAAATCTAATTAATACAACGGTGTTTTAAAATTATCTTACTGGATTTTTCCCTTAATTGGAATTGAAAATTGATTGCGAGCAGTGGAATTTCCACATTAAGAAAAAAAACTCCCAATTCAAGGATATGTTTAGTTACTACGGAGTATTGTAGTTTACTACTGCTAGTTGTTTTTGTTAAAACTTCCTCTTTGGTCTTATTTTATTTTATTTTATTTTTATCTCACTTGTTTTGCTTGTTAACGGTTGGGCTGGGCCCAATAGAGCAATAATGTGGCTACAATCAATTTTGCAATTAACGTAATCTTGATTCTTGATTTAATCTCTTTACTCATCTAATCTTATCCCCCGTTTGGTAGAAATTTATGAAATCGAAGCAACAAGAAACCAAGTATATCCCGTTTAGAGCAAAGTCTAGGGTCTCGTTGTACCCTCCCTTTCCTCGACTAGATAAAGAAGTTTTCGTATGACCTGGGCAAATGGAAGTGCAAGAACCAAAATCAAACAGAAACAGGACATGCAAGCAAATCAGCCAAACACAAAAATTATAAACTAGGAAAGAGGAATTATAAGGAACACTCTTAAGCGCAAATCTAAAAGGATACGATCTCCCCTAACCCTCTCTTGTGCTAACTAACCCTTTTCAACCTTGATAACAATCCTCCATTGTATATGATCTCGTCAATTCCTCTAATAAGTGTAACAGGGTAAGATGCCGCCTAATCACCTCACCCTAAGACTTCTTGGGTCTACCTCTGCTCCGACGCACTTGCTCGATTGGAAAATGAGATAGTGTAATTTGGTAAAGGAGTGAACTGTGAGCTGTAACACCCCGTCCTACATCGGATATCATAAGAATGTTGGAAGTGATTTATAAGTGATTTAAGTCCTACCTCTGTCACAAGAATTCTTTCTTTCAAGGTCCAAGTGAGGATAATGGACTTGAGAGGACTAGGTGGCATGGTTGGCGCCTCTAAGACCCCGGAGTCCTCCAAGTGAGACCAACAGACTTGAGAGAGTTAGGTGGCATGTGCTGTCGCATCTGAAGACCCAGGTCTTACATGAACATATATACTTTGCATTGTTGCCTTTTTTTTTTTGCTCTAGAGAGTTGAATATAATTCTCTTATTTCGATACCCTATGGATGATGTTACAAAGCTTCTTGTTCAAAGGGAGGGTTATTGACGGGATGAAAATCTTTGATTCCCAATCAAATAGTTCTCACTCTCAACAATTAGTATAATTGGCAAGAAAGGGGTCGAATCCTCGGGAGATTTAAGATTTCACAATGCAATTTGATCACCAACAAGTAACAAAAGTGGGAAAAGATGCAACTTTTAAATCAGAACGAGTAAAATAAAGTAAAGACGAAATTTTGTTATAAAATCAAGAGTAGAGAACGGTTCCACCTACGAATTCTTCGACATTGGTTGGCTTATCGATCATCGAATTCTTTTCAAGCTATCAACTTTCCTACAAATTCCTCTCGTCTTGGTTTATATAGATTAAAAGTCCTACGAGTCCAATTAGTCCCTTTGACGGAGGATTTTCAGTCGCCTTAAATCCTATCAAATAAATCCGACTAACCTAACTAATGTATTTTGGCAAGTACGGGTCAATTCCACAGAGAGTCAATGATTCGGATGCAAGTCAAAGTGTGTCAACAAGAACAAGAAACAAAGAGGGGGGAATTTGATTGTTCAAACTAACTAATTAAGAAACAAAAATATACAAAAGTAGCAAACTAAACAACTTGAGTGAATGAATATGAGAAAAATAGCTTAGGTTAACCAATCTCAGCAATCAGGTTTCATCCATTAATCATCGAAATCGAATAGATAACTTTCTCCTGAATACTTTGTTGTGGAAAGACTATGTCTTTTGAATCCAATTCCTTATCAAATCTAGTTAACAGGACAACCAGATCTTGAAAATCCTAATTATCAAACAATCCTAAAACTATCAAGATTCAATTCAACAATTGATGAAGTCTAAAGGAAATCAACAAAGGCAATCGACACACCCAACCAGTTATTGCATCAATTGCAAATCAATTCTCTATACAAATCCCTAAATCAACCAGTTTCAGAGATTTATACTTTGCTACTCAAGGATATAGATAACTCAACTAGTAATTACCTATATCTAGCTATAGATTATCATGAACAAGCATCAGTTTGATCAGGCTAATGAAATTCACGAAAACCCAAACATTCGGCACAGAGAATCATAATATTCGAAGAGGAGTATTAAGATAGAGAAATCTCACAATGAAATTGCAAACCTGAAGCTTCGATTAATTTCCCCAAGCAAAAGGATTTAGTTGTTCATGGTTGAAAAGAAATCATAAAGGTTCTACAATGGCTGCCTCGGACTCAACCTGTTCGTCCTTTTTCAATCCGACCAAAAAACTATAAAAAAGAACTCCCTAGTTGTTCCCCTTCCTAAACCACCGTTTCAAGTCCTCCTAATAAATTAACAATAAATAAAATAACACCATTCATAAATTAACAAAAGTAACAGCCCACATCCTTGGAAATGCATCATAACTCGGGTGCACCAAAGAACTCGGGCGAGTTTTTATGCCCAGACCGAGTTTCTTTTCAGCAGCCATCTTGACGTCCAGATTCCGCTATTTTCAAGGCCGAATTTGGAAAAGTCATAAACATGAAAGTTGTAGGTCTTCGAATCATCTTTCCAACAAGTATAAGTACGCCCCGATCCGATAACTACAGCCTTCAAACGACTCGTTTTAGTGCAGTGTCGCCAACCTGGACAGCTCCAATCCTTTACATGTTTAGCTCCTCTCCTCAGCTCTCATGCTCTTTTATTTTTGTCCAATCTTCGAGCATTGGCTCGAGCTTAGCTTCACCTCTTTACAATCACCTGAAATCATGCACAAATCTCGTAGATTCCGACTCTAATTGAAGCATAACCCAAAACATGAAAACTACTCTAACTCATGCATTTTACCCTACCTAAACCTATCTAAATGCTTATATTAACACTACCTAAATGTGTATGATCACCCTTACACCTCAATGCAATCATAACACGGTTAAGATTTAACAAAGAGATAGCAAAACATCCCAAGAACTTGAGCACTTAAATAACACTAATTAAACACGGTAAATCGATGTTTAAGATATATGTCAACTTCCTACATAATCATGCTTTAAACATGGAATCCACATTCTTATGCATGCTACTATGGAATTAACAGAAATACAAAAGCATTAAATCCTAGCACGAAATCAATATTATCGAGTTGGCCAAGCAAGATAACATTAATAACATATCAATAAGCACAAGGAAGTTGAAGGAATTATAATAGAGGAAAGATAACTTGAATTAAAAACTCACAATTCACCAACCAAGTCTCCAAAAACGTAGGCGAAACACTAGGAAAAATAGCTGCTCATGGCTTACCTAAGCTCTCTTCTCTTCTATGGTGATTGCTCTCCTTGAATGCCTAATAAAACTAACCCTAAACATCCTATTTATAAGCCTAAAGTCTTCTATAAACAAGGTCAAAGATAGATAAACTAGATAGAATATTCCTAAACAAACTAGGTAGAAGATAGATGATGTGAGCCTATTTCGTCATGTTTTACATTTAAGTTTATATCGATTTCTGCATATATTGCATTCATTTGGGTTAAGATAATACAGAAGCTGTGTAATTTATGTTTATTTGTCAAAATTATGGAATCTACACCAGTTTCTGTTTAAATCGCAGAATTCGAGGCGTTTTACAGCAATTCTAAGGAAGGTCGGAAAAGCTCGGAAATCCACTACAGAAGTCCAAAGCAGCAGCGGAACCAGTCGAATCAAGCTAAGAACCCAAGCTACTCGATCTCGAGTAGCCCTTACTCGATCTCGACGAGTACGTCCGAGCACAGCCTTGTCGACTAGGAGCAACGTCGAGAGCCAGATCAACCAAGCTCCGGAACCCAACTCGATCTCGACAAGACCTGGTCGAGATCGACGAAGCCTAGTGCCACACCCGGAGTCGACCAGGAGAAGAGCTGATCGAGAAGCCGAGGACAAGAAGCCGAGCACATCTCTACTCGATCTCGACAAGAGTTAGTCGAGATCGACGAAGCCCGGAGCCCAAATCCGAGCTTGTCGAGCACACCTACCCGAGAAGACCTAGTCGACAGAACCTCTCTACTCGACATCGACTAGGGTTACTCGAGATCGACGAGCACCAGGATCCATGTCTGAGTCTGTCGAGCACCAGCTAGCCGAGACGACAAGCCGAGCCAGTCGACCAAGATTTCTACTCGAGATCGACAAGACCCTGGTCGAGATCGAGTAGACCTCCAGAACAGCGTTACTCGGTTTGACCAATTCTACTCGACTTAAGCTTGCTTGGGCTCGAAGATTGCCGATTCTATCCGAAACTATCAAGATCCATCATGAAGAGAAGAAGATCTATCCATGGAAGACTTTAGATATATTTTCCTATTTTGGATTTAATTATGTTATGTCTTATAATTTATCATTAAGCTTTTAGATATAGTTTTAGTTTTAGAGATAGATATTTCTATCCTTGATTAGCAAGAAATAGAAGGCTATAAATAAAGCCCTAGGGGCTGGTTTTTCATTCATTCAATTTCAGAGACAAGTAGTTACACATAGAGATTTAGGAGTTTAAAGGTTTTAAGGTTTTGGCAGTTTACGAAAGTTGATTGCCGAGATTGTAAAGTCTTTGAATTTAGTTTAATGCAAGTTCTTTCTTTTCAATCAATGTCTGAGTTTGCGATGAGGCGTGAGTAGTCCACCCACTTCTAGGGTTGGGGCGAGCCTGATGATAGCCATGCATAATTGAGGTAAAAATCCGACCTTTATCATGTTTTGAGCATCTCCTACTTGTTTATGTGTTTATTTCCCATCTAATGGAGATCCATGCTAACGACTTGGATTATAAACATAAAATTGGTATAGACAATTAGGGTTTCTTGAAAGAGTTGTCTAATTGTTGGAAAAGGCGAAAGCTTGTCCTTTGATGCAATTCATATGATTATCTGTTTATTTCTACCTTATGCATGCTTGGTTATTGTCGTTGCAAACCCCAATCTTGGAAGTCCTTTTACATTAAGTTTAGTCGAAACCCCAAAGCATTTGTTTTTACTTTCTTTCGTTTTCGTTTTAAGTTCCTGCCCTCGTCGACCTCGACCAAGCCCTGGTCGATCTCGACTACTGATCTTCGACCCAGAGTCGCCGTAGCTTACTGTGTGCAGGAACTCGATCAGACCCACTCGACCCAGACGAAGGCTACTCGATATCGAGTAGGGCCTTGTCAAGATCGACCACACCCTGTGCTTGCTGCTGCGCTGTGTTCGACTGTCCGATCTTCTGTCGACTACCCTAGTCGAGATCGAGGACCCTGTTGTCGACTTCTGACCGTGAGATTCCACCGCTGCCTAGGATCCGCTGACACGCTTCCTCGTGGATCGATCCTGACTTCCCGCTGCTACATCAGGAGGAGGTCTTGTAATTATTTGCAAAGGGACGGAATCTGGTTTGCTGTGATTTATTTCTATTTTATTATTGCAAGTCTCGATTTCCTCCTATCAACAAATTGGCGCCGTTGCCGGGGAATCTATCATTCGCGCCTTAGGTAGTTAAATCTCACGTCTGCTTTGAGTTACTTTACAGGTGTATGCGCCGTTCTGTTCAACCACCTGAGTTTGACGGCTTAGACGAACCAGAGCGCCTTCTACACTTCAGAGCTAAACTACAAAGAGCCATGGCGGCCGCTGAAACATAAGAACAACTGATTGCCAGGCTTACAAGGGAGCTGGCCGCTAAAGATGCTGCTATCGCCACTGAGAAAGCAGCAAGGGAGCAAGCAGAAGCTGAGCTTGCCCAATATCCAACTACTGCAGAGGATTATATGCATCCAACTCTCGTCGTGCCTGAATCGGCGATTCTAATCCCTGAAAACTCTTTTGAAATTCGCACTCAGTTTCTTATAGAACTTAAAAACAATGCTTTTCATAGAAGATTTAATGAGTGCCCTCTTGAACATATTACCAATTTTCATGACATGTGCCGTACTCTTGCTGAAGGTACCACTCTGGAATATGTCAAGATGAAAGCTTTCCGCTGGCCGCTCGCTGGACCTGCACTGAAGTGGCTAGAAGGACTCAAACCAAGATCCCTTACAACATGGGCACAAGTAGAGCAAGAGTTTCTCAACAAATTCTTCCCTCCTGCCAAGACAGCATTCCTCCGCCAAAAGATCACAGCTTTCAAACAAAAGCCTGGGGAGCCGCTAGCAAAGGCATGGGAAAGGTACAAGGAATTACTGCGATCTTGCCCTACTCATGGACAGCCACCCTACGTCATTCAGGAGATCTTCTTCAACTCTCTTGACCAAGTCACTAAGGACATGATCAATCAGTACACTCGATATGAGTACCTGACGATGCCACCAATTGACGCATGGGGTGTGCTAGACAAGCTCACGGCATATGACAACAAGTATGGGACTTCTACAAACTATGATGAGAACGCCTGTGCCAGACCAGCACCATCTATGCCACTCTATGAGCCAGCAAAGGAGATTGACCCAGATGTCAGGGAGCAGTTCTACAGGGACCAGAATCGCAAGCTCCTCAAGCAAGTCAAATATCTATCTGTCAACAAGCCTTGCATCGAATGCGGATCACAGAGGCACACCACTACTGAGTGCCCACACACTGAGCAAGTCAGAATGGCAGAGACACATGAGGAAGCAGCCTACGCTGGGGGTCCAAATCGCTACATGGGGGATCAAAGGTTCTATCAACCACAGTGGAACCAAGGTCCTCCTAGGAACCCCCTCACCCTACAAAGCTCCAGGACATCCAGAGAGGGATCAAAAGAAGGATGATCTACAGCTGATCCTTGAGGAGATGCGCCGAAATTAGGGCACCATCAACAACCAGTTCCAGAATATCACCACCAAATTTGGGGAACTGGACATCTGGAAGAGGGGAATAGAGACCCAGATGGGTCAAATCGCTGCGCAGATCCCACGATCGTCCGGTAAGCTCCCTGGGCAAACAGAACCAAATCCTAAAGGGAAAACTGGACATGTCGCAGCCATCAAACTCAGGAGTGGGCATCAATTACACGAGCCAGAGGTCGGGAAACGGCAAGACAAGGCAGAGCAGCAACTCGAGACAGAGCAGAACCTGGTCGATCTCGATGAGCCCGTGGTCGATGTCGACATGCAGCTACTCGACACAGACCAGAAGTTGAGCTCGGACTCCGCTGCGCAGACCAGCAACTCCAGGTCGACCACCCTAGTCGAGATCGACAAGCCCGTGGTCGAGATCGAGGAGCAGCAAGCCGAGGTCGACGACTCTACAGCATCTCCGACAGCTGATCTGGCTCCGAAGCAGAAAAAGTCACTGCCTTTCCCTTCAAAAGCACAGAAAGATCCCACTGCAGGTAGGTTTACCAGATTTGTTAATATGCTGCAAGAACTGAATGTTTCTATTCCTTTTACAGAAGCCCTGCAAGAGATGCCTGGATATGTCAAGTTTCTGAAGGAAATCCTGAGCAAGAAGCGATCCATCTCAGAGATCGCAGGCGAATGCAAAGTACTCCACTTCCCTGAAAAGAGGCCTGACCCTGGTAAGTTTTCTGTTACTGTGGGTTTTGGACAATATAAATATGATTCTCTATGCGATCTAGGAGCAAGTGTGAGCATCATGCCTTTATCAATCTGGCGGAAGGTCAAGATAGGATGCATAGAACCTGTGGATGCCAAATTATACATGGCGAACAATACAGTGGTCATCCCTACAGGTATAGTTGAGAATGTCCCCGTCCAGGTTGGTAAGTTCTTTGTTCCAGCAGATTTCCTTATTATTGACTGTGCTGAAGATCCTACTAGCCCTATTATTCTTGGTAGACCGTTCTTAGCTACTGCAGATGCCAGAATCAGTGTCAAGAATAGATCACTCACCTTCCACCATAGGCGATGAGGTTTTGGATTTCTCTTTTGGCCCTACAAAAGAGGAAATTTCTTGGCTGGAGGTGAAAAGCATCAGCATCGACGGGACCAAGCAAACAGCGGAGGAAGGAGCCAAAACTGTACTAGAGATCGACGAAGCCAACTCGATCTCGACAAAGCCTCTACTCGATCTCGACAAGTTCTTGTCGATGTCGACTACCTCCACTGAACCAGAGACTTACCCAGAGCCTAAGTATGGGGTCCCTGTACTCGATCTCGACCAACAGTACTCGACATCGAGTAGACCCAAGCCCAAAGATTTCTGTTTTGGGTCCGAACAGGTGAGTTCAGGTATGAATTCTACTCTCCCTCAGTCCATAAATAAAATTTTCAATGATTTAAGGGGAGATAAGACACCATGGCGAGGGAATCTGCGGAAACTAAGGGTTACAAAGAAGAAGAAGGGAGATGATGCAAGAAACCACCTGTCAGCTGAGCTTGCATACTACCATCAGGACCTAGATGATCCAGGAGAAGGGCCAAGCATGAGTGGGCCCCACAATAATGATCCTTGAGCGCAAACGGAGAAGTCGGCCTAGCGACTCTAAAATCTAGAGCATGTATATAAGACTTTATTAACTTTTTGGTACTTTTTGAACTTTTTGGTTTTTGGTTTTTGTTTTTGGTTTTGGTTTTAGGTCTTTTAGAATACTTCATGTGGATAGTCTCGTTCTTTTGGGCAATCTAACACTTTTAGGTCGGCAAGAATATAAGGATCGCGAAAGGTGGAAAGAAGAAGTCCCTGAAAAACAGTCAGAATCGACGAAGGCCAAGTCGACGACGACGAGGAGGAGCACCAGGATCCATGTCCGAGTCTGTCGAGCACCAGCTAGCCGAGACGACAAGCCGAGCCAGTCGACCAAGATTTCTACTCGAGATCGACAAGACCCTGGTCGAGATCGAGTAGACCTCCAGAACAGCGTTACTCGGTTTGACCAATTCTACTCGACTTAAGCTTGCTTGGGCTCGAAGATTGCCGATTCTATCCGAAACTATCAAGATCCATCATGAAGAGAAGAAGATCTATCCATGGAAGACTTTAGATATATTTTCCTATTTTGGATTTAATTATGTTATGTCTTATAATTTATCATTAAGCTTTTAGATATAGTTTTAGTTTTAGAGATAGATATTTCTATCCTTGATTAGCAAGGAATAGAAGGCTACAAATAAAGCCCTAGGGGCTGGTTTTTCATTCATTCAATTTCAGAGACAAGTAGTTACACATAGAGATTTAGGAGTTTAAAGGTTTAAAGGTTTTGGCAGTTTACGAAAGTTGATTGCCGAGATTGTAAAGTCTTTGAATTTAGTTTAATGCAAGTTCTTTCTTTTCAATCAATGTCTGAGTTTGCGATGAGGCGTGAGTAGTCCACCCACTTCTAGGGTTGGGGCGAGCCCGATGATAGCCATGCATAATTGAGGTAAAAATCCGACCTTTATCATGTTTTGAGCATCTCCTACTTGTTTATGTGTTTATTTCCCATCTAATGGAGATCCATGCTAACGACTTGGATTATAAACATAAAATCGGTATAGACAATTAGGGTTTCTTGAAAGAGTTGTCTAATTGTTGGAAAAGGCGAAAGCTTGTCCTTTGATGCAATTCATATGATTATCTGTTTATTTCTACCTTATGCATGCTTGGTTATTGTCGTTGCAAACCCCAATCTTGGAAGTCCTTTTACATTAAGTTTAGTCGAAACCCCAAAGCATTTGTTTTTACTTTCTTTCGTTTTCGTTTTAAGACTTTATTAACTTTTTGGTACTTTTTGAACTTTTTGGTTTTTGGTTTTTGTTTTTGGTTTTGGTTTTAGGTCTTTTAGAATACTTCATGTGGATAGTCTCGTTCTTTTGGGCAATCTAACACTTTTAGGTCGGCAAGAATATAAGGATCGCGAAAGGTGGAAAGACTAGGGTTACTCGAGATCGACGAGCACCAGGATCCATGTCCGAGTCTGTCGAGCACCAGCTAGCCGAGACGACAAGCCGAGCCAGTCGACCAAGATTTCTACTCGAGATCGACAAGACCCTGGTCGAGATCGAGTAGACCTCCAGAACAGCGTTACTCGGTTTGACCAATTCTACTCGACTTAAGCTTGCTTGGGCTCGAAGATTGCCGATTCTATCCGAAACTATCAAGATCCATCATGAAGAGAAGAAGATCTATCCATGGAAGACTTTAGATATATTTTCCTATTTTGGATTTAATTATGTTATGTCTTATAATTTATCATTAAGCTTTTAGATATAGTTTTAGTTTTAGAGATAGATATTTCTATCCTTGATTAGCAAGGAATAGAAGGCTATAAATAAAGCCCTAGGGGCTGGTTTTTCATTCATTCAATTTCAGAGACAAGTAGTTACACATAGAGATTTAGGAGTTTAAAGGTTTAAAGGTTTTGGCAGTTTACGAAAGTTGATTGCCGAGATTGTAAAGTCTTTGAATTTAGTTTAATGCAAGTTCTTTCTTTTCAATCAATGTCTGAGTTTGCGATGAGGCGTGAGTAGTCCACCCACTTCTAGGGTTGGGGCGAGCCCGATGATAGCCATGCATAATTGAGGTAAAAATCCGACCTTTATCATGTTTTGAGCATCTCCTACTTGTTTATGTGTTTATTTCCCATCTAATGGAGATCCATGCTAACGACTTGGATTATAAACATAAAATCGGTATAGACAATTAGGGTTTCTTGAAAGAGTTGTCTAATTGTTGGAAAAGGCGAAAGCTTGTCCTTTGATGCAATTCATATGATTATCTGTTTATTTCTACCTTATGCATGCTTGGTTATTGTCGTTGCAAACCCCAATCTTGGAAGTCCTTTTACATTAAGTTTAGTCGAAACCCCAAAGCATTTGTTTTTACTTTCTTTCGTTTTCGTTTTAAGTTCCTGCCCTCGTCGACCTCGACCAAGCCCTGGTCGATCTCGACTACTGATCTTCGACCCAGAGTCGCCGTAGCTTACTGTGTGCAGGAACTCGATCAGACCCACTCGACCCAGACGAAGGCTACTCGATATCGAGTAGGGCCTTGTCAAGATCGACCACACCCTGTGCTTGCTGCTGCGCTGTGTTCGACTGTCCGATCTTCTGTCGACTACCCTAGTCGAGATCGAGGACCCTGTTGTCGACTTCTGACCGTGAGATTCCACCGCTGCCTAGGATCCGCTGACACGCTTCCTCGTGGATCGATCCTGACTTCCCGCTGCTACATCAGGAGGAGGTCTTGTAATTATTTGCAAAGGGACGGAATCTGGTTTGCTGTGATTTATTTCTATTTTATTATTGCAAGTCTCGATTTCCTCCTATCAACAATAGACTTTCTAAATTTAATTCAGCATCGGATTTCGCTGGCAGCGAGAATTTTCGCTAGCAGCGAATGGCCTTGATCGAGCTACTGGTGTATTTTCACTACCATCTCGCTACCATACTCGCTAGCAGCGACTTCTTATGCCTTAGACTATTTTCAAGCCTCCTCGGGTCCTTCGCTTCTGCTTCCGCTTCCGCGAGCCACTCCTTCCACTGCAGCGAGTCTCCATATCCGCTGGCACGAGTGGCCGAGTCTTCGTCCTTGTGTTTATCTTGGTGCCTCTCACTGGTGGCGAAGGTTTTCCGCGACAACGAGTCTCTCGCTGCAGAGAGTCCTGTCGCTGGCAGCGAAGTGTGTCGGCTTGCTCGCTTGCTCTCTCGCTGGCTCTTCTTCGCTCGTTTGTCAGACAACTGGCTTCTGGTTCCACTCGTGGGCAGCGAGCATCACTCGCTAGCAGCGACTCGTGCCCAGAGACTTGTTTTCTCTTTGTTCTTTCCTCGTTCTTTCTCCCATCCTTTCTTTCTCTTCTTAGCTTGATTTCTTGACTTTACTTGGCTATGTTTTTCACCTTCCCTTGCTTTCCACCATCTCGGATCTACGATTCTGCACAATTCAATCGGAATAGCGTAGATTCCGAACTTTGCCACGAAAAGAGTTTCATCGAAATTAACACTAAAACACGCATATTCTACAATGCAAATGCATCTAAACTACCCTATAATGCCCATTAGAAATGTGCATTATCAGTTGTTAAATTACAAGTTTCCATAGTCTTAGCTATGTAATTAGCAGTACAATTTGATTCCTTTTAGCACTCTGAAAGCAACGTTGCTGACCCTTACCTTAAGATGACAAATCTTCTCAATCGTTCTGGAGATTTCTCAAGAAATATTAGTGCTATTATTGATGGCGTTGATGACTCCAAGACTGTCTCCTTCAATAATGACCTTTCGAAGGCCCCTGTTTAGGGCTTTCTGTAATCTTGTGCAAAAAGCATGAGCTTCTGTTTGAAGTACAGATCCTTAATGGATTCTACACTAAAACATATCAATAACTTGACTAGAATTGTCCCGAACAATGCCTTCAATGTGATATTCGTCGAAAGGCTTAATAGAGACGTCTACATTTATTTTGTAAAAACCCCTTAGTGGTTTTTGCTACCTTGTTAAAATTCGTTGCTTAGGATTTTTAGTGCTTTTATTTGTTTATGTCTTGTTCTAGCTTGCTATATTGGCAATTATTTGTTGGTCAGTTGTAGTTGTTGAGTCAATTTTCTTTTTGTCGAAGATAATGTTGTTTCATAGGTCTCATATAGCATATGAAGCAGAGGTCTTTGAAATGTGACATTTTTTTATTGACATAAGGTCTTCTAGAAATGAAAGAGTCGGTCTTATGTTAATAAAAAATAATAATTTTGTTGTTTGTGCATAGTGGGTAATTAATGTTACAGTAATAGGGCAATTCATAAATAAATGGTAGGCACCTTCATCTTCAGTGTTGCATAGGCATATCTATTTAGTCTTTCTTTTGTGGGAATACCATCCACTACAACTTTCCAGATGAAGCTCTAGATTCTAGGTGGTAAATGAAGCTTCTAAATCCACTTGTATTCATTTTTCTTGCAGTAATGTTGTTAATAAGTTTGTAGGTTGATTTAGTGGTGAATGTTCCATTTGCATTTAACTTCCATATTAATTTATCTGGTGTATCCCAATCTAGGATTTGAATTATTTGTATTGTTTGTGCTCTGTCTAACGAAATAAGTAGGTTTAAAAGATTTGTCTTCCAATATTTATGGATATCTAGCAGGTCTGCTACTTTAAGGATTGGATCATGATTTCATTTGAAATCTTCTAGAGGGATGTCACATTGATCCACAAACCAGACCAAATATTAATAGATTTCCCATTACCTATAATCCAATGGAGTCCTTGTTAGAATTTGTCCCTGAAACTAAGTAGGTGTCCAAACTGCTAGGAAGTATTATATGATGTTTTTGCATAATTATTTCAGTATGTAAGTATTTTTCTTTTATAATCTTGATCCCTGAATTATCTTATTCCGTAAAAATCTTCCAGATAAACTTCATCTATAAACTGTTGTTCATTTCCTCATCTTTTCGGAAGCCTAAACCTCCAAACTCTTTAGGGGTGCACAATGTATCCCAACTATCTAAAGGTGCATATCGCTAAGAGTGGAGTTTATTCCAAAATTGTTTTTTTTATTTATCTAGTCTATCTTTTGTAGGATTCCTTTTAGGAGCAAGAAACTCTGCATAAGATAGTTTGTTTTTTAGTTGATGATAGCTCCCTTGCTTCTCCTTGATGAAATACATATGTTACAGTACTAATTTTGCAGGTTGATGAAAGACAAAGAATAAGGTGTTATAACTTAATACAAATTAGATATTTTAGTATTGTAGATTATATGTATTGATTAGATTTAAAGGTTGTTTTAAATCTAGGTTTCAGATAGACTTTGGCTTATATCTTTTCAAGTTATATATCTTCAAGTTGCATATATTCGGTTAAGGTTTAAATAAGGTATTTTGTGGATCAAAAATATGTGTGCTGTGTTCTAGACCTAATCTGAACGCAGGGTTTCAAATTCACATTGTCGGTCAAGATTCTAGCAACAAGAAGATCTCAACAGCTGTCCGAGAATCTGGAGAAAGATTTGAAGATTTGAAGGAAGACCCTTCAAACCAGAAATCTAGAACGTTCCTAGCAATTCAAAATTGAAATTGTCGTTGGTTTGTTGAGAGGATCTGGGAACAAAATCAGCAGCAACAGAAGAAGAGCAAAGGCTATAAAAACAGAAGAAGAACCTGTTCATCGACACACATCTTCACCAAGCCTTCTCTGCAATCAAAAGCGCTCCTTCTGTTCCCATTGCCGTTTGTTGTTGAATTGTTCTTTTCTTTCTCCTATTGTAATTGCTTTACATTTTTTAGAGTTAGGAAGAACTAGAGCTTCATAGTATAAGTTAATCCCTGTAATACTAAGAGTAACATATACTCAAACATATCACACTTCGGTGTGGCAAGGGGACTTTTATTTCTCGGTATCTTGGGTTGATTAGATAGAAGCGAGGTAGGCTTCGGAATATAGAAGAGCGGAAGTTTTTCTAGGTTGTATCTATGACTCATAAGGAAAGAGAAATAAAAGTTGTTTGAATCCCACGGGTTGCATAACCCTAGGCGGAGACGTAGGCTGGTTTAGAGCCGAACTTCGTTATCAAGTTAAGTGTTATTTATTACTTTCACATTTAAATTTAACTGGTTGTTTTTGTAAGTTAAAATAGAACACTGCAGTCATTTCAAGACACCTAAAGTAGAGTTCAAGACCTTAAGATAAAAGTTCAATACTTTGAGATCGAGTTCAAGGCCTTGAGATTCGATATCAAGCCCTTGAAGTTGTTGTTGCTGAGACTTTGCGAAAAGATTCCATAATCTATTCAACCCCCCCCCCCCCCCCCCCCTCTAGAGTATTTTCATTATTGTTATTTACTGTACTCAATTTTTCAATTGGTATTGGAGCTTAACTCACCTATTTGATTTAACAATCCGTGAGATCGATCATGAGTACTGTAGGAGAAGGTGGATTCGCTCAAGGAAGGACATCCAATCGTTCTCATCTCTTATGTGGCGGCAACTTTGTGCATTGGAGGTCCTTGATGCAAATGTTTATCATTGATCAAGATATGAAGCTTTGGGAGCGCATAAAGAAAGGACCACACGTACCAATGAAGCCCGGTGTCGCATGAGGAGAAGTGGCGAAAGCAGAAGAAAAATACAATAAGACCGACCTGGAGAATGTGGCCAAAAACTTTCGGGCCATGAACATACTGTATTGTGGTTTAAATGCTGATGAATTTAATCGCATTTCATCTTGCAGGAGTGCTAAAAAGATTTGGGATAAATTGGTGGTAACCTATGAAGGTACAAGCCAAGTCAAGGAAACCAAAATCAGCATCTTCTTGCGACAATATGAGCTTTTCAAAATGCTGCCCACGGAAACAGTGAAGGAGATGTTCACGAGATTCACACATATCATGAACAACCTGGATTCTCTCGGCAAGACATTCACAAATGAAGGAAATGTAAGGAAGATATTGAGGTGCTTACCTAAAGCTAAATGGGGACCAAAAGTAACTGCAATAGAGGAAGCTCAAAATCTGTCAACTTTGCCTCTGGATGGATGATCTCCTCGATAAACTAATTACCCACAAGATGATTCTTAGTGAATAAGATGGAGAAGTAGCCTCTACTGTGAAGAACTTGGCTCTGAAAGCTAAAAGGGAAGAAGCCACCTCGGATGGCGACGAGAGTGAAGATGAAGAAGTTCCATTCGCACTCATCACAAGAGGGCTAGCAAGAATACTCAAGATGAAGAAGCAGTTTGCAAACCGAGAATACAGCTGCGCATTAAAATCCAAAGGTAAGCCATACAATTCCAATACAAAAACTAAATCAATGGCTTGTTTTGAATGTGGTGATACAGAACACCTAGTCAAGGATTGTCCACAAAAGAAAAAGAATAAGTTTCGAAAGGACAACTGAAAGAAGAAAGCTATGATGGCTGCATGGAGCGACTTCGACTCCTCAAGTGATTCTGAATCCGAGACCGAACATGCTAATCTTTGCCTAATGGCCAATCATGATGAAACTTCTAAGAAGCATCTTGGAACTATTGTAAGAGATTTAATTTCAAGTCCTACTGCAATACTGTCCGAATTTCTTCAAAATTTAATTTTAAATGAAGAACATTTTATACATGAAACAAACACCTTGAAGGAAAGGCTTTTAGAACATGAAAAAGGCTTGAGCAAAATGTCGCTGGAAATGAAAGATCTCAAGGCTTCTCAGTCAGCCCTAGCTTGACAGTAAAGTCAAGGCCTTGGAGACAAAAAATTCTGTCTTGAAGCAAGATCTCTCCTCTCTAACTCTTTACACCAAGGAGCTATAGAAAGAGACGATCTTGTTGGCTGAGAAGTGTAAAGACCAGCAGACATCCCTAATGCGTTTTACCCAGTCCAAGGCCAATCTCGATAGGATGTTAGGTGAGCACCAATCATCCCTTAACAAAAGTGGTATTGGATACAACAAATTTTTTCCAAAGAAAGCCCCTACCACTTTTATGAAAGCTAAAGGAAATTGGCGCACACTCACATGTCATTTTTGTTGTAAAAAGGGTCATGTTAAAACCACTTGTCCATATCGTAGAAATGACCCTTATATAATTCATAATACTTTCCCATTGTTCATTGTCCCTGAGAAGAAGCGTTTTCATGCACATCTTAATGTATACTCAAAGCCTGCTATTATTGATATCATTCGAGAGGGGTTGTCTTCATCTGATTGGGTTGCCCTTATTGATGGTTGTTTTGGGTCAATTGTGCGTGCTGGTGATCGCATGTATTTCTATTCACAACTTGTCCACCACATGCTGCTACATGAAGTGGAGACTAAGAAAATGAATGAAATGTTGTTTAAAGTTGGACGACATTTGTTAAGGTTCTCGCTCGCTGAGTTTTGCTGTGTAACCGGGTTGATTTGTGAAGATAATGGTTCTGATAAGTCTACCTCTCATCATGTTGATATGGAGGAGTTTTTGGGAGTTTCTGAGTGCACTTTTGATGGTCTTATTGCCATTTTTAAAAAGGAACCAAAGCTGTCTCAGAAGAAACTATCATTAGCATACTTATTACTAATCGAGGGTGTTTTGCTCCCCAGAGGAAAAACTATCTTGTCCGTCAACAGTATGTTGATCTTGTTTCTGATTTGGGCAGATTGTCGCTGTATCCTTTTGGACGTCTTGTCTATTTGGAAACACTGTCGTTTTTGAAGAAAGGCATGCGATCAGAACAAGCCAACAGAGGTGAGAGGTTTGGCTGAAATGTGTTCGGTTATCCCTTGGCATTTCAGGTAGTTCCCTTCTACTTACTTTTAAGTTCCAATTATTATTATTATTATTATTATTATTATTATTATTATTATTATTATTATTATTATTATTATTATTATTATTATTATTATTATTTTTTCCTTTATTCTATTTTTTGTCCTTATTGTTGTTTTGATCTCAACTTTGGATTTTAGAAGCAATTCCTCAAATTGTTTCGATGACAAGTTGTAACTTTGCATTTTGTGAAGGATTACCTGCCTCTATTGTTTGATATAGTGAAAATGTTGATTTCTGCCTTAACTATGACAAGTGTGCTGAAATTTTTTCAAAAGATTTGGTAAGCATCCTTTTTCTTTTTGTGTTTTATTATTTTGATATCAGTTCATTGTTCCACTTCCTAACTGTCATTGTGTAATGTTGTTTCTTATTCTCTTGCTAGAGTGTTACCGTCCATCCTATTTATGTCGAGTTTATGAATAGCCCTCAACTCTCGTTTTCTGATGAAGTCTCTGATGACGCCATTGATTCATATGTTTCTTCTTTCGTTGGTTTGTGTACTGATGATAGTGATTGTAAAGGCCCGGATTTTTAAATAATAAATAATAATAATTCAGATATTTTAAGGAAAACTCGTCTTTAAATTACTAAATCGAAATGGAAACTCTTAAAGCGAATTCCGGCCCAATTTTTAACTGTGAAGGACAATTCTATCGTTTTGCCTCGAGATTTGAAATAAACTTTGGGACGTCGATATCTTCATAATTTTAAAGCGTTATTTTAAACGAGTCGAGATAAAATTGAGATAGCGAGTTTCGAGATTTGTTTTCCGGGTATTTTATTTTATTTTATTTTTTTTGAATTGGGTTTTGAGGACCACCTCTTGTCCTCTCCCAGCTCCCTTTTGTGTGTTTGACCAGCCCAACACTCCTCTCCCTATCCTATTTGTCGAGTAGCAACAGCATCTCCAACTCATGCTTTTATTTTCTTTCCCAGATTAAGAACAACACTCCCTCTGAATCTCTGATCTAAAGGCAACAGCCTCCCCTCTTTTTAATTGGATTCTTGCAACCCCTACACCCATACAATCCTATCCTCTTCCCCTCCCCTCTCTACTGCACTTGTCAAGCCTCACCTCCTCTTTGGAATCCCCTTCACCTAATCACCTCTGTTTTGTCGAGCAACGCCTGAGATTGCAGCCTTCCCTCTCGCTTGATTCGGCCCACTCACGGCCACCAGAGCACCACCGCGAGACCCGTCACGGCGTCACCGTTGCAGTGCCGCCCTCCCTCCTCCTAGGTGATTTCAGATCTCCGACTCCCTGTGTCACCTCCGTTCTGCAACCGGCGAGCACAACCAACCACCTCCGTCTTTCCTCCGACGCCAACGATTCCCCAGGAGCCCAGAAGAGGCCGGACGAGCCGAGGCTGCCCATCGATTCTCTTCCTCCTCCTTTTGCGATTTTGAGACGGTAAGCTTTCGGTTTCCCTTCTTTCGCCTCCTACCTAAGCAAAGTCGCACCTTTAAGCCCTTATTATCGTCCTAGGCCAAGCTCGTTGATTTCCAACTCCGAAGAGACCATATGAACATCGATCGAGCGTTTTCCGGTAAGACATTTCGACCTATCGGTGAGCTCTTTTCTCTCTTTCCTTGCCTGTGTTGAGTTAATCGGGGAGAGTTGTCAGTCAGGCTGAGTGCGGGTCTGGGTTAGTTGGAGCTCCGGCGAGCTTGGGCTCTCCTCTCCTTCTTCCACCTCCCGTTCGCCGTTGATGGAGCTCTGTTCAGATCTTGATGGAGACGGTCCCTTCTTTCTTTATTTTTGGGCCTATTATCCGGGTTTTGGGCCCAATATTCCGGGTTATAAAAGTGGTGCTCGGGTCAAGCCTGAATCCGGATCCCTTGTTGAGCCTCTTTTCTTTTCTTCTGGACTGGGCCTTTATTTCGGGTGTGGGCTTGGGCTGGCCGGATCCTCCTTCCTCCCTTTCTTTTATTGGATCCGGGTTTGGGTCAGCTGTTGTGAGAGCTTGGGCTGCTGGGTGTTGTTATTGTTAATTGTTTTATTGCTATAAGATAGGTGAATTTTATATAAGTTATATTATATGATCTATTGTTGTAGTTATTATTACTATAATATTATGTTTTTGATGAAATATATTTTCTGAAATTACTATTATACATTTTAAATTGCTTTAAAATAATGTAATTGGAATATGTATTTTGTGATGTGTAAATATGTGATTTTGGAAGTTATGAGATGATTTATTGTTATTGATATATAAAAAAGAGTTTGGTTTCGTATTTCTTTTGTTAAAGCATTGGAGGATAACTTATTTAGAAAGGAGATTTCAAGTTCGAAATTATCTTTTAACGATTATTGTTTGAAGACCAAAATGCCGGAATTAATTATATAATATGATTTTGAGGTATTGATTTTAAGTTTAAACTGTTTAATGTCGGGATTCTTCCTCTTGATTTGACGATGTTGGTTTTGAAAAGGAAATTGGGAGAATGATTTTGGTTGATGTTGATGATATCGGAAAAGTTTTGGAAAATGGTTTTACCGTCAATTGGTTTTGAGGATGTTGAGAACTTGAGTTTTGTGAGTATGAATGATGGATCGGTAGCTTATGGAAATGGCTTGATAATAGGTGTGTATGGCTTTTGGATTGCTTTGGACTTGCATTTGGGCCATTGCTTGTATTATCCTGCTGTTCTGCATCTTCAGGTAAGTTCCCTAGGGGGCTTACTCAGGTTGGACATTCATGCCTGTTGTTGCATTTTATGTTAGGTGTTGCATATGCATAAAAGCATGCCATGTAGTATCATGTTTAGGTTGCACTAATTGATTGAGCATCTGCTTACTTTATGCGTTTGAAACAGAACGGCCGTTATCTGTGATAGTCCTAGAGTCTTTGCTAGGGTCATAGGGTAGCCCAGCCTCATCGGGTACCCTGAGTCAATCGAGTCATGAACTTCCTTATATTATGATATGCCTGCGGGCTTTATTGTGGAGCGGGTTAGGCATGCGTGCCCCCCGATTATGATGGAATGCATTCACGAGCTGGCCAGTCTCCGCCCTATCGGAAGGGGGTGGAGGTAGGAGAGGGATATGCCACTTGGCATTGTCTTGGGCCCTTTACAGTATTTCTGCACATTATTATACCTAGGGGCATGCTAGTGTGTTTGACTTTCGTACTGCATTAGAGCATCTTTATTAGGTATAGCACATACTATGTGGCCTCAGCGAGGACTGCCGGTCCCGCATGAGTGGCTCGATCTGACTCCTTTCCCCGTTCTTTTTTTTAAGGTGTTTTCCGCAGATTTTGAGTGCTCGATGTCTATATGACGGGGTTCCCTTTTGGCGAATCGAAGAATCTGGCTAATATCCTAACTTAGTAAAATGGTAATTACCCACTCAAGATTTGGTTTTAACCGGCTCCGCCGTGGCACTTGTATCTTTACTTGCTTCCGCTTTACTTTTGTTTGAAATGGATTCCGCGACATAGCCTTAGGACAGGTTAAGGGTACCCAACGGCCCTTCGAGGTTTTTAGGGTTTGAAATCCCTCTTTATACTAATCTTAAAAATGAGTTGAAACCTCGACCCGTACCTGGATTGCAAGATCCGAACAAGGGATTTCATCCCTTGAAACGTAACCCGGAAATCATAATTTCGGGCCGTTACAGTGATGTAGTATCTTGTTGTAAGAGACAATTAATCATCCTAGGTAGATAGATAAATTGGATTGGGGCCCAAGTCAATTTATCTATAACAAGTTTTATCTATATATGGTTTGATATATAAGTGTTTTATTATAGATGGTTTTATCTATAAAAGGTTCTAGATAAGGTAGGTTTTATCTATATCTAGGTTTATCTATAGGAGATCCTCTATTATAAATAGAGGCATGTAAGGTTGGAATTATGTATTCATCAAAACATCACAATAATAAGAAACTCTAGCTGTAGAGAGGTTTTTTCTCTGCAGGGTGTTCTGCGCGGTTCTGGCCAGAACACGGAAATCCTTTGTGTCCAATTGTTCATTATCCTTCTCTTTAACGGTATTCACTCGGGGAAATTCACAACAATTGGTATTAGAGCAAGGTTAGACGATGACATCCGGTGCGAAATTCGAGGTTCCACGTTTCGATGGCACTAGAAATTTCGGTCTTTGGCAATGGCGAGTGAAGAGTCTCCTGACATGGAAGGGAATGTTGAAGAGATCGAAAGATTCAAAAGTTGATTCGGTGAAAGATGGTGAATGGGAGAAGATACAAGAGAAGGCATCGTCAGGTATTCGATTTTGCCAAGCGGATAAAGTGATATACCACGTGATTGACATGGAGTCTTTGAAGAAGATTCGGGTTCAATCGGAGTAGAGGTATATGTCAAAATCTTTGTCCAACAAGTTGTATCTACTGCAAAGGTTGTCAAGATGGAAGATGGTGCAGGGTACCGGACTGGTGAAGCATGCCACCAATAGGAAGTTCAAGAAGCGCCACTTGGACTTGATCAACATCACTTGATGAGATTCAACTGAGGAGCCCCAGGGAGCAGAGCACGGGAAAACCTGAAGCAGACAAGGTCCTAAAGATGTCTCTGTTCGTTGTTATAGATAGATTATTTGTCTAGGTGGAGATTGTTGTAAGAGACAATTAATCATCCTAGGTAGATAGATAATTTGGATTGGGGCCCAAGTCAATTTATCTATAACAAGTTTTATCTATATATGGTTTGATATATAGGTGTTTTATTATAGATGGTTTTATAATCTATAATAGGTTCAAGATAAGGTAGGTTTTATCTATATCTAGGTTTATCTATAGAAGGTTCTACGGTTCTACCTATAGGGACTCTATTATAAATAGAGGGAGTAGGGTTGAATTACGGTGTGCCCGTGTATCCAAAAAAGCATCACAATAATAAGAAAACCTAGTTGCAGAGAGGTTTTTTCTCTGCAGGGTGTTTTGCGCGGTTCTTGCCAGAACACGGAAATCCTTTGTGTCCTATTGTTCATTCTCCTTCTCTTTAACGATATTCACTCGGGGAAATTCACAACATATCTGCTAAGAAGTTACGTATCCAAGCTCATGGTGGTAGGCAATCAAGTGGTTCTATATTTCATGGTGGAGTTGAAGCTACTCTCCCTTCTCTTAAACTTCCTACTCGAAAGAAGGACGTAGTCAGAAAGTCAGCATTGGGGGAAAAGAAGTTGATTGTCACTGATTCCACATCTGACTTTGAGACCCCTGTCCCTCTCAAGAAGGCAGGTGTGACACGGTCCACACGCACTGTTGCTAGTCCTATTCCTCTCAAACAGGCAGTGGTGACACAGTCCAAGCGTAGTGATGCCAGTACTGGTCATTTGGTGAAGAAGAGATAGTTGAGAAGCTCTGCTGCTATTGATCAGCCTATGAAGAAGAAGCAACGAGTGGTGCCATCTCGGAAATCTTCAAAGAGCCAATTTCCCTCTAAGAGTAACGAAGAAGTAAAGAAGGGTGACAAAGTTCCACCTCATGCTGACAAGCCAAAGACATCTAAGTTTAAGCTGCCTAGACCTATTCCTCCTACATTTGGTAAGTTTAGTGCCCCTCCGTTTGAGTCTGCACCTGATTTGCCTTCCTCTTCTATTCCTGCAAGTGATGATCTTCCTGGTTGGGCTAAAGATTTAGTTGGAAAAGCTAAATTTCTTGAAGGAATTATCAACTCTTTTAGGGCATCCTTTGACAAGATTGAATCACAGTTGAAGGAGTGTGTTTCTAAGATCCTTGTACTTGTGCAGAGAATTGCTTTACTAGAATCTCATCTCCCTAGTCATAGTGATGACAGTGAAGGCGCTCTAAAAAAGCATCATGAAAAGCTGGATGTGTCTCTCATGCCTGATATGGTTGGGATTAGGGACAACTGCTCTCAGATTTCTCAGCATGGGTATCTTTTTAACTGTTTACATGAAAAGGATGACAACGATACTTCCACTGAGTCTGACCCTGAGGATTATTGTGTTCGTTCATCAACTAATGCGTCAACTTCAATCAGTGTTCTAAAAATCGCGCCTAGGCGCTAGGCGGGATGGGACCTAGGAATTTTTAAGCCTAGGCGGCCCTCTAGGCGGAAATTCGCCTAGACCTCGCCTAGTCCTGCCTAGGGGCCGCCTAGACCTCACATAGTCCCGCCTAGACCTCTCATAGGCCCGCCTACTCCAACGATTATTCAATTTTAGCTTGTAAGTATGTGATTATTTGACTTAGGGTTTTTTATCCCCCAAGTCGGAATGCATTTGTATTTGATTCGAACCTATAGTTTTGGATTTTAGAAGGTTTAGAGGTGTTAGTCAGATGCGTACTTTTGCGTTTATTTACTTTAGTGTGAGTTAAGCACCGGAAATTTGGGTTTAAGAGTGATATTATGGATTATTATTACATTTATGAATTATTGAAAAGTGTTATTCGTTAAAATATAGGAAAATAATCAAGTTTGTTCTAAGTCCGCCTAGGCACCCGCCTAGCCGCCTAGGCGTTAGGCGGTCACCTAGCCCCTAGCGGCCGCCTAGCGCCTTTTAGAATATTGACTTCAATAGAGGGTGATGTTGATTGCACTGCCGATGGGACAGATCTGGGTTCACCAGAGAAAGTTGATGACAAGGTTCTCCCTTCTGCTGATGGCAGGGTTCTCCCTTCTGCTCATAAGATTGCTGATGACAGTGCTTTTTCTTCTGCTGAATTCCTTGCTTCTAAGGTTGAAACTGGTGACATTGTTGTTCCTCTTACTGATGTGGTTGTCTCAAGTGAAGTGGTTGTTTCATATGATAAGTTAATCTCAGTGGTGTTCCTGTTGACAATGGTGTCCTTCCAACTGTTGTTGTATCACATGGGGGAATTCAAGCTTCTCCTTCTGCTTCTGTTGATAACATTAATGCCAATGGGTTTGCTACTCCTACTAAAGTCATTATTTCACCAGATGGAACTGATTATTCTACCGTTGCTCCCACTAAAATGATTATATCAGGTTCCACCAATATTGCTCTGTCTGTTGCCCTTACAGTTGTTCTTTCTTCACTGGAGTGCATTAATGACATTAATGTGCCAAAAGATGTGCCTGGTGACAGTGTTGGAGCTACTACTATTGTTGTTGGTTCGACTTATGCAATTGATAGCAGTTATGCTTCTGGTGACATTGTTGCTCCTACTGTTGTTCTTTCTTCACTGGAGTGCATTAAAGACAGTAGTGTGACAAAAGAGGTAGCTGGTGTCCTTGTTAGAGATGATACTGCTGTTGGTGCTTCAAATGATGCAGTTGATGACAGTTCTGGTGTTGGTGTCATTCTGGGTGATTCATCTGATGTGAATGATGAAAGTGTTGCTGCTGATGTTAATGTTTCTGCTATAGAGAGTCTACTTCATAACATCACTGAATTTATGCAGCTCGTACCGTCAGATGATGAAGAAGAGGTTCCGGGAGAGGTTCCGTTAAGGCGTTCCCATAGGGTTGGGAAAACTGCCCCTGCAGTCCATACTCCTTATACAAATCAGTGTAAACCAAAGAAGCCTCGCCTTCCAAAAGAACCGACAAACTCTTTTCTAACCAAAGAGGCCCGTACTAATTTTTATACTGGCTTTAGATCTCTTGGGTAATTGTCTGTTTTTTTTATCTATCTTCTCTTTTTCATATTTCTACTTCCTATAATAAGTTTATTTATCTTTGGTTTTATTTTTATATTTTTTTTTTGTGTTTTTGTAGGCATGATGGGATGATTTATGGGTTTACTGCTTACATGAACAAGTTGTTTTTCACTGAGTTGGTGGGGAAGGGCTGCTGGCTTCGTGATGTTGTAAGTTCATATTTGTGTTATTTGGTCCTATGTACATGTCTTTTTTCTTGTTGATTACATTTGGTGACAGTAGTGTGGTGACAGTTAGGAATTATTCTTTTTCCTTTCACAGCATATTGATGAATCACTTTATCATTTGAGAAAGCGCCTTCATGACTTTCCTGATCAACATTCAAGCAATCTTATATTAGACACCATTTTTATTACCAAGATTGGGGCGTACGATCCTGATTTAATTACAAATCGCTCTACAATTGATGAGTCTTTCTACAAGTATTTCATTTGTATCTCTCCGTCTTGTGGGAAGCCTTGCGAAGGTGTCAAGAAGGTCTACACCCCTTTTAATATTGAAAACAAGCATTGGGTTGCACTTGAGATTCAGTTGGATTCGAAGCACATTATTGTGTATGACTCCGAGTGTAATTACTTCAAAGAAGAGGTTATAGCTCAGAAGCTTGCTCAGACTTGTCAAATGCTTCCATTCTAATGATGAAGAGTGGTCTATTTTCTGATGTTGATGACACTCCCTTTGATGTTGAGAGAGTATCTGGTTTGAAACAAAATGACGAAGGGTACCTTCTGTTTGCCATCTTTTTATTCTTTTTTAATTTTTTGTTTCACCAGATTACATTTGCTCACTTTTTCTTTGTGTGTTTATTATGTAGGGGTAGCTGTGGGGTTTACACCATAAAGCACATTGAGCACCTTGTATTTGATCGTGACATGGATCTTATCAATAACGACTATGTTCAAGCCTATCGTGAGAGGATTGCATCTGATCTCTTCGTCAAGCAATGTACATTTGTTTAGTTTATCACAGAAGTTTCTGTAGTTGGGACAGTGTAGATTTGAAATTCCTAAATACATTTACTTATCTAATTATGGGATATTTAGTTGATGTAACTTGCATGGTGACACTTTGAAATACTTGAACCAAGTTAGTTGTATTTTGGAATGAATGTTTTCATATTAATATCTATGTTCCTTTTAATCATTTTATGTATTATGCCTTTTATATTTGTTAAGTCTCCATAATTTCAATTCACTTTCAAAGTTTGATGATTTTGAGTGACAGGCTCACCGAATACACTATTGATTGTCTCTGCATTGTTTGAAGTCATCATATGTTACCTGTTAGCTTTTGAATAAGCTATTGCCCATTTCTTAAACTTCAAATCTTCAAGAAATGTCTTCATCTTGCTGTTAGCATTAGTAATGCATTCAAAGTAGGTGTTGAATTCCGATACTGTGTAACTGTTTACAACATGTTCAAACCACTCACACAAACTCTTCAAGTGCCATTTGCAGTAATAATGCTTAGCATTTGGGTAAACCAACTCTAACACTCTTGCAATGCTTTAATCACGGTCAGATACAAAAACCAACTCTTGACTTGATGGGATGAGTGTTGAAAGCTTTCTGAAGAACCACTCCCAAGAGTTATTGTTTTCAGTGTCAACCACTGCAAAGATAATAGGGAAAATCCGATGATTTGCATCTTGTGCAGAAGCTGCAAGGAGGGTGCCTTTGTATTTTCCTTTGAGAAATGTACCATCTACCACTAGTACCTGTCATATTGAGCTTGATTACAATTTTGAAGATATCAAACTTATCTAAAAAATATTCAAAAATATTTGGTTACAGTAATCAAACTCACTTTTGATGACATGCATGTAATTTAGCTACTAAGATGAAAATTGATGACATTATTCCCATCTCAAATAACAATTGTACTCGAGATTACATAAAAGGCATGTATTAGTTATGATTAAATCTAAGAAATCCATTAATGACAGGCATACAAATTTAATCAAACCCAGCTATCATAATGTAAGAATTTGTACCTTTCGCAGAATTGGGAATGCACGGATACATTGTCCAAATGCAATGAATAAATACTTGAACCTTGATTGGGAATCAACTTGAATGAAGGTGACAGTTCTAGCATTATGTTGCTTTAGGACACAACAATAAGCTTGTAATAATTCAAAGCTTCCTTCTGATGACCCCTTTACCATCGTTATTGCTGCATCACGAGCTTTCCATGATTTCCAGTAGCTCACATTTATTTTGAAGTCAGTTCTTATGATGTTTCTAATCTGACTTGGAGTTGGGCCCTTTTTGATGTCTTCATATCTGTTCATATGATGTAAAAGAGTCAATAAAATATCAGTGGATGAGTGATTACAGGAAGGAATTACAATATCTTTCACATTGATTTGATCTTTTCAGCTACAAGTTTGTAGTTGGGAGTGCGACGTTTTCCAATCCTTCCTTCCAAACTGCAACTATGTTCTTGACTGTATTTCTTAATTTGAAATATAGTTGACCCAGTCAATATGGCACCGTGAATTTTCCAATCGCAACTCTTATCAACACAAACTGTTCTGTAATAACATGGTGTTGTCTTTTTCACCTTGTAAGCAAACGTTTCTTGTGCAGCCAACAATGCAATAGCATTTTTCAGATCTTCTTTTGTTGTGAACAGTTGTCCCAAAGCTATAATAATGCCCCCCTTTCTTGAACTTATAGATTCTGCATAATTTGTGGACATTGTGGTGCTACTGATGCCACTCTTAATCTCGGTATCATCTCCATTATCACATGTATCATTGGCATTATTTATGCAGTCTACATCATCATTCTGCACACAAAAGCTGTCTTCCATCACACACACATATATATATATATATCCTTGAAATAGCTGTCAGCATGTAAAACGAACTGATTTTCATCATTCATAGATTGTGTAACCCGATCTTCAATGATTTCCTTTACAATAGTAGCATATAAAGGCAATGTCCAATTCACTTCCTTCAATTCACTAATTTGAAAGAAACTCTTCAAATCACTGTCATTCTCAATCAAAAAAGGCTCTATAGTTTTCTTGAAAGAATGCAAATGACTAAATTGAAGATTAGGAGCCAAACTGTCACTGTTGATGAATCTGTTGATTATCTCAATCTTCATCTCATACATACTCATAGGTTGATTGGTGACAATGACTTTTAATGACACATCCCCAAAAAACACTAAATCATCTTCTTCCATTTTCCATTCTCCTCCAAATTTTACTGTTAGCAGATTGACATCCATTATACCTATTCCCTAGTGACATCTCTTAAATTTAATACATATAATCTGATGGAACAATTTGAATGAAACTCAGATACTGTGAGGACATGTATCCAATTTTATTCAAACTGAGATCAAAATCAAATTTAGCTACTGTGATGACAGGCATCCAATTTTATTCAAACACAACTATCATAATCAAACTGGATTTAGCTACTGTGATGACATGCTCCAATTTTATTCAAACACATCTATCAAAATCAAATTGGATTTAGCTACTGTGATGACATGCATCCAATTTTATTCAAACACATATATCATAATGTCAAAAACAGAATTTGAGATTATAGTACAACAATCACCAAATTAGCTACTGAGATAAAAATCATCAACTGAGATCAAAATCGATGACATTATTCACGTCTCAAACAACAAACGAGCACAAATTCAATATTTTATCTCTTTTGAAATCTGAATTCGGGATTACAGTGCTATAACCGAGCACAAATTCGTTCAGGTTTGATGACTGATGGAGAAATCGACGATGCCTGATGAATAAATTGGCGTTCCTGCTTCAGATCGAAATCTTCGAAATCGGGGAGATCGGGGATGCCTGACGTTGCTCGTCGTTCCGTGAATCAGAAGAAACGGGGGAGACCGGTGCAATAGGAAAAAGAGAAGGGTATTGAAGCTAGGGGTAAAAATGTCAATTTAGGAAATTTTGCAAAAGCCATTATAAAAATGGACATTATGTAAAACAATCCCATTTTTTGGACAGTTACCGAAAAAATCCATTAAAATAAAAGGATCAAAATTTACAAGTTGAAAATTCGAAATGCTTTTCAAAGGGCTGACTTTTTTCTCCAAAAACAAAACCAGATCCAGATATAGATCTGAGCTCTCCTCTCTCTCTCTAACCTCTTGATCTCTCTCTGCTAGGGAACCCTCGTCCTTCACTTTCTCGACTTTCCTCTCCGGGCTCCCTATCCTCTCGACTTTCCTCTTCGGGCTCCCGCTCGCTTTCTCTCTAAGGCCAGGGATGTTGATGCCGTCGTCGAAGTGGGGCCAGGGACGCCGTTGTCGGAGTGCCAATCGATGCTAGATCCGCGTTTGCCACCATCGCTTCTCACTTCCTCCATCTTGGTTTCCTCCGTCGAAGAGCAAGTCGATGTCAGATCTGAGTTCACCCGCACACCGAAAATGGAGAAGGCGCCACCAACAATATCCACTCTCTCTAGGTCTCCTCCACGGCGGCTCCACCGATACTGGTACTAACCCTCCTTCAATGTCTCGAATTGGGCTCTCATCTCTCTTTTAATGTCTCGAATTGGACTCTAATATCAATTTAGCGGTAATCGATTCTAACCTAGATACTGATTTGATATAGTTTTCCTCCTTGTTGAATGGCCAATTCTCAAGACTCTTGATTATATTACTAGAGTTATATGGTTATGGATATATCCTTTTGCATTGAATCTAATTTCGTAACTCAAGCAAAGGTTAGATTTTGGAGATGTGCACTTTATAGAATAGATGCCTTGTAAAAACAAGTGTAAATTGAATCTGATCTCTTCATTAGTTAAGTGATTTTGTAGCTTAATGATGTGCTGTTTTGTTTCATGTATGTTGTTTTGAAACTGATTTCTTCATTAGTCAAGTAATTTTCAACTTTCTTGAATCTGATGATGAATCACATAATACTTACACCAAAAAGGTAATGATTTTGAATGGTCACTTAGAAGAAGTCTTATTAACATTGATATGAATTGAAATGAATCATTGATTTAGTATAATTGAAGTGAAAACTCCACTTCTTGTAGCTATTTTTCTTGAAACAATAGAACACTACATTACATCCTTCACAACTTTGGGTTCTTCTTATGGTAAATAACACTCGTAGGTGTTATGAATATTAAATGGAACAAGATTACACTTAACTTTAAAGTTTCATGACATCTATTTCATCACTTTTGTGAGTGCTATACCTACGTATTTAAAATAAAAGTGCTTGGCTATTAATACAAATGCTTGTAGTGATTTGAACTATAAGCTCAATAATTAGAAGCTTTTGTCTAATTGTAATTTATGGTATCTGGGTTGTGCAGAGAAAAAAATTGTCTTGTTGGAAATGAAGAAAATTTGTAGGGGATTTGTATGACATTATCTTATTTTCTTTATTGGAAAGTAAATGGGATTGTCTTGGGGAGAACTAGAGGATCCATGAATTTGAATGTATTCTTGTGGTCTCTGATCAATTAACCCTCTTCCTAAACATTTTGTACTTTACATAATTTAGAGCACTAGCGCTTGATGATCTCCTCATTCTTCCCTTTTACTTATGTTGTAGAGTCGAGAGTTCATAGTTGTGATGATTCAATAGCGAGGCTCCTTTTAGCTCACAAGGATTTAGAACTCGTGTATTTTATTGTCATTCACAACTTTATAGTAAGGGTGAATTTAGAAATCATGTTGGGGGTCAGGCGTTTTAAATTGACCCATGATTCTTTTAGCTTACTAAAGATTATAATGATAAAGTGATGTTGAATTTTCGCAAGCCGTGGCCGTGGCATGGGTAAGGGTCGCGAACGTGGTCGTGGAATAGCGTATGGTGGTCCAACTCAAGCTTCTGTTGTGTGAATGGATGCAAAGGTACCTTAACTATCTCTTGTTTACAGTTGAAATTATCCTTTAATTGTCCTTTCCTGTGTATTTTCTAGTGACATATCTAAACTCATTGTACTAGTGTTAGAAAGAGATCTAATGAGTAGCTAATTTACAGGAAAAAAAACTAGTAATATGTTAAACCCATTCTTCGCTGTTGATGAAATGAATTATGTGTGCCATTATGTGATCGAGTGCATGAAATATATAATCCACGTAAAGAAATTATGCAAAAGCCCTCTTTAGACTTGCCAATATTCTTTCGAAAGGTTGGTGGGATCCTTCTTATTTTTTTAACTCATTCATTTGTGTGAGATGAAGAAGACGAAGATCAGACCAATACACACCAAAACTTGATTGATGCAGGAAGATCTAGAGAAGGCATTAACTTCTAAGATATCAAGAGGATCATCTGCTTCTCAGCGTATAATGGTATGCAAATCGATGTCTTCTACCTTCTTTAATTAGTTTTATAATAATACTGCTTGTCAAAGCATCATAAAATAAGAATTATGGAAAATATATCTGCAAGATGAATATGAAGAAATGACTCATCTTGGTATCCTAACATATTGGATAATGGCCCCCTCTGAATATACAAATGAGTGAAAAGTACTCAATAGATAATGATCCCCTCCGAATTATGGCCAGATTTAAGTAGAACTTGTTAGTGATATGTGAGATTTTGTAATGCAGTTGGTGCTGAGGCTAATGTCAACAGAATTGATTTGTTGATTCTAAGTGAAGGGGAAGGACATCACTGAGCTCATTGCATCAGGGAGGGAGAATTGGGAGCTGTTTGGGGAGGTTTCCTACTCTATATCTATATTCTTTCTAGGCCTTTTTTATTTTATTTATTCACTCTTTCTTTCAATGAGTATCTTGTGTTAGATGCTTGTATAAAGTGAGTGTTTAGTTTGCAATTACATTAATGCATATCTTCAATAATAATAATATTGATAATTATATGAAGCATGACGAGTATGAGAGATTTGTTTAATTTTATTGTAATTTGGTTATGATAATTATTTACTTTCAAAATTGTTTTATGTTGAGTTCTGAATCCTAAAAGTTATAGACATCATATATGCTTTAGTTTGTATGTTTATGCCCACTATTCATATATGTTTTCTTTCCAGGTAAAAACTAGAGTATTCATGTTTCATGCATGCTCAAAAGATCAGATTTTGACAATTGTTCAAGACAGATTAGAGGTAAACTTTCCTGTTCCTTTTTTTTTTATAGTTAAATAGCAACTTGTATGATTAAATTTGGAGTTGTATTCTTCCATCTTTCCCAATTTTAATTCTTCATTTGCAAGGGTAGCTTGCAGGTGAATTGATTATTTAATCAACTTTTACTTCACATAATCCTCATTTGATGTTTATTTATGATCCTTGACACAAACTCATTTTCTGCAGCCGCAAGGCATATGGGTATCTTTTTGATTGGTTGTATATGTCACTTATTTTAAAAGTTGTGGATCGGTGGGCTGATACCCCCAGTGTATGTTAGGGATTAATTTACTTTGGGCATCTTTTCTTCCTAGCATTTTACCAATGAGCAATCACACTGATGAATCTGGATGCTGAATTTTTTTCCTCCAAATTTAAATTGAATGCTTAAAATCTAGCACTTTTTAATGAGAATCGCAGTATTGGAGGTTACCTTTGAGGAAATTGTTAGAAAATCCGTAAATGCATTTTTTTATTATTTATAATTTTATCGTGCATCATTGATGAGGCTGAAGTTTGTAATGTTAAATATTAGCCATATGCTTCCATTCCTTATGATGAAAAGTTAGAATAACTTTGTGCATATCTTTTATGGTGTATTGATCTTCCACTCCGTGTGTTCTGTCTACATTTTTCCAGGTCACAAAGGTCTATTTCAGCTTTGTGGAGGTAATTCTCAGAGATCATATTAAATTTATTATGGGTCTCAGCACAAACACCTTCTCATATATAGCATCGTCTCTTGAGTTAGGCCTTCAAGCCTTGGATACCAGTTATATATGTTAATCTACACACTTAACAGAGATGTTCTTATGTTTACTGATTTATGAAGATTATATATTCTCTAATTCATCCAAAACATGAGGATTTGTTTAGGAGTATATGTATTTTTATTTTTTTGGTCAAAAAGGAGTATATGTATATGCAAGAACATCACGGTTCTTTTAGTTTCTACAAGTTAGAAACATGAGGATTTGTTTAGGAGTATATTTTTATTTATGATAATTTTCTTATATCATATGGTAGAGAGAAGAAATACTTTGAATATATTATTTGTGTATTTTATAGTTCTATGTAAATTATGTAGTTTTGGATATTTTGTTATATATGTAAATTTATATAATTATGCACATGTAAATGTAAAGTTGTATAACTAATTCAATTTTGCATATTTGATTTTAGAAAGAATCAAATGAGTATTTTCTAGCAGGGTGTTATACCTTGTATAGAAAGGGGTATAAAGAGGGGTAGCTGTAACTGAATTAGGCATGTCTAAACAAACCAGAAACTCCCTCCTATCTTCCTTCTTACTCTCTCTTTCTCGTCTCTGTCAAACACTCAACTCGACAATTGGCAAATCGACGAACACAACCCGACATCGACCAAGGAGCTGAACCACGGGTCATTATAATTTGGTATCAGAGCATTTTCTTCTGCAACATAGCGCGTTGCTTCGCAACAACCATGGCAAATGGAACGAGATCAAAGTCGACAGAATCACAAATTCAAGAATTCAAGGAGGAGCTGAAATCAGTTCGAGAAGATTTGAAGGCAATCACGAATTCAACAGTGCAATTCGTGGCTGATTCACAGAGACACCGTGAGGATCATGCGAGGGAATTGGCGGAATTCAAGAAGCATTTGATGGATCAAGCTAAGGAGATGTACGAATTTCGCTTGGGGACGGATCATCGTCTAGAGCAGCTGACGGAATTCGTACGCAACCCGCCACAGACGGAAGTGCCGCCAGGAGAGCAAGATCCAGGTGGACGAAGAGGTAATCGGGATTATTACTCTAATACAGGATCCAGTAGCCGATCGCATAAAGATCCGGAACCCCCATTCGGGAATGGCGACAGGCCATCAGTAATCGGAATGCCACCACCAGAGAGGGCGGTTCATGGTCAACAGAATCAGCAAGGAAGGCAGCAAGATGGCATTCCAATGGGAGCTCCATTTGATGGAATTAGAGGTAACAGGTTCCCAAAGATTGATTTTCCATGTTTTGATGGAAAGAGACCTCGGAATTGGATTCGGAAGGCAGCAATGCATCTCAATGACAAGGCAAACATCTCAAGGAAGGCAGAATCATCAAGGAAGGCAGCAATGCATCTCAATGACAAGGCAAACATCTGGCTCCAGGGGTACGCCATGACAAAACCGAGAGTCAGGTGGGTAGAATTTTGTGATGATCTGTGTTTGAGGTTTGGGGATCGGCGGGAAACGGAAATTGTAACAGAATTTAACAAGATTGAGCAAGGTACAGACCTGGAGGATTACAACGAATGATTTGAGGATTTAAGGGCTAGTATGCTTTCCTTCAACCCTCATCTCACGGAATCATACTTTGTGTCCAGTTATATTAGTGGTTTGAGGCCAGAGATCCGCTCATTAGTACAGTTGGGGCGTCCAGCTTCAATGGTGACAGTAATGGAGCAAGCCAGGTTACACAACAGTGTAGTGCAAGCTCTTATGCGTATTACCAAGACTCCTTGGAAGTTACCGAGCAATGGGGAGGGCTCCTTCAGGAATGTGAATTGGAACAGGTCTCCAATGAGCAAGAATGAGACAAAGGACTCTAGCTTACCAGTGAAGTCAGTGGGGCAACAGTTTTCAAAGGCAAGTGTAAAGAAAAATTTTGAAGGCAAGAAAGGGTTGTGCTATAGATGTGGGGATAGATACTTCTATGGTCACAAATGCTCCTCTCCAACTGTGCACAGTTTGGTAGCCGGTGATGTAAGTGAGCAAGATACAGTAGAATCATTATTGCCATCTTCTTGGAAGGGTGCTGAGTTGGAAGAACAGGAAGAGCAAGAGATTTATGTTCACTCATTGACTGGGGTGAATCTGGCACTACCATTAGAGTGAAAGGGACAACAGGTTGTAAAGAGATTACTATCCTAATTGACAGTGGCGCCACCCACAGTTTTTTTTGGATTCAAGAGTGGCCCAAGAAGCTGGTTTTACCATTTTCAAAGCTCCTTTAATGGAGGTGAGTACTCTGAATGGAACCATGCTTAGTAGCAAAAGCTGTCAGGGCTTTGAATGGGAAATGCAAGGGAGCAAATATACTTATGATATCCGGATTTTGAAGATGGGTGGTAGTGACATAATTTTGGGATCAGATTGGTTATCTGGCTTTAATCATGTGCTGTTTGACTTCTTGGGAGTGCAAATATCATTCATAAAGAATGGTAAAAAGGTGGTGATCAAGGGGATTAAGGATACTAAAGAGGATGGGAAAGCTAGCATAAGAATGCTCACTGGGAATAGCATTCAGAAGTTGATAAAGAATGAGGAAATTGAATTCACTGCAGCTTTAGGACAGCCTTGCCATGTCCAGAAGTTACAGCCTGAGGTGCCTGGAGTTATACAAGAAGTACTGGATGAATTCAGCGATATTTTGGAAGAACCAAAAGGCTTACCTCTTGAGAGGGATCACGAGCATGCTATTGTACTGAAAGAAGGTACTCCACCTTTAGCCTCTAGGCCTTATAGATACCTCATTTTCACAAAAATGAGATAGAAAAGCAGGTGGCTGAGATGCTATCTAGTGGCGTGGTAAAGGCAAGTCATAGCCCTTTTTCCTCTCCTGTGTTGCTTGTTAAGAAAAAGGATGGCAGTTGGCGTATGTGTGTGGATTATAGGAAGCTTAATGAAGCCACATTAAAAGACAAGTTTCCCATCCCTCACATTGAGGATCTCTTGGATGAGCTTAAAGGTGCTATTATCTTCTCTAAATTGGATTTAAGATCAGGGTATCATCAGGTGCGTATGGTGGAGAGGGACATTGAGAAAACAGCTTCTAGGATTCACCATGGGCACTATGAATTTAGAGTCATGCCTTTTGGTCTCACAAATGCACCTGCTACATTCCAGTCACTAATGAATGATGTGTTTGCTGCTTGGTTAAGGAAATTTGTGCTGGTATTCTTTGATGACATCTTGATATAAAACAGTGATGTATTACAACATGTGGACCACCTTAGAATTGTTTTGACTACCTTGAGAAGCCACAAGTTGTTTGTCAAAAAATCAAAGTGTGAATTTGCTCAGCCTAGAGTGGAGTACTTGGGACATTTTATTTCCAAGGAAGGGGTGTCCACTGATCCTAGAAAAATTGAGGCTATGCTGCAGTGGCCTATACCAAAGAATTTGAAAGCTTTGAGAGGATTTCTAAGACTAACTGGCTATTATAGGAGGTTCATCAGGGGGTATGGTACCATTGCAAAACCTTTGACTGATCTCCTAAAGAAAGATGCATTTGTGTGGTCACTTGTAGCAGAAGAGGCTTTTAAGCATCTGAAACTACTTTTCACTTCACCACCAGTAATAGGCCTTCCAGATTTTTCTAAACGTTTTGTTATAGAAGTAGATGCTTGTGATGGAGGTGTAGGTGCTGTTTTAATGCAAGAAGGGAGGCCATTGGCTTTTTTGAGTCAAGCCCTACATGGGAAGCATTTACTCCTATCAACCTATGAGAAGGAATTGTTAGCAATTCTGCTGGCAGTGGAAAAATGGAGGCATTATCTGGAAGCTGGATCCTTCATCATAAAGACAGATCATCAACCTCTAAAGCACTTACTAGAGCAGCGTCTCACCACACAGTTACAGAAGAAAGCAGCAAGGAAATTACTTGGCTTGTCTTACACCATTGCTTACAAAAAGGGTGTGGAAAATAAAGTTGTTGATGCTTTATCAAGACAAATGGTGGTCCAACAAGGGGAGTGTAAATCAATGTTAGTAGTACAACCTGAATGGACTAGAGAGGTGGTGGACAGTTATGCAAATGATCAGATGGTGCAGCATTTAATGGTTGCAGCTCTACAGGATCCCTCAGGGTTGTTTACAGTGGCCAAAGGATTGTTGAGGTATAAAGGGCGTCTGTACATTGGAAATAATGACCAACTCCGTGCTAAGCTGATAGCTGCATCACATGAGGAGCCAGTTGAGGGTCATTTTGGGATTCAAGGCACATACCAAAGGCTGAAGCAACTGTTCTATTGGCCTGCAATGAAGGGTGAAGTTGCATCTGTTGTCAAAAATTGTGATGTTTGCCAGCGTAGCAAGCCTGAGAATGTGTTATCTCCAGGCCTATTACAACCATTGCCAGTTCCTGAAGCAGCATGGACACAAGTGAGCATGGATTTTGTGGAAGGCTTGCCTAGATCTAAAGGTAAGGACACAATCATGGTGGTGGTTGATCGTTTGACGAAATATGCTCACTTTGTGGCTCTCAAACACCCCTTCACAGCTGAGAAAGTTGCTGCTTTGTTCATGGAACACGTGTATAAGCTTCATGGTTTACCTGAGTGTATTGTGTCTGATAGAGGTCGGGTGTTTTTAAGCAATTTCTGGCAACACTTGTTTAAGTCATTGGGGACCAAGCTACACATGAGTAGTGCCTATCACCCCCAAACAGATGGACAGACAGAGAGGGTTAACAGGTGCCTGGAAACCTTCTTGAGATGCATGACATCTGAGCAACCAAGTAGGTGGTTTGAATGGCTATTTTTGGCAGAGTTTTGGTACAATACAAATTTCCACAGTGCACTCAAAACATCTCCTTTTGTGGCCTTATATGGTACCATGCCTTCTCACCTTGGGATTGCTACACTGAGTTCAGGGGGTGGTGCTGCAGGCTGGTTACAGGACAGGAAACACATGATTGAGCAGCTCAAATACCATTTGGAACTGGCACAGTCTCGCATAAAGTTTTTTGCTGATAGGCATCGATCTGAAAGAGTGTTGAAGGTGGGTGATTTGGTTTACTTAAAGCTACAACCTTACAGGCAGTCTTCAGTGGCTCTAAGGAGAAATCTTAAGCTATCTTCCAAGTACTATGGGCCTTACAAGGTGCTTGAGAAGATAGGTGTAGTAGCATACAAATTAGAATTGTCAGCTTCGTCCATGATACATCCAGTGTTTCATGTCTCTCAACTCAAGTTGAAGATGGGAAATGGACATGAAGCCTCTACCAACTTACCAAGTACAGATGCAGAGGGGGACATTGAGGTTGAACCAGAGGCAATATTGGACACCAGGGTCTCACACTTAGCTAATGGAGATCCTGCCACTGAGTGGCTCATGAAGTGGAAGAATTTGGATGCGGATCAAGCATCTTGGGAGCCAGCTGGGCACATCATTCATCAATTCCCGGACTTCCAAATTCAGCCTTGAGACAAGCATTGTATTGATTAGGTGCTGTTATGCATAAGCCTTGAGACAAGGCTTTGATAAGGGGGGAGCATTGTTATACCTTGTATAAAAAGGGGTATAAAGAGGGGAAGCTGTAACTGAATTAGGCATGTCTAAACAAACCAGAAACTCCCTCCTATCTTCCTTCCTACTCTCTCTTTCTCATCTCTGTCAAACACTCAACTCGACAACCGGCAAATCGACGAACACAACCCGACATCGACCAAGGAGCTGAACCACGGGTCATTACACAGGGGCTTGAAAAATATAATGCACAAATAACTATTTGTGTATTTTTTTTTTCTAAAAATATGGCACTTTTTAGCCCGGGTCTGAAGAATCCGGGCTAAAAAGCAGCTTTTTTTAAAATTTCTATAAATAATTTAGCAACGGCAACTTGCCGTCGCTATGTAGCTAGCCGCGACTCTAGCCGTTGCTAGACTCTTTTGCCACCGAAGGTTTCACCACGCCTGGTTTCCCGTGGCTAGTCGTTGCTACTATCCTTTAGCCACCGTAGATGGACTTTTAGCCACGGTAAACAGCCGTTGCTAAAATGTTTTTTTTTGTAGTGTAAGCATTCTTCTAACTATATTGATGAAGTTTATCTTATAGAAGGATTAAAGTATAATTTGCTCAGTATCTCTCAATTATGTGATAAAGGTAATATTGTTCTTTCCGATTATGAAAAATGTCAAGTCAAAAATAAGAACTCCGGAGATTTGGCCCTAACGGCTCCTCGCAATAATAATGTATATTCAATGATCACTAAGCAAGTTGCAGGAACAAGTTTAAAGTGTCTCAAGACCTTGACCGCAGGTCAAGGCTTTGGCATAGACGATTTGGACATGTAAGTATGCACACGTTGAACAAGCTTCGTTCAAGGGACTTGGTTCGTGTACTCCCTGATCTAAACTTCAAGGTAGATGAGTTATGCAATGCATGCTCACGAGTTAAGCTGACTCGAGGGTCATTTAAACCCAGAAAGGTAGTAAGTACTTCTTGCCCTATTGAATTATTGCATATGGATCTATGTGGATATATGCGTGTCAAATCCCCCAAAGGTAAATAATATATTCTTGTCATTGTTGATGATTATTCGTGTTTTACTTGGGTTTCATTTTGACGAGAAAAATCTGAGGCTTTATTTGAATTTTCAAAACTTTGTAAGGAGTGACAAACTTTAAAAACCATGCCTATTGTTGCTATCCGAAGTGACCACGAGCGTGAATTTGATCAACTTAAATTTGATTTATTTTGCTCAAATATGGAATTTCACATAATTTTTTGGATCTTAGAACTACTCAACAAAACGTGGTTGTGGAATGAAGGAATCGCACCTTGGAGGACATGTTTAGGACTATGCTTTTAGAAATGATTTATCAAAATCACTTTGGGCCGAGCCTGTTAACACAACTAACTATATTTTAAACCGGTGTTTAATCCGCCCTATTTTAAAGAAAACTCCTTATGAGCTTTTCTATGGAATAAAGCCTAGTTTTTCATATTTTAAACCTTTTGGATGTAAATGTTTTGTTCATAACAATGGCAAAGATAATCTCGGAAAGTTTGATGCTCGTAGTGATGAAGGAATTTTTCTCAGATATTCTTTAAATAACAAAGCATATAGGGTCTTCAATAAGCGCACTAGGATTGTCGAGGATAACATACATGTAACATTTGATGAAAGCAATAACAGTGCGTTGAGTGATATATAGCTTTGCAGATCTAAACTTGAATTAGCATGAGGAACAAGACTCCGACATTGAAGAAGAAAAAGAGAAAGCACAATGTCGGAATATGCAGGAACCAATACAAGATATGTCTGAATAGGCTCAAGACCTTGACTTGCAGGTTCAAGATCTTGAACAGAGGTTTCAAGGCCTTGAATTAGGGAATGCAGAACAACAACCAACCATTGAAACTGAACCTCAAGGTCTTGGAGAATCCTAGACATCTCAAGAGCCTAAAAGACGAAAGTTTAAGCAAGCCTAGTCTCGTCCAATGGAGAACATCATATCATATCTAAAATCCGGTATCCAAACTCGTTCTGAAATAAGGAACTTGTGTGCTTTTTATGCATTTGTGTCCCTTGTAGAACCAAAGAATCATGTCGAAGCAGTTCAAGACCCGGATTGGATTATAACAATGCAAAGTGAACTCTATGTGTTTGAAAGAAACAAGGTATGGACGCTCACTCCAAGACCCAAGCATTAATCTGTGATCGGCACTAGATGGGTCTTTTGAAACAAGTTGGATGAGGATGGAAAGATAACTCGCAACAAAGTTAGACTCGTGGCTCCAGGGTATAATCAAGAAGAAGGTATTGACTACGAGAAGACTTTTGATCCCGTAGCAAGGTTAGAGGCTATCCGAATTTTACTTTCTTTTGCATCTTATATGGGTATTAAACTTTTTCAAATGGATGTTAAATGTGCTTTTCTAAATAGAATTTTAGAAGAGGAAGTGTATGTTGCACAACCTCCTAGTTTTGAAAATGAAGATTTTCCAAATCATGTTTATAAGTTGGACAAAGCACTTTATGCTCTCAAACAAGCCTCTAGGGCATGTTATGAGATTATCGAAATATCTTCTTGAAAATGGTTTTAAACGTGGTTTGATCGATAAAACTTTATTTATAAAAACTCGAGGTGATGATTGGTTAGTTGTGCAAGTTTATATAGATGATATATTATTCGGTGCTACTAACGATTCTCTTTGCAAGGAATTTTCTGACATTATGTGTACAGAATTGGAAATGAGCCTTATGGGAGAATTGACATTCTTTCTTGGACTACAAGTTCATCAAACAAAGAAAGGAATTTTCTTGAATCAATCCAAGTACACAAGAGATCTACTCAAGAAATACAAGATGGACCAATCAAAGGTCGAAAAGACCCCTATGAGCTCAACACTATCCTTAGATCAGGACAAGAATGGTAAGAGTGTGAACCAAAAGGAGTATATCGAGGTATGATTGGTTCACTTCTCTAGCTCACGACAAGTAGGCCAGATATTATGTTTATCGTTTACGTGTGCTGTTGTAAGGGAGAAATCGAGTATGAAATATAATGAAATAGAACAAACCAGATTAGGCCCACGCAAATAATTACAAGACTCCCTCCAATGTAGTAAGAGAAAGTCAGGATCGATCCACGAGGAAGCGTGTCAGCGGATCCTAGGCAGCGGAGAATCTCACAGAAGTGGTCGACAACAGGTGTCCTAGATCTCGAGTACAGTTGCTCGACAGAAGATCGGACAAGTCGATTTCAGCACAGCAGCAGCTCCCGGCGATGTTGGTCGAGATCGAGTAACCTTTACTCGAGATCGAGTAAGGTTGTCGACGTCGGTTTGGCTCTTGTCAATCACCTGCACACAGAAGCTACGGTGATTCTGGATCGAGGATCAGAAACTCGAGGTCGAGTAGTGCAATTCGAGATCGAGTAAAATGAAATAAAGTAAAGACAAGTGCTTTGGGATTTCGAACTAAATTGTATGTAAAAGACTTCCAAGATTGGGGTTTGCAACAACGATAACCAAGCATGCATAAGGCAGAAATAGAACAAATAATCATGTGAATTGCATCAAAGGACTAAGCTTTCGCCTTTTCCAACAATTGGACAACTCCTTCAAGAAACCCTAATTGTCTCTACTGATTTTATTTTTACAATCCAAGTTGTTAGCATGGACCTCCATTAGATGGGTAATAAACACATAACAAGTAGTAGATGCTCAAAACATGATAAAAGTCGGATCTTTACCTCAAACACGCAGGGCTATCGTCGGGCTCGCCCCAACCCTAAAAGTGAGTTGACTACTCGCACTTCATTGCAACCTCAGACATTGATGTATGAAAAGAAACTTGCATTAAACTAAATTCAAAGCCTTTACAATCCCGGCAATCCAACTTTCGCTGAATGCCAAAACCCTAAAACCTTCGAACTCCTAAACTTCTCTATGAGCTACTTCTCTACTTCTGAATTGAATGATCCTAAAATCAACCCCATGGGTTTTATTTATAGCCTTCTAATCCTTGCTATTCAAGGATAGAATATCTATATCTATATCTAAATCTACATCTAAAGCATTAAAGATAAATAAATGTAACAACATAATTAAATCTAAAAAAGGGAATTATATCTAAAAGTCTTCAAGTGGATAAATCTTCTCTTCCATGATGGATCTTGATAGAATCGGATAGACTCAGCAATCTTCGGCTCCAAGGAATCCCAATCCGAGTAGGACAGCTCAACGCGTTACGCGGCTCCGAAAGATTTCCTCGATCTCGAGGAAGTTTCCTCGATCTCGAGTTGGGTGGTCGTCGACTTCAGCGACTTGGCGTCTCAGGTTGCTGGTCCTCGACAGGGCTCGGATAGGTGACTTATGGTCCTCGACATCGAGTAAATAACTCGAGATCGAGTAAGCTGTGTTCGTCGACTTGTGTGCCTTGGGCTGGTCGGGCAACTCTTCTCGACATGCTCGGACATGGGCTCCTGGGGTTGTCGATCTCGAGGACTTTCCTCGACATCGAGGAGTGCTGCTCAGCGTTCGGCACGCTCGACCAGGTCGGGTAGCGCTTCCTCGGTCTCCTCGGGTAGACTGTTCTCGACTTCCGGGCATGTTCTTCGCTCTTGTCGATCTCGAGAACCGTACTCGATCTCGAGTAAAGTTCTGGAGTCAACTTGGCTCGTCTTCAGCTCCTTGACATGTGCTCCTTGATCAGTGTAGTGTCCGAGCTCTTTTGTCGATATCGAGGAAACAAAGTCGATATCGAGTAACTTTGGGCTCCCATCCTTGCTTCTTGGTTTTCTCCCAAAATGGCTCCATATTCTGCAATATTAAACAGAAACTTATGTAGATCTCCATTTCTGACAAATAAGCATATACTACATAAATTCGACATATTCCCAACCCGAAATATGCAAAGTGTATAGAATATGAAACTAAAATATGCACAAAAACATGACTACTTTAGAGACATCAAATCACCCCATACTTAGACTTGCTTGTCCTCAAGCAATAACCAAACAATAACCAAGACCTACAACACATCCTTCAAGTCTTCGCCCTTGTCAAAAGCAACATCTTAAGTAGTAGCAATGTAAGACAAGTGAATTTAACGTCATCACACATATATGAGTGATCCATGGGCATAGGCAATATAAATCCAACCTCGCAGGGATAATGTGTTTACACTCAACTCACAATGTGTTTAGGCTATGAAGATCAACTCTCAACTCAATTCCATATACAATCTCATAAACATTGCAATTTAAATATAAATCCACTTCGCAACCAATTATCAAAATGCAACAAGAATTATCAGGAGGACTTCGCTCAATAGAAGTCTTCAAAGAAGATTCCATTCGGCGGGATTGTAATGGGGCTTGGTAAGAAACATAAGGGTATGGAATTATTTGGCCATGTGGTGCTTAATAAAATTCGGGAATCAAGACTCCTAAATCTCCAACATAACCAAACCATAACTCTCAATCATATGCATCAACCAAACTCTCCAATTTATCTCAATGAAGTATGTAACCTTTCAAACTTCCTCAACCTCTCCAAAGTATGTATCTTGTGAATAATGAAAGAAATAAGGTAAATTTGGCTCATGCACTTTATTCACAAACATATATACTTTTTTCTCTTCTCTTTTTTTCGATTTTTTTTTGAAACGAAAATAACATAAAATAACACTAGTGCATTTATAGGGTGAGCCAAAAATCCTTTTACATAATATGCATAGCAAGATAAAAATATAAAACCAACCCATACCTTAATAAATTCAAATATCCTCCTTACTTGAAATGAAACATAAACTCATTCCTTCCACAAATCATTATTTCAACCAACTCTAAGTCTTAATTCCCAAATGGGGGTCAGGCTCAATTCGGCTAAGGATAATTTTGTGGAGTTTATAATAAAAGTCTCAGGCTAATGTTCTGGCTTCAAGCAGGGATAATGCAGGGTAGGTAAAGAGAGGATAAAATTGGCTTAAAAGGTGCCTCCATCATTTAATTCTTATTTACATAAACATATAAATGCATTGGCTTTGAATAACTATCATAGCATTTAGAGATGCATAGGAAGAGTAAATACACTTAAGAAAGCAGATGGATTTTTAATGTTCTCCCTATAAGGCCAAAATTCTCACTAAGACAATTTTTGTTGGATTTTAACCTTTAGCTTAGGATCATATGTGCTCAATTTCATCACAAGTTCACAATCCACGTAAAAATAATTTCGAGGACTTAGGCTAAACCTTCCAAACATGCCATAGGGTTTACATGATCAAGTCAGTCATTATTCATCATCATAGGACATCTAAGTTAGGGTGCAAAAACAATGCAGAAATTTAAACATGCATATTTTTTCTTTTTTCGACATTTTCTATTTTTTTATGTAACTAAAAAAAAACAAGACTAAAGTATGGCAAAAGACTAAAATGCATAAAATTTAAACATGAATGCATAACATAAAAATTAAAATTTCACCATGTAAAACCAAAAGCAAGACTAAAACATATAATAATGATAATGAGCCCTCCCCCCCCCCCCCCCATACTTAAAATATACAGTGTCCCCACTGTATAAAATCAGATAAAAATAAGAGTAAAGGAAGGAACTCACCGAATAACACATCGAGGAGGGCAGAACAGGCATGTCGAGGAAAGGTCTTTGTCGATCTCGAGTAGTGAACTCGATCTCGAGGAGGCTTGTCTGCGTAAAGTGGATTTCTAAAGTCGAGGAGCTTCTGGCCTTTGTCGATATCGAGTTGGCCTACTCGATATCGAGGAGTTTCTGGGCTGCTCTTCTTCGTCGTTGTCGACTTGGCCTTCGTCAATTCGGACTGTTTTTCAGGGACTTCTTATTCCACTTTTCGCGATCCTTATATGCTTGCCGACCTAAACGTGTTAGATTGCACAAAAACAAGACTATCCACATGAAGTATTCTAAAAAACCTAAAACCAAAAAACCAAAACCAAAACAAAAAAAATTCAAAAGTCCCAAAATTCATAAAGTTTTATATACATGCTCTAGATTTTAGAGTCGCTAGGCCGACTTCTCCGTTTGCGCTCAAGGACCATTAGTGTGGGGCCCGCTCATGCTTGGCCCTTCTCCTGGATCATCTAGGTCCTGATTATAGTATGCAAGCTCAGCTGACAAGTGGTTGCTTGCATAATCTCCCTTGGCTCCCTTCTTTTTCTTTCCAGCTCGCAGCTTCCGCAGATTCTCTCGCCACGGGGCCTTATCTCCCCTTAAATTATTGATAATTTTCTTAATGGACTGAGGGGGAGTAGAATTCATACCTGAACTTACCTTTTTGGATCCAAAACAGAAATCTTCGGGGTTGGGGTTAGTCGATATCGAGTACGGCTGGTCGAGATCGAGTACATGGACCCCATACTTAGGCTCTAGGCAAGTCTGTGGCTCAGCAGAGGAAGTCGAGGTCGAGGAACTTTGGTCGAGATCGAGTAGTGTCTTAGTCGATCTCGAGTATCCTTTGTCGATCTCGAGTACAGTGCTGGTGCTTTCCTCCGTCGATTTCTTGGTCCCGTGGTTGCTGATGCTCTTCACCTCCAGCCATGAAATTTCCTCTTTTGCAGGGCCAAAAGAGAAATCTAAGACCTCATCGCCTATGGTGAAGGTGAGCGATCGATTTTTGACACTGATCTTGGCATCTGCAGTAGCTAAGAATGGTCTACCAAGAATAATAGGGCTAGTAGGATCTTCAGCACAGTCTATAATAAGAAAATTTGCTGGAACAAAGAATTTACCAACTTGGACGGGGACATTCTCAACTATACCTGTAGGGATGACCACTGTATTGTTTGCCATGTATAGTTTGGCATCCACAGGCTCTATGCATCCTATCTTTACATTCCGCCAGATTGATAAAGGCATGATGCTCACACTTGCTCCTAAATCACACAGAGACTCATATCTATATTGTCCAAAACCCACAGTAACAGAAAACTTACCAGGGTCAGGTCTCTTTTCAGGGAAGTGGAGTACTTTGCACTCGCCTGCGATCTCTGAGATGGATCGCTTCTTGCTCAGGATTTCCTTCAGAAATTTGACATATCCAGGCATCTCTTGCAGGGCTTCTGTAAAAGGAATAGAGACGTTCAGTTCTTGCAGCATATTAACAAAACGGTTAAACCTACCTGCAGTGGGATCTTTCTGTGCTTTAGAAGGGAAAGGCAGTGGCTTGTTCTGCTTTGGAGCCAGATCAGATGTCGGAGGTGTTGCAGAGTCGTCGACGTCGGCCAGATTCTTCTCGATCTCGACCAGGGGCTCCTCGACATCGAGTTGGGTTGTCGACCTCGAGTTGCTGGGCTGTGCAGTGGAGTCTGAACTTGGCCTCCGGTTTGTGTCGACGAAAGTTTTGTCGAGGTCGAGTAGAGGTTCCTCGAGAATGAGTTGGTCCTGCTCTTTGTCGAGTTGCTGTTCCGCTTTGTCTTGATGTTTCCCGACCTCTGGCTCGTGTAATTGATGCCCACTTCTAAGTTTGATAGTTGCGACGTGTCCGGTCTTCCCCTTAGGATTAGGTTCTGTTTGCCGAGGAAGCTGTCCGGATGGTCGTGGGATCTGTGCAGTGATTTGACCCATCTGGGTCTCTATTCCCCTTTTCCAGATGTCCAATTCTCCAAATTTTGTAGTGATGTTCTGGAACTGGTTGTTGATGGTGCCTTGATTCCGACGCATCTCCTCAAGGATGAGCTGAAGATCATCCTTCTTTTGATCCCTTTCTGGATGTCCTGGAGCTCTGTAAGGTGGGGGGTTCCAAGGGGGACCTTGGTTTCACTGTGGTTGATAGAACCTTTGATCTCCCATGTAGCGATTGGGACCCCAGCGTAGGCTACCTCTTCATGTGTTTGTGCCATCCTGACTTGCTCAGTGTGTGGGCACTCAGTAGTGGTGTGCCGCTGTGATCCGCATTCGATGCAGGGCTGATTGACATATAGATATTTGACTTGCTTGAGGAGCTTGCGATTCTGGTCTCTGTAGAACTGCTCCCTAACATCCGGGTCAATCTCCTTGGCAGGCTCATAGAGGGGCATAGATGGTGCTGGCCCGGCATAGGAGTTCTCCTCATAGTTTGCAGTAGACCCATATTTGTTGTCATAATTGGTGAGCTTGTCCAGCACACCCCAGGCGTCAATTGGTGGCATCGTGAGATACTCATAGCGAGTATATTGGTTGATTATGTCCTTAGTGACTTGGTCAAGAGAGTTGAAGAAGATCTCCTGAATGACGTAGGGTGGCTGTCCATCAGTAGGGCAAGATCGCAGCAGTTCTTTGTAGCGTTCCCATGCCTTTGCTAGCGGTTCCCCAAGCTTCTGTTTGAAGGCTGTGATTTTCTGGCGGAGGAGTGCTGTCTTTGCGGGAGGGAAGAATTTGTTCAGAAACTCTTGCTTTACTTGGGCCCATGTTGTGAGGGATCTTGGTTTCAGCCCTTCAAGCCACTTCAGTGCAGGTCCAGCGAGAGACCAGCGAAAAGCCTTCATCTTGACATATTCTAGAGTTGTACCTTCAGCAAGAGTACGACACATGTCAGAAAAATTGGTAATATGTTCAAGAGGACACTCATTAAATTTGCCATAAAAAAGCATTATTTTTGAGCTCTATAAGAAATTGAGTGCGAATTTCAAAAGAGTTTTCAGGGATTAGAATCGCCGATTCAGGCACGACGAGAGTTGGATGCATATAATCCTCTGCAGTGGTTGGGTATTGGGCAAGCTCAGCTTCTGCTTGCCTTGCGCGCTCAGCTTCTTGTTCACTTCCAGCTCTCTCAGCAGCGATAGTAGCATCCCTTGCGGCTAGTTCCCTTGTAAGCCTTTCAATCGGCTGTTCTTGTGTTTATGCGGCCGCCATGGCACTTTGTAGTTTAGCTCTGATGTGTAGAAGGCGTTCCGGTTCGTCTAAGCCGTCAAACTCAGGTGGTTGACCAGAACGGCGCATACACCTGTAAAGTAACTCAAAGAAAACGTGATATTTTAACTACCTAAGGCGCTAATGATTGCTTCCCCGGCAACGGCGCCAATTTGTTGTAAGGGAGAAATCGAGTATGAAATATAATGAAATAGATCAAACCAGATTTAGGCCCACACAAATAATTACAAGACTCCCTCCAATGTAGTAAGAAAAAGTCAGGATCGATCCACGAGGAAGCGTGTCAGCGGATCCTAGGCAGCGGAGAATCTCACAGAAGTGGTCGACAACAGGTGTTCTAGATCTCGAGTACAGTTGCTCGACAGAAGATCGGACAAGTCGATTTCAGCACAGCAGCAGCTCCCGACGATGTTGGTCGAGATCGAGTAACCTTTACTCGAGATCGAGTAAGGTTGTCGACGTCGGTTTGGCTCTTGTCGATCACCTGCACACAGAAGCTACGACGATTCTGGATCGAGGATCAGTAACTCGAGGTCGAGTAGTGCAATTCGAGATCGAGTAAAACGAAATAAAGTAAAGGCAAGTGCTTTGGGATTTCGAACTAAACTGTATGTAAAAGACTTCCAAGATTGGGGTTTGCACCAACGATAACCAAGCATGCATAAGGCAGAAATAGAACAAATAATCATGTGAATCGTATCAAAGGACTAAGCTTTCGCCTTTTCCAACAATTGGACAACTCCTTCAAGAAACCCTAATTGTCTCTACTGATTTTATGTTTACAATCCAAGTTGTTCGCATGGACCTCCATTAGATGGGTAATAAACATATAACAAGTAGTAGATGCTCAAAACACGATAAAAGTCGGATCTTTACCTCAAACACGCAGGGCTATCGTCGGGCTCGCCCCAACCCTAGAAGTGGGTGGACTACTCGCGCTTCATTGCAACCTCAGACATTGATGTATGAAAAGAAACTTGCATTAAACTAAATTCAAAGCCTTTACAATCCCGGCAATCCAACTTTCGCTGAATGCCAAAACCCTAAAACCTTCGAACTCCTAAACTTCTCTATGAGCTACTTCTCTACTTCTGAATTGAATGATCCTAAAATCAGCCCCATGGGTTTTATTTATAGCCTTCTAATCCTTGCTATTCAAGGATAGAATATCTATATCTATATCTAAATCTATATCTAAAGCATTAAAGATAAATAAATGTAACAACATAATTAAATCTAAAAAAGGGAATTATATCTAAAAGTCTTCAAGTGGATAAATCTTCTCTTCCATGATGGATCTTGATAGAATCGCATAGACTCGGCAATCTTCGGCTCCAAGGAATCCCAATCCGAGTAGGACAGCTCAACGCGTTACGCGGCTCCGAAAGATTTCCTCGATCTCGGGGAAGTTTCCTCGATCTCGAGTTGGGTGGTCATCGACTTCAGCGGCTTGGCGTCTCGGGTTGCTGGTCCTCGACAGGGCTTGGATAGGTGACTTATGGTCCTCGACATCGAGTAAATAACTCGAGATCGAGTAAGCTGGGTTCGTCGACTTGTGTGCCTTGGGCTGGCCGGGCAACTCTTCTCGACATGCTTGGACATGGGCTCCTGGGGTTGTCGATCTCGAGGACTTTCCTCAACATCGAGGAGTGCTGCTCAGCGTCCGGCATGCTCGACCAGGTCGGGTAGCGCTTCCTCGGTCTCCTCGGGTAGACTGTTCTCGACTTCCGGGCATGTTCTTCGCTCTTGTCGATCTCGAGAACCGTACTCGATCTCGAGTAAAGTTCTGGAGTCAACTTGGCTCGTCTTCAGCTCTTTGACATGTGCTCCTCGATCAGTGTAGTGTCCGGGCTCTTTTGTCGATATCGAGGAAACAAAGTCGATATCGAGTAACTTTGGGCTCCCGTCCTTGCTTCTTGGTTTTCTCCCGAAATGGCTCCATATTCTGCAATATTAAACAGAAACTTATGTAGATCTCCATTTCTGACAAATAAGCATATACTACATAAATTCGACATATTCCCAACCCGAAATATGCAAAGTGTATAGAATATGAAACTAAAATATGCACAAAAACATGACTACTTTAGAGACATCATGTGCAAAGTTTCAGGCTGACCCAAAGGAATCACATCTCATTGTGGTTAAGAGGATTTTTCGCTACTTAAATAGAACTCAAGACCTTGGTCTTTGGTATCCAAAGCAAGGCAATTTTCACCTCATTGGCTATTCAGATGCAGATTTTGTAGGTTACAAAGTCGATAGAAAGAGTACCTCTGAATGTTGTCAACTATTGGAGTTTTCCCTAATTAGTTGGCACTCAAAGAAACAAATTTATGTTGTACTTTCAACCGCAGAAGCCGAATTCATAGCTGCTGGAGCTTGTTGTTCACAAGTATTATGGATAGCTCAATAATTACAAGATCTTGTCTTTGATCTGAAAGGTATTCCTATTAAGTCCAATAATACAAGTGTTATATCCATCACTAAAAATCTTGTGCAGCATTCTCAAACCAAGCATATCGATGTAAGGCATCATTTTATTCGAGATCATGTGGAGAAATGTGACGTATCTATATCCTTTATCTCAAATGATTTGCAACTTGCTGATATTTTTACTAAACCATTGCACAAGGATAGATTTAATTTTATTCGATTAGAACTCGGTATGTTAAATAAACATGCATTGATTTAGAGGGAGCATGGACGATCAAGATCTCAAGGCCTCGAAAACTCATTTCAAGACCTTGATGGTCCATATCGCATAAGTAAATTAAAATTGGATCGGTTCTTATGGCTCTTATTTTTTTAAATACTGTTATTAATATTAAAAAAACGATTTTTGAAAAAAGATTGTATTGTTAAGATTCCGATTACGTTCAAAAACTGAATTGCGATAAAAAGAATTTATTTTTTATATTTTCAAATTTGATGAAAAGATTTGATGCATCCATTTTTAATTTTGAAATCATTTTAAATTTTTGAAAAGGAAAATTAATGGGTTTGTACTAACTGGTGTAATCTCTTATTCTGTATCGATTGCAACCGAAATGATTCCCCCCCCCCCCCTTGAGTTTATCCAAGAATGATTCACCCTCTCTCTCTCTCTCTCTCTCTCTCTCTCTCTCTCTCTCTCTCTCTCTCTCTCTCTCTCCTGCATTAACACGTCTGTTGTCACTTCCCTCACACGGCTCAACACTCCACCTCCTCTCTCTATTTGCTCATCCATCTTCTCTCCCCTTCCGAAGATCTTCAGTGATCCTCTCCAGTGGTGCCCAATACCTCTATGGGAAATCTCAGTTCATCTGGAAAAGGGAAGCGTCCAGTTACAAGGAAGAGAAAGAAAATCGAAGAAGAGGACACCATCAACATCCATTACTGCCCCTCAGATGACACTTCTTCCCGGACTGATACATCGATGCCCATGTCCAGTCTTCCAGCGTCCAGGTTCCGGAACTTCGAATTAGCATGAAAGTGGCTCGACACCTTCAGTTCTTAAAAGCTTTGCCTGTGTGATTTTGTTGATCCCGCCTTCCTTGAGTCCCTTTATCTCCCTTGCATCATCCTCTTGAAAGGCACTGTCTTGTGGCCAATCTTGAACCCCGAAGAAGTCCATTACCCTTGTCTCACCTGTCTCTTCTTTGTTAACCTTTTCTTCAAACGAGACCGAGGTAATCTAACCCTAAACACTACCGTCTACAACACTAAAATTGAACTTACCCCTAGAGTCATAGCTGACAACTTTGGCCTTACCAAAGAAATCTCCACTGATGGTCATCCTCCCCATGATGATTGCATCTCTCTGTCCAAAGGAAAGTTTTTTCTTCCTTCATCATTTTCAAACACCGCTCGTCAATTGACCTACAATGTCCTGAAATTGGAAGCAAAAATTATCTTCACCGTTCTCGCGAAATGTGTCATTCCCCGTTCTCACTCCCGAGAACTGGTCACCGTCCAGCTTCTAGCCCTTCTCTATCTCGTCATGTCAGGCTATGAGATCGATGTTCCCAACCTCATCTTGCACCACATGGTAAACACCATCTCCTATGCTCGTGACATTCCTCTGCCTTACGACAATCTCCTCCCCCACATTTTCAAGTATTTCCGTCTTGACACCTCACTTAAGGAAAAGGCAATTCACTTGGTGAAACATTTGGGATACTCGATCCTTTGCTTGTGGGTGCAGGATCAAGAACCACGCCGTATATTTGCTCGATCTTGCAATGCTCTTTCGATATCTCCTGATTGACAAATTAATCAAAAGCGATGGAAAGAGAGAAGCGGGAGTGATCCCGGGTGAGCAGCACTAGTTGCGCGGGACGGGGAAGGCTTCGTTGGGAGCGGAGCCGGTAGCGCTCGCTCGGAGCGAGAGCCAGGTGCGCGCGGGGTTTCAGATGCGCAGGAGCGAAGCTCCTCAGGGTGCTTGAGGATCCGGGAGCGTGAGAGCGAAGCCATGGGAGCGAGAGCGAGGGAGCGCGCGAGCGCTGGATCACCCAAGCGCCTGGCGCCGAAGACTGCGGAGCCGATGCCGAGTCCAAGCGCTGGTCTTCCTTCTTGTGACGGTTTATGGTTTAGGGTTGTGTTTTGGCTTCGGTTGTGATGGTTGATGGTGATGATGGTGTTTGACGAGTGATGTCCGAAAGTAACTAGAACACAAGAGCAATGGAAGCTTTGGGATTGATAATCGAAGAACCCTTTTAATCCTAAAAGGGGTTTCTCAATTCTAGTTCAATCTCCTTAATTCGAAGTACATAAGGTTGTTTAAATAGAAAACTAAGAACCAATTCTATCATGCAAGATAGAGTAAGTAAACCTAGAAGATAAAACTTAGTGCTCAAGAATTACATCTAGAGGAGATATAATTAATTCCACCTTATTAATCTAAGTTGCATAAAATAATGAAACTAATTAAATTAAAAGAACTGGCCCACACAAGAGGACTCGACAAGCCCATGGTCTTACTCGACATAGGCCATGCTCCACTCGACATGTCTTTGGTTGCACTCGACATGTGTTGTAACCTTGTGTCCCATGTGTGTGTCGAGTGTGTCTTCAAGGCGGATGTTGACGAGTCTTCATGAGCTTCGTTTGTGGATGCAAGCTCAAGCCTTGTGTAGGTGGTGTAGTCGATCTTGAGCAAAGTGATCTAGGGGGGCCTGAACCCCTGCTCCATAGTTCCTTGGTAACGGACAAGAAGGGCTTTAGTTGCATCTTGAATTCTCTTGGCCCTTGCACGAGTGATAGGGCCATCGAATGAAACCTTCCTGTTGTCCTCAATGTCACCAGGATTCTTTGACATTTGCACTGCATCACCCAGGCAAAGTGGACGTAAACTGTTTCCAAAGGATTGGAATCGTCAAGGTTACTGATTCTTGGAAATTGAAGGGTGATCTGACATAAGGAAATAATGGCAACTCCTGGTCTTCATCTGCAATTGAAATCAGCCCCTCCATCTTCCTTGGCTAAGGAGCGTCTGGAGGAACTAGAACTGGGCCTTGACGCACTGAGGAGGGACGTGATCGACCTTCAGTTCGAGATGTCAGACAAGATGCATCAGACTCACGAGCTCCTCGCCATGGTGAATGCGAAGATCAATAACATGTTTCATCTCAATGCCTTGACATTCACCCACGCCGGAAACATTCTTCCTCTCGCTGATGACGCTACAGAGTTGTATAGGTCGAAGGCCGCCAATGTCATCTTCAATTGTGAGTATTCTGTGTGCAACCGGAAAATTCTTCGCCCAGTCGTCCCTGAGCCGACCATCATCACTATTGAAGCCTATGATGTCAACAAGCGCTACTGGAGGGAGGCTGAGCAGAAAAGGAGGGTTAACAAGATGGTCAAGGATCAGAAGGTCAATCAAGCTCATAGGCGTTGGAAGAGGAAGGCCGAGAACGACATGGAGGCAAAGAAGCGTGAGAAGAATGGAGAAGACACCAGCTATGGGAAGTGGCAGGATAAGTAATTCTAAGGCCTTATTTTCTCATCTCTGGCATTTTGAACTGGTTTATGGTATTTTGAACATTTCTGTCTGTGGTTTGAAACTTGGTTTTTAACTTGTTTGTGACTCTCCCTTATCGAAAGATAAAAAGGGGGAGACTTGGTATTGTGGTTTTGTACTATTGGTTGTTTTCAGGTTTTAACACTTATGCTATGATCCAACATAGTTGCTAAGTTGATAGTCGCTTGCATGCTAGAATTATATTTGTGATTGACTAATCTGCAAGACTTCAAAATTCAAATTTGTTTTGTCTTTCATCAAGGGGGAGATTGATAGCTCCCTTGTTTCTCCTTGATGAAATACATATGCTATAGCACTAATTTTGCAGGTTGATGAAAGACAAAGAAGAAGGTATTATATCTTAATACAAATTGGATATTTTAGTATTACAGATTATATATATTGATTAGATTTAAAGATTGTTTTAAATCTAGGTTTCGGACAGACTTTGGCTTAAATCTTTTCAAGTCATATATCTTCAAGTTGCATATATTCGGTTAAGGTTTAAATAAGGTATTTGGTGGATAAAAAATATGTATGCCATGTTCTAGACCTAATCTGAGCGCAGGGTTTCAAATTCACATTGCCGGCCAAGATTCTAGCAACAAGAAGATCTCAGCAGCTGTCCGAGAATCTGGAGAAAGATTTGAAGATTTGAAGGAAGGCCCTTCAAACTAGAAATCCTGGACGTTCCCAACAATTCAAAATTGAAATTGTCGTTGGTTTGTTGAGAGGATCTGGGAACGAAATCAGCAGCAACAGAAGAGGAGCAAAAGCTATACAAATAGAAGAAGAACCTACTCATCGACATACATCTTCACCAAGCATTCTCTGCAATCAAAAGCGCTCATCTTGTTCCCATTGTCGTCTGCTGTTGAATTCTTCTTTTCTTTCTCCTATTGTAATTGCTTTACATTTTTTAGAGTTAGGAAGAACTAGAGCTTCATAGTATAAGTTAATCCCTATTATACTAAGAGTATCATTTACTCAAACGTATCACACTTCGGTGTGGCAAGGGGACTTTTATTTCTCGGTATCTTGGGTTGATTAGATAGAAGCGAGGTAGGCTTCGGAATATAGAAGAGAGGAATTTTTTCTAGGTTGTATCTAGGACTCATAAGGAAAGAGAAATAAAAGTTGTTTGAATCCCACAGGTTGCATAATCCTAGGCGGAGACGTAGGCTGGTTTAGAGCCGAACTCCGTTATCAAGTTAAGTGTTATTTATTACTTTCACATTTACATTTAACTGGTTGTTTTTGTAAGTTAAAACAGAACACTACAGTCATTTCAAGACACCTAAAGTAGAGTTCAAGACCTTAAGATAAAAGTTCAAGACATTGAAATCGAGTTCAAGGCCTTGAGATTCGATATCTAGCCCTTGAAGTTGTTGTTGCTGAGACTTTGCGAAAAGATTCCCTAATCTATTCACCCCCCCCCCCCTTAGAGTATTTTCATTATTGTTATTTACTGTACTCGATTCTTCAGTTGAGATTTGCACGTACTAGTACCAAATGTCCTGCTTGGGACAATAAGGACACTTTCTATTTTTACCATTGTTTTGTCAAATTTTGAATTGCATAATCAAATTCACAGTTTTTTATTCTGCCGCTGATTATAAGGATGGCTAAATATTTTTCCAGTGTTTTAGAGACACGGATATTCATCTGTTGTGCAAGCGCTCGCCTAGTTTGTTTGTTGATATTTTTTTAGACTTGTAAGGAGCTCTTATTATAGTTGGTGGTTAGTCCTGACAAATTAGAAAAAATATTTAGCATATTTTGGATGGTGTAGAGACTTTTGTTTGATGCTTTTATAAAAAATGAGGGTATTGTCCGCAAAAGTAAGAAAAAGAATTGGGCTTCCGTGCGGAGTTAGCCTGATTCCAACCAAAGGATCATCAAGTATTGCTTCTTGATGCAGGTCTCTAGCAAGAGATTCCATAACTATGCCAAAGATGTAAGGTGCAAGGGGATCACCCTGTCTAATCTTAGGTTTAGGGTTGAACAGTTTATTAGGGGCATTGTTAACAAGGACTGAAAAGGTGGTGGTGGTGATACATGCTATGATGTTGGTTTGCTTTGTTCATGTTTGCACACAATTGAGATGTTGCTTTTGATGAGGCAAATGTATGATGAATATGTTTTTGGGATGGTTGGTTACTGCTATGTTTTTCATTGCTTGAGGACAAGCACTGGCTTAAGTGTGGGGGAGTTGGAGTTATGACAAGTTGGAGTAGGAGTTGGAGTTAGGACAAGCACTGGCTTAAGTGTTATGAGATATATAAAAAAATGTAGTTAGACATGAAGAAGTTTCTATCTATATGCTCTACCCTATATTCGCTAGAGGACTAGCGAAGCTTAATTGTGGGGGAGTTTGATAATGCATATTTTATATAAGCATATATTATATGTAAGTCTTAATTGCATTAAGTATTCATATTGCATGTTTAATAAGCTTATTCATATTCTTGGTCATGTGATATTCGAAGTTCGGAATCTATGGTTTTTAAAGTTTATTTGTGTATCTTATGATCCGGCCTCGAAAGGTGGAGAAAGCACGGAGCAAATGGACAAAGAAGAGATAAGGAACAGGAGCGGAAATGGAGAATATGGAGAAATCCCATCTTTAAGGTTCTGAAAAGTTGAAATTAGCTTTTGATCTCTTCATGAGAATCGTAGTGCTTGGAAAGAGCTTTCCAACGCATATTCATATGCATCAATCGGACAAAGAATGTCTCCAGAAAGTTCGTTACAAGTTTAGTTTGTCAATGCTGCCAATCCGTAAGGACGTCGCCCGCCGCCTTTTACACGGCGCTCGCCGTTCTCGTCAGATCCGGATTTGCGATACGCGACCCAAGTGTATCTTTATGAGAACTTTTATCTTCACTTATTCTAGGGTTTTGTTGACAAGAGAAGGCTTATATTAGGTCATTTTCAGCCGCTTTCATTCAATAATCCATAGACCTAGTTTCATATTATCATAGAGCGATGAGAGGATTTAAGTTTAGGGATTCAAGATACGTTATTGCCGAGAATTCTTGTGGTTTTGCTATGATTCAAGACTTGGTTGGTTGATTGTGAAACTTGATTTCTATATTATTCATGAGTTTATTTATCATCTTGTTCTTCATTTATTATATTTGTGTTCCTCTCTTTGACTGTCCATCTAGTTAGGAATTGCATCTATGCTATGAATCCGTTGTTGGTTTCTCGATAGCAAGCGAAGTCATTGATTTAGTAATATTTCTATGCCATTGTAGTGGATGATAACAATTGATCTATATCGTTAGATGTTGATTATGTCGATTAGGGTTGTTCCAATTGTGTCTTAATTGTATTGAATTGATATGTCAATTGGTCTAAGAACTTGAGTGTTTGATGCTATTCTTTAGTGATATTGAATAAGGTGATTGTATCCATGTGGATCCTTCAACTTTAGTCAAGTCGACATATGCTTAGGAATAATATTGCAATCCACCCAAAGATCAAGTAAAGCAGCCAAAGTTGCGAATTGTAGGCAAACCACACTCTTATCTTTTGTCTTCTCTTTGTCCTCATTCATATCTTGATCTTAGTTTATTTGCATTGGATATCTTCATTCGTATTCCTATTCTATCATTAGTGTCATAATTGGTAAATACACATTGCATTGAAGTACTTATTTCTCTGTGGGTTCGACCCCTTACTTATCCGCTATACTAGGTTGCTAGTTAGTTTATTAGTTTGGGTTATTTCTTTGGCGAGGTGAAATCTAATGACATTTCTCCTCCATTAATTGACTATTGTTTATTCACATTTTGCAGTATATAGATCGACATAATTGGATCAGAAGACAAAGGCATTTCGAGCCTCAGCAAATTATGATGTTGTTGACGATAATGCATCAACTATTGAGGTAAGTATTGCACATAGGTTCCTTTTAAACATGATATTGTTATATGATTTCTTGGCAATGATGCATCCATATCTAAGTAATTGAGTTATAGGTCTGCACATTGTGCATTGAATTAAATTTGTTTAGACTTTTGTGGCTTACAAAAACTGTCTTAAGTATTAAGGAAAGTTCTTTATTTCCATGTAGCTAAGTAGCTTCAGATTTCAGTCACTCTTTCTACAACAACTGGTAAAGTGTGAGAGGTAAAATGGAACTGAATATATATTATGATTTACAGTTGCTAAAGATACTTTAAAGAGCTTATTATGATTTACATTTGCTAATAAAACATTTTAAACTTATACACTAAAGATTAGTTTTAAAGAGCTTTATTTTTAAATTTTAGGATGTGGGAGAGGCAGGTACTTTCAGGATCTGAATATATATTATGATTTACAGTTGCTAATAAAAGACCTTATTTGTCTATCTCGTAGAAATTTCAAGCTTTTGTACGTTCTAAAGCTAAAGGTTTGTTTTTCTATATGTTACTCCATGCTTTTTTATTTCTCTTAATTTGTTTTCAACTTTCTATTCACTAAATTGGAATTGGAAAAGTTGAAAACAAATTAAGATTATAAGATTATAAGATTATTTGTAGATTATAAGATCTTTTATTAATCAGTTTAGATCTTTTATTAATCAGTTTTCAACTTTAGATATTTTATTAATCAGTTTTTGTAGATTATAAGATTATTTGCTTGATTCACTTGCATTTTTGATGTACTGAAACCAATTTCCTGTTGCAAGATCTATAGAAGCTATTGAATTGTACCTATCACCTAAATTTTAAGAGAGCAATTGAAGAGCATGTTTGGGCCGGTGAACAACTTTTGATATTTACGAGTTTTCTCTTTTTCATTTGATTATATCTACCTTTACTTTTTTTCAGTTCTGACATGTGAGTAACTCTTTATAATTCTTATAGGATTTCACTAAACCCCTCTTTAGATAAGCTTCTTCTAGATATGGAGCCGGAGATGCAGAGTTTGGGTATTTTCGCAAACTGACTGATGACTTCAATATTTTATTAAACTAATTTGTGTGTACACATCAGTAAGTTAGATGGTTGCAGTCAAAGGATTACTTTCCATTCAGACTTCTGAGTGGATTAATGTCTCAGACAGATTTAGAATTCAAGACCCTGATTCTACGAGGAGTGCGGATATGAAGAGGATGATAAACTCTTTGGGATAACTAGGTTCCTTCAAGCATTTTCTAAACTTGTTTTACTAAAAATCTTGAACTTTGAATTTTGGTAATCATTTCTGTGCTAAAAGCCAGGGGCAAGTACTTGAGGAATCATCTCCAATACATTGTTATGTATGCGGGGAACATAGTAATTGTGCAAAGTTTGAGTCCCTTTCCTATAGTTTTTAGTTTCTTGAACTTAAGAATGGCCTTTATAATTGCAAACAAGACTTTATATTGTTTGTTTGAAAATATTTAAGGATGACGCTATAGCATATTTTTGCAATCTACTTTATAAAGTTTTATATAAACTATTCTCACTTTTATTATTCTCCTTGATTCATATCTAGGAGCGAAAAATAGAGTTGCACCATGCAATTAAAAATATGGAACAAGGTGGAAGTGCAGATGGTATTCATCATGTGAAAATGCCGAATCATGACTTTTGAAAAGACCGAGGGCAATAGTTCTGTGTAAAAACTTGCTTCCTTGAGATTGATGATTTGCTCTATGTAGGTACGTGCTGAGCGTATACAGTCAAAAGTTGAGTAGCTCATGAAAGCTCTGGCTGAACACAGTAAAAAAAATGGAATAGAAATCAAATCTGCTGCATTGGTAGAACGTCCCCTAGGTGAATATTTTTAACCATCAACTGAAATGCCACTTTTTTTTATTGTCGGTTTGATATGTATGCTTCAATGCAAGTTTAGGTTTTTTCCAAGCAAGAAGACTGGCAACCTGGGATTTCTAAATGAGTTTATATGATCGATTTTGTAAAGGCTGGCAACCTGGGATTTCTGAGGGAGCTACCATCTAGGATGAAGAATGAGACAAGTTTGAAGACGAAGGTTTGGTGACCTTCATACTCTATTTTTATTTGAAAGTGCTTTTATGCATGCATATACAACTATGCTTAAAATTCATTATGATTTACAGGGCTTGTATTTGACAAAGATCCTGATGCACAAACCCATAAGATTGGACAACCCAGAAAGTTGCTCCCCAAAGTACTCAACTATATCATTCCTCTAAATTGTAAAGGCATTCAAGTAGGGGTATTAGAAACTCTCTTTGGAAAGGATTAAGTTTCAAGGTGGCTCAACAGACTCACCTCAGGTTCTCCATGGACCAAAACATCAATATCAACCTTTTCTTGTAGTTGAACAACCTTGCTAATTTCCTCCTTGATGTACTTAACGTAATCATCTACAGAAATCCTAACACATGGAAGTAAGCATGTAGTGGATCGGAGTTGCAAAATTGTAGGTTATTGTATTTTTTTTATTAATTACTTTAAGTGAGACATTATTGTACATATATTTGCGTGTTAAATTTATGAAGTTAGTTTAGATTATTTGAAAGTGCATCCGAATTATACAAGATGACAACACCCCACGCATTAATTTGCATGCGGTTAATGACCTAGAATATAGATAGATTGTAGAGTGTGATAACTTTCTATAAGCTGTGACAAAATATTATTCTAGTAATTTTTTTCATAGAACTAATCACAACATGCCACATAGTACAATGTGCATCGGTTTTAATATATATATATATATATATATATAGACAGATTGTATTAAGATATTGTCCGTGCACGGAATGAGACTTACAATAGTTTAATATAAAATAGATAGGAAAAAATTGGGATTTTAAGTTTCCAATAAGGTGGATGTTCTTATAAAATGAAAAAAAAAACAAAATATATAATATTAAAGTACAAATTAACTAAACAATGATTATCAAATCTATCTATCTATCTATATACATATACTAAAACCGATCCATAGCGTCCTACGTGGCGCGTTGTGGTTGATTCTAGGGGAAAAATCCTACGTGGCGCGTTGTGAGTGATTCTAGGAAAAAATTAATAAAATAATATGTTATCAATATTTATAGAAATTTATATAAACCACAATCTATCTATGAATATTTATATTTTAGTTGATTGAAATAAATATAAATATAAATTATTTCGTAGTCATACTTACCAAAAATATTAATAGATAAATATGTAGTATTTGATAAGTGATATTTTATTTATATCTAGATTATTTTTTGGTGGAAAAATTTATTTATATCAAAATTAATTATTTAATAATTGTTATTTTATTTATATCTATAATATTTTTTGAGACCAAAATAATTTATCAAAATATTATATAGCCACAATCCATCTGTGGATATATATTTTAGTAAAGTAACGTAATAAATATATACTATATATTTAATAAAAAACAATATTAAAATATTTAAAAAAAACAGTTATCTATTAAATTATATGAGATTCAATTAATGGTAGATTAGGAAAAAAATTACCTTATAAATGTGAATTTTACTTATATTTTGAGAGAATCTATATAAAAGATATTTAGATTTTTTATAATCCGCTGAACTAATTTTATTTATATTTATATTAATTTTTTGGTGAAAAAAAAATTATATTTAGATTATTATCATTTTTATTTATTGACATCTATTTAAATTATATTATATTAATGTATTTTTCGTACACGAGACGGGACTTACACTAGTTTCTTATAATAAATGCTCACCCATTTTTGGTTTTATAAATACCATATATAACTAATATAACTAAGGCTCATTTAGCTAAGTGTCCATTTTCTACAAGGCATTTTGCAAAATGTCCACTTTTATATCACCTTTTGTAAAATGTCCTAATATTACATATTTGCCCCTCCTTCCCATTTTTAAGTTGACTCCCTTCCTTCCTTCCCATTTTTATTTTGACCATTGACCGGTCAAAGTCAATGAATTTGGTGACACAACTTTGGTGACACATGTAGGATGATAAATAAAAAATTTGGTGACAGTTTTTTTTTTAACGAGATTGGTGTCACCACCTTTATATGTGGTGACACCAGTCAATGACTTTGATGACACAACTTTGGGTACACATGTATGATGATAAACAAATTTTTTGGTTACAATTTTTTTTTTATTTTTTTTAACGAGATTAGTGTCACCACCTCTATCGCTGTCACCATTCTTATTATCGTTGTCTCCACCACCCCTATCACTGTCACCACCACCCATATCGCTGTCACCACCCTTATTGTTGGTACCACCTCTATCGCTATCACCGCCCTATCGTTGTCGCCACTCCTATCGCTGTCACCACCACTCCTCACGCTGTCACCACCACCCCTATCACTGTCACCAGCACCTATATTGATGTCACCACCCTTATTGTTGTCACTACCTCTATCGATGTCACCGCCCTATCACTGTCACCACTCCTATCGATGTCACCACCACTCCAATCACTGTCACCACCCTTATTGCTGTCGCCACCTCTATCGTTGTCACCGCCCTATCGCTGTCACAACCACCCCTATCACTGTCACCACCACCAATATTGCTGTCATCACCCTTATTGTTGTCACCACTTCTATCGTTGTCATCGCCCTATCGTTGTCACCACTCCTATTGCTGTCACCACCACTCTTATCGCTGTCACCACCACTCTTATAGCTGTCACCACCACTCCTATCGCTGTCACCACCACTCCTATCGTTGTCAACACCACCCATATCACTATCACCACCCTTATTGCTATCACCACCTCTATCGATGTCACCGCCCTATCGTTGTCACCACTCTTATCGCTGTCACCACCACCCCTATCACTGTCACCACCACCCCTATCACTGTCACCACCACCCCTATCACTATCACCACCACTCATATCGTTGTCACCACCCTTATTGCTGTCACCACCTCTATCGATGTCATTGCCCTATCGTTGTCACCACTCATATCGTTGTCATCACCACCCCTATCACTATTACCACCACCCATATTGTTGTGGTGACACCTTTGTTTTTAGAGTTTTTTTAGGAGATCATTGTAGTGACATTGTCGTTGGTGACACGTGCGAGAACAACTTTTTTTTTTGTGACATAGTTATGTTTAGAGTTTTTTCTACGTGATCATTGTCACCACACTTGTAGATCAGTGGTGACATTGTTGGTGACACATGTGATGCTAATTTTTCTTTGGGTATGATGACATCTTTGTTTTAATAGGTTTTTTTTTACGAGAACACTGTCACCAACAGTGTCACCGTACCCATTTGGGTAAATACCATTGGTGACATGATGAAACTTGAAAAAAGAACTTCCAGATATAAATTGCAAGAGTGAATGATAAATACACGTGTAATTAGCTTCACACGCCAATGAGGCGTTCATTACATTTTACAGGCAAAGGGAGTGAATTAGCAAAAGGAATGTAATTAGCAATGCGAGTGAATTATAGATGAAGAATGAAATCACACGTGTAATTAGCTTTAATTGGTTGTCTACCGTCTTTAGATGATATGACAATTTGTCTTATGATTTTCAAACTCAGTGTTTCAATTTAACAACAGAGAAGGTCCAGGACTTAAAAATTCAGTGTTTCAATTTATCTTACGATTTCAGTAACAGCTCATGGCCTATTCAGTACTTCAGTTCACCACCACACAAGCTGAAATATGACATCATGGCTACAATATGTATATAAATAAAAGTACTAATACCGAAAGACAATAAAGTTGAAACATAAGAATCTGATCCAAAAACTAGAACAGATCAAAATCTAAACCTAAATTGTCATAAAAAGAGGATGAAGAGCAAACAAATGAAATTAAATTTCAAATCTGAAACTCAAGAGGTGGGATAAGCAATCAAAGAGGATGAAGAGCAAACCTAGAAACAAGATGCTTCATCTTCAATTTCTTCAAATGATCAAAGTCTGAAGGTCCGTCGGCGCTCTCTCTACGAGCAGGTCTGTCGGCGAGCAAGAGAGAGAGCAAGAGGTTGGTTGCGAGCATGTCTGTCGGCGCTCTGCGAGCATGAGAGAGGTCGAGAGGACTGAGCGACACTGTGAGAGAGTAAGAGAGAGGAGGACTGTCTGCAACACACACAACAGAAGCGGACCAAATCGTCCGCCAATTCCTCACCACCACTGCACACAATTGCAAGGAGAGATCGAATCAGTGGTGGTCGAAGTGGAATCCGAATGGAGATGTAGGAGATTTCGACGAAGATAAAGCGTGGATGAGGTCGGTCGGCGGGGGAAGAGCCTACACTGTGAGAGGCCGATTCTGGATCAGGGATCCGAGATCCGAGATCGATATCGATTGTGGATCCAAGGAAGCGATTCAGATCCAGATTGACAAAATCGGAGATGAACAGATCTCAGAGAGAAGACCTCGAGTCGACGCTGACACGAAAACAATGGAGATCTGTTCCTCAAGATTCCAGAGAGAAGGAATTTGGGAGAGGAGGAGGATGAGTCAGGAGATAGAGGGGAGAGATCTGTTCCTCAAGATCTCATGTAGAAGGAATTCTGGATCCGTGGTTTCAAACTTTCAACGATGGAGAAGGATATAAAATAACATAGGGGTAAAGTTGGTATTATTAAAATAAAATGGACATTTAGCAAAAGAGGAGATTAAGTGGACATTTTGCAAAAAGGGGTTGGCAAAATGGACATTTGGCCAAATATTTTCTATAACTAATGAATTTATTTTTTTACTGCATAAATAATAGAAATTATTTAGCCAAATGTCCATTTTATCAACCTCCTTTTGCAAAATTTCCAATTAAAAAGAGTTTTTGCTAAATGTCCTAAATACTTTTGAAAACCCCATTTTACCCTCACCAATCCCTTCCCCTTCTTCAGCCTTCACCCATTCAGATCTGCCACTGCAGATCCGGAAGGGACGTTCTCCTTCCTCCTCATCCACGCCTCCGTCGATCTCGCTCCTCTCCACCCTCTTTCTCCTCTACTCCTCCCCGATCTACTTCTTCCTCGCCTCCCTCTCCCTCTTCTCCTCCGCGCAGGCTCCACACGCTTCTCTCGCCTCTTGAAGCTCTAATTGCGACTTCGATGCCAATCAGACCTCCGAATTGAAGAGGAATCGACATGTCCCTCAAACGCACATAATATTCGAATCGAAATCGGAGAGATTCAATCGGCTTGAACTACTTGAATTCAATCGGCTTGAAGGTTGGATCCCATGGATTCGACATGTCCGCTGAGTCTCAGAGGTTCGTATCCTAAAAATTGAGCCTCGATCTCACCGTCACGACGACCATGGACCTTGGCGCGCTGTACGGCGAGGCCACGACGCTGAGAGGCTTTTGACGGCACCGTCGATCTAGTTCGTTGCGGCCGCGCCATCAACTGGGGATCCCGACTCCGATGCTTGAGTTTCTGCCGCTTGGTGTGGACAGGGTTCTGCGGGGCGAGGGATTCCTTTGGCTCGAGTTTATGCTGTTTGATGACAGATGTGATTGCTTCTGGTAATTCTATATCTCTTCTTCCCCATTGTTGTTTCGGTTACAGCAGCACGAGGACTACCTGTTTGTGAAAATGACTGTGAGAAATTTCAACTGAAATTGGTCAATTTTGGCTTTGATAATGCCTATGCGTTTTGTTTGCTTGTTCTTTGTCCTGTTCTGAGTTGTTGTCTGTTGATGATGATCTGTGGAATTGCTTATGGAGATGAGTATACTAGTGTTATTCTGCAGTTGATGATGGTGTATCTCTACCGTATGAGCATGGTATGCTCCTACCATTCATTATGTGTGTCTATCTCTACCCATATGTATCCCCAATTGAAATTACAATTTGTAATATATTGTAATAGTTGCAATTGTAATTTGCTGCAGGGCCCTTCAATTTGAAGCTGCAAAGTCAAGTGGAGGTCTTCCAAAGCTGCATCTCAATCCTCACAGTTGGTCAAAGTTAAGGTTAATTGGTCAATCCCACAACTGATTGAATTCATCTTGCATTTGCTTGCTTAATTTGTAGCTTAATTTGTACGAGTATCATCAATAGTTGTAAGGTTAGATGTCATCTAATTAAAAAGCCACCTACAGGTTCATTTGCACATCTAATCTTTTATTATATTTTCTTAATCAATTGTAGATGTTTATGATTTGTTATGACAGTAAATCTTTCCCTTTTATGATTGATGGCAATCTTTGTTGTTCTTTCTACAACTTTGGTATCTTCTAAGTCGTTTTAACGTTTGAATTGGTAACACTATTGGTGACAGTGTTCTTGTAAAAAAAATCCCTGAAAATAAAGATGTCACCGTCACCTAAAGAAAAATTGTCACTACATGTGTCATTATGGATCGATAAGCGTAGTGACAATGGTCCCGTAAAGAAAACTTTGTCACCAAAAAAAGTTGTCCCCGCATGTGTCACCACTGACAATGTCACCACAGTGATCTCGTAAAAAAAACTCTAAAAACAAAGGTGTCACCACAGTGATAAGAGTGGTGACAGTGCCCACTGATAAGGGTGGTGACAGCGATAAGAGTGGTGACAATGATAAATGTGGTGACAACAATAAAAGTGGTGACAATGACCACTGATAAGGGTGGTGACAGCGATAGGGTTGGTGGTGACAGTGATAGGGGTGGTGGTGACAGCGATAGGGTTGTGACAGCGATAGGAGTGGTGACAAAGTTAGAGCGGTGACAACGATAGAGGTGGTGACAGCAATAAGGGTGGTCGTGACATTGATAGGGGTGGTGGTGACAGCGATAGGGGTGGTGGTGACAGCGATAGAAGTGGTGGTGATAGCGATAGTAGTGGTGACAGCGATAGGGCGGTGACAACGATAGAGGTGGTGACAGCAATAAGGATGGTGACATCAATATAGGTGGTGGTGACAGTAATAGGAGTGGTGGTGACAACGATAGTAGTGGTGGTGACAGTGATACGAGTGGTGACAGCGATAGGGCGGCGACAGCGATAGAGGTGGTGACAACAATAAGGGTGGTGACAACAATATGGGTGGTGGTGACAGTGATAGAGGTGGTGGTGACAGTGGTAGAGGTGGTGGTGACAGCGATAGGAGTGGTGGTGACAGCGATAGGGTGGCGACAGCGACAGAGGTGGTGACAACAATAAGGGTGGTGACAACAATATGGGTGGTGGTGACAGTGATAGAGGTGGTGGTGACAGTGATAGAGGTGGTGGTGACAGCGATAGGAGTGGTGGTGACAGCGATAGGGCTGGTGACAGCGATAGGGAGGTGACAACGATAGAGGTGGTGACCGCAATAAGGGTGGTGACAGCGATATGGGCGGTGGTGACAGCGATATGGGTTGTGGTGACAGCGATAGGGCGGTGACACTAATCTCGTAAAAAAAAAAATTTGTTACCCAAAAATTTGTTTATCATCATACATGTATCACCAAAGCCATTGACCGGTGTCACCACTTATAAAGGTGGTGACACTAATTTCGTAAAAAAAAAAATCAAAAAAAAAACGTGTCACCAAATTTTTTTGTATGTCACCAAAGTTGTGTCACCAATTCATTGACTTTGATCGGTCAATGGTCAAAATAAAAATGGGAAGGAAGGAAGGGCATGGGAAGGAGGGGCAAAAATGTAATATTAGGACATTTTGCAAAAGGGGAAATAAAAGTGAACATTTTGCAAAAAGCCTAGCTAAAAATTCCTAAATAATACGTACTTTATAGATAAAGGCCTTGTAATGTCGTCTTATTCATCGATATTTTTGGTAATATTTTTTCATTCTATTATTTAATTAGCTAATTAAGTATTAGACCATAATATATTGGTGAAATCGGGTATATACCCATGAAAACTTTATTAATTGGGTATACACCCATCAAAATTTCAAAATTGTTTATATACCAATTAAATTATTTATATTTTGTTTAATTGTCCATCATATATTTCATTTATACTATTAAATGTAAAAATTATTAAAATTTAATTATTTAAATATCAAAATTAGTTAACTTTCAAATAATTATTTAAATATCAAAATTAGTTAACTTTTTAATTTGATGTGATTTTACATTAAAAAAAATATGTATTTTATTTATTTACTATGGTTTGTGGTCATTTCTATAACTTCATTATTTTGAACTTATACATGAAACTTGATATTCAAAATAAAATCTTTGGATAAAAATATAATTATATTTACGTTGAAGTTTAACTTTTATATTAAAATTTTGATTATATTTTCTATCCAATAATTGCAAAGTGATAAATTTTCTAATTACTTTGTAATTATTTAAGTTTAGTATATAATTAAATTTTAATATAATTTTCACTCATTAATATTAGATCAAATATATTATGGACAATCAAACAAAATTTAAATGATTTGATGGGTATATAAACAATTTTAAAGTTTTGATGGGTATATAGTTATATACTCAATTAATAAAGTTTCCATGGGTATATACCCGATTTTGCTATTTTTGATAATAACTTATTTTAGTAATCCAATCAATCATACTTTAAATTAATGTTGTCAATTATTTAGTTAATTAACGAATTATAATATAATATAATAGTAAATAAAATGTTTTTTTTAATCATAGACATAGTATCGTTTTAAATTAAATTCTATTATATTGGCATGTGTATCATTGAATGAGAATATATAATATCATTTTAAGTTTAATTTCTTTTAGTGAACTAATATTTATTCACTTTTTCAAATTTACATTTTTTTATTTTGTACTACCTCCATTAACAAACACATGTCATTCAATTTTATTATTTATGCACACTTTTTAAGGAATTTTTTTGAAATATTCACAGTTTAAAAAATAATTATAAAAATAGGCATCATTTGAAACTATTTGCCAAAATGTTCAAAATTGTCAGGAGAAACAGAAAACCGCGGGTTGAAACCGCGGTTTTCTTTGAAAACTAAAAAAAAAAGAAAAAAGAAAAACATAATAAGGTAAACCGCGGTTCTACCTTTTTTTTTTATTTTTTTAAAAAATGAATCCCCATTGCAGAGGGAGAGAGGAGCGAGTCGGGTGGGCGGTGGCAAAAGCAACGAAGAAGAGGGAGGGAGGTGCAGTGCAGGCAAAGAAGGAGAGGGAAGGAGGTCCGATGGCAACGAAGGAAGGTGCGGGCCGGGTTCGATGGCGATGGCAGCGAAGGAAGATAGAGAGGACGAGGTTCTTGTCGCGCTGGGGCGCGGGGAACGGGGAGGGAGGGTGCTAGGCCGCCGGAGGAGGAAGGAGAACAGGGAGGGAGAGTGCTAGGCCACCGGAAGAGGAAGGAGGAGAGGCCGGATCTGGTGCAAGGAGGAGACGCAGAGGAAGGAGGAGACCCCGACACATCTCGAATTGATCCACCACAAAATCCTTGTAATTTCAAACCCTAGATCTCGAATTGAATCTCAAATTCCGAAGCCCCAAATTATCCTTGAGATTGAATCCTCTCCAGATCTGAAACTCTCCCGCACCGACGCCTCCGTATTCTTCCGACGCCTCTCCAGATCTCTGAAACTTCGACCTCCGGCGTCGCCTCCTCTGGCCTCTCCTCCTTCCTCCTCCGACGTCCCTCCTTCCTCCTCCGGTGGCCTAGCACCCCCTCCTCGTTCTCTGTTTTCAATTGTCCTCTCTGTCATCCTTCGCACCACCACCGCCCCTTCCCTTCCACACAGCCGATCCTCTCTCCCCTAAAACAGGGATTCGTTTAAAAAAAAAATGGTAGAACCGCGGTTTACCCATTATATTTTTTAAAATTTTTTTTTTGTAGTTTTCAATGAAAACCGCGGTTTGAAATCACGGTTTTCTGTTTCTCCTGACAATTTTGAACATTTTGACAAATAGTTTCAAATGATACCTATTTTTATAATTATTTTTTAAACTGTGAATATTTCGGAAAAAAATTCCTTTTTAAGTGCTAAAAATTATTAAAAAAAATTATTTTTTAAAATTATTTTTTAATTTCATATACACTACAACAAAATTGGTTATTTAATAGAGATTTCATCGCTAAAAGTGTTCGACCAGGAAATAATTTTTTTCATCAGGTGGTCGAAGAAAGCAAGTCAAAAAAAAATGTGTAATCTTTTGTTATCACATGTATAAAGGTGGGGATACTTTCTTACCAAAGGTTTAATTACTTTAATTAGTTTTGCATTGCTGCATAAACTCATGGAGATATATTCATGGCACACCAACAAGATTGAAATTGTACACACATCAGTAAGTAACAAATAATTCATCTTAAGCAGCAAATTTACAAATCAGTCATAGTTAAGATGGCATGTGCATAAATCCATCACAATTCTCATAGACTGCAAATGGAGGATCAGAAACACAAGAGAACAACAGAGGAGGAAACCATGACACCGTACACCAAAATCAAGAACCCAAAATGCAAACCCCAACTCCTCTTGAACTTACCAAAGTAGCTCTCCGGTGGCTCCTGGTAGTGTATCTCGACATCCTCCTCCTTCACCTCAAACCCGCCGCCTTCCCCAGCACCGGCCAGCCTGGTCTTGAGCCGTCTCAGCCGATCGGCGGCCAGGCCGAGAGTGAGCTTGTGGCACCGCCTCTGGTACTTGAACCCATTGATACACCTGAGGGTCTGGGCCACTGATGCATAGAAGATCGCATGGGCAAGGGAGAGTATCGCAATGGGGACCCAGCAGTGCCTGCAATGCAGCCTTGTGCTCGCGGATTCGGCTGCGAAGATGATGGAGAGGAAGAGGAAGAAGTAATGGAAGAGCTTCCACAGTTGCTTCTTCTGCAAGTCCACTGCCCTCTTCTTCTCAAGGGTCTTCTCAAAGTGGAGTTGGATAATGGTGTTTAGGGCTTGTAAAGCTGCTTCTTTTGGGATCAGGGTCTCTGCCATTTGGTCTGGTTTTGGCTTGGATTCTGAACTTTTGAGATCACACTGGAAGATTGGTTGGTGATGATGAAAGAAGATGTGGGTTTGGAAGGTTTGGTTTCTAATTTGAATTGGGGTCAGATGAAGCTTTTGGTCTGCCTTTAGCTGAATAAGTCAAATCCAACGGTCAGAAAGTGAGACACTGAGAAGATGTGAATTTGATGTAAATGCAGTCTCAAGCAAGTGCTTTGCCAGATCCACTTTGGCACCTTCTTCTCTGATTTCTTGGCAGCGGCACTTTGTGATTTTGTTGCACATTGGATTCCTATCAGATCTCCTCATTTCAGTACTTTTCAAATGAAAATAAAATAAAAATAACTTACAGAAGTTGATAGAAGTCATAGAACCATGAAAAATTCTGAGATATTTATCTAGGAAAATATTTTCTTCCATAGTTAAAAGTTGAGGAAAAAAAAACAATCACAACAATTTAACTATAAAAATGGAACTCATATTTCAACATAAACAAGCCTTAAACCAATTCAATACCCATGCTTTAAACTATTGATCGATGTTACAAATAATCTTTTATATGTATAATATATTCCCCCCCCCCCCCCCCCCTTCAAGGAGGTATTTAACCTAATAAAATCGTACATCTTAATTTTTCCGGAAGACTGTTTCCTTAGAGGTTCGTCTTCACTGAATCACTGCCCACGGGTGTTTCCTGATGTGTCGCTAGTCTGCGGTGCTGCCACCGGGGAGTGCCTGGCTTTCGTCTTTCGTCTACGTCCTCATCCCTTTCGGTCTGGTTGTTTTTAGTTCCGCTTGTGTAGAGTGTTATTGCTTGTATCTGGCACCATGTTTGTATTATGTGTTTATTTTGACGGTTTTATGTCTACCGACTTGTCGGCCCTCGAGGTTCAGGTTTGTCTGACCTCGAATTATTTCCTAATAAAAAAAATCGTACATCCTAAAAATGGTGTACATTACATTAAAAATAGCGTTATATTTTCGAGAGAAAATGACTTTATATAATACTAGTACTTGGGGGGGGGGGGGGGGGGGGGGGGGGGGGGCGGGACGGGACGGAGGTCGTCCCACGTAATTTTTGCGGGACAGGACGGGACGAGCCTTGCCCCTCAAATAAAAAAAATATAAAAAAACTCAAAATTTTCATGTATATATTGCGATTCTCAAATGCGAAATATATATGTATAATTTTTTATATCAAACGGGACGGGCCTTGTCCCGTTGTTGCGGGCGCGAGCCGGGCTAAGCCCGCTTAACGGGTTGGAGTCGTGTTCAAGCCCGTCCGCGAATGCGGGTGCGGGTAGTCCGCGGGTACCCGCAAACCTAATCAATTTTTCTTATTAAAATATACTATGTAATAGGTTATATATATATATATTACAAATCAGTAGCCGTTTTATATATGTAAGCTATCCCGTGTAAAAACAGTAGTCATTTTATATATGTAAGCTATATATATTACAAATCATGTAGTTACTGTTTTTACACAATTCAAAATTGGTACTGTTTTTATATATGTAAGTTGTATATGTATATATGTATATATATATATATATATATATATATATATATATTATTATTATTATTATTATTATTATTATTATTATTTATATGTGTGTGCGGGACGGGACGGGATTTGCGGGATCCCGACGGGTCGTCCTGCGTCCCGTCCCGCATAAGTTTTGCGGGACGGGACCGAGACGGGCCCGGGACGGGACCGGGATTTACGGGATTTGTGCCCACCCCTAACTAGTACAAACCTCGTGCCATTGCGCGTATTTTTCTTTTTAAGAAAATAAAAAAATTGGAAGTATAGAAAGTAAATTACCGCTACAAAATGAAATAAACTATTACTATACATGAACATAAAAGAGAAAAAAACGATTTAATAAAGTATGTAAAAAAATTATAAATTACATCAGTTTAAGATTTAAGTAGAATAGGTTGGTTGAGTGAAAATCCTAAAATAAAGGTGTTTAAAAGTTATAAAAACTAATAAAAATTGCTTACGGTTTATTAGTTACATATGCCACAGAAGTTCTCCTTGATTCCTTACCATTATCATCAAATCTTTCAAAGCACCTCCCTTGGAACTTCAGAGTTTATACAATGTGATTCTTGCGCTTCTTGCTTTCCTTGAGCATTCGATGTCGCCATCTGAGTCGTCATCTTCATCACAACCTTCGTTAGTTTCGCAACTTTCTCCTCACAGCCCTTCACAGGATCATCCAATGCAAATGGATTCCAAAGTCCACCAGAACACCTGTACTGCTGAGTCGAATTCGCCAATCCATCGAAGATTTTCATAGCTTCTTCCAGCGTCTTGTCCAGTATATCACCTCCACTAGTAGCATTGATGACGATGCACTCTTGATCAAGCAACCCCTCATAAAGATAGAGAATCAAATCCTCTTCATAAAATCCATGTTGTGGGCAACTTGCCTTGAGTCGTTTGAATCTCTCAAGGTAGTCATAGAGGCTCTCCCTAGGGAGTTGTTCTATGCTAGTCAACTGCTTCTTTACTTTATTCAGACGAGTAGCAGGGAAATATTTCAGTTTGAAAAGCTTTCTTCAGTACCAACCAAGTAGTAATACTTCCTTTAGACAGACAGTGTAGCCAATCCATCGATGCGTCTTTCAGGGAGAACCAAAACAACCTCAACATCAGTTGATCATCAGTAAATCTTTGAGGTCTGAGTCGGTCACAGACACTAACGAATTCAGTAAGATGCTTATTTGGCTCATCTCCAATCATCCCATGGAAAATAGGAAGAATCAGTAAGCAATCAGCTTTGTATCCCAATTTGAAGCCTTTAAGGAGTTCAGGTAATGTAATCGCAAGGTGTTGGGAATTCAGATTAGGTTCCCTTATGTCTCTCAGTGTCCTTCTGAGAGGAGGTTCAGCATTTTCACACATCTTTGTTCAACCATCAAAAAGACTCAACAAAGATTGATTAATAACCAAAAAGTAATCCACCAAAGTGAATTACCCAATATAGCAAATAAGAAAAACAAAGGAAATAAAGTAATTCTCCCCGGAAATGGTGTCAAAATTTGGTGCGGTGCAGAATGTCGTTACCTTTCTACGACACCAAAAAGAAATACCCAAACCAACAACTCAACTAGCAACCTAGTAACTAGTATAGTGGAATAGTAAGGGGTCGATACTACAGAGAGAATACCTTTCTTGTCTATCAAATCGCTATCAGAAGTGAACAATATCAAAGAGTAATTGAATATCAAGGCAATTGAACGTATCAACAGTAACAATGGTGAATTGGTGATAATTATGAATGAGATAATTTTCCCTACAATTCATCAACAATGGTTATGTCTTCGATCATTGACTCTATCCTATCTTTCCTTGTTTGATTCATCTAATGACGGATCACTCCAACCCTAAGCAATTTAACAATATCAATAACACAAACAATCAAAGATAGAGGCACAACTCCCTAACTCTAATTTGTATAATTGATAAAGTAGAATTTTCAATGTCCTAACACACCTAATCGATGCTTTTAGGGAATCAATTAGTTATGTTGTGCTAGTAATCTAATTAACTTGCAACGGTTAATCAAACCTTTAGCAGGAAAGCAAATTCCATCAAGGTGGCCAATCAAGAGGGAATACATGAAATCAATCAATAACGAACAAAGACATTGAATCAACCAAACTTAGAATGGATAGAAATTAAGTCTCACAAATCATATAACCATGTCTCCGAATTGCAGGCGAAACAAAAGAGGTTTAGTTCCTCATGGAAAGTCTTCCTCTCAATAGCTCCATACGAGTTCTCTCTCAATTAGGTCTTTTACACAAACTCTCACTTCTTCCCAAAGTCAGTCAAAAACATAAATATAACTTTAACCTAATTATTTTCCAAAAGGAGAGAATAGTGATTCCATATCGGCACGGAAGGCGGCCGTGCGTCAGGCGGCGGGCGCCGTTTCATCAGTAGCTCACTTTCTTCACTTGGTCACTTCCGAATCCAAGCTATAACTTCCTCCACGCCTCTTTCCTGTCTTCTTTACATGTTTCCTTAGGTTCCTAGCTCTGCAAGCTCATCCTTGGCAAACCATAAATGCGTCCTTCCAGCGTCGGAACATAAATTTGCAGATAAACACAAAATGATCGTAGATTCCACACTTGCAAGACTAAACACTACTGACTCGAACTACTCAAATAAACATGAAATAAGCTATCCTAAAGTCACTAACAACTACCTATAATGCCTATATAAAATATGTATTATCAATTAATCACTTTAATTTTATTTCAATAGACTATAATACTTTTATATTTTACTTAAATTGACATTCACATATTAAAATTCATCGCAAAAGCTTCGAACCCAAAGGTTATATTACTTATTTTGAGAATTTGGTAAGAAGTTATGCAAGTTTAAAATTTTTATATCTAGTTATACATTATTACATGTTAAGAATACAATATTTATTTATTGCGTTTTATATCCTTATTTTTATTTTATATCTTTGTAATAGTTTGTAATATCGTTTGACACTAGTTTGTAATATTGTTTGACACTAGTTTGTACTATCGAACACGTTGTGTGTTATACGATTTTTTTTCTTGATCTTATTGTCTACTCCTATGCATGGTGACCCCCCGCTCAAAACTTTCTGGTTCAGTCGCAGTAAGCAAGTTTACACCTTCACTAACAAAACTATGAGCACCAAGTTTAAGATCGTTTGAGGGTACATTTTCATAAATTTTGATTCATGAGAGAGGAAAAGAAATTTTAATTAAATTAATCATGAAATAAAGAGATCGTTACTTTGGGCTACAGAACTACTGTTTTTACTTTACCCCATATCAAATGGCTGTCTTTGTAGGGCAGTACATGCAATGAAACACTTGTCAATTTGGAGTATAAAATTAGTCTTTGCACCACCGAATTCTTCAATTAATTCACACATGGCAAATGGCAGTATACCATATCAGACACGAAATCAGAATTATAATCTTGAGTAGGCTGAATTTACATATAATTAAATTTTTTTCCTATTTATCACTATATCTATATATTGAATTAAAAATAATTTTTTTGTTTATATTTAAATTAGTACTACGGAATAATAAAGTTAATTATCTATATTTAAATTAGTCCTACGGAGTAATCCTCTTTAAAAAAAAGTAGCAGTAAAAAGAAAGGAAAAAAGGGAGAAAGAAATACTTGGATAGGCTGGATTTACAAATAATTAAAAAATAATTTCCTATGTACCACTATATCTATATATGTAATTAAAAATATTTTTTTGTCTATATTTAAATTAGTACTACCGAATAATAAATTTAATTATCTATATTTAAATTAGTCCTACGGAGTAATCCTCTTTAAAAAAAAGTAGCAGTGAAAAGAAAGGAAAAAAGGGAGAAAGAAACACTTGGGTAGGCTGGATTTACAAATAATTAAAAAATAATTTCCTATTTACCACTATATCTATATATGTAAAATATTTTTTTATCTATATTTAAATTAGTACTACGGAATAATAAAGTTAATTATCTATATTTAAATTAGTACTACGAAATAATCCTTCGTAAAAAAAAGTAGGAGTAAAAAGAAAAGAAACACAAAAAAACGAGAGATAAAAAGTAAAAGGAAAGAAAAAAAGGGAGAAAGAAACACAAAAAGGAGAGATAAAAATTAAGTAGTTGAAGGAAAGAAGTGTTAGGAATGAGATTCGAACCCACGCTTCTTCCATTCCCCACCAACCTTTTGTACTAACTGGGCTAACCAAACATCATAATTTCTAATATAACTATATTAGGTATATTATTTTTAAATGGGGTGGGTTGTAGCATACACCAGCCCACCCCTTCTTCCGTCCCTGCACCACATCACCCACTTTTTTTATAAGGCAAGAATTCGAGATCAGATATTAGAATCTCGATGGTCGATTGATGTTCACGTTTTTAGCATGTTTTATAGCTTTGTTTCGAGTGCATTTGCATTATATTTAGCTAGATTAGAATTGAGTCACTTTTGTAGGTTTTGTAGGTTTTTTTATAGGATTTTGGAGCTATTTTAGAGGAGATTTGATGCATTCAAGAGGTTGGAGGATGTCCGATTAAGTGCTCGAGAAGTTAAGGAGTAAGGAAAGGCAAGTCAAGGCAAGACAAAGGAGAAACAAGGCTCGAAATGAAGCAAAACAAGCAAAAAAAGGGCTACCGACCCCAACCGAGGTGGGCTAGGTTGGTACCAAGCCTTCCGGGAGCAGAGCAATGAAGAAGAAAAACATTGGTACTGAACGGAGTTGGTACTGAATGGTATAGTGCTCGATATCGAGCTGTCTAGGGAAGAAATTCTGGATGCTGAAAAATCACCGTCTATCGACCCACTACCGAGTTGGTACAGGGCACGTCGAACTGAATTTTCACAGTTTTAAGACCGATTTTAATTATTTTCTTACTATTTATTATTATAATTTATATTTTAACCCTAATAGTATAAATAGGATCATTAGGTCAGATATTAAAGAGACTTTTGGAGGGATCAATACAACCATTGTACGCTGAAAAAGAACGTGAGAGGTTTGGTGTGATTTTCGTGACATAATTTGTGACGTTTTGGTTGAGTTTTTGAGGTTAAATCAAGGTGTTTTCTTCCATTTATGTCTTTGTTAATGTTTTCTATCATGGATTGTGAGTAGTTTCCTTCTTTTCTAGGGTTGGGGATTGATGATGCCCAAAGTTAAAAGGGGAAGAAAGGGAAAAGGTGCTAAAAAAGGTTGGAGAAATGGGCCTGGGAGGATACATCGAAATATGATCCGCGGACGAAGGACGTACGCAAAACGGACAGATGGCGCACATGCCCACCACCCACGTGCCCTTCCATTCAGAACACGTGACAACCGTACTTCAACAAGTGGCCAAAAGGAAGGAACAGTCCCCTTAGGGGGAGGGCATGGGCGCACTATAAAAAGGAGAAGACACTCTAAGCGCCAGGCTTTTTGGAAAAAACAGATAGGAAGACCTCGATTCAGAGAGAGAGAGAGAGGGATAAGGTTGTGATAACACTCTTTTTCTTCATCCTTTCTAATAGGTCCGGGACTTGGTATCCGTCCGCGGACGTCACAGGAACACGAGACAAGGAAGGGGTCCATACGGGACAGGTAGTAGGGTGATAGTCAAGGAAGTAGAGATAATTCCAATCCTTATCCCTGGTCTTTAATATATTCAGTTGGGGTGCTTACTATTCTGAGAAGCTGTTTGATGAACCCACTACACGATAAGTGATGCGAGCCGTATTCAAAGGCTCGGCGGTGCCAGGCTACGAGATATCCGCGGATGTCGGGGATCTCGGGGTTTGGGTAAGACCGTCAAAATCCCCATTGGTCACCGCAGCACAGGTTGGGACCCTCTCGCCCGTTTAGGATAGATAGAAACAATAGAGTGGGGGAGGGGGCTTCAGGAAAGACCGTTGACCATGTCATGCACTGAGGGGATACGTGGCATTCCCCCCCCCCCCCCCCCCCCCCCCCATGGGAACGTGGGGTGGGTTCCACTTTTTAATTGTGGTTTTATCATTGGCGCCGTCTGTGGGAACCCTCTCACCCTGAGGGGTTCCTATGTTTGAGTAAACAGGTACTAATAAAAATATAATCGCTAAAGAAGAATGATGCGGGACCATCTTCTACACCGTCATCTACACCTACGGACACGCCGATCATCTTAGGAGACGGACCTATGACTCGAGCCCGAGCCAAGAAGTTGCAGAGAGACTCATTCTTGTTTGTGAGTCACGCGTTATTCTCGAGCACGGTTCAACTCCCCGAGCCTTCATTGAAGACCTACATGTGCATTGGAATTGAGAGCGTCGAGCCATCTTAATCCCATGTTGGAGCCGAATTGCCTAAGGGTTTTACCTTGTTTATTTCCTATTTTAGCAACTTTCCTACTTAAGCTATTTTAGGAAACTTTTAGGGTTAATTAATTAATTTCTTTAAGTTGTTAATTTAATTATCAATTAGGGAGAACCGGCCTTTCTAGGTTATATTAGCCGGCCTCCTTCTTCTGTAGAAACTATGTACAATTTTATGAGAAATTCATCCTTTGTGTGAAACACAAGTGAGAAAGTCAATCGATTCGTAGCATTGCTCATCGATTGCACAATTGGTTATAGATCCTGCTTGGTTTGCTTTGAGTTCGTCAACCTCGCGAGAGCTTGGTGATCCAGGTAATCACAAGTCCCCTCCTTGTGCCTCCAAGTTGTCCGCTTGGTTGTGTAAGGTTGTAGAGGCGGGCTTTGTAGTCATTGGTGTTTGGTTCTTACCCTCTACGGAGGCCTGGGGTCTTCATCTCGTTCTATTTTAGTTCGAATCAACCAATCCATCGGTCTTTTCATAACTTTTGTCGAGTCTTCTATTGCTGCGTTTTGAGTCTTTGTTCTTGTTTCTTGAGTCTTTGCTTCCGTTCTTGTCGTTGAGTCTTGATTGTCGAAGATCGGGCCATCCTACGGCTAACCCCGTATCAAATTGGCATCAGAGCTTAGGTTTCCGACATCAAAAGTTGTGTCTTTTGTTTCCCTAAACACAAAAACTACAAAAATAGAGTCTTTCTTGTTCTTGATTTTTACTTCTTGAATTTTTAAAATTGATTGCTACTAATCCTTGTTTGTGATTGTTGTGGTTGCCTTAGCCCTAACACACCCTAGCCGTGACCAATTGGAGCCAATTAATTACCACCTTGTGCGCCGACACAATTTGCTTGAAGTGGATCTATTTAGTGCCTTGATCAAATTGAAGTCGGCAGCCGATCAATTTGCTTGAAGTTGATTGTCTTGTTGCTACCGCTACGGTCTACCACACTTTTCAATCTCCTAACCCTAGTTTGTGTTGTTCTATCTTTGGCTACTTTGGTCTATCTTTGTTTATCTATTTTATTGCCTTATTAAATTTTGATTTTTGATAGATTAAATCACTTTTATTTATCATAGATTATGAAAGGCCTTAGATAGATATATTTACCATACTTAGCCAAACCATCACCTATATATATTTCATTAAGGGTACATAAATTTTATTTTTCTTTCACCATAGTTTAAATTTTCAAGAGTCCTTTATTTCATTGTTAGTTTCTTGCATTAGGAAAAAAAAAATTTTGCATTCAAAGCTTAGTCCTAGGAGGATAAAATTCACTAGGGGCAAAAGTAAGCTTTCAAAAAAAAAAAAAAAAAGAAGAAGAATTGTCGAGTCTAGTGCAAGAACTTCAAGGACCACTTTTGGTGAAAATCCAATAGGCCTAGTCGAAATTCTCAAACACATACCTCCCAAACCATAAAAATTTTTTTTTTAAGTCCTACCTTGCAACTACAACGTCCTTGCTAAGGGTTTGAATAAAAAAAAGGAGGTAAAAGTCCAAGTTTCTTTTCTTTCCTTTCTTTTCTTTTGTTATTTTGCTGTGTCGAGTGTGTTTCTGTACTACTCGAGTGCCCTTTTTGCAAGTGTCGAGTGCTGTGTCGAGTGCCTTTCCAGGTCTGGTCGAGTGTGTTTTGTACTGCTCGAGTGCTGCTCGAGTGCTGCCCGAGTGTCTGCTTCTGTCGAGTTTCACACACATACCGAGTCGAAACATCTAAGTACCGAGTCGATACCCCTTGGTTTTGAGTCGATACCTACCATTCCCGACTCGATACTTTGCCACTGTTGGATTTTTTCGGTTTCTTGTTCCTTGCCCATTCTCTTGATCTCTTACCTTGTGTTGCTAAGTCATTGTTTGAGTGTTGATTTGCCCAAAGTGGATTGCCCCAACAAGCTTGTCATAACCAAATAGAGAGAAGTGTGCGAGAGAAACACATAGCAGATTGTTTTATTTTGCTAATCTTGACATAGTTCCGTGTTTGTCTTTATTTGAAATGTCTAACAATCAGGTGAACAACGAGAACAATGCCAACAATGGCAACAATGACAACACCTCCGAAGCAACTATATCCGCCGCGATGTTCAACAACACAATGAACACTCTTAACGCCACGTTGGCGGCGATGATGGATAAGCTGACGGCTTTGGAGGCTAGACCAACGGGTTCTAATAACCTTGGTGGTCAAGGTGATCAAAGGCGTAACTAACGGGCCGCCTAATGATGAAAGGGAAGTCCGAAATCCTAACCGTCCTCCTAACCCTAATTTCAATAATCCTATTTTTGAAGAGAACCACTCTCCACGAGGGGAGAGAAATGGTCGAAATAACGGATTTGTTAATGCGCAGGGGCAAGGACGGGGAAGAGGTCGAGGCCGTGGCTTCCAGGAGGAGTTCTACTACTCGGAGCGTGATGATGACTTCCAAGAGGAAGACTATTGGGATCAACGCCCGAGGCGGAACGACAGAGGAGGGCGTTACCAATACCGTGAGCCTAGAGATCCTGATCAGGACGGCATAGGTAAGGTTAAGGTAAAAATTCCTTCCTTTGATGGCAAGACAGATCCAGATGCATATATAGACTGGGAAACTAAAATGGAACAAATCTGGAACTGTCACAATTTTTCTGAACCTAAGAAAGTTCAATTGGCTTCTTTAGAATTTCAAGGGTTTGCTCTTATTTGGTGGGATAATTTGATTAAGGAAAGAAGAAGAGCCCTTGATGCGCCTATCGCGTCTTGGAACCAATTGAAAGCTTTAATGAGAAATAGGTTTGTCCCTCAACACTATGCTAGAGAGCTTAGGCAACGCCTAGAGAACCTTAAGCAAGGTAATAAATCTGTTGAGGAAACCTTTAATATTATGCAAGAAACCATGGCACGAGCAAATGTTGTTGAACATCATGAGGATACAAATGCTAGGTTTCTTCGCATTTTGCATCCCGCCTTAGCTCAGGACATTGATTGCTTTCCTTACTCTACTCCTACTGAATTGTTGCATTTGGCTATTAAAGTTGAACGTGGATCTAGATATAGGAACCAAGGCGGAAGATGGACGAGCGGACAACCCCAACCTTGGCGCCAAAACCGGCCACAACAGCCCCAAGGGCGGTCTGACGACGGTTACACCTCTCGGCCAAACCAAGCCCCTGGGAGAGGAGATGGCCGAACCAACCCTACAACTGCTGACAAGGGTAAGGCGTCTTGGACAGGACGAGATTCGTCTGGGACATCTACTGGCCCCAAAGGGAGTAATCCTAACCCCTCTACTACTAGATCTAGGGACATTGTGTGCTTTAAATGTCAGGGTAGAGGTCATACTATGAAGGATTGTCCCAATAAGAAAACTCTCATGATTAATCACTTGGGTGAATATGTGTTTGACAATTCTTGTGATGAAAATGAAGAGCATGCTAATGATAATGATCAAAACCTTAATCTGCTTACCTATGATGAGGATGATGATGGCATTGATTATGAACATGGAGAATCACTGATTGTTAGGAGAGTCTTAAGTGTTGTTCCTGCACCATGTGATGACAATCAACGTGAGAATCTTTTTCATACTAGATGCTTAGTTAAGGGTAAAGTGGTTAATGTGATCATTGATGGGGGAAGTTGTTGTAACTTAGCAAGACAAGAGATGATTGATAAATTACGCCTTCCTACTATTCAGCATCCTAGGCCTTATAGATTGCATTGGATGAACGACTGTGGTAATTTGAAAGTGAATAGGCAAGTCAAAGTGCATATCAAATTAGGACATTATGAAGATGATGTGTTATGTGATATAGTACCTATGCAAGCCTGTCATATCTTATTAGGTCGTCCTTGGCAGTTTGATCGTAAGGTCTTGCATGATGGCTTTACTAACAGATACTCCTTTACTTTTCAGGGCAAAAATGTAGTTCTCAAGCCTATGACGCCAACCCAGGTGGCTGATGAGATTGGGAAGCGGAAGGTAAGTAAAGGTGAGTTAGAAAAGGAGGCTCAGTCGAGCCATGTGTCTACCCCTACTCGGTCTAAGGGTGTATTTTTGGCTTCTAAGAGTACATTTTTAGACGAGTTTGCGGATGGGGAAACAACCCTCATGCTCCTATGCAAAGGGCTGAATATGTTGAGTGAGGAGCTTCGAGCTACCCTCCCTCCTCGCATCCTATCTCTTCTTGAAGAATATAAGGATGTTTTCCCCGAGGACATACCAGCAGGTCTACCCCCTGTCAGAGGAATTGAGCATCAAATCGATCTCATTCCAGGGGCTGCATTGCCTAATCGGCCTGCTTACAGAATGAATCCCATTGAAACCCAAGAGGTTCAATCCCAAGTCCAGGAACTGTTGGACAAGGGATACATTAGGGAAAGTTTGAGTCCTAGTGATGTGCCTGTGTTGTTAGTCCCTAAGAAAGATGGTTCATGGCGAATGTGTGTAGATTGTAGGGCCATTAACAACATAACTGTAAAATATCGCCATCCTATACCCCGCTTAGATGACATGTTAGATGAGTTGCATGGTTCTTCTATCTTCTCTAAATTGATTTAAAAAGCGGTTACCATCAGATTAGGATGAAGAAAGGCGATGAATGGAAAACAGCCTTCAAAACTAAATTTGGACTCTATGAATGGTTGGTTATCTCTTTTGGCTTGACTAACGCACCTAGTACTTTCATGAGACTAATGAATCATGTGCTTAGGAATTTCATAGGTAAATTTGTTGTTGTTTATTTTGATGACATTCTTATCTATAGTAAATCACCTGAGGAACATGAAGCACATTTGAGGGAAGTACTTTCTACTCTTAGATTAGAACACTTGTATGCCAATCTTAAGAAAGGTGAGCTTTGTAATGATCAAGTGTCTTTTCTAGGTTTTGTAGTGAGTTCAAGCAGATTGCGAGTCGACGATGCTAAGATCAAGGCAATCCAGGACTGGCCGACACCTACCAATATCGGCCATGTGAGGAGTTTCCAGGGCCTAGTGAGCTTCTATCGGAGATTTGTGCGCGACTTCAGCTCCATCGTAGCCCCTCTCACAGAGCTCACAAAGAAGTGGTGTGAGTTCAAGTGGGGTCCAGCTCAGGAGGAGGCGTTCTGCAAGCTCAAGGAGAAGCTCACTCATGCGCCATTACTGGCTCTGCCTGACTTCACTCGACCTTTCGAGGTTGAATGTGATGCTAGCGGAGTTATGATTGGAGGCGTCCTCATGCAAGAAGGTAAGTCTATAGCCTTCTTTTCTGAGAAATTAAAAGGTGCATGTCTTAATTACTCTACGTATGACAAAGAACTTTATGCATTGTTTAGAGTCCTTAAGACATGGTCCCATTACCTTTGGCCTAGTGAGTTTATACTTAGGACTGATCATGAATCTTTAAAACATTTTAAGAGCCAAGATAAACTTGATATGAGGCATGGTAGATGGATGGAATTTATTGAGACATTTCCTTATGTTATAAAGTATAAGAAAGGAAAAGACAATGTGGTTGCTGATGCTTTATCTAGGAGACATGTCCTTTTGACCACTTTGGATTCTAGAGTCTTAGGCTTTGTATACATTAAGGAATTGTATGCTAATGATGCTGATTTTGGGGAAGTTTTTGGGAAGTGCCTAGATAAGGGTCCTACCGACCAATTTTATATCTTTGATGGATTCTTGTTTAGGAAAGACCAAGTGTGTATATCTTAAGTCTCACTTCTATTGGCCACATATGCTTAGGGATGTTGAACATTGCCTTAAGAGATGTATTGACTGTTTAAAGGCCAAGTTTAAGCTTATGCCCCATGGTTTGTATACCCCACTGCCTATACCCTCAGCCCCTTGGGAAGATATTTCTATGGACTTTATTCTGGGATTGCCTAGAACTAAGAAGGGGAGGGATTCTATCTTTGTGGTGGTAGATAGGTTTTCTAAGATGGCTCACTTTATAGCATGCCATAAGACTGATGATGCTACGAATGTTGCAAATTTGTTCTTTAAGGAAGTAGTTAGGTTGCATGGTTGTTGTGAGGAGGAAATCGAGTATGAAATATAACAAAATAGGTCAAACCAGATTCAGGCCCACGCAAATAAATACAAGACTCCTCCAATGCAGTAATGGGAAGTCAGGATCGAATCCACGAGGAAGCACGTCAGCGGTTCTCAGGTAGCTGTAAATCTCACAGACAAAGTAGCAGAAAGACAGAAACACAGAAACAGAGAAAGAAACAGAAATAAAAGCAGAAAAGAACAAACAAAAGCAAAGATCAAAACAAAGACAGAAAAGACAAAGCAAAGCAGAAACAAAAGCGAGGACACAGAAGCTACTCGATCTCGAGTAACAGTCCTCTATATCGACTAAGGAGGTCGACAACAGAAACTCAGAAACGAAAGCAGACAACTCGACCTAGACAAGCGTACTCGATCTCGACCAAACCTACTCGAGATCGAGTAGGGCAAGTCGACAGAGAACAGAAAGTGAAAATCGACGACAACAGAAGAAAACTCAACTCGAGATAGACCAGACCCTACTCGAGATCGACAAGGCTGTACTCGATCTCGACAAAGCTCTCCTCTGTATCGACTAGAATGCAGAAAACTTAAATTGCAAATTCGAAACTAAAACTCAGATTTTTGACGAAAATAACTCAATATAATAAAAGACTTCCAAGGCCAGGGTATCAACACCACAACGATAACCATGCAAAGTAGCACATAAAGGCATAAAAGATCATGCTTTCCATCAAATAACTTTCGTTATTAACAAATAGGCATATAGAGGCTTTCGCATAAACCCTAATTGTTACTAACCCTTTTTCACATAATTAACCCAAGTTGCATTAAGATCACTTTCGCTTCAATAACACAAACAAGGATCACCTTCAACTCTCGCAAAAGAATCATGCTCATAGGGATAGAAGACGAATTGCATAACAAGATCTGACCTTTACCGCGTCATCTCACATGGCCACCGTCGGGCTCACCCCAGCCCCAGAAGTGGTTGGACTACTCGCTCTTCATCATCAAGAAAGACATTAAATAACAAAAGAAACTAACTTGCATTAAATTAAATAAAGAAAGCTTACAACCGACAAGACAAATCCGCTTTCGCCTCTCCACCTTGCTTGCTACAAACTCTCTCGCTCTATCCTACTTACTTGAATTGATTGTGAATTCGAATGAATGAAAAACCAGCCCCTAGGGCTTTATTTATAGGCTTCTAATCCTCGCTATTCAAGGATAGAATCTCCTATCTAATTTGTTTCTATATCTAATTTGCTAAAAGATAAATAAAATGCTTTAGGGAAATAAATCAATAAGGAAAAGATAATTCTAAAGTGGGTAAGTCTTCATGTCTTGATAGATCTCCCTTCCATGGATAGATGATGATAGATCTTCTCGGCCATTCTCGGATTTCTTCATGCCCAAGGATTCCAAGTCTGCTCGGACTCCTCAAGTCGACTCGTCTGCGGAAACTGGTCTACTCGACATCGACAAGGCTTCGTCGACCTCGAGTAGGATTCATCGTCGACTGGACTTCCCGGTTAGCTCTGCTCGACAGGCTCGGACTTGGTTCACGGTGCTCGTCGATCTCGACTACTCCTTGTCGAGATCGAGTAGGGATGTTCACCGACTAGGTCTTCTCGGGTAGGTGTGCTCGACAAGCTCGGATCTGGGCTCTGGGCGTCGTCGAGATCGAGTAGAGTGGTGGTCTTCCCTGGTCGAGCATCTTCTCCTCGGTATGGACTCGGACTGGCACTGGGTGGCTTGTCGATCTCGACTAGGTCTTGTCGAGATCGAGTAGGGTTGCTCGGCATCCTCGTCCTCGGCTTCTCGGTCAGCCTCTCTCCTTGTCGACTCCGGGTGTGGCACTGGGCTTCGTCGATCTCGACTAGGGTCTTGTCGAGATCGAGTAAGTTCCGGAGCTGGGATGGTCTGGCTCTCGACAATGCTCTGTCGACCAAGGCTGCTCGGACTCGCTCGTTGAGATCGAGTAAGGTCTACTCGAGATCGAGTAACCTTGACTCTCAGATTGATTCGACTGGTTCCGCTGCTTCTTTGACCTTGGACTTCTGTAGCCGATTCCCGAGCTTTTCTGACCTTCTGTAGAATTGCTGTAAAATGCCTCGAATTCTGCGAATTAAACAGAAACTGGTGTAGATTCCATAATTTGGCAAATAAACATAAACTACATAGGTTCTGTACTATCTTAGCCCAAATGTATGAAATGTATGCAGAAATCGATATAAAAGTTACTTTAAAACATGGCAGATTCAGCTCACAACAAACACCCCATACTTAAGCTTGCTTGTCCTCAAGCAATACTTTTATTTGTCATTCAGGGGAAGAAATCAAAACTCTCAACATATCAGATTCATTCTTATATGTCCCTGCAATCAATTACCATCCTCGAAAAGGTACTAGTGTCACAGATCCATGCATGTTCAATTATACAAAAGCAACATCTACTCACAAAAGGAGGGTTATGCAAAAACAATTCATGTGACAAAGCATCGATAATCAAGAGGACTTTAATTTAAGCTCAATAAGGAGTAGATTGGTAAAAGGCTAAAGGTGGGCAATTTTTGGCAATGTGGTGCTAATGATCCGGGGAAATGGAGCATTTCCAAACTGAATTTCCACATTCCTTCTCCATAAGATTCATCACCTTTCATAATGCTTTTCTCAATAATAATGCTTTTACCTCTCTAACCTCAGCACTGCCTTCTCGCGAGTCGCAAACATGGGTGTCATGAATGGCCCCGGATACTTAGTGTTTTGGACTCCTCACAATGTGTCCCATCTCTCCAAACTATTATCTTAGAGAGCAGGGTCAATCTACCTTTATCTCCTGAGGTGATTGGATTTTCTTTCACTCATTAAATTTTCCATATTTTTCAAACAATTCCGCCAAAACTCCAATAATGATAAACAACACAATCACCATATAACATCTCCATAATGTAACATCATTCTCAACATAATCCCCGGATAGGGTAAAGAATGGAAAATATTTAGATCATGTGGAGCAATATTTGAAATAAGGCATAATGTGGCTTTTGTGATGCATAAGCATAGGTAAGGCTAGGATTATAAACAATGAGCATTATATGGAAATATAAAGTCCTCCATCATCTTATCATGCAACATGTCAAAAGCAACTTCAAAATTTACCTCCTTTCATGGTTTTCAAGAAAATAATGCACTTCATTGTGACTTCCCTTTACTAGGCAATTTCATGCTATATCTCTAATGAATCCAATTTTGCATCGTCGAGTTCAATATAAGCTTCCAGTTAATCAAAATTTTCAATGGGGGTCATTTTTTCAAAATTTTGGAAAACATGCATGTAAGCCCATAGATCAATAATGCATTCCAAAATAGCCATGTAGCAATTCTAAGAAATAATGCACAAGTAATGTCAAATATGGCAAATATGCATAATGTAAGCCCTTCCCCCACCCCATACTTAAACATTACAGTGTCCTCACTGTATAAAAACAAGGGTAAAGAAAGAAACTCACTAGACAGATGTGCAGGGCCTCTAAATATCGAATGGAAGCACCTCGGGCCGAGTCTGAATATAGCTTGCTTCTATCCATGGACCTGAAAAGTGCAGAAGACATATACCCACAATAGAAAAACTAAAAGTGTTCAAAACCAAAAACAAGCAAAACAATGTCTAAAAAAAAATGTCCTAAAAAGTCTATGTTTACAAGCTCTAGATTTTATAGTCGCTAGGCCGACTTTCCATTTAGCTCAAGGTGGCATTTGCAGGGCCCATGTAGCTTGGGCCTCAAATAGGACTCCATTCTTGTCCATCAGCTGTAATCCTCCAGAATGGATCTTGTTCACCACGAACGGTCCCATCCGCTTCTTGTTGAATTCGTTGGGAAACCAATGATCCTTTGATTTGGAGACATAGAGCTTGTCTCCAACTTCATATTCTTTGGGCTCATCATTGGATATCCTGCATAATCGCACATACCAAGGCAAACCTCTCCCATGTATAGATAAATCTTTAATGGAAATAGGAGAAGAAAGATCCATACCTTGGCTTACCTTCGCAGAGACGGAATCGGGGACCACTGTGTTTGGTCGATCTCGACTAGGGCTAGTCGATCTCGACGAGACTGCAGGTTCTGGTGGGGGTCGGCTCGAAGGGGCAGGAGTCGACGAAGAAGATGGCTTGTCGATCTCGACAAGGCTACTCGATCTCGAGTAGGCCTCTGCTCCTGGTGGCTGCAGCGTCGAGGAAGAGGGATCTGGTGGAGTCGAGTGGTGGTCGACCTCGAAAAGGGTGGTCGAGATCGAGGACGATCCTTGCTCTGGTGGTCTCAGCGTCGAGGAAGCAGGGGCTGGGCTCCCCGAGTGGTGGTCAACATCGACAAGCCTAGTCGATATCGACGAGCTCTGGCCGTCTGGTGGAGTCAGCGTCGAGGAAGACGGTGCCCGAGGATGCTGAAGTTGGTCGATCTCGACAAGTCTAGTCGAGATCGAGAAGCCTGGTTTGTCTGGTTTGCTGCTCGACGATGCTGGTGCTGGTGGAGGCTCCGTGTTTTGGTCGAGGTCGACTAGGGTCCTCGATGTCGAGGAGTCTTGGTCGATCTTGACCCCATACTTAGTCCCTGTCAAGGCATCCGAAAAATAATTAATCCACAACGACTTACCTTGGTCTGTGTCGATTGGATTCTCTGTGTTCTCCTTGAGGATTGCCATGATCTCCTCCACCTGGGCCTCCATGTCCCTCTTTTCCATCTCTTCAGGGGTCATATTTCTGACCTTGGGTTCCCCGCAGGTAATATAGCCAGCTGAGATAGATTTGACCTCTTCCATTGGACCTGTATGCCTTTCAGTTTTATTAAAGGAATACTCAATTACCTCATCGCTGATGTTGAAGGTGAGCACTCCTTTCCTTACGCTTATGTTGGCATCCACCGTTGCCAAGAAGGGTCTTCCTAGAATAATTGGACAAGCAGGATCTTCTTGCATATCAACAACTAAGAAATCAGTAGGGACGAAGAATTTACCTACTTGTACTGGCACATTGTCCACCATGCCTGTTGGAATGACCACCGTGTTGTTGGCCATGTAAAGTCTAGCATCCACAGGCTCTAGGGCACCTATCTTAATCTTGGACCAAATTGTTAAAGGCATTATACTCACACTAGCTCCAAGATCACATAAGGCATTAATTTTGTATGGACCAAATCCAATAGTTATAGCAAACTTACCTGGATCCGGCCTCTTTTCCAGTATGTCCAAGTGGCTGCACTCCTCTGTGATTTCAGCCATCGATCGCTTTTTGCTCAGAATCTCCTTCAGGAACTTGACATAAGATGGCATTTCATTGAGAGCTTCTGTGAAGGGGATGGTGACGTTGAGTTTCTGAAGCATCTTGATGAAGCGTTGAAATTTCTTTTCTGCCGGGTCCTTTAGAGATTTTGTGGGGAAAGGCAGCTTCTTTTTCTGATTCGGAGCCAGAACAGATGTCGGAGGTGCTGCAGGCTGCTCTATGTCGACCAGGGGCTCCTCGACATCGACTACAGTCTTGTCGATCTCGACTAGATTTGGTGCTGTCGAGTTGCTGTGTGGTGCAGACGAGGACTCTGGAAGTTTCTCCTCGACATCGAGTAGGCCCTCCTCGAGGTCGACTAGGCCCTGGTCGATGTCGACTTGCTGTTCCTTGTTCTGCTGCTTTCCGACCTCTGGCTCTTGTAATTGATGGCCGCTTCTGAGTTTTACAGCAGCAATGTGTCCAGTCTTTCCCTTAGGATTTGGTTCTGAAGATCCAGGGAGCGCACCCGACTGTCTGGGGATTCCTGCTGCTAGCTGACCAATCTGTGTATCAACTGATTTCCGCCAGATATCAATTTCCCCAAGCCTAGAGTTGACACCTTGCATCTGGGTATAGACGGAGTTGAAAGATTGCCTAGTTTCCGAGTGGTTCCTCCGTATTTCCTCCAGGACTGTCTGTATATCATCCTTTTTCTGGTCCCTTTCCGGATGTCCTGGAGCTCTGTAGGGCGGGGGGTTCCTAGGGACACCTTGGTTCCATTGTGGTTGCCGAAACCTTTGGTCCCCCGTGTAGCGATTGGGACCCCCTGCGTAAGCTACCTCCTCTTGGTGTTCTGCCAGCCTGACTTGCTCGGTGTGTGGGCACTCAGTAGTGGTGTGCCTCTGTGATCCGCATTCAATACAAGGCTGGTTGACGGAGAGATACTTAACTTGCTTGATGAGCTTTTTGTTCTGGTCTCTGTAGTACTGCTCCCTAACATCTGGATCAATTTCCTTAGGTGGATCATATAGGGGCATGGATGGTGCTGGCCTGGCGTATGGGTTCTCTTCATAAGTTGCAGTAGACCCATACTTGTTGTCGTAGGTAGTGAGCTTCTCTAGCACACCCCATGCGTCACTTGGCGGCATTGTCAGATACTCATAGCGAGTATAATGGTTGATTCTGTCCTTAGTGACTTGATCACGAGAGTTGAAGAAGATCTCCTGAATGACGTAGGGTGGCTGTCCATGAGTAGGGCAGGATCGCAGAAGTTCTTTGTAGCGCTCCCATGCCTTTGCCAGCGGTTCCCCTTGCTTCTGTTTGAAGGCGATGATTTTCTGGCGGAGATGTGCTGTTTTGGCGGGTGGGAAGAATTTATTCAGGAACTCTTGCTCTACTTGGGCCCAGGTGGTGAGTGATCTTGGTTTCAGCCCTTCCAGCCATTTCAGTGCAGGCCCAGCGAGAGACCAGCGAAAAGCTTTCATCTTGACATATTCCAAAGTTGTACCTTCAGCAAGAGTACGACACATGTCAGCAAAGTTTGTAATATGTTCAAGAGGACACTCATTAAATCTACCATAAAAGGCATTATTTTTAAGCTCTATAAGAAATTGAGTGCGAATTTCAAAAGAGTTGTCAGGGATTAGAATCGCCGATTCAGGCACGACGAGAGTTGGGTGCATGTAGTCCTCTGCCGTGGTTGGGTATTGGGCAAGCTCAGCCTGTGCTTGTTCCCTTGCTGCTTTCTCAGCGGCGATAGCAGCATCTTTAGCGGTCAATTCCCTGGTAAGCCTAGCGATCAGCTGTTCCTGTGTCTCCGCAGCTGCCATGGCTCTTTGCAGTTTAGCTCTGATGTGTAGAAGGCGCTCTGGTTCGTCTAAGCCGTCAAACTCAGGTGGTTGACTAGAATGGCGCATACACCTGTAAATTAACTCAAAGAAAAAGTGAGAACTGACTACCTAAGGCGCGATTGATAGCTTCCCCGGCAACGGCGCCAATTTGTTGTGAGGAGGAAATCGAGTATGAAATATAACAAAATAGATCAAACCAGATTCAGGCCCACGCAAATAAATACAAGACTCCTCCAATGCAGTAATGGGAAGTCAGGATCGAATCCACGAGGAAGCACGTCAGCGGTTCTCAGGTAGCTGTAAATCTCACAGACAAAGTAGCAGAAAGACAGAAACACAGAAACAGAGAAAGAAACAGAAATAAAAGCAGAAAAGAACAAACAAAAGCAAAGATCAAAACAAAGACAGAAAAGACAAAGCAAAGCAGAAACAAAAGCGAGGACACAGAAGCTACTCGATCTCGAGTAACAGTCCTCTATATCGACTAAGGAGGTCGACAACAGAAACTCAGAAACGAAAGCAGACAACTCGACCTAGACAAGCGTACTCGATCTCGACCAAACCTACTCGAGATCGACTAGGGCAAGTCGACAGAGAACAGAAAGTGAAAATCGACGACAACAGAAGAAAACTCAACTCGAGATAGACCAGACCCTACTCGAGATCGACAAGGCTGTACTCGATCTCGACAAAGCTCTCCTCTGTATCGACTAGAATGCAGAAAACTTAAATTGCAAATTCGAAACTAAAACTCAGATTTTTGACGAAAATAACTCAATATAATAAAAGACTTCCAAGGCCAGGGTATCAACACCACAACGATAACCATGCAAAGTAGCACATAAAGGCATAAAAGATCATGCTTTCCATCAAATAACTTTCGTTATTAACAAATAGGCATATAGAGGCTTTCGCATAAACCCTAATTGTTACTAACCCTTTTTCACATAATTAACCCAAGTTGCATTAAGATCACTTTCGCTTCAATAACACAAACAAGGATCACCTTCAACTCTCGCAAAAGAATCATGCTCATAGGGATAGAAGACGAATTGCATAACAAGATCTGACCTTTACCGCGTCATCTCACATGGCCACCGTCGGGCTCACCCCAGCCCCAGAAGTGGTTGGACTACTCGCTCTTCATCATCAAGAAAGACATTAAATAACAAAAGAAACTAACTTGCATTAAATTAAATAAAGAAAGCTTACAACCGACAAGACAAATCCGCTTTCGCCTCTCCACCTTGCTTGCTACAAACTCTCTCGCTCTATCCTACTTACTTGAATTGATTGTGAATTCGAATGAATGAAAAACCAGCCCCTAGGGCTTTATTTATAGGCTTCTAATCCTCGCTATTCAAGGATAGAATCTCCTATCTAATTTGTTTCTATATCTAATTTGCTAAAAGATAAATAAAATGCTTTAGGGAAATAAATCAATAAGGAAAAGATAATTCTAAAGTGGGTAAGTCTTCATGTCTTGATAGATCTCCCTTCCATGGATAGATGATGATAGATCTTCTCGGCCATTCTCGGATTTCTTCATGCCCAAGGATTCCAAGTCTGCTCGGACTCCTCAAGTCGACTCGTCTGCGGAAACTGGTCTACTCGACATCGACAAGGCTTCGTCGACCTCGAGTAGGATTCATCGTCGACTGGACTTCCCGGTTAGCTCTGCTCGACAGGTTCGGACTTGGTTCACGGTGCTCGTCGATCTCGACTACTCCTTGTCGAGATCGAGTAGGGATGTTCACCGACTAGGTCTTCTCGGGTAGGTGTGCTCGACAAGCTCGGATCTGGGCTCTGGGCGTCGTCGAGATCGAGTAGAGTGGTGGTCTTCCCTGGTCGAGCATCTTCTCCTCGGTATGGACTCGGACTGGCACTGGGTGGCTTGTCGATCTCGACTAGGTCTTGTCGAGATCGAGTAGGGTTGCTCGGCATCCTCGTCCTCGGCTTCTCGGTCAGCCTCTCTCCTTGTCGACTCCGGGTGTGGCACTGGGCTTCGTCGATCTCGACTAGGGTCTTGTCGAGATCGAGTAAGTTCCGGAGCTGGGATGGTCTGGCTCTCGACAATGCTCTGTCGACCAAGGCTGCTCGGACTCGCTCGTTGAGATCGAGTAAGGTCTACTCGAGATCGAGTAACCTTGACTCTCAGATTGATTCGACTGGTTCCGCTGCTTCTTTGACCTTGGACTTCTGTAGCCGATTCCCGAGCTTTTCTGACCTTCTGTAGAATTGCTGTAAAATGCCTCGAATTCTGCGAATTAAACAGAAACTGGTGTAGATTCCATAATTTGGCAAATAAACATAAACTACATAGGTTCTGTACTATCTTAGCCCAAATGTATGAAATGTATGCAGAAATCGATATAAAAGTTACTTTAAAACATGGCAGATTCAGCTCACAACAAACACCCCATACTTAAGCTTGCTTGTCCTCAAGCAATACTTTTATTTGTCATTCAGGGGAAGAAATCAAAACTCTCAACATATCAGATTCATTCTTATATGTCCCTGCAATCAATTACCATCCTCGAAAAGGTACTAGTGTCACAGATCCATGCATGTTCAATTATACAAAAGCAACATCTACTCACAAAAGGAGGGTTATGCAAAAACAATTCATGTGACAAAGCATCGATAATCAAGAGGACTTTAATTTAAGCTCAATAAGGAGTAGATTGGTAAAAGGCTAAAGGTGGGCAATTTTTGGCAATGTGGTGCTAATGATCCGGGGAAATGGAGCATTTCCAAACTGAATTTCCACATTCCTTCTCCATAAGATTCATCACCTTTCATAATGCTTTTCTCAATAATAATGCTTTTACCTCTCTAACCTCAGCACTGCCTTCTCGCGAGTCGCAAACATGGGTGTCATGAATGGCCCCGGATACTTAGTGTTTTGGACTCCTCACAATGTGTCCCATCTCTCCAAACTATTATCTTAGAGAGCAGGGTCAATCTACCTTTATCTCCTGAGGTGATTGGATTTTCTTTCACTCATTAAATTTTCCATATTTTTCAAACAATTCCGCCAAAACTCCAATAATGATAAACAACACAATCACCATATAACATCTCCATAATGTAACATCATTCTCAACATAATCCCCGGATAGGGTAAAGAATGGAAAATATTTAGATCATGTGGAGCAATATTTGAAATAAGGCATAATGTGGCTTTTGTGATGCATAAGCATAGGTAAGGCTAGGATTATAAACAATGAGCATTATATGGAAATATAAAGTCCTCCATCATCTTATCATGCAACATGTCAAAAGCAACTTCAAAATTTACCTCCTTTCATGGTTTTCAAGAAAATAATGCACTTCATTGTGACTTCCCTTTACTAGGCAATTTCATGCTATATCTCTAATGAATCCAATTTTGCATCGTCGAGTTCAATATAAGCTTCCAGTTAATCAAAATTTTCAATGGGGGTCATTTTTTCAAAATTTTGGAAAACATGCATGTAAGCCCATAGATCAATAATGCATTCCAAAATAGCCATGTAGCAATTCTAAGAAATAATGCACAAGTAATGTCAAATATGGCAAATATGCATAATGTAAGCCCTTCCCCCACCCCATACTTAAACATTACAGTGTCCTCACTGTATAAAAACAAGGGTAAAGAAAGAAACTCACTAGACAGATGTGCAGGGCCTCTAAATATCGAATGGAAGCACCTCGGGCCGAGTCTGAATATAGCTTGCTTCTATCCATGGACCTGAAAAGTGCAGAAGACATATACCCACAATAGAAAAACTAAAAGTGTTCAAAACCAAAAACAAGCAAAACAATGTCTAAAAAAAAATGTCCTAAAAAGTCTATGTTTACAAGCTCTAGATTTTATAGTCGCTAGGCCGACTTTCCATTTAGCTCAAGGTGGCATTTGCAGGGCCCATGTAGCTTGGGCCTCAAATAGGACTCCATTCTTGTCCATCAGCTGTAATCCTCCAGAATGGATCTTGTTCACCACGAACGGTCCCATCCGCTTCTTGTTGAATTCGTTGGGAAACCAATGATCCTTTGATTTGGAGACATAGAGCTTGTCTCCAACTTCATATTCTTTGGGCTCATCATTGGATATCCTGCATAATCGCACATACCAAGGCAAACCTCTCCCATGTATAGATAAATCTTTAATGGAAATAGGAGAAGAAAGATCCATACCTTGGCTTACCTTCGCAGAGACGGAATCGGGGACCACTGTGTTTGGTCGATCTCGACTAGGGCTAGTCGATCTCGACGAGACTGCAGGTTCTGGTGGGGGTCGGCTCGAAGGGGCAGGAGTCGACGAAGAAGATGGCTTGTCGATCTCGACAAGGCTACTCGATCTCGAGTAGGCCTCTGCTCCTGGTGGCTGCAGCGTCGAGGAAGAGGGATCTGGTGGAGTCGAGTGGTGGTCGACCTCGAAAAGGGTGGTCGAGATCGAGGACGATCCTTGCTCTGGTGGTCTCAGCGTCGAGGAAGCAGGGGCTGGGCTCCCCGAGTGGTGGTCAACATCGACAAGCCTAGTCGATATCGACGAGCTCTGGCCGTCTGGTGGAGTCAGCGTCGAGGAAGACGGTGCCCGAGGATGCTGAAGTTGGTCGATCTCGACAAGTCTAGTCGAGATCGAGAAGCCTGGTTTGTCTGGTTTGCTGCTCGACGATGCTGGTGCTGGTGGAGGCTCCGTGTTTTGGTCGAGGTCGACTAGGGTCCTCGATGTCGAGGAGTCTTGGTCGATCTTGACCCCATACTTAGTCCCTGTCAAGGCATCCGAAAAATAATTAATCCACAACGACTTACCTTGGTCTGTGTCGATTGGATTCTCTGTGTTCTCCTTGAGGATTGCCATGATCTCCTCCACCTGGGCCTCCATGTCCCTCTTTTCCATCTCTTCAGGGGTCATATTTCTGACCTTGGGTTCCCCGCAGGTAATATAGCCAGCTGAGATAGATTTGACCTCTTCCATTGGACCTGTATGCCTTTCAGTTTTATTAAAGGAATACTCAATTACCTCATCGCTGATGTTGAAGGTGAGCACTCCTTTCCTTACGCTTATGTTGGCATCCACCGTTGCCAAGAAGGGTCTTCCTAGAATAATTGGACAAGCAGGATCTTCTTGCATATCAACAACTAAGAAATCAGTAGGGACGAAGAATTTACCTACTTGTACTGGCACATTGTCCACCATGCCTGTTGGAATGACCACCGTGTTGTTGGCCATGTAAAGTCTAGCATCCACAGGCTCTAGGGCACCTATCTTAATCTTGGACCAAATTGTTAAAGGCATTATACTCACACTAGCTCCAAGATCACATAAGGCATTAATTTTGTGTGGACCAAATCCAATAGTTATAGCAAACTTACCTGGATCCGGCCTCTTTTCCAGTATGTCCAAGTGGCTGCACTCCTCTGTGATTTCAGCCATCGATCGCTTTTTTCTCAGAATCTCCTTCAGGAACTTGACATAAGATGGCATTTCATTGAGAGCTTCTGTGAAGGGGATGGTGACGTTGAGTTTCTGAAGCATCTTGATGAAGCGTTGAAATTTCTTTTCTGCCGGGTCCTTTAGAGATTTTGTGGGGAAAGGCAGCTTCTTTTTCTGATTCGGAGCCAGAACAGATGTCGGAGGTGCTGCAGGCTGCTCTATGTCGACCAGGGGCTCCTCGACATCGACTACAGTCTTGTCGATCTCGACTAGATTTGGTGCTGTCGAGTTGCTGTGTGGTGCAGACGAGGACTCTGGAAGTTTCTCCTCGACATCGAGTAGGCCCTCCTCGAGGTCGACTAGGCCCTGGTCGATGTCGACTTGCTGTTCCTTGTTCTGCTGCTTTCCGACCTCTGGCTCTTGTAATTGATGGCCGCTTCTGAGTTTTACAGCAGCAATGTGTCCAGTCTTTCCCTTAGGATTTGGTTCTGAAGATCCAGGGAGCGCACCCGACTGTCTGGGGATTCCTGCTGCTAGCTGACCAATCTGTGTATCAACTGATTTCCGCCAGATATCAATTTCCCCAAGCCTAGAGTTGACACCTTGCATCTGGGTATAGACGGAGTTGAAAGATTGCCTAGTTTCCGAGTGGTTCCTCCGTATTTCCTCCAGGACTGTCTGTATATCATCCTTTTTCTGGTCCCTTTCCGGATGTCCTGGAGCTCTGTAGGGCGGGGGGTTCCTAGGGACACCTTGGTTCCATTGTGGTTGCCGAAACCTTTGGTCCCCCGTGTAGCGATTGGGACCCCCTGCGTAAGCTACCTCCTCTTGGTGTTCTGCCAGCCTGACTTGCTCGGTGTGTGGGCACTCAGTAGTGGTGTGCCTCTGTGATCCGCATTCAATACAAGGCTGGTTGACGGAGAGATACTTAACTTGCTTGATGAGCTTTTTGTTCTGGTCTCTGTAGTACTGCTCCCTAACATCTGGATCAATTTCCTTAGGTGGATCATATAGGGGCATGGATGGTGCTGGCCTGGCGTATGGGTTCTCTTCATAAGTTGCAGTAGACCCATACTTGTTGTCGTAGGTAGTGAGCTTCTCTAGCACACCCCATGCGTCACTTGGCGGCATTGTCAGATACTCATAGCGAGTATAATGGTTGATTCTGTCCTTAGTGACTTGATCACGAGAGTTGAAGAAGATCTCCTGAATGACGTAGGGTGGCTGTCCATGAGTAGGGCAGGATCGCAGAAGTTCTTTGTAGCGCTCCCATGCCTTTGCCAGCGGTTCCCCTTGCTTCTGTTTGAAGGCGATGATTTTCTGGCGGAGATGTGCTGTTTTGGCGGGTGGGAAGAATTTATTCAGGAACTCTTGCTCTACTTGGGCCCAGGTGGTGAGTGATCTTGGTTTCAGCCCTTCCAGCCATTTCAGTGCAGGCCCAGCGAGAGACCAGCGAAAAGCTTTCATCTTGACATATTCCAAAGTTGTACCTTCAGCAAGAGTACGACACATGTCAGCAAAGTTTGTAATATGTTCAAGAGGACACTCATTAAATCTACCATAAAAGGCATTATTTTTAAGCTCTATAAGAAATTGAGTGCGAATTTCAAAAGAGTTGTCAGGGATTAGAATCGCCGATTCAGGCACGACGAGAGTTGGGTGCATGTAGTCCTCTGCCGTGGTTGGGTATTGGGCAAGCTCAGCCTGTGCTTGTTCCCTTGCTGCTTTCTCAGCGGCGATAGCAGCATCTTTAGCGGTCAATTCCCTGGTAAGCCTAGCGATCAGCTGTTCCTGTGTCTCCGCAGCTGCCATGGCTCTTTGCAGTTTAGCTCTGATGTGTAGAAGGCGCTCTGGTTCGTCTAAGCCGTCAAACTCAGGTGGTTGACTAGAATGGCGCATACACCTGTAAATTAACTCAAAGAAAAAGTGAGAACTGACTACCTAAGGCGCGATTGATAGCTTCCCCGGCAACGGCGCCAATTTGTTGTGAGGAGGAAATCGAGTATGAAATATAACAAAATAGATCAAACCAGATTCAGGCCCACGCAAATAAATACAAGACTCCTCCAATGCAGTAATGGGAAGTCAGGATCGAATCCACGAGGAAGCACGTCAGCGGTTCTCAGGTAGCTGTAAATCTCACAGACAAAGTAGCAGAAAGACAGAAACACAGAAACAGAGAAAGAAACAGAAATAAAAGCAGAAAAGAACAAACAAAAGCAAAGATCAAAACAAAGACAGAAAAGACAAAGCAAAGCAGAAACAAAAGCGAGGACACAGAAGCTACTCGATCTCGAGTAACAGTCCTCTATATCGACTAAGGAGGTCGACAACAGAAACTCAGAAACGAAAGCAGACAACTCGACCTAGACAAGCGTACTCGATCTCGACCAAACCTACTCGAGATCGACTAGGGCAAGTCGACAGAGAACAGAAAGTGAAAATCGACGACAACAGAAGAAAACTCAACTCGAGATAGACCAGACCCTACTCGAGATCGACAAGGCTGTACTCGATCTCGACAAAGCTCTCCTCTGTATCGACTAGAATGCAGAAAACTTAAATTGCAAATTCGAAACTAAAACTCAGATTTTTGACGAAAATAACTCAATATAATAAAAGACTTCCAAGGCCAGGGTATCAACACCACAACGATAACCATGCAAAGTAGCACATAAAGGCATAAAAGATCATGCTTTCCATCAAATAACTTTCGTTATTAACAAATAGGCATATAGAGGCTTTCACATAAACCCTAATTGTTACTAACCCTTTTTCACATAATTAACCCAAGTTGCATTAAGATCACTTTCGCTTCAATAACACAAACAAGGATCACCTTCAACTCTCGCAAAAGAATCATGCTCATAGGGATAGAAGACGAATTGCATAACAAGATCTGACCTTTACCGCGTCATCTCACATGGCCACCGTCGGGCTCACCCCAGCCCCAGAAGTGGTTGGACTACTCGCTCTTCATCATCAAGAAAGACATTAAATAACAAAAGAAACTAACTTGCATTAAATTAAATAAAGAAAGCTTACAACCGACAAGACAAATCCGCTTTCGCCTCTCCACCTTGCTTGCTACAAACTCTCTCGCTCTATCCTACTTACTTGAATTGATTGTGAATTCGAATGAATGAAAAACCAGCCCCTAGGGCTTTATTTATAGGCTTCTAATCCTCGCTATTCAAGGATAGAATCTCCTATCTAATTTGTTTCTATATCTAATTTGCTAAAAGATAAATAAAATGCTTTAGGGAAATAAATCAATAAGGAAAAGATAATTCTAAAGTGGGTAAGTCTTCATGTCTTGATAGATCTCCCTTCCATGGATAGATGATGATAGATCTTCTCGGCCATTCTCGGATTTCTTCATGCCCAAGGATTCCAAGTCTGCTCGGACTCCTCAAGTCGACTCGTCTGCGGAAACTGGTCTACTCGACATCGACAAGGCTTCGTCGACCTCGAGTAGGATTCATCGTCGACTGGACTTCCCGGTTAGCTCTGCTCGACAGGCTCGGACTTGGTTCACGGTGCTCGTCGATCTCGACTACTCCTTGTCGAGATCGAGTAGGGATGTTCACCGACTAGGTCTTCTCGGGTAGGTGTGCTCGACAAGCTCGGATCTGGGCTCTGGGCGTCGTCGATCTCGACCAGGGCTTGTCGAGATCGAGTAGAGTTGTGGTCTTCCCTGGTCGAGCATCTTCTCCTCGGTATGGACTCGGACTGGCACTGGGTGGCTTGTCGATCTCGACTAGGTCTTGTCGAGATCGAGTAGGGTTGCTCGGCATCCTCGTCCTCGGCTTCTCGGTCAGCCTCTCTCCTTGTCGACTCCGGGTGTGGCACTGGGCTTCGTCGATCTCGACTAGGGTCTTGTCGAGATCGAGTAAGTTCCGGAGCTGGGATGGTCTGGCTCTCGACAATGCTCTGTCGACCAAGGCTGCTCGGACTCGCTCGTTGAGATCGAGTAAGGTCTACTCGAGATCGAGTAACCTTGACTCTCAGATTGATTCGACTGGTTCCGCTGCTTCTTTGACCTTGGACTTCTGTAGCCGATTCCCGAGCTTTTCTGACCTTCTGTAGAATTGCTGTAAAATGCCTCGAATTCTGCGAATTAAACAGAAACTGGTGTAGATTCCATAATTTGGCAAATAAACATAAACTACATAGGTTCTGTACTATCTTAGCCCAAATGTATGAAATGTATGCAGAAATCGATATAAAAGTTACTTTAAAACATGGCAGATTCAGCTCACAACAATGGTGTGCCTAAGACAATTGTGAGTGATAGGGATGTTAAGTTTCTTAGTCATTTTTGGCGTACTTTATGGAATAAATTGGGAACTAGATTGTTATTCTCTACATCTAGTCACCCCCAAACAGATGGCCAAACTGAGGTGACCAATAGAACCTTAACCACTATCCTTAGAGCCATTTTAAGGAAAAATTTGAAGCTTTGGGAAGAAGCCTTACCTCATGTGGAGTTTGCTTACAATAGGACAATGCATTCCTCAACTAAAATAACTCCTTTTGAATGTGTATACGGTGTTAATCCACTAACCCCCTTTGATCTTACTCCATATCCTATGAGAGGGAATGAGTCTTTTGACGCAGGTAAGCATATTGAGTTCGTCAAGGAGCTACATGAACGGACGCGTCAGCAGCTCATGCGGAAGGCGGAGTATAACGTCAATAAGGCCAATAAGGGCCGTCGATTGGTGACATTCCAGCCTGGGGATCTAGTGTGGGTGCACCTGAGGAAGGAGAGGTTTCCCAACGAGCGGAAGAGCAAGCTTGCACCGCGAGGAGATGGACCTTTTAAGGTTTTGGAGAAGGTGGGCGACAATGCCTACAAGCTGGAGCTTCCAGGCACTTATGGCGTGAGTGCTACCTTCAACGTCGCGGATCTCATTCCATATCTTGCCGTGGACAAGGACTTGGATTCGAGGTCGAATCCTTTCCAAGAAGGGGAGGTTGATGCGGGACCATCTTCTAGACCGTCATCTACACCTCCGGACACGCCGATCATCTTAGGAGACGGACCTATGACTCGAGCCCAAGCCAAGAAGTTGCAGAGAGACTCATTCTTGTTTGTGAGTCACGCGTTATTCTCAAGCACGGTTCAACTCCCCGAGCCTTCATTGAAGACCTACATGTGCATTGGAATCGAGAGCGTCGAGCCATCTTAATCCCATGTTGGAGCCGAATTGCCTAAGGGTTTTACCTTGTTTATTTCCTATTTTAGCAACTTTCCTACTTAAGCTATTTTAGGAAACTTTTAGGGTTAATTAATTAATTTCTTTAAGTTGTTAATTTAATTATCAATTAGGGAGAACCGGTCTTTCTAGGTTATATTAGCCGGCCTCCTTCTTCTGCAGAAACTACGTACAATTTTATGAGAAATTCATCCTTTGTGTGAAACACAAGTGAGAAAGTCAATCGATTCGTAGCATTGCTCATCGATTGCACAATTGGTTATAGATCCTGCTTGGTTTGCTTTGAGTTCGTCAACCTCGCGAGAGCTTGGTGATCCAAGTAATCACAAGTCCCCTCCTTGTGCCTCCAAGTTGTCCGCTTGGTTGTGTAAGGTTGTAGAGGCGGGCTTTGTAGTCGTTGGTGTTTGGTTCCTACCCTCTACGGAGGCCTGGGGTCTTTATCTCGTTCTATTTTAGTTCGAATCAACCAATCTATCGGTCTTTTCATTACTTTTGTCGAGTCTTCTATTGCTGCGTTTTGAGTCTTTGTTCTTGTTTCTTGAGTCTTTGCTTCCGTTCTTGTCGTTGAGTCTTGATTGTCGAAGATCGGGCCATCCTACGGCTAACCCCGTATCAGAGAAGTTTTGTGTGGACAGGTGGAGAATGAGCGAAAACATGGCAGAAACCTCTCACGACATAGCGAATCACGACAATGAAGGATTCTAAGAATCTAGCATGCATGTGAATTCCCCAGGCTAGAACAGCGCACCGAAAAATCCGATTTTCTCGCCGTATATTCCCCAACACATGGGGCAGGGTTATGTTCTGCATGAGGAACACTATTTCCCACCTCCGAATCCGGAGCAAGCATTCTTTTACGGATACGATGGGTATCAGTCGTTCCAACAGGGGAACCTTTACAACGATATTCCCCAAGGCATGCACGACCAAGCTCATCAAGAATACTACCAACCAAGATTTTCTGATAATCCTGGTATGCCCCACTGCTACGGAGAAGGACACGCCCACAAGCTTCATCGAGGCGAGTGTTCATCTGATATATCTACATCAACCAGAACGGGCTCACCCCGTGAACATGAGAAGAGGCCAGACCTCATCCCCTCGGTCTTCACCAACGAGGTCTGCCTGGCCCCGGTCCCTAAACGGTGGAGAGATACCAACCTCATGAAGTATGATGGCACCTCTGACCCTGACGATCACATGTGCCACTTCATAACCGCCATGGGGATCAATGAGTATAATGACGCAATGTTGTGCCGCCCTTTCCCTTCAACTCTAACTGGCATAGCCTTGACCTGGTTCACTAATCTGCCTCAAAACTCGATTGCTAGCTTCACTCAGCTCTCCCAGGTTTTCAACTCCCATTTTAGGAGTTCGCGGTCGAGAAAGAAGACTATGCTGGACCTTAATTCAATTAGGCAGGGACCAAGTGGGACTCTAGGGCAATTTTTTGCCCGATTCACTAGTGTGGTTGTGCAGATCCCGAAATTCAATCATGAGTCAGCAGTCATAATCCTTATGGGGAATTTGGCAGATGGGGGATTCAAGACCCGACTCTTCAGGGAAAAACCGAAAGATTATGACACCTTGAGAAATTTGGTATCTGCTCAGATTGAGGTAGAGGAAAAATAGTAGGGAAATTTCGGAAGGACAAAGGAGTTGAAAGGCCGAGAAAGAATTATTCAACGGGAAACCCGCCCGCCTCCAGACAAGATGAGGTCCATCTCAACCACGAAACAAAGAATCTAGACGCCGGGTATCAGGAGCATGATCGGGGGATACGGCGTAGAGGAGAGCACATTTCCCCTCGAAAGAAGAATGAACATCATGATCACGCCCCATACCGTCACCAGACTCAAAACCGTTACGATGAAGGGAACGCAGATAATCGAGAAAACTATCGGCGGGCCTCGAGGTTTGAATACCCACGAGAGCGGGATGAACAACAGCGGTATCCCCCCGTAAACAGAGGTAGGGGGCGGGGACGATGGTGGAGAGGTGGCCGTAGGGGTCGGGGTCAGCCAGCGCAAGTGTCAGTCAATCAAGCCCCACACGACGAGGTTCGTCGCGAAGGATCGCGAGTCAACCAGATCCCGGAACTGGAGGGTTTTATTGACACTCTGGCAGGGGGACCGTCGATCTCAGGAGTGAGCCGCCAGGAGAGAAAAAATTATGAAAGAGAAGCAAGGCAACCTCCATCAGCTGCTAGCCAGAAGTTCTCTTTACAACCACATTCAAAAATAGTTTTTACTACAGCGGATGCCGAAGATGTTCGCATGCCGCACGCGGACCCGCTGGTGATTCATGCCCGGATCGCCACTAAGACTGTAAAAAGAGTTTTGATAGACACCGGATCATTCGTGGACATACTTTTGTGGGAAGCTTTTTCTCAGTTGGGAGTGTCCGCGACAGCACTGAGGCCTTATCATGGGACACTGGTTACCTTTTCGGGAGGTGAGGTGCAGGTTACAGGCACCATAGAACTCGTGGTGGTCTTAGGCACTGAACCGTGTCGACGAATGGAAAACATCATTTTCACAGTGGTACGGATCCCCACAACTTACAATGAACTCTTGGGGAGGGTGTCTCTTTACAAATTCCAGATGGTTATTTCGGTTTATCACTTCAAAGCAAAATTCCCTATTTCCGGAGGAGGGACGGGGGAAGTATGTGGCCAGCAACCAGAAAGCATGAGTTGCTACGTGACTTCCCTGAAAAAGAGGAAGCAGATCATGTGCATCCAAGGATCCGCTCAGAGCAAGATCGAGGGCCCGAAAGGAGACTCTCAAGTTGAGAATGAAAAAGCAAACGTCACAAGAGAACTTGCCCCAGAAGCAGAACTTGAAGTCAGACCATCAGACAGAGAAATCCCTACCGCGGATCTAAGAACTGTTCACCAGCCTTTCCAAAATCCCGAGGAGAGGATTTACATGGGCCAAGCCTTAGAGACCGAGGAGAAAGAACGGCTCCTAGAAATCATTTGTCAATCCCGGGATGTATTCGCATGGTCCCCGAAAGATCTCTCGGGCGTTCCCACGTCAATAGCAATCCATACCCTCAGGATACGCCATGACGCGCGGCCGGTGGCCCAGAAGAAGTGGAGGATGGCCCCGGAAAAATCTCAAGCCGCGAAGGAAGAGGTAGAGAAGTTACTCGAAGCAGGATTTATAGAAGAAGTAGATGATTCAGATTGGCTCTCAAACGTTGTCCTAGTCAAGAAAGCCAACGGAAAATGGAGAATGTGTGTGGATTTCTCGGACTTAATCAAGACCTGCTCGAAAAATAGTTACCCCTTGCCATCAATAGACGAGCTAGTCGATATTACTGCTGGGAACGAGGCTTTGAGTTTCCTAGACGCGTATTCCGGATATAACCAGATCCGACTAGATCCGATGGATAAGAGGGCAACCACTTTCATCACCAATCAAGGGATTTTTTGCTATAAAGTCATGCCTTTTGCTTTGAGGAATGCTGGGGCTACTTTCCAAAGAGTTGTAGATAAGATATTCCGCGAATAGCTGGCCATGAATGTGTCTATCTATGTGGATGACATAGTCGTAAGGAGTAAGAAAGCAGAGGACCACGCAACCGATTTACAAGAGACCTTCGATTCTCTGAGATGAGGGGGACTGAATCTGAACGCGGAGAAATGTATTTTTGGAGTCGATTCTGGAAAATTCCTTGGCTCCATGGTAAGCCAAAGAAGGATAGATGTGAACCCTGCCAAGATAGCTGCTATACAGGAACTGCGACCACCACGCACCATAAAAGAGGTACAGTCCTTGAATGGAGCTGTAAACTACCTGGGACGTTTTTGTTCTTGCCTGGCAGATAAATCCTTACCCTTCATTGCGTTGCTGAAGAAGAAAGGGCCGATCCAGTGGACACCAGACCTCCACCAGGCTTTCGAAGAATTGAAGGCCTTCTTCCAGTATGTGCCTACTCTGCATCAACCTCAGAAATCAGAAAGTTTACAATTATAATTGGCAGTAAAAGCAACTACTATCAGCGCAGTCCTCACCCGAGAAGGACGGTACCTGGTCTACTATGTAAGCAGAGTGTTACAAGATGCAGAAACCAGATATGAGCCGGTGGAAAAAGTGGTCCTCAGTCTAATGTTCGCGGACAGGCGGCTTCGCCCATATTTCCAAGATCACTTGATAGAAGTCTTGACAGATCTGTCGCTGAGACAGATTCTTCATTCACCAAGTCTTTCGGGACGAATGACAAAATGGTTCATAGAGCTCTCCGAGTTTGAAATAGCTTACGTCCCCCGCAAGGCAGCACTAGCTCAAGTTTTGACGGAATTCATCTGTGAAACCAGTTTTGGGGATGAAGGAGGCGATACACAAAGCAAGTGGATAATAAAAGTCGATAGGGCCGTGAACGCGGACGGATGCGGAGCTGGAATAGCACTAACCTCTCATGAAGGGGATCAGTTTTGCTTCGCTCACAACATAGATTTTCAAGCCACCAACAACGAGGCAGAATATGAAGCTTTAATAGCTGGGCTCGAACTAGCTTTGGCCCGCGGAGCTCGGACAATCATGGTATATACAGATTCTGAGGTCGTCGCGAAACAGATAGAGGGAGTGTACGAGGCCAGGACTGGGTTATTACCAGATTACTTACGTAAGGTAACCGCTTTAAAAAGAGCATTCTTGCACTTCGTCGTGGAATCCATCCCCCGGGAGATGAATGAACAAGCAGACTTGTTGGCCCGAATTGGGGCAGCTATGCCGGTGGAAGTTGAAGGAAAATTCGAGTTTAAAAGAAAGAATCGACGAAGACTTCTCCAAGAAGTGTAATTTGTCCAGACCGAAGATTCCGAGGATTGGCGGACCCCGATTGTTGAATATCTGGGGAAAAGAATTCTCCCACATGAGAGAATGGAAGCCAGAAAGTTAACGAACCGAGCAACCCGGTTCGTCGCCAATGAAGGAAAATTATACAAGAAGGGTTTCAATTTCCTGGATTTACTATGCGTATCCAATAGTGAAGGGCGCACCATCGTAAAAGAGCTGCATGCAGGCGTATGTGCCCACCACCAAGGATGGAGAGCTCTAACCTAAAAGGTTCTGAGACTGGGGTATTACTGGCCCACAGTCAGGGCAGATGTACAAAGTTTTGTGCGCAGCTGTGACGCTTGTCAGAGACATGGAAATGTGAAAAATTTACCTGCTGAACCACTTCAGAGTATCTATGGAGCATGCCCTTTCGCTTTATGGGGAATGGATATTCTTGGGCCTTTCCCCACAGCACCTAGGCAATTAAAGTACGTCCTAGTTCTGGTGGACTACTTCACCAAATGGGTAGAAGCAGAGGCAATGGGTTTGATCACGGCGGAGAAAGTCAGAAAATTCTTATGGAAGAACCTAGTGTGCCGTTTTGGAGTCCCCGAGGCCATCATAACGGATCACGGAACTCAATTCGACTATGAAACCATTAGAGATTTCTGTGAGGGCCTCGGGATAAAGCTGAAGTTTTCCTCGTTAGCCCACTCGCAGACAAACGGGCAAGCAGAGACAACCAACCGCCAGATTATGGAAGGAATCAAGAAGAAGTTGGGGAGAACCTCCAAAGGGCGATGGGTAAAGCTACTCCCGCTGGTGCTCTAGTCGTACCGGACTTCATCCAAGACTCCAACAAGAGAAACACCGTTCGCTTTAGTGTTTGGGGCGGACGCCGTCATCCCAGTCAAACGCTTGATCCCCTCTGCTCGAGTTTTGGCCTATGAGTCAAAGGCCAATGACGAGGCTCTGGAAATTGAATTACACCTTCGAGAAGAAAGGAGGATGTGGGCAGAAATCAAGGCATAAGAGTACAAAAGAAAGACCAAGAAACGCAGGGATCAACACCTCAATACGCGACGGTTCGAGAAAGGAGATTTGGTCCTCCGCTTAGCGTTATCAGGCGGAAAGCTGGATGAAAGATGGGAACATCCGTACGTAGTTTTCGAGTGCGTCCATGTTGGGGCATACAAGTTACAAACTCCTGAAGGTGTGGTCCTCCGGAAGACGTGGAACGCAGAACACCAGAAGAAGTATTATGTGTAATGGTCGGTCACTTCGGAAAATCCCAAGTCACCCCCGCTATCAGTAAATAAATCAAAACGGTTAGAGGGTTCTTTTTTATTCTTGAAAGACTCTTTCAGATCTCTCGGATCATATTTATTTAGTCCCATAACGCTGGAGCTTGCTCCGCGTCGGACATCCGGTCGAAGCACAGATCTCCCGGATCGTATTTATTAAGTCTCGTGACGCTGGAGCTTGCTCCGCGTCGGACATCCGGTCGAAGCACAGATCTCCCGGATCGTATTTATTAAGTCCCATGACGCTGGAGCTTGCTCCGCGTCGGACATCCGGTCGAAGCACAGATTTCCCGGATCGTATTTATTAAGTCCCGTGACGCTGGAGCTTGCTCCGCGTCGGACATCCGGTCGAAGCACAGATCTCCCGGATCGTATTTATTAAGTCCCATGACGCTGGAGCTTGCTCCGCGTCGGACATCCGGTCGAAGCACAGATTTCCCGGATCGTATTTATTAAGTCCCGTGACGCTGGAGCTTACTCCGCGTCGGACATCCGGTCGAAGCACAGATCTCCCGAATCGTATTTATTAAGTCCCATGACGCTGGAGCTTGCTCCGCGTCGGACATCCGGTCGAAGCACAGATCTCCCAGATCGTATTTATTAAGTCCCATGACGCTGGAGCTTGCTCCGCGTCGGACATCCGGTCGAAGCGCAGATCTCCCGGATCGTATTTATTAAGTCCCATGACGCTAGAGCTTGCTCCGCCTCGGACATCCGGTCGAAGCACAGCTCTCTCAGATCGTATTTATTAAGTCCCATGACGCTTGAGCTTGCTCCGTGTCGGACATCCGGTCGAAGCACAAATCTCCTGGATCATATTTATTAAATCTCGTGACGTTGGAGCTTGCTCCGCGTCGGACATCCGGTCGAAGCACAGATCCCCCGGATCGTATTTATTTTAAGTCTCATGACGCTGGAGCTTGCTCCGCGTCGGACATCCAGTCGAAGCACAGATCTCCCGGATCGTATTTATTAAGTCACATGACGCTGGAGCTTGCTCCGCGTCGGACATCCTGTCGAAGCACAGATTTCCCGGATCGTATTTATTAAGTCCAATGGCGCTAGAGCTTGCTCCGCGTCGGACATCCGGTCGAAGAACAGATCTCTCGAATCGTATTTATTAAGTCTCGTGACGCTGGAGCTTGCTATCCTGTCCGCAGAAAGAAGCGCGGTTCAACAGACATGAGGCCTCCCAATACTATGGGCAACCGAAAATACACACTACCACCCGCGAGTGCGGGGTCTTCGAAGCGCGAAGTCTAAAGCTTTAAATGTCGATGTACCCGGTAACAATAAGAGCTCTATGAAATAATTTTTTTTGCTATTTTCAAGTTCCTGCAGTAAGTCAGAAAAGCTGACTTATCTTTTTCTTTGTCCTCTTTCCCTAGAAACCTAGGGAAGGAACAACCCTAGGGAATAGGGAGGGGGTCAGAATCGGCCAAACATTTAATGCAAGATTTAACAGGTGAAGGAAAACTATTCACCACCATCAAAAGGAAAAAACTCTTCCTATAAAAGTCGATCACATGAGGTCCTCATTAGACACCTTACACCAGGAAACAGCAAAATCTTCCTAGCAAAATGGCTACAGGCAATACACGTCCGAGAGATTTCCTCCGATGGGTGCAAAACGCCTTCTTTCTACAAAAGGATGGTAAGGTCCCTTAACCCCCTCTGTTAAGTATCGATCTTTCCCCTCAATTCTGAGAATTTTCAACAAACACAGCCATTGCCGGCGTTCTTTGAGACGGAGTTCGGCCTAACGGGTGTTGAAAGGATAATCCTAACCAACGGGCCAGGAAGGAGGGGCATCAACATTCGAGTGGAGTGGGACGATGCTGGGGTACTCTGGCTCACACAGGGGTGGAGCGCATTTACAAGATCAAGAAACATCCGTGTAGGAGGGGTTGTGCTCTTCAGCTACTTGGGCAGCTCACGCTTCAAGGCCCGCTATGTCCCTTCAGGAGAAGATGATACCTCTGAAGGCGAAGGCAGCGAAAACACCCATTAGAGAGGAAATCATCCCCTAAAAATTTAAAGTCTTGTTTTTTTTTTAAATTAAACATCTGAATGAACGCGAAGAGTTGAATGAAAACGAAAGACGCCCACTAAGCGAGGGTTTCGCGTTTCTAATTTTTAAGCATGATTGAAATCCCATTCCGAAAGAGTCATCATCAAAACCAAAACAAAAGAACAACCGCGAACGAAGTTTTCCACATGATCACTCCGCGGGCACGAAAACGTGAACCAAAATAAAGCACCAAATGAAGTGCCGAAGTTTGTCTGCCCTAGAGGAACGATAAAAAGAAGATGAGAGACTAACATCCCGAAAAATGGGGGGTTTACAAACCACCACCACTAAAATCCACATTCTCGTCTTCCTTCAAGTTCTAATCCTCCCTGTCATCGCTCGGGGAGAACGGCTGAAGGGGAATACCCGGGTTCTCCGTGGATTTCTGCACGCTTTGCTGAATCCCAGTCTTCATGCCCAGATAAAAGCAGTCCCTGTACCTGCCTTGGATAAAGTCCTGCCCGGCCTCTTCATTCAACCATTCCGGAACCGCGCTCCTCATGAACTCCAGGTCGTTCGGTGTCCTCAACCAGTCGTCCACAAGCTTAGTGTGGTTCTGAGGAATGTCCAACCAAGACAAAACGATATCACCATCTGTCCGGGACCGATATCGCTCCAGCTCGATCGCACGACGGTTGGCTTCCACAACCGCCTTGCTGCGCTCCTCATTCGCCGCGATCAACTGGGCTTCAAGCTCGGCTTTTTGGGTCTCAGTACTAGATTGCAGGGAAGACAGGGATTACTGAGAAGACTCGAGCTGAGCTCGCACCATCTCCAATTCCTCGGCCAGTTTACTACCCTTCGCCTTCTCAACGGTCAGGACTACATCTTTCTCTTCCAGCCGCGAGCGAAGGGACTCAGCTTCCTTCCGCGGCGTCTCTGCCTCCAAGAGCCTTTCTTTCATCTGCTCCAATTTCTCCTCAAGACCGCGAGCATGTTGACCCAAGCGAAGATACCTACCCCAGCCGCTATGAGTGAAAACACGACCTTGACCACAAAAACATAGGAGGGTCGAAGAAATCCCCAGAAAGAAAAACTAAAGGAAACAAGTAACGGAAGTTACAGAACACGATTCACTTACCCAGTTGCACCAACGTTCTTGATCAATCGTAAACTGCTCATTGGTCAGGTGGTCCAGGTATCGCAGCTCTGCCTTCCTGAGCTCCGGCGGGAAGGCTAGCTCATTGAGGATATCGGAGTCAAAGCCTGGCATCCGATACGCGGGGCGGCCGTTGGCATCCATGTGAAATACCGACACGTCCCAATCGGCACCTTCCCAAGCCAGGTAGGGACACGGTTTTTTCTTATTTGGAGGGGCTTTTGAAGTCCCCGCCTCAAAAGGAGAAACAGGCCGAGGCTCCACAGGAGCCGCCAGGGTAAGGGGCTGGACTTCCGCGATCGGAGAAGCATCGATCACGATAAGGGGGGGCTCGGGCCCCACCAGGGCAACAGGAGAGGAAGAGGCCGCGATCACCATCTTCTCCTTTGTCGCATTTTTACTCTTCAGCTTAGGAGCCGAAGTTTTGGGGTGCTTCAAGGCTCTCATCACGTCGGTTGGAATCTTCCTCTTAGTAGAAGAAGGGGGAGCAGAAGACATCTTCGCGGCGTCCACCAGTGTCTTCAACTCCAGGGCATCTAAAAAAACACGAAAAGGACAACAGCGTCAAGACAAGATCAATAACACAAGAAAAAAGCAAAAACAAAAAGTGCACCCCAAATTAACTACAACCTATGCGCGGGTGAGGGAGACTTAAGCCTGCCATCTCCAGCCGTAAAGGAGAAACCACATCTCTCCACGAAAGCTTCATCCCAACCGCGAACCTCTGCTCGATCTCTTTCAGGTCAGATACAGCCTTCTTCTTCACGCGTGTGTACAGACGCGGCTCGGTGTGAAAGTTCAAGATTCGACGAGAAGGATCCCGGACTAAGAACCATTTATGCCTCCACTCCGGCTTGCTGGAATTACGTTCCACTATCGAAACACTAAGTTTGGCTAGGTAGAGGTTCTTGTGGGTGCCTTCATGACTCAAAGTGAGTATGTTGCTAAGAAGTCCCAGGGTAGGTTGAACCCCGATCTCCAGACAGCGCATAACGAAAGAGGTTAAGAAAAGCCAGTTGTTCGGAACCAATTGAGCAGGGCTCAAGCCGCAGGCTTTCAGATAACGCTTGAACATGTTAGGAAGAGGGAGCCGAAACCCTTGCACCAGGCTCTCTATATAGACAACCAAACAACCCGGGTAAGCATCTAGGCTCCCTCCACCCTCTGCCGGGAGGCACAGAACCACTCCCTCCGGCCAGGGAAAGACGCGAGCAATCACATTCAAATTATCCAGGGTCGTGAAAGTCCCTCCTCCGCGGTTCTGAGCGTTAGGCGGAGCGATGGGAATCACCCGCTGTGACAGAACGGCTGGGATCGGACCCGCGTCAGATGGCTGAAAGTCCCTCCTAAAAGGGGAAGTTGCTAACACCCCCTCATTATACAAGACCCGACGGAAGTCCCCCAGCACGGATGACGAACGACGCTCAGTCGGTAGAAAGACGGGGTCGGACGGCAAGTCAGTATGGGAGTCCCACTCCTTATAAGAGTGCTGGGACTCAGGAGACTCCAGTATCGAGTCAGACCCCGACGACAAAGCGCCGTCGCCCGACCTCGAAGATGCGGAGTCGGCAGGAGAAGAGGGTTCGTCGCCTGCGCGAACCGGAGATGAGTAAAAGGAAGGGTCTGCAAGATTTTTTGGTTGACGAAAAGTAACTTCCTCAGGGACCTCTATGCCGCCCATCAGAAATTTACCCTCAGACCGCACTACAGGCGGAGATCTGATCAAAGCTTGAACGCTGCCAGAGCTGCTTTGCGAAGTCGACATAGCGAATGCGGCTAATAAAGTAGGAGAAGGGGGCAAGATGGGAGGGAACCTAAGGGTCAGCAGGAAGTAATGAAGCACCCGAAAGACACCCGCACTACGACCGCGGCCAAGAAAGAAAAGAAAGAAAGAAAACTAAAATTAAATCAAGAACTAGACGCGGAAAAGAGAGAAAGGAAGACCACTTTACCTCGAGTATCTGAAGACGAGAGCTGTAAAAAACGGAGAACGATAAAAAATGAGGAGGGAAAGAACCCCTATTTATAGGCCCCTCACTCAATAACGTTTCACCTCCCATTTCAGCCCACGTGTCAATAGCACGACTCACATCAATCAAGTAAACGGGCCCAGTGGGAACAGGCCTAAGAAAGTCAAAATCGGTCCAATGGGCCTACTTTTTCCATCTTTCTACCCTAAGAAGCGCCATAAGCGGGGGAATCAGTAAGAAGATTTCGAACCGCGGAAAAACCTTTCCAGTTCCCCCGCGGCCCGAGGAGCTGTGATGATGCCCAAAGTTAAAAGGGGAAGAAAGGGAAAAGGGGCTCAAAAAGGCTGGAGAAACGGGCCTGGGAGGATACACCGACATATGATCCGCGGACGAAGGACGTATGCAAAACGGACAGGTGGCGCACATGCCCACCACCCACGTGCCCTTCCATTCAGAACACATGGCAACCGTACTTCAACAAGTGGCTAAAAGGAAGGAACAATCCCCTTAGGGGGAGGGCATGGCGCACTATAAAAAGGAGAAGGCACTCTAAGCGCCAGGCTTTTTGGAAAAAAACAGATAGGAAGACCTCGATTCAAAGAGAGAGAGAGAGAGAGAGAGAGAGAGGGATAAGGTTGTGTTAACACTCTTTTTCTTCATCCTTTCTAATAGGTCCGGGACTTGGTATCCGTATGCGGACGTCACAGGAACACGAAACAAGGAAGGGGTCCATACGGGACAGGTAGTAGGGTGATAGTCAAGGAAGTAGAGATAATTCCAATCCTTATCCCTGGTCTTTAATCTAATCTGTTGGGGTGCTTACTATTCTGAGAAGCTGTTTGATGAACCCACTATACGATAAGTGATGTGAGCCGTATTCAAAGGCTCGGTGGCGCCAGGCTACGAGATATCCGCGGATGTCGGGGATCTCGGGGTTTGGGTAAGACCATCAAAATCCCCATTGGTCACCGCTGCACAGGTTGGGACCCTCTCTCCCGTTTAGGATAGATAGAAACAATAGAATGGGGAGGGTGCTTCAGGTAAGACCGTTGACCATGTCATGCACTGAGGGGATACGTGGCATTCCCCCCCCCCCCCCCCCCCCCATGGGAACGTGGGGTGGGCTCCACTTTTTCATTGTGGTTTTATCAGGGATGATCCCAACAAAGGCAACAATGGTCATGTGTGTTGATTGAAGATGAATTGATAATTTCTTCGCCTTTATTTATCTCTCTATATTTGGGTGCTTAAGTTCTTTGGATGAAAGTTTAAAAATAAATTTGATTTGCAATTTGAATTGAAAGGAGAGAGTTGTGGATAAGATTGCATGATTTAGGGTTTTGATGCGAAAATTGAATCATCCTAATCAAAGATTGAGATTGTTGATTGAATAAGCGAAAGCGAATTTGGTTAACTTGTTAGGCTTTGCGAAGATTGAACATTTCATATTGATAAAGATTGAATTTTGATTACAATTCATTGATGATTGACATGCATGATTATTGTTGTGGAGAAACCCTAATCCTATAATTTCTTTAACATTAATATAAATCTCTTTATAATCAATAAACTCCCAAATCCTATATTCCAACTCTTCTGCAAAAACTTTGTTTATAATTAATAAGAATCAGTCCTGACAATCTCCAAGTGGAAGAACTTAACTCTATTATACTATAGCTCAGTCTTGATTACAAATTCATTTGCTTGATCAGAAAGCCCTTTCAACACAAACAAGTCGACAAATGGGGGACTGTCAAAACATACAACATAAAATAAGAAAGATGCAATATACAACAAGCGGAAACACACCCTACAAAGATGAATCTAGGCAAAAATAAAGCTGATAAGTTAGGGACGTAGATTATGGACGAAGCCAAGCGCAATCATGAAACAGCACCGTTGGGAAGCAATACACAGGAATCCATATTGACAGTGAAGACGAACCTCTATAAAGCTTCTTCCTGATCACGGAATTGCCCCGTACACACCACTCGACCCCACCTAGTCCTAACTCCGATTGCCAGAACCCCAACAAAGAAAAAGAATGCCTAGACACACTAAAGCAAAGCTGCAAGCCACTTGAGCAAAACACACCCTCAAGGATCGGTCGAAAACAGACTGGTCAACCTCTATTGGGATTTAATTCAAGCTCTTTTGAGTGGGATTTCAAGTTCTTGCGATAATTGTGGATTTGTAAATTCAAGCTCTTTCGGGATTTATTTAAGCCCTTTCGGGTATGATTTCAAACCCTTACGGAATTAGGGGAATTTTTACATATGTATAAAAACTGAAAATATACATATATAAAAACAGGTTATTACATAAATATATATAAAAAAATATAATACTGAATATATATAATTGTGTATTTTTTTATTAGCATCCTTGGTGTGCAAGGCCAATATGTTGCAACTTGCACGCCAAGGAGAGTTTAATCGTGCTTCATCGAGAGCTGATGTCCATGTTTTACACCATGTTTCTGTGCTTAATTTCGCTCTTTATTCTATTATTTTGGGATGGGATTATTATGAATTTGTGTAGTTATGCTTAATATTGCAAGATATGGAGTCTACACAAAGTTTGATGTGATTTTCATGTTTTTAGAGATGATTTGGAGAAGTTTGGACGCACTTTGAAGCGTAAAGAAAAGTCATGAAGAAATTAGAGAAGCTAAAGAAGAGCGCAAGATGGTGCAGCGGGAGAAGGCCCAATTTCCGCCATTCATCGTTTTGAATCAAGTTCTAATGTGAGAGTTGTAGCCCTCAAAAAGAGCTTTCCAATACATATTCATATACGTCAATCGGACGAACGAGGACTCGGGAAAGTGCGTTTCAAAACGGAGCAGAATGCTGAAAGCTGACAGTGCACTCGATGTCAAGTAAGTCCCAGAACCGATCCGATGCGTGACAAAGCCCCGATTCGAGGAGGATATGTCTTAAACATGAAGAGAAGGCTTTCTATCATCTATCAACTTAGTTCTATCCTTAAGGGATGAGATCTTTTCACCCTAAGGAAACTTGTTATTTACCATATTAGATTTATATCTTTATTTACCTAGAATTATATCTTATAGACTTAGATAGAATTTCTTCTCCTTGACTAGCAAGGATTGAGGCCTATAAATAAAGCCCTAGGGGCTAGTTTTCATTCATTCAAGTTCAGAGATTCAATCTCCATATCAAGTAGAGTTAAGGAGTTCAAGGCTTTTAGGGTTTTGGCGTTGTTACGAAAGTCAGAGTGTTGGGATTGTAAAGGGATGAGTGAGTAGTTGCCTTTCTTCTAGGGTTGGGTGAGCCTGACGATAGCCATGCACAATTAAGGTAAATTTTGATATCCATTATGTTATGATCATCCACTACCCTTTATATGTTTATTCCCTTGTTGAAAGAGAAGAGATTCATGCTAACAACTTGGATTATAAACATAAAATTGCTAGATACAATTAGGGTTACTTGAAAGGGTGTTGCTGCAGGAGGATGGTCAAGTATGAAAATATAAATAAATATAAAAGCAAACTGACGCCCTGTCTCAGCAAATAAATAAAAGACTTCCTTCCGTTGTAGTTGAAGGCAGTCAGGATCGTATCCACGAGGAAGCGTGTCAGCACCCGCCTTTTCAGTTCAGAAACTATAAAACAGAAGCAACGGAAGCGAAAACAGAAAACTGCAACCCGGTCGATATCGACTTAAAATCTCGACCACAGTAACTCAAAATCGACCCAGAACAGAAACCAAAACTCGAAATTTGTGAAATTTAACAATGAACTAAAATACTTCCAAGATCAGGGTTTCAACACCACAACGATAATCATGTAAAATAACACATAAAGGCATAAAAGATCATGCTTTTCATCAAATAACTTTTGTTATTAACAAATAGGAATATAGAGGCTTTCTCATAAACCCTAATTGTTACTAACCCTTTTTCACATAATTAATCCAAGTTGTATTAAGATCCTTTCGCTTCAATAACACAAACAAGGATCACCTTCAACTTTCACAAAAGAATCATGCTTGTGGGGATAGAAGATGAATTCGCATCAAAAGATTGTACCTTTACTGCATCACCTCACATGGCTACCATCGGGCTCACCACGACCCTAGAAGTTGGGTGACTACTCGCTCTTCATCATCAAGAAAGACAGCAATAATAAAAGAGAACTAAATTGCATTAAATAAATAAAAGAAAGCTTACAACCGATCGAAGCCAAATTCTACTCCAGCACAACTCTTCTCCAATCGGCCACAAGCTCTCTCTCTCTCTCTTTCTTACTCGATATTGTCTCTAAGATTGAATGAATAAAATCCAGCCCCTAGGGCTTTATTTATAGGCTTCATTCCAAGCTAATCTAGGAAAGAAACTCTATCTATATCTAAATCTATCTATCTAATACTTGAAGATTAAATTATGGAAATAAAAGAAATAAATCAACAAGGAAATTATATCTAAAGTAGATAAATCCCTTCCATCTTGATAGAACTTGATAAATCTCCTCTTGAGTTGATAGAATATCTCTTGCTTAATGTGGAAGAAAGACAGCTCATCAACTCGGACTCGGACTGCTCGATTTAGGCTACTGTGGGTCGGTCGATATCGACCAAAAATGGTCGATATTGACCTCGTCTTCTCGGATATGCTTCCTGACACTCAATCTCGGCTCCAGGAGAAAAATCGACCAACTTTGCACTCGATATCGACCAGTCTAGGTCGATATCGACCTGTGCCTTCCTCTTCCAGCTTCTTGGGTCGATTTCTGGCCTCAAGGAGAATTTTCGACCAAAATCAGGTCGATATCGACCAAGTCTGGCCGAAATCGACCACTTCTGTATTTTCCAGCATTCTGCTCTGTTCTTGAAATGCACTTTCCCGAGTCCTTGTTCGCCAGATTGACGCATATGAGCATGCGTTGGAAAGCTCTTTCCGAGGGCCACAACTCTCATGAAGACTTCAAAGCTTGATTTGGAATGATGAATGGCGAAAAGTGGGCTTTCCTCCGGCTGCACCATCCTTGGCTTCTTCATAACTTTCCCTTAAGCTCCAAAGTGCGTCCGATTTGTGTGAAATATAACAAAAACTTGTGTAGACCTCCATATATTGCAAATAAGCATATACTACACATATCATGTATTATTTTAACCGAAATATATGAAATGCATGCAGAAATCGATATAAAAGTAAGTGTAAAACATGGCAAATTAGGCTCACAACAAAGGGTCATCTAATTGTTGGAAAAGGCGAAAGCTGGCTCCTTTGATGTGATTACATAATTATTCATATTTTCTTATCTTATACTTGTTTGGTTATCGTCGCAGTAACCCTGGCTTTGGAAGATCTTTTACTTATTTGTTTACTTCGAATTATTCAACCTTGGTTATTTCTGTTCACCATTCTTCTTCATCATTTAATTCTTCGGACGCACTTTTCCGACACGGTTACACTACTGTTTTTCTGCAACTGACTTGACATCGACTTCCCTGAGTCGATATCGAGTGCCCGCTAACTCGACGTTGAGTCACTCCTGTCGACATCGATTGCTTGTCTGTGATTTTGCAGGAATTGCCGAGATCGACTGCTCCCTGGACTCGACATCAACTCACCTAGTCGACGTCGAGTGAGCTTTTGAGTCGACTTCAGAACATGACGTTGAGCTACCTAGGATCCGCGGACACGCTTCCTCATGGATCGAACCTGATTCCCTTCCACTACAGCCGGATGAAGTCTTGTATTTATTTGCGTGGGCACGAATTCGGTTTGATTCATATTTATATTTATGAAACTTGATTTCCTCCTTCATCAAGAACCGACCGAAAGAGGACGCTTCACCGGGGCTAGCCGGAGATGGGCGACGGTAAGCTGCTGAACCTGAGGGAGCAGCAGGAAAAGGAATCCCATAGGCGACGGATGGGAGATTGGATTCGAACACCAAAAGCAAACGACAATGAGTTGCGATCCGGCTAGCTCCATGTCAGAGCAACTGGAGATAGCAGCACCACCGACACACTTACACGGAGGTCAGGAGAAAGGAGGAAGGCAAGTTCCCCCCTACAACACAAATGTAGGTTGTAAACATCGCAGAGACTTGAAAAAGGGACTTCGGGCTTGAAGCCGACAAGAACCAATGAACCTAGACTTAAAATATTAGCTATCACTACTAGAATACTGCAATTAGACATCATATGATTTAAGTCTGTCAAGAAAGCAACCGATGTTAAATTAATCTATTACCTTAAATAATAAATTTATGATGTTAAAAAGACTTAAGACAACAGTCGAATTTTTTGACCGATGTTAAATGGTTAGTTTGAAAAAAATTGATACGCGCGCCCGATGAAATTTTGTAAGTATTTGAATGCCCGCCCATACTTAGAATTTTTTTTAAAAGACCCGCCTCCTAAACTGAAGCTATTTCCTCAGACATTAACCAGAGTCCAAACCTCTCCTTTCTCTCCAACTCTCTATCTCACCCTTCCCTGAATGTTACCGCCGCCGCCACCATCGCCGCCGCCGCCACCGTCGCCACCCACAGATCTGAGAACTCTTTCTCCCGAAACCCTAAACCTAACCACTATCTCTCTCCCCCTAAATCTCAACCCTTCCTCCCCTTCACTCCAAATCGCACCCCCCCCCACCCCACACACACACACTCCCGCTGGAGAAAAACCCTGCCTCTCCCATGGCTCTACCTACCCTACCTCCTCCGCCAATGCCGCCGCCAGTGAAGGAGCCAGATCTGGAGAGCAGGACTTGAACTTCTCCTTCCTATTAAACACCATAGCAGAAATTTTGAGAGCATTCATCAATAATCTCCACTGCCCATCTCGATCACCATCCCTTGTTTGCAAATCCTAATGGCGAGTCTAATTCTCTCGTTCAAGATATTTTACGGTTTGTCCTAATTTTCTTCTGTGCTTGACTTCTCTTGTTGAACTCTTGGAATTTTACAAAACCCTAACTTAGGTTTCATCTTGTTTAGTGTTGATTTGCTGGATTAACATTTATAATCTTTTATTACCAATTACTTATTGTCTAGTACGTACGATTATTATTGATAAGATGTCGCTTTCTTTTGATAGGCTTCCAATTACTATTAATGAATAAAGTGTTCAATTTTTATCTTAAAAATAAAAAGTGCAACTTCTTCTCATGTTTGATGGCTTGTTTGAAGCTTTTGGTTCAACAAATACTCATGAGATAGTTCAAATGATCCATATTACTTTGCATTTAAGCCTTGAGGGTAAAAAAAAAATCTGCAAATAAATTGTGTAATGCCTAAGCTATACTTGTATAATGTCTGAATCGGGCTATACTTGGATAGTGTGGTTTAACTTCTTTACACTAGTTTTGGCAACATGCTTTTCTTGCACAATAAGTCTATTGTTTCCTTTCTAGTAAAAGCGAGATTATCTTGATGTTTCATTTTTGTAGGTGCACTTGAATCTAATTGCTCTAGCCTTGGAATTGAGGTTTCTGGTAAAAATAATCCCAATTGTGAAAAATGGGCTTTATGAGCTTTTAATCTTTTGGTTCTATGAAGGGATAATACTAACTTTATAGTTACAACAATAATGTTTGATGCAATACTTTTTCTTTTGAGTTTTATACTTGTTATGCACTTCACATTTTGCTTACAATATTAAGGAACACTTGTAGATGACGGATTAGACAAACTCTAGATACATTGGCTAACCTTTCTTAGTGAGAATCAATATATAATCATGATTTTTTCAAGATCCTGTCAATTATCATTTATGTTTGAATGTTAGGATATCTATCTAATGAATCTATCTGTCATGCTTGATGCATATTTACTTTATTTCATCTTAGGTTAGTTTTTTGGTTTATTTAGTGGGCTAGATTCTCATTAAGTTATTTAAGTTATTCAGCTCAGTGCATCATTTGGAAGTGGTATGGCCGACCATGCCGACACACCATGAACTCATTCATGGAGCTAAGAATGACGAAGGTGTGTGTTTTGATGGAGTCCATAAAACAACACACCATTATTAGATGGATATATTGCTTGGTCAGATAAATGGTAAGAGAGTAGTTTACAATGCCTTTCCCTTTATATGTTATTGTAGTAAACAAGCTTTTCACAGTAAATAAATAAAAAGTTATCAAATCTAAAAAAGAATTGATCTATAATTTCATTGTTTTTGTTATTTTGGTCCTACAACACTCATGTTCATATCAATTTGTTGACATCAAATTATAAATTGTGTGCAGGAGATGGTGTGTTATTGTACTTGAAGCTCAACGGGTATGATGCATGCAATAATGGGTTTGTAAAATTTTTAGGTTAGATACTATCAACTTTCTTTTGGCGGTGTAGGACTAGTGGCTTTTGGTCATTTATTTGCACAACGCTTGTTATGTCATTGGACAAATACAAAGTGCTAAGTTTGTGTTATTTGGACTTTTTCTCAGGATTAAGGAGCTTAAAAGTACCGAATTTGAGTTTTTGTGACATTACATCCGCATGTTTGCAGCACTTAAAAGGTTATTATCTTTTTACTATGCTAGTCAAGGATGGACAATTTTACAGAGCATTATCCTAATATTTTTGTTTATTTATTATACATTTGCATAGTTGGTGTAAGCTATTATTGCAAGATAGGATATTATGGACTATAAAGCAAAACGGGAGAGATATATCCACCACCATCTTTTATTTCTCCAACACAAAGAAGCGTTGCCTATGGTGTTGGATATATTAACATAGTGTTTCACCCTACCACATGTCACGATGTTGCTTAGTGGTGGAGAAATTAAAGATTAGTGATGGAGAATTTATTGCCCAAAACAAAAGTTGCGGAAAATAGAGTGAAAATATTTTTTGTTTAAAAAAATCTGCTCGAGTTGATTGGATGACCAATTTTGTTCTTTATTGGAACAGAACTTACAAATTTGGAGAGCTTGAACCTCAACTCCTGTGGAATTGGACATAATGGGCTGGCTAACATGTAAGGTCAATTTTACTGCTGTAAATCGTTACCCCCATCAGTAACTTCTGATGCGTAGTATAATCTGTCTTATCATTATAGTTAAGCGCCGAAAACATTTGTTTGTGCTTTTTTTCTTGCTGAAGTTTTCGTGTTTGTATTCCCACTATTTCATTGAAGCAGTGGACTTTGTCATCTTCCTGGTGAGACTCTTTTTTATCAATTGTCCTAGTTTTCTCTGTTACTTACAAATTGTGATCTTAATGGAGTTGAAGCTTCAATTTTATTAACTAGACCACATGGTATTGGTGGATCACGGGCTTTATTAAACACTACTAGAAAATATCAATTAGACATCTGTTGTCAACCGATGTCTTTCAAAAAAAATTATGATCACTATGTGCGTGTAGTAAAAGATCAAAACTTTTCACATCGGTTTTAAGCAGATGTCTTTTCTTGGTTAAAACATCTGTTTTATTTTGAATATAGATATAAATCAACCCCTCAATTTTATTTATTACATGTTCAATTATTATGAAACCCTCATTATTTTTTATTTATAAGTTTTTGAAGATGTCCGCATCAAGCCAAAATTTGATATTCAAATTACTTTTTTTAAAAATAACCAATGTATTAAAACAAAATAGACATCTTTTTAATTATATTGATTATGTGTATATTAATTTCATATATATAATTTGTTATTTTATATTGTTTATAGGGAACATACCACATGAAATATATGCACAACCGATGTTATTCTCATTCACATCGGTTTATTTCTAGAAATATGATGTGTTTGCATTATTCAACATTGCTTTAGCTATGTATAACAATGTTATTGTTATCAATATGCGTCAGGTTTTATTAGCAAAATATAATATAAAAACATTTATTAGACATTGATTTATGTTGATAGGATGATGTCTATAATGTTACTAGCATCTGTTTTCAAGTAATAGACTAATTTCGAACCTTTGAACGCACTAGATTTTTTTATTTATAATATGATGTATAATTTAATGAATATCACTAGTAGAAAAAACGTGATTTAGCCCGGGCGCTTTTGCTAATATAACCCGGATATGGGCAATTTGGGGTCCGGGCATCAGAGTGGTGTGATAATAGGTATACAGCCCGGACCTTTTTCGCACGCCCGGGTTATTTGACCTGGTTGGTTTTCCACCCAAATTTTTGGAAGAAGACTTTAGAGCCCGGATATAGGTATAGAGCCCGGACTCCTTCCAAATAGCCGGGTTATTTTGTCATAATATAACCCGGATATTATAATATCCGGGCGATTTTATCCACCAAAATTCTCAAGAAAAAAGACTTTATAGCGCGGATATAGATAATATCCGGGTTATTTGGTACAATATTCGGGTTATTTGGAACCAATATCCGGGTTATTTGGTACCAAGATCCGGGGTGTTTGGTACAATGTCCGGGGTATTTGGTAACAATATCCGGGTTATTTGGTTCAAAATCCGGGCTATTTGGTCAACATTATCCGGGCTATTTTGTCCATCTTATGATATAAATCGACTATATATCCCGTATATGAAGGTCCGGGCTGTTATATTTTATTTATGAATTTGAATAATATCCGATATATTTTCTTATTAATCCACCTATTGTCCCGTACGTTAAGGTCCGGGCTTTTTGCTTTTGTTTCAATTGAAATATCCAATTTATTTTTCTTATGATCCACCTGTTTAGTTTGGAGCAACACACAAATTTCCAAAACCATATTGAACCACATTCAACCATCACACACATTTCCATAACGACATTCAATGAACACACACAATTCCATCAGAAGCATCTGCTTACAATAAACTACCAACAACTAGTACGAGTCCATCATAACAAAAGTAAGGTCAAACCGATCATATATCCATAATACATTAAACTAGCTAATATGGTTTACCTAGAATCGATAAGCAAGTGCATAAGTGAGTAGTTCGTCCCACAAAATGGCCAGCAACTACCTAGCATGTCTTACCTGATCCAAAAACAAATGTTCTTACAGATTGATCGGAAGGTATATAGGGAGCTGATCTATTTGCATTACAAAATGGACAGCAACCTTTGCACTTCGGCACTGAATTTGTTTCCCACACATCTGAAGACTTCACCGACCAGCTGGTGCAATCTGATAGAAAACGTAAGCATGTAGCCTGTTCCAAAACCAAAAAAAATATATATATGAATCATTGTTGGGATAAAAATTATATTTGCACATATATATTGCTACTAATATTCTTGAGGAGATATTATACATACATTATGATTATGATTGAGGACGTGGTAGACCAAAGTATTAATCAGTTCCTGCATATTTAGAAGAAATTAAATATCATAAACTATGAATCACACAATGGTGATTGATAACATAAGGCGGACAGTAACGATAAAAATAACATTGCAATGACTTTGTACTGCTTACATGATTAGGTTGAACACATTATCCAACCACTCTCTTTGGATTTCTTCGATATCCTTGTTTTCGTAAGTCGATTCGTCATTGAACCACTGAAACATAAAACAACATATATATCTTATATGAAACTAAATAATCAAATAAAGTGCAACTCCAAGTAAGAAAGTGAAAAGCGCTACCTTGTGCGGGATAAGACAAGATTCTCGAGATATTATATCCCGAATAAACATCAAAACGTAGTATCCACAATCCATTTTGTCAGTCGTTAGGGGACACTGAACATCACATCACTTGTATAAGAATATGAAATACATAATAACTTTCATGCTCATAATTTGACCAAAAAAATTATAAAAGAATATATTCTTAACCTTAACTACATGCCACAAAGGTTCTTTTCGGGGAGTTTTCTTGCCCAACTTGAAATATTTCAGTTTATAGCTCCTGGGAAGACAAAATATACATAGTTAAAAAAAGTATACAGTTTATAGCTCCTGAAAAATATATCACTTGTTTATAATAAAAAATGACTTACATTGCAACTAATTTCTCGACATCTGGTAGTGTTTTCTGACCCAATGGATCAAGCCAATAGGCAGAACCCATATGAGGACTCATCACAATCAACACCCAGTGATGTCTACAAATACAAGCTCACTTTGGTTAAAATTGTTGACACAAATGACCAAGTATAAATATAAGAACTGATTATTGCTTACTTGGACAAATATGGGGCAAAAAAGAGTTGACGCTTAACTTCGCTGCCCATCGCATTTGCAATATAACCAGCCCTTTGGTCGAGGCTCTGACCATGTGGTGATATTTGATTTGGGCATAGCAATCTGAACTGGTCTTCAACAAGGGTGTCAAACAAATATCTACACAAACGCCAAAATACACATTATGTAGTTAGGGTAAAATATGAAATTGAATCTGAAATAAAACATACTAACCTTAAATATAGCAGCACGTGAGAAGGTTTGATGTCTTTCCTATTGAACCATATGTCAAGATCATCTCTCCCAATGTCTACACCCGGATGAGCATATCTGAATATTTCAGTTGGAATGTCTACATGTCGCTCTTGTTGTGCCGGGAATTCTTCCAACATCCAATCGTATGCCTCCAACACACCTGGCACCGCTGAATTCACAGCACTGGGCCGAATTCCAGATTCGTGTGTCAAGGTGTTTCCCTTACCCTGCTTACTTGAGGTTTGTGTGGCTTGTTTTGAGTGCTTTGAGACCTTGTCAATCCAATAGCAAAAAAAAACAAAGGGAAAAATATATATAAATCTATACAACCCATCCATAAACTCAAAATATCTCACATTTTAATTTATCTCTATCTACTGAAATAACTTACATCACAACTCTTCACAAGAGGCTCTGTCCATGCAATGAATTGTCCTATAGCGTCTTTCACAGTGCTGGCCTCATCCGTTGGGCATGGCAGCTTTTTCTCACCCATTATAGCGGTCACAATGGAGACCTTCACATAACCCTTCTCCAATGGTCGAGTATGAAGGAGACCCCCGCCTTTAGAAGACCGATAAACCTTGCCTTTCGCCACCGGTTTGTCAATGTCCACACAGAATAGTGCACATGATTCACAACTCTTCATTTAAATCATAAGAAGTTAAGGTTTTCATTCACGTATGCATATGAACAATCAAGTCTCGAGCATAATTGAATGTATTCAAATACTTACTTCTTCGTCTGATTTAATAGGGGTTGTCTTTAGGGCTGAACATGACGCTTTACCACTTTGGGGATTGGGCTGCGAAGTAGGTGATACCTGATCTTGTTGGAGTGGGTGACCTTGACTGACTTGTTGTTGCTTCTCCAACATCAAGTTTTGAATGACGAGTTCTAGTGTTTTGATCTTTTCCCCGAAGTTGTTCTCCATGTCCTTCATTTTCGCTTTGAGTTCCCTAACTGAAGACCCATCCACATTTTCCTTTGGTGCAGATTTACGCTTCCAATATTGAGTGATTGTTACATCTTGACCAACCCCCCTAATACGTCCAGGGTGCTCGAGCTTATCTAATGCCAATGATAGCACATCTCTCTGTCCACTGGTAACAAGTTATCCAAAACTTTCTTGTTCCATGTAACTTTGCTACAGCGTACGAGTAAACCATTAAACCTTAAACGACATGTCTCAACATAAATTATAATCTGAAACCCTATATACATATTACTTACTATTTTCTCAATTGCAGACTGTGATTTTTCAGCATACTTCCCATTTGACCCTTTCCTTGCCTCCATCCATAAGATTGCTCGTGGAACAGAGGAAGAAGGGTCCATGTTATGAGAAACAATCTGCACTTATCAAATTTTGATGACCACAGAGATTAATATTCTCACTGAAAGGATGTGAACAAAAGTAAACAACATTATGTACTTAAATACTTCAGTGTCTACGTACATATTCATTCTCAATGCCTGCATACCCCTTCCGGCCTCCCTTGTATGTGCAATCATTTTGGGATGAGAGTTGCTTAAACTTGTCACTTTTTTCCTAAAAAAATGTAATAGATAAGATGCTAAATATTGACTAGATTTGTTCTTGTCTATGACACTGAACGCACCATTACAAATAAATGATCTCGTACCTTGAACTCATCGGAGTGGCGTATTTTTATAAATTCTGTCCATTGCTCCTGAGTGATGTATGTGTCATAGATGTCTGGAGGTTCTGTGAGAAGGTCTCCTGTTTTCTTGTCATGCATATGTAATCTCCCCAAGTCCTTTTTGAATGCCCTCCACAAATCATTCGCTTTTTTTATAACCCAACCCTTCATTTCAGATGGAATTACAAAGCCTCCCTACAAAGGACAAATCAAAAAACCAGAAATGGTGGCATTACAGCCCATATTACACTCCAATCCATCTCCCCTTTCACATAAAAAAAAAACAGAAATGGGAAATAAAGCAATCCAATTGAAGGCATAGAGTAACAGTTCAGATTTGACGTGTGAGAGTAACAGTCCTCCAATTGAAGGCATAGAGTAAAAGTCCTGACTTCATGAAGAGTAAAAAGAAGGCATGCTCAAATTTTGAAGGCAAAGAGTAACAGTCCCCTTTCACGTGTGAGAGTAACAGAAGGCATGCTCAGATTATTTTAGAAAACAGAAGCACCCATCAATGGCAAAGAGTAACAGTCAAGAAAAGATGCCACAATCCAATTGAAGGCATGCTCAGATTTATTTCGAAAAAAGAAGCACCCATAAATGGCAAACAGTAACAGTCCAGACAGCAATAAGACAACTCAAAAAAGACAAATATGAACAGTTAAAAGTAACCTTCATTGTTGATCTATCAATGGACATAGATATCACATGTTGAATAGCACCCAATCCAATTGAAGGCATGCTCAGATTTTTTTCGAAAATAGACAAAATTGAAGACAAAAAAACAGTCCATATCAAGTCATACATACCATCATATTAAAGACAAAAAAAACAAAATTGAAGCTCCCAAAACCTGCTGCCACACTTCTCTCCCAGAAGCTGTAATTTTCCAGAAAAATAGCATCTCATAAATAGACATCTTGCTCACCTGGACTATATATAAACCTCACCCCCTCAAGCTGGAATATGCATCCTCCACCATATACCCTCTCTCCCTAAAACTTGTATCCCTCAAACCTATCTCCCTCCAGAAAATGGCTTCTTCCTCTCACCATCGCCACCGCTCTGGCAATGGCCACGCATGCAACAACAACACAGGCGAGTCCTTGAGTGTTTTGGTAGTGACATAGTAATTGGTTTGAAATTTTCCAATGTATGTGATTATATGTTTTTTTTTTATACAGCTTCCAGGATGCCGCCTTACCAACCAGGGCTCGTCGTGGAGGTCATTGGAGCAGAGGAGGGACTGTTGGAGTCATTTTATGAGGCGGAAATTATTCGCAATATCAATAACACCCACTTCGAGGTGGAATTCCTAACTCTTGAATAAAGAAGAGGGGGGCGCCTTCTCAGGGAAATAGTTGATGTGGGCCGACTGCGTCCACTTCCGCCTCTGCCTGAGGATGACTATGATGAATATGTAATTGATGACCTAGTCGATTGTAGAGCCAATGATGGGTTTTGATATGGTCGAGTCACGGGGGTGAGGTGGACAGGGCAATATCGAGCTTACACGGTGAACTTCCCCTTGACAAGTGATACTGACGAGTATAGGAGCCACGAAATGAGGCCACACTTCGACTGGATTGGTTTCAACTGGTCTACACAACCGCATTTTCGGTGGATACTACGTCTGTAGGTTATTCGTCTGTTGGGTGATGTCTCTATGATGTTTTCTACCTTACTTGTTGTTGTGTTGTGTTTGTTGGATCCTACTATGGTTTATGCATTTCCATCTTCGCTACTGTTTTCCGAACAAGAGGCTTGACCTCAGCATCTAATGTTGTGACCCTATTTGTAATGTTTTTAATCTAATGTTGTTATCTTGTTACAATGTTGTTTTATTATTTTCACTTTCAAAATATTGACTAGTATAGGCTTCGTACAATATGATATTCTCAACCCTATATCATGAACAGAAGGAGACCATATAAAACCACACAACTAAGACACCTATACTTACTCAAATAATCACACAAACGAGTAGCACAAAACTGATGGTCTAAGCCCCCTGTCAAGACCATCAGATTATGATGTCTCTAGTATAATTATTTAGAAGAAAATAACCTATTTTCTGGTAACTTTAGAAGAAAATATAAAGCTAGCCACACAACTAAGAAAATATAAAGCCACACAACTAAGAAAATATAAAGCCACACAACTTTAGAAGAAAATAACCTATTTTCTAGTATAATTATTTAGAAGAAAATAACCTATTTTCTGGTAACTTTAGAAGAAAATATAAAGCTAGCCACACAACTAAGAAAATATAAAGCCACACAACTAAGAAAATATAAAGCCACACAACTTTAGAAGAAAATAACCTATTTTCTAGTATAATTATTTAGAAGAAAATAACCTATTTTCTGGTAACTTTAGAAGAAAATATAAAGCACATCAAGACCATCAGATTCAGATGCTATTCAGTGACAACACATCAAGTCCAGGAACAAACAAACATATAAAGCACAACCAAGGAATCCGGAAAAACACAACACGATCATTGTTGATAAACCAATATAAAATAACGGACTAACCTGGATATCTTCCCATATAGCATCCTTCTCCTCCTCAGAAACAAGTTTCCAATTATCAACGGTGATAGGTACCCACTTCTTCACGGTAGTGCCAATGAAGGTTGATAATTTTGCTTTATTTTTGCCAATAGGTTGCCCTCTACTATTCAGTTGTATGGGTAATCGTTCACCCCCAGCTACGCCTTTTGCAATGTTCTTTAGCAAAGAGGCCCCTCTTGTCCTACGTTTCTTCTCGGGTGGATCATTCTGGATATCCTCACACAAATCCTCACTTGGTTTATCAGACACACTCTTAGGCCGTTTTTTTGAAGACATTTCAGATTTTTTAGGAGGCATCTGCACATGTAAAAAAATCAGTCAATTTTTGTGTGTTTGAGTGAGATAACATGGAAGTATATGAAATAGAATATAGTTGAAGGGAACCAATAAACCAAACCATAAAGCATTGATAATTCAGCACTTTACCTAATAAAACTCCCAATATTATGAATTGCATCACTTAGCTATATGTGATCATATAAGTACTCTAATTTCTTATATACAAAGGAAATAATATATCGTACTAAGAAAGTAATAAGATGCAACCCCTTCTTACTACCTTCATTGTTGTTTTTATTTCGCTTCCTTGGTAAAAGAGGATGTGTGGATGAAGGGTTGTTTGGTAGTATCTCATCATTAACCCAAATCCCTTCTTCATGATCAGCTCGAACATAATTATCCTCTTCATTTTCATCTTCATTGGAGGGGGTAGGGAGGCATGCTTCGAATGAGCTACTACCCTCTTCACAGAAGACTTCATTTTCTTCACCAATGCCCCCCTTTGGTTTGAACAGTACAATACACCGGTTCATGTCAACAAGATCAGTGACATAGAAAACTTGCCTAGCTTGAGAAGCTAGTATGAACGGTTCAGTTTTATGGCCCACCTTATTCAGATCAACAGAAATAAACCCCATATCATCCACTCGAACTCCATTGTTACTATCAACCCATTTACAACAAAAAACAGGGATCTTCAGCTCTGGAGAGTACACTAACACCCATATCTGCTCAATTACACCATAATATGACATACTAGCGTATACAGGGTTTTTGTCTTTTGCACTTGCAATGTGCATTGCTTGTGCCACCACGGTCACCCCACTGTTTTGTGTTGTGCTTTTGTCATCTCTTGATTTAGTGTAGAAAGTGTAACCATTGATGACAAAACCACTATAGGTCAGTACTTGAAATTTTGGCCCCTTTGACAGAAATTTCAATGTAGATGATACTTCTTCTCCAGATCTAAGGACCTCAAAAACTTTATTCCGAAACCAATCAATGAAGGAGCGATTATGGTGCAATGTAATCCACTTTTCATTCTTCGCATATCTTGGATTACATTTTCTCAAATGCGCCATGTGCTCTTCAACAAAGGGCTGCACTTCTTCCATGTTCTGAAGGACATACAGATTTGCTCTAGTTAACGCCTCACGATCAGCAGTCAACACATGCCCTCCCAGAGTTCCTTTCCAGTTCAATTCTCCTAACAGTTTAGGCTTTGGAACACCAATGGAGTCAACATCTGCCAAATAATCTGTACAAAATTCAATAGCTTCTTCAACTATGTATCTTTCAACAATGCAACCTTCAGGACGATTTCGATTCATCACATACCCTTTTAGAATTTTCATATATCACTCAAATGGGTACATCCATCGTAGATATACTGGACCACAAAGCTCAACCTCTCTAACCAAGTGAACGGTTAAATGAACCATGATATCAAAGAACGAAAAAGGGAAGTACATCTCTAACTGAGAAAGAATGACTTCAATCTCTTTTTGCATACCATGCAATTCACCGGGATCAATGACCTTACTGCATAACTTCTTGAAAAAAAAAAACAGCCTAATGATGGTCTGTCTTACATGATTAGGCAATATGGAGCGAATGGCCACGGGTAGCAAGTATTGCATAAGTACATGACAGTCATGAGATTTCAGCCCCGTTAGCTTCAAATCTTTCATTGACACAAGGTTGCTAATGTTCGAACATAACCCATCTGGCACCTTTGTAGTACTAAGAAAGTTACAGACTTGTTTTTTTTCCTCCTTACATAGAGTGTGGCAGGCAGGTGGTAAGTAAGTCCGTTTTCCTCTTTGTTGTGGTGCCAATTCTTCTCTGAGTTGCATTAATTTGTAGTCATTTCTAGCACTGATTCCATCTTTGGTTTTCCCAGGCAAATTCAACAAAGTCCCAACCAAGCTGTCACAAATGTTCTTTTCAATGTGCATTACATCTAGGCAATGCCTGACCTCAAGATCTTTCCAATACGGAAGGTCAAAAAAATAGATCTTTTCTTAAACCCGTCTAAATCATCATTTTTCGATAACTTTCCAAATGTCACATTCATGTCTTTGACAATCTGAAACACCTCTTCTCCACGCAGCGGTGACGGAGCCCTTTCCTCTTCAGAGCACCCATTAAAAGCTTTACGAAGCCTTCGGTATCTGTGGTTCGGCGGTAAAAACCTTCGGTGGCCAAGAAAAACATTCTTATGACTACCCGGCAAGTATATGGAATAAGTATGTTTACCACAAATAGGACAAGCTTCATATCCTTTTGTACTACAACCAGCTCGATTCCCATACGCCGAAAAATCACTTATAGTGCAAAATAACATGGCTCTAAGACGAAATTGTTCATTACGATTGGCATCATGAACGTCCATGCCATTTTCCCACATGTCCTTCAAATCTTCAACAAGAGGTGCCAAATAAACATCGATGTCATTACCCGGTTGCTTTGGCCCTGAAATCAACATAGACAACATCAAGTACTTGCGCTTCATACACAACCAAGGAGGAAGATTGTAAATCGCCAACACCACAGGCCATGTGCTGTGAGTACTACTTAGAGTGCCGTGAGGGCACATCCCATCTGTAGACAGCGCAAGGCGAATGTTTCTGTCTTCATCTCCAAAATCAGGATACAACTCATTTATTTTTTTCCACTGTACAGAATCTGCTGGATGGCGGAGCTTGCCATCTTTTTCTCTTCCATTTGCATGCCAAATCAAATTCCTAGCATCTTCAATGTTTCCGAAAAGGCGTTGAAACCTTGTTCTAATTGGAAAATACCATACCACCTTAGCTGGAGCTCCATTTGCCTTGTAGCGCGGTTCACCACAATCCGAATTCGGGCATTTATCCAAGAATTCATGTTCCTTTCGGTAAAGAATACAATCGTTTGGACAAGCATGTATCTTTACATAATCCATTCCCACCGAGCGTATAAGCTTTTTGGCCTCGTAGGTACTACCGGTAAGGCAATTCTGGTCTGGAAACATTTCTCTCAAAAGCTCAAGTAACTCAGTGAAGCTCTTATCAGTCCATCCGTTGCCCACTTTTAAGTTAAACAACTTCAACACAGCAGACAATCTGGTAAACTTTGTGCACCCACCATATAAAGGCTTTTGAGCATCAGTCACAAAATTTTCAAACATTTCTGGACGATCAATATGAATCTGTTCAATATCATGAATCATCTCTTCTAATCGATCACCTTCATCGATGTCAACCATGTTGAAGTTTGATGTCCCACAGCTACTGGAATGGGTGGATGGCTTTTCTCCATGCCATATCCACACTTTGTAATCAGGATTTATTCCATCACAAACCAGATGATCCATTATGACGTTGACACTCCATGTCTTAGAATAATCACACTTTGTGCAAGGACAAAGAAATCTCATCGGATCAGCACCATGCTCAATTGCAATGTTGATAAATTCTTTTACCCCATCCACATATTCCTCAGACATTCGACTAGCTGACATCCATGACTTATCTATCATTCTACATATGAACGAAAGAAACAAAGACTGATTCATATCATCCTATTTTGGAATAGTTTGCATAGTTATAACAACTTAACAATGCAAACTGTTTATATTGAAGAATTCATTGGATTAATTCATTGTTCATCATAGGTTATACAACATAAGGTAACATTCCAGTATTAAGCATCAAAAAAGATAACATGGAAAATGGAAGTTTCAAGCAGAAAATACATACTAACACATGGCCATGTACATGTTTCTCACAAAGAAACCAATGACATAAAGCCGCAGATAATGAAGTAATCAAACCATCCATCTATCTCCATCTCTCACACACATATACACAGGAAAAACATCATAAATAACACCTTACGTACATTACTTACATCCCTAAGTATGTGCAGGCTCTACAAAAATAAGCTACGGTGTTATGTATGAAGGAAGAAAAACCATAGCTGACCCTAGGCATCAAAATGTCATATAAAGTTTATTAAAGTATTGAGGATGAAATGACATCCAACAATAAGCAGATAAGAGAGTAAAATGTTATGGAAAATACCTTTCACCCTTCCTCAAATTTGTTATTAGTCCTGAATGCAGGGAGAACAGACACACCTTTGCCCTGGAAATATAGGTTTGGATATGTTAGAATGCGATAATCTTTTGTTTTTGTTTAGATGTTTTACCATCATATAATCAATGGCCACCCAAGAAAATATCCGATATGATATTTTAACATGGATATTATAGGGTTATTTTGTACAATTTTTATAACTGAAATTCTAACTTAATCAATGGTAGAGTGGTGCTTTGCCAACAGTTTGAGGTTCAAGTGGTTTAAGGGGTTGTTTACTGCAATTACATACTATAATAAACAAGCTGTTTAGTACAAAATTGAAGGTTAAGCACTTAGTTAATCCTATATTCTTTTCAATTTGAATATTATTTCTTCCACAAAACATCATTCATCTCCTAAAGCCGTTGTTTAACACATTTATATGTGGAATAGGATCCCTAAAGCCGATATCAAAACCATTTAAGACCCCCTCCCTCCCCTTTGAAAGGTACCAATTTTTACAGTGGAATTTTGTAACTACCCACAAAATATTTTCCAGCCAAAAATATTGTCATAAAAACAGATAGTCAAATTCATCTACACAATCGATCAATTGACATCATGAAACCCAAAATGAACTGAAATTGAACCGATAATCAAGAACAATCCATAAACCAAGCAAGGAGGTCAGTGGCGTGGTGCCTGAGAGACAGGTTATCGAATGAGGACAATGACTTACCTTGTTCAGAAGCGGAGAGACGGGTTGCGAACAGGTGAACACGGTAACCCTAGGAACTGAAGATGCCGAGAGCTCAAGAAGGTGGCGACTGAGTCACAACCAGAGATGGCGCACGCGGAGGCCAGACGGCGACGGCGAGGTGCTTGAGAGCCGCCGATTGACAACGACAGCTAGCTTGCGAACAGCTAGCTTCCTGAAGATGACGATTTTGGCTCTGAATTTGGGTCTCTCTGAAATGAATTTGGGGTAGCTAGCTTCGTGGATGTCGAAATGAATTTGGGGCTCTGAATTTGGGGCTTTCAATTAATTTCAGATTGCGCTCCTTTTTTTTCATTTCCCGCTATACCCTTTATATCCCGGATCTATCCTACGGGCATTTTTGTACAACGGTGGAAATAGCTTCAAATATCCCGGATATGTTATGTGCGTGACTTTTGCTAATTGTTACAAGTAATCCTCACAGTCTAATAGCCCGGGCGTGTATCTATATCCGGCTTATATTCTCCTGACAATAAAAGAAAATATGTTTGAAGCATGTTATAACCCGTATTTTTGACATCCGGGCTATTATGTAGCGGGTTATATTTGCATTTTTCTACTAGTGTATGTACATTATATAAAAGAGACATCAACAAAATCGGCTTTACAATTGTTTTTTATAAATAATATGAAAAACTAAATCATATGCTATAAACCTAGAGGAACTAAACGTAGCTGAGAATGGGAAATTGTCCCATTATAGGTTCCAACCACCTAAATGCAACGTAGAGTCTGATTGCGATGTCGAGCCCATTGTTGGCACCATGAGATAACTCTTCCTAGAGCATCATACTCTCCAATACACCACCTGTCTTTATCAACACATCAAAGATACTAGAGAAGCAGAGTGCCATCTGCAAAAGCAAATTCAAGCATGTTGTGAAATCAGGCAAATTCATTTACAAAAAGGAAATATGATCCACCATAAGCATTCCTTTTCCTTTGAACTACTACAACCATTTGATCTACTATAAACATTTTACTATAAAGATGTCCCTGAGAAACATAATGATGGAAGAAGAAACATGTTTAAGGACCTTGTCGAATATTTAAATTGTAGCAAGAAATGATCTCTATACTAGAAAAATGCGTCATCAAAACCTCAATTTCATACTACTTTTTTTATATACAATTTCAGAGAACTAATCAAACTATATGATTAATGAAAGTCTATTCAGTTGCAAAAAGCCAAAATCACACACAGGGAGATAAATCCTACCTGCACCTTATTGAATTTAGCCCTGGAACTAGCTCCCATTTGTTCTCTACTTGCACTTATACATGTACTGTGTGGTTGTAGATTATGATTGGTTAGGTGTGAAGAGATAAATGAACACCTTAGCAAGTGCACTCAAATGGATCAAGAAGGAAATCCATAAAGCTGGAAATGCAAAGCAACATCTACTACATTTGGATCAATAGGAACTCAAAGAACTTTGAGAATACCGTGGAAACCACAGATGAGATGATTGTCATTATCAAGAAACACACGTACAAGAAGCTCTACATACATTTGATCTCATTTAAAGCAAGCAACAATAATTTAAACCATAAGAACTGAAAATCATCAGTTTAGCTATCTGTTCATGAGATTACTAACATCAACACTATCATTAATCACAAGCCTAACCTAATTCATGTTTTAGGAAGTTATCTAGAACATAAGTAATTTCGAAAGTTTTCAAATCAACTATGACAGAAGAACTAACAAATGCAGAAAGTTACCTAGAACATCAGCAGTTTGGAAAATCCAATAGCACTGACCAATGCATCCAACTAACAAATAAAAAAGTTCTCACTAATGAAATATAAGAAATATATGCAGCCATATTTCATAAGTTCAAGACAGAAAAAGTTTTCAGAGAAATCATGCAATGTACTCAATGCTTAAATTGAACTAAAATTACTTAATCGTCTTTCATCTATCCTTAAAGATGGATAGTAGGATCTTTCTCTATAATTTTTTATAGCATTTCTTGTACTTGTCATACTTGTTTTCAACATTTTATTACTTGTCAGTTGTTGTCTTAATCTCAAAATATTTTAAACTGTGGATGATACCCTTAATCTTTTCATTCAAAGAAAAACCTAATTTAATAGTTTGGGAACTAGGAATTTTAAATTCTGAAAAGTAGAAGTAAATTTCCTCTTCTGAAAAGAAGAACAAAGGTGAACTTACTTTTTCTTGTCAATATCGGAAATGTCACTCCTCGCATCTCTCTCTATGGCAACCCGAAAAACATCATCCAAATCTTCTTATCAAGCATTTGCACACTAATGAGTAATGATCAATAGAAGCTAATAATATATATATATATATATAGACACACACACACACACACACACACACACACACACACACACACACACACACACACACACACACACACACACACACACACACACACACACACACACACACACACACACACACACACACACACACACACACACACACACACACACACACACACACACACACACACACACACACACACACACACACACACACACACACACACACACACACACACACACACACACACACACACACACACACACACACACACACACACACACACACACACACACACACACACACACACACACACACACACACACACACACACACACACACACACACACACACACACACACACACACACACACACACACACACACACACACACACACACACACACACACACACACACACACACACACACACACACACACACACACACACACACACACACACACACACACACACACACACACACACACACACACACACACACACACACACACACACACACACACACACACACACACACACACACACACACACACACACACACACACACACACTAGGTCAAATGTCGCGCGCGAGTGCGCGCGGTTTAATCATATTTAAATTGTTCACATTACTTTTTATATGCATGTAAATATTCATATGTGTCGATAGTTATAACTTGGTTGTATTCCTTATAAAATTGTACACATTACTTTTTTATATGCGTGTAAATATTCATATGTGCACATAGTTCTAACTGGGTTATTTTTCTCGTAAATTGCTATATATAATACTCATTCCATTAATTAAAACTTGATGTTTTACTATTTATGCATGTTGTTTAGGTGTTAAAAACAATATAGTAAAATATTAACTTTTTAAACATTTTTAGCAATTTCATGCTTATGAATTTATAAAAACAAATGAAAAAAAGTTGATATTTTATATAGTTTATATTATTCTAAAAAAGTGTGCATGAATAGTAAATAACATGTTTTAATTAATAGATGGAGTAGTAAAAATAATAATTGTATCATTATAAGAAATTGTAAGTATAATATTTGAAATTTTCATTAAGGTAATAAGAATGATGTATTTCAATTAAAAAAAATGCAAAGAAGGGTAGTTTTTTAAAAAATGTATTAATCAAAATGAAAAAGAAATTCAAAACTATAAACTTCAAAAATCCTAATCATTACAATTAAAAAAAGATATTTTTGTTATCATCTAATTAAAACCGGGTTGATTAAAAAAACCTAATAGTTATCATTTGGGTATTTTATTTGAAAACATAAAATATGGTAGATTTAAGAAAACTTTAAAATTGCAGTTTGGATATTTTAAGAAAAAAATATAAAATTGGGCAAAATTGATGAAATATGAAATTGATAAAAAAAGGGTTGAAATTGGATAGTTTATATCATTCTAAAAAAACATGCACATGTTTTAATTAATAGATAGAGTAGTAAAAAATATCATTATAAGAAACTTTAAGTATAGTATTTTGAAATTTTCATTAAATTAATAAGAATGATGTCTTTCAAATTTTTTTTACAGTAGGCAAACAATCAGAGCTGCAACTAAACCAGTAGCACAACTCCTAGATCATCCTGAAGGATAATGTTACAAAACTCCCTATGATAGGGATAGATTGCAAGTTACAAATAATACCATTTTTGGCTATGTAATCTGCCGTCATATTAGCTTCTCTGTAAACATGATGCATCTCCGCCAGTTCAAATTCGGAGAGAAGGATAGAAATTTCTTCAACTTGCCTCATCACTTCCCATCTCGGACACTGATGCTTCTTTATCGACTTAACCAAGACTTGGTTATCGCATTCCAAATTGATTTTCAATAGGCCTTTGTCCTTAGCTCTCTGTAATCCTAGCAGGACAGCTGCTGCCTCTGTTTGGATGATTGAGCTTTCACCTGTTTCCTTGAAAAAAAAATCAATTATATGACCCTCACAATCCCTAATGATCCCACCAATCTGGCACTTGCCAGAAAGGTTAACAGAACCATCTACATTGATTTTGTAGATAGTACTGGGAGGCGTCCTCCACTTAGAAGTGACCCTTTTATTTTTAGTGGTGTTGGCCTTTTTAGGATGGCCTAATCCTTCTCTCCAATCATGGAGTGTTTGAAAAATTCTCCTAATGATAAAAGTTTTATCAGAGGGTTGTTTTTGCTTAAAAATCAGCTCATTTCTAACTTCCCAAATGGAGTGCCAGATACAGATAAGCTCATCAAAATTTTGGTTAGCCATTTTGAGATTCCCTAGATCAGAGTGTAAGGAAGTCAAATTATTTAGGTCCGGGAAGAACATACCAGAATTTTGCTCAAATAGAGCAATGATTTCTCTTGAGAAACTACAATTTTGTGAAGAGGTGGGTTGCATCCTCTTGGCCCTGATTGAAAAGAGAGCATTGATTTGGGACTCTGTTGACATACCTGTTAAGTCGAGCTACCGTCAGAAGCCCATCAATCGCTAACTTCCAAAGAAAGTTCTTCGTCCTTGGCGGTAGATTTTGCTTTCTAATCCATGTATATCTATCAGCATCATTTGCATTATGAGTAAGCACCTTCCTAGCAGATTTTGTAGAGAAATTTCCAGAGGCCTCCGGAGTCCAGAATAATTTATCCTGGGATAGGTGCATCGGGATTTTAGTCAAAAGGATCTTCTGCACGATATTGATGTCTTTCAATTAAAAAAATGTAAGGAAGGGTAGTCTTTTAAAAGTTTATTTAAAAACATAAAATATGGTTGATTTGAGAAAACTTTAAAGTTACGGTTTGGGTATTTTAAGAAAAAAACATAAAATTGGGTGAAATTGATGTAATATGAAAATTTATAATTAATAAAACTAAAAGTTACAATTTTGGTAGTTAAATTAAAAACATAAAGTATTATTGATTTAATAAAACTTTAAAGTGGTAATTTGTGTATTTTAAGAAGAAAAAAAAACATAAAGTTGGGTGAAATTTTGAAATTGATTAAATATGAAATTTTATAATTTTGAAAAGATATAAAAGGACATTGAAATAAAAAAATTAATATTTTTAAATTCAAACATTGGATGATAAAAAAGGCATTTTACAAATGAAGATGGAAATTACCTAAAAGGGTATAATACATCTAAGATTATAATACAATTTGCAAGGACAAAATAGGTATTTTTCATCAAAAAAAACAATAAAATAATTATTAGTGGGAAGTACTATTCATTTAGAAGTTCATACTATTATAGGCTTTAAGATATACATACATATATATATATATATATATATATATATATATATATATATATATATATATATATATATATATATATATAGATATATATATATATATATATATATATATATAGATATATATATATATATATAGATATACATACATATATATATATATATATATATATATATATAGATATACATACATATATATATATATATATATATATATATATATATATATATATATATATATATACATACATATATATATATATATATATATATAGTAAAAAGTATTCATAGACAAACAGAAAGTTTATATGAATCTCACAATTTTGAATTCTTTCTTGTGCAATTCATCAAGAGCTCTTCGATGAAATCCAGAGTCTTCCATTTAGTTCCCTTTCATATACAACTTTTGCAGTGCTTTATGTGCCTGTGTGTGTAATTGCGCAGGCATGCAAAGTGGACAGACATTCAGATTAGCAAAAACTTAATATACTAAATAAAGTATCAAAGTGACTTACCCGACCAACATCAATGGCAGATGGGGCAACGGGTAGATATGGGTTGGTATAATGCCTGAAGTATACAAAGGGAGGATATCAATTGGTGGCAGGAGATGAATTAGTTGCCAACAAAATGGAATCTAACCTAGCCTATAGGTAATAAACATATAACAATTACGTTTATCTAGGCATGTAGACCCATTTACATAGCAATCAAGGGCTATTCCAGCATTCCTTATATTTGTAGCCAATTCAAGTAAACATGAAAAAACAAATTTCCAATTCAAAATTACATGTTTCCGGTTTAAATGCTCAACTTGTAGTTCAACTCCCCCCACCACCAACACACACTCCAACACAATTTATAACCATTGCTTTAGAAAATCTTCCTTTCCCAATAAAAATAACCTAAAGACCAAATTTATTAGCTTCAAATTAAAGAACCTACTCCGAGTCCACTGCTTCGTGGGCAGTCAATACAAGAGTTGCAGGTAATCCACAAGAGATCACTCCCAGTATCAATCTGGACATTGTATTCCCTTGGTGGGCTCCCAAGTTTCACTCTTGTAAAATAAAGCCTGAATTCACACCAGCAAAACAATCAACAACACAAATCCGGACAAAAATCAAAGCAATTAGGATTAAAGATGCATAAATGCTATAGCAATTGCATAGTTGCTTTCAGCTGAAATTATCATTCAGGGAGACCAATGTAAAGAAATAGCCCAAATTCATACTTCCACAGTTCCACTGAAATCATCATTTAGGAATGAAGAACCCTAACCTAGTTTAAACCGTAAATCAAGAAACTTAATCAATCAACAAAAAGTAAAACAATATAATAGGGTGTTTACCTTCTTAGGCGACAAATGCGCAGTAAGGTTGTCGACAGGCACCCGTTTGGCCTTGATTGGATAGAAATCCGTGAATCGACATGGTTGTAAGGACACAATGACAGCGAGAGATCAAGAGGTGGGCGAAGGTCATGGGGGGTGGAAGGAAGAGAACCAGGTGAGACGAAGAGATTAACGTTCGAGGTCGAAGGAAGATAAAGAAAAGATCTAGGATCTAGCGACGAGGTCGATTGACAGAGAAAAAGGAAGATCAAGTGCGGGAAAGAGAGAGCACCGCCAGATTGAGAGAAGGAAGAAGGAGGCCATAAGAGCCAGCCCTCTCAAGCTTATCAGATCTAGGCAAACTAGAGATTATCGCTCAATTAGGGAAGGAGACGGCGGTACTACGGTAGATTTAGGGTTATATTTTCCCTCCTGGGAGATGTGTCGTTCAATCAGCCGCTTCTCGAAAAGAAGGCTGGATTTCGTCAAAACAACCAGCTCCTTCGGAGCCTCACCAGAAGCTGCATCCAAAAGAAAACACAGACAACAACTTCAAGATTACAAATCACAAAAAAGCAAAGGAATAACGCAACTGAAACTGAGAGAGAGAGAGAGAGATTTACTCGACCAATTCATGGCAGCGGTTAGGGTTTCTGTCATGTCTACTTCAACGACCGACAACAATAGTGCAAATTACTATGCATAAACGAAGCGAGTGAGAAATTGGAGCTGCTCGCGTCTCCGGCGGAAAGATGGAGGCAGATGAAAAAGTTTGGCTTGGCCATCAGAGGTCGAAAAAATGGAGGTTTGATGTGCCCAGGTTATTGAATATGAGGGGGAGAGAGAAGAGACAGATAGAAATGCTAAGTGTTAGAAAAAGTGGGGTCAAATTACCTTTAAATTTGAAAACCCTCTCATTTTTTTCCAAGTATTTTTATCCCACCCATTTTTCCTAAACTCACTCGTTTTTATATTTTTCGGAACAAATAATTTGACATATGTCCATATATTTGACGGTTGTCTAAACTATTTTAAACATCACAAAAAAAATATTGGTGTAATAGATAAATTTAACATTTGTTGCTTTTTTGACAGAGTTAAATCACATAATGTCTAATTGCAGTATTCTAGTAGTGAAAGAAGACCATATGATTTTGGGCTTAACTTATTCATTTTTCTCATTCATGTCATGTCCTTTCTCTCTTGACCAATTGAGGGGTATACAATGTGAGGGCTTAAAACTAAGCAATGATTTTCTTAAACCCCATCTCCTTCAATCAATGTTTCTGAAATGAACTTAAATTTGTGTTTTACTTGTTTGAATAACTTATCAGTTCATTTTTATGTCGACCTCTTAAATATTTGGAGTTTAGGTTTGTGTTTGTTTCACTTTTATTTGATTTCATGATTGGTGTATGAATTTTCACATTGCGGTTGAATTGATTTGTAAATTGACATTGTTTGCAGAAGATGATCCTGAAGATGTTGATTTTGAGCCAAATTAAGAGGGTATTGGTTGCCATCCTCTAAAAAGGTCCTTATGAATCCATTATTTCAGTTGTAATTTCAGTTTTCATTACTTTCTCCCTATTTTATTATTTCAGCTGTAATTCGGTGACATTTGGCTATTTTAAGTTGTTGGTTTGGGGCTGTTTTTGGGGCTGCTGCTACTGATGTTGTTTTGGGTTGTTTAGGGGTTGTTCCATGGACTTTTTGGCTTCAATAACCACCATTGGTGCTGCTGCCTAGTCCTGTTCTGAATCTATGGTAGGCATCCTTGTTTGGGCAGCAGCAATATCCACCTTGTTTCGTTCTGAATCTACGGTGTTGTCCACTGTTTATTAGTGTTCATTGAAGCTTCTCTTCGGAGAATGATAAGAGCTATAACATCAAGGGTTACAAAGTACAAGCTCTTGCCTCCATGGTACCATATTTTGTTATTTGATCAACTCTAAGTATTACTATAAAAAAAAATCCACATTTTAGAGAAGTCTTTGTTGGCCTAGCCTCTATTCCTGATTTTCATAAATTATAAAACTACTCCTATTCATTATAAATTCCAAAAAAAATCGTCAGTTTAAGGAAATTAAAAAACGACCTCACAAAGAATAAAAAAAAAAACAAAAAAACGACCTCATGGTTAGAAAACTTGCAAAAATGTTATTCTACCCAAGTACTTTGGAATACCTCTTCTTAATAATATAAATATTTTTTTTTATCAATTATTAGTTTATAAAAATTATACTACTTCCTTAATTTGGCATTAGTTTATAAGAATTACCGTACTTCCTTAATTTGATGCAAATGATATCTATATATTTTTTCTTCATTTATCTCTTTAGACAATTAGGAGAGATATCTAAATTTCATTACAATATGTCCTTAATTTCATAATTTGATGCAAGTAAATGCCTATATTTTTTAATTAGAAAAATAGGAGATATCTAAATTTCATTACATTATTTTCTTAATTTCGTAATCTGATGTAACTAACATTTATATTTTTCCTTTAGCTAAATTGGACAATTAGAAAAGAATCAAGAGATATCTAAATTTTATAGGATCAAAATTATCAATTACGAACCAAATTGATTAAGAGTGGGTGTCCACGCGCGTAGCGTGTAGCGGCAATTAGTAAATAAAAAATAACAAGGCTTTAACAACAAGTGAACATATCCAAAATAAATTTGAGGGGTTGATTTATATCTATATTCAAAATAAAGTATGTCTTAACCCAGAAAAGACATCAGCTTTAAACCGATGTGGAAAAGTTTGATCTTTTACTACACCCAAAAAGAGATCGGAAATGTTTTTCAAAGACATCGGTTGATAATAGATGCCTAATTGCATTTTTCTAGTAGTGATATCGAAATTCGAATTGGACAAGGGGACATATGAGAAAGGGAGTAAGAACCCAGAAACACCAAAAGTCCGAATTTAATTTTGAGTTTTGATCGAAATCAGAAGATGGGCTTTGAGATTTGGGGTTTTACTCATGCCTAGTTTGTTCTTTAACAGGGAGCGACGTCGAACTAAAGGTTTGACAACGCTACTACGATACAGAGATAGTGTGTCCAGATAGAGATGCATGGACGAAGTCAAAATACGACGACCGAAGTGGAAGATTAGATTTCCTCTCTCTAGATACTCTACTCTGGAGAGACCTTTCTCATTTCTCAATGGCCACTAGCCCACTACCCACTTCTTGTTTATCAGCACCATCTTTTTTCTTTGGAAGCAAGCTAAAATTGAGGAAATCCGTCGTCGACCGGGCCTCTTTTCTAGTGCAACCAAACGGACGAGAACATCAAGTTCTTGATCCTCAAAGCTATCATCGACATGGATGTTGTAGGTTAGACGTGCGATCCTGTCAGCCACCGCTTTCGATTTCTTGAAAACATGACGAATAGCAACATGAGACATATAATTTAAATTCGTTTTCGTATCTGCCATTAACAGCTCAATGTTCCAGGGACATGACCAGTCACCCATGAGAGCCTTTATAACAACCAGACAGTCTCCTTCGATCAGAAGGTATTTAGTTCCCGACCAATTGCTTCTGCGAAAACCACTGAACTGTTGTTACATCTGCCCGACCATAAGGCAAGTATGTTACCGCAATGATCGCGAATAGCATAGTCGTAGGTTCCTTTCTCCGACTGACAATACGAGCCATCGAAATTTAACTTGTAATAACCAGCTGGTGATATCTCCCAAGGTTTTGTTTTATGTTGCTCGTAGCCGGTAGATTTCTGGTTTGTTAATAGCTCCCTACCCGAACCATTTCGTTCTGAGGTATACACTTTGTTAGTTTGTTTGTTACTTTCATTCCAAGTATGACTTGAAGTGTTGCAGAAGAGGGCGATCTGTTGTGTTTTGACATAAGTCACATATGTCTGAATACAAGTTGGTTTCTAATTAAAAAACCAAATACTCCACCAAGTGAAGGCTAGACACCCGGTCTTTTCCTTCCCAAGGTTTACAAAAATATTGTTTAGAATGGTATTTGCCTTTGAGTCCGCTGTTAAGCCTATATGATTCGGTCTACGGATGTTCAGGATAGTTAGAAGCGCAATTGTCATGAGACATTCCACTAGTAGATGGAAGGTAGATTCCCTAGTGTTGGCGTAAAAACAGCATCCAGAAGACACCGCTATATGAGACCGTTGTAATCTGTCAAAATTCGGTAATCCAACACCATCTTATTATCAACCCCGTGACTAGGGGTGGGCACAAATCCCGCAAATCCTGATCCCGTCCCGGTCCCGTCTCAATCCCGTTCCGATCCCGGTGGGATTTAGGACAAAATAGCGAATCCCGTCTCGATCCCATCCCGTGAAAATTATGCGGGACGAACTGCGAGAGGATCTCGGTGGGATCCCGCAAATCCCGTCCCGTCCCGCATATTATAATAATAATAATTTTTATAATAATAATAATATTTTAATATTATAGAATAATAATAATAATATATTATTATTATTATTATTTTGAGCAAGTATTATAATTATAATTATAATCATAATCTTCCATTTATAATAATAATAATATTTGTTTATAATAATAATAATATTATTATTATTATTATTTGAGCTAATATTATTTATAATTATAATAATAATTTTCAATTTATAATAATAATTGATTTTAATATTATTATTATTATTATATAATATTATAATATAATATAATATAATAATAATATTAATTTATAATAAAATTATTATTATTATTATTATATTATATTATATTATATTATTATTATATCATATTATATTTTTTTCTTCTAAAGTATAATTATTTTATAAAAATAAAAATAAATATAAGTAAGATTATTATTATTATTATTTTTAAATTATAACATGGGATTATTATTATTATTATTATTATTATTATTATTATTATTATTATTATTATTATTATTATTATTATTATTATTATTATTATTATTATTATTATTATTATTATTATTATTATTATTATCATTATTACTACTACTACTACTACTACTACTACTACTACTATTATTATTATACCCATTTAGAGCTACAAGAGACAAATAGCTAAATACGGTATTCTTCCCAACTATCAATCGATAATCAGACAGTATCTAGTGAATCTCGTCTCAATTCCTTTCCGTCCCGATCTAGTAAGATAATGTAGCCAAATATGTTGAACATTATAATTAATTATACAATCATTGTATAAATTAATAATAGTATTATAATAATAATAATATAGTTGAGAAGAATATCGTATTCAACATATTGTACAAATTAATGAATTATGAAAGCATTTTTCACTTTGCAAATTTATATAATATTTTATTATTTTTATTTGCGGGACAAGGCCCGTCCCCTCCCGATCCCATCCCGTCCAGACACCATTCCATTCCGAAAAAAAAGTGTCAATTCCGTCCCGTAAAAATTTCGCGGGACGAGTCCCGTTCCGTGCTCACTCCTACCCGTGACATTATTAATTTATTAATCTATATATTTTCATTTTATACCCTTCATATTAAAGCTTTTAAGACTTGTTTATTTCCCTTAAGATTCCCATGACCCATTATTGGATCTCCCTCTCTCATAATATATGTGACGTGTTGTGTCTCTCTCTTTGGGGGCTTCACGTACCGCTACTGATTTCACACACATAGCTTCTATTTTTCCAGGGGGCGGATGACGCCATAACACCACAAAACAAAACCCATGTATTCCATCCGCGTTCTGAATCACCAGGAAGAATGAAGACTCCCACCCGTGACACGCAACTAGATTTAATTTGATTCGTATACCTCAATGCCATATTTATCAATGTAGAAAAGGGATAATAGAAATATTAATATTTCGTCATATCATCTTAGCATCATAATCTTTTCTTTTTTTTTTCCACTTTATCAATAACATTTTTTATATCCCAAAATTCATCATTTTCCACTAATTCAATTTACAAATATACCCCTCCTAAATAATTATTTTATTCTCGACTATATTAGTTAGGGGTGGGCAAGGGACGGGACGGGACGGGACGGAATTGGGGTCGTCCCGCGTCCCGTCCCGTGTAATTTTTGCGGGACGGGACCGGGACGGGATTCACTACTTTTTTTTCAATCCCGCGCGGGTCTTGTCACTCACGGGACGGGACGGGACCGGGACAGGACGGGCCTTGTCCCTCAAATAAAAAACATTATAAAAAAAATCTATAATTCCTATATATTTTAAGGTTTTCGGGATAACATATATATATAGACTTATAGTATTTTTATATTTTACTATTTTCTTTATATGTACACAGTGGACATATTATACATACGACTACATAAAATAAAATATATATATAAGTGTATATATATGCATGGACACATACTGTATATTATGAGTATATATAATACACACACTATGTATACATGCGTATAGAAGTTTATACAGTATGTTTGCAACTTGTATAAATATACAGTATGTATATATCAGTGTGTATCTATATACAAAGTATACAATATTATAATAATAATAATAATAATAATAATAATAATAATAATAATAATAATAATAATAATAGTAATAATAATAATATGCGGGACGGGACGGGATTTGCGGGATAAGAAATCCTCGTCCCGCGTACCGTCCCGCGTAAATTTAACGGGACGGGACCGGGACGGGATTCATTATTTTTTTTCAAATCCCACCGGGATCGGGACGGGTCCGGGACGGGACCGGGATGGGCCCGAGATTTGCGGGATTTGTGCCCACCCCTAATATTAGTATACTTTCTTTGTTCGGCAAAACATGTCGTTTATTATTCACACACACAATCCACATTATTAACACCTTTAAAATATTAAAAAAAAATTTAGTCCAAAAATATAAGATAACTTTTCAAAATTTTATTTTCTACTACTAAAAGATATTTTAAAATAATTTTTTGGGTATTATTATACACATAATTGTATGCCATGAATAATTTTTTTTCAAAAGATGGTTAAATATAATCGAAATTGATGTCTATAGGTAGATAAAAATGAATCTAGGATTGTCATAATTTTTTTTATTTTTTTTACATTTTTAATGTCGAAAAATGCATTTTATAATTGCAAATATACTTCCTAGCATGCCATCTAAGTCGTCCACTTGTCGCCATCTGAACTCTCATTCCATGCCTCCATTTGCAAGCTAACACGTGTCCCCCCACTAGCCTTCCATCCTTATTTCTTCCCAGTGCAACCTATTGCGTTTTGAGGCTTTCTCAAGTAGAGCGACTGTCATTTTAATGCAATCTTTCTGCAAAAAAAATAAGTCTGACACATTACTGTTATGCAATTAATCACTGCATGGTTGGATGAGCTATATCTTTGCTCCACTCGTTAAAGTCGAGTTTGAAGAAATCATCATTGGTTTTTTCTATCTAACCATTTTTCGTTGTCGAGAGCTATTTTTTTGCACCTTGGGTCTATTTTGTCATTCTCGGTCTATTACCTTTGCTTCTTTCCAGTTTATTATGTGTTTATTTTTATTATTTTTACCCATTTTTTAAACCTATGGAATTCAACGCTTTCAAAAAGTATTTTAATTCTCCTTGACCATACTCTCCAAAGGGAGAAAGTAAGAGTTGTTTTTTGTTCTGGTGTTAGTTTGTGAAAATTTTCGTAACTCCTTGTAGTATTTGTCTGTTTTGTCAGTGCTTGTTATTATTCATACAATTTGTCGTTTCATCCTTCAAATAAAATTGACGGTTGATGGGGATTCTATGAAAATATGCTTTGCATCTCCGTCTTTCTGATTATATAGTGTACATTCCAAGGGTACGTCTATACCTTTATTTCTAAGTCTTATTCTTGTTGGTATTCCTTGAATTTGGTAAATAAAGAGCGGGCATCCGGGGTTCGAATCGGGGACCTTTGGGTACTACCCGCAAGTTCTTTGGGGTTCGAATCGGCGTTCCATTTACATAGTTCTTCCATAAGGAATTTTTAATTTTTGGGAGGAAGTCTATGTTCCATAACCAGTCAAATGATCATGCTATGCTACGTTCTGGCTTGTTTTAGTGATATGATCTCATGTACTTGAAGTTGAAAATCAACCATTTTTGTTTGATTCCCAATATAGTCTATCTTCAAAATCATTTACAGAAATATCGATATCGATGTTGATGATTTTATCCACAATATCCATTGGTATTGATAGAATAGAGTATATTAAAATGTAACGCACTTACAATTTATATTACTGCCTCCATTTTAAAATATAAGTTGTTTTTAAATAATATTGTACTTTGTAATTAATACTAAATATAATACTCCCTCCGTTCCTTTTTAATTGACTTTTTTTTATTATCCATGCACAATTTTTAAGATGATAAAAACAATATAAAAGATTGAATAAAAATCGATATTTTATGCAGTTTTTATATTTCTAAAAAAAAGTGCATGACTTGATCGCAAAAGTCAAATAAAAAGGAACAAATTGAGTATTACTTAAAAAAAAAAAAATATTTTACATAGTTTCAGCTCTTAAGAAACATGTCTTTATCCTATCGCGGTGGTTGCCTAAGTTACTTGAGTGGGCTCCTATACCTTGTAGGTGATGCATCTCTTCAAGCGAGCTCTCAACCTCACGATCTCAAACTTTCCATCTATTGTGTTCGGGAAGGAACACCTAGATTGACCTTGCTAGAGGTTTTGATGTGAAATGGAAAATTGGGTGAATCTAGGTGTTCATTCCCGAACATCTAGATTGTCCCAAACATCATAATTCACCCAATTTTCCATTTCTCATCAAAACCTCTAGCAAGGTCAATCTAGGTGTTCCTTCCGGAGCTCATTCATTCTTCCTACGTCCTTAAAATCCATCCGATCACTATCTAAAAGAGCATACTTTCCGAACTGACTCACTATCTCTATTCTATTCCCCAAGCACATAAGCACACTCACTACTAATCCACCTCTAAAGAACCAACTCCTATTAATAATTCTCACACAAGAGCATCCTCACACCTATATCCCTAATATTCAGCAACAAGGGTTCATCTTTTAAGCTATCAACGCATCCCAACCAACACAAGCATCTAACTTAGCTATATCGAAAGGTCCTAGCAATGCTCAACGGCCCGCACTCATCAGACTCTGAGTCAGAGAGTCGACTAGTGATAAATCTGGGAATAAAAAATCATCAAGCTTTTCGTCAACTACACCTATTGATGTGCGCTCAATTTGCCATGTTTTGCATTAACATTTATGTCGATTTCTGTCTGCATTTCATATTTCTAGGTTTGATTTATACATAATTTGAGTAGTTTGTGCTTATTTGTCAAATTATGGAGTCTACACTAGTTTCTGTTTAATTTCGCAGAAATCGGACGCAATTTGGAGCTTAAAGGAAAGTCATGAAGAAGTTAAGGATGGTGCAGCTGGAGAAAACGATATTTTTCACCATTCATCATTCTGAATAAAGTTCTGATGTCTTCATGAGAGTTGTAGCCCTCGAAAAGATCTTTCCAACGCATACTTATATGTGTCAATCCGACAAACGAGGACTCGGGAAAGGGTGTTTCAAGAACGGAGCAGAATGCTGAAAGATGACAGTTCTATTCGACGTCGACTACATCTAGTCGAAGTCGAGTACTCCCGGAGCCAGAAAGTTACACGGAGTCGAGCAGACCACTCGAGGAGCCTAGAGCTACTCGACGTCGAGTAAATGTACTTGAAGTCGAGTACACACGTCGAGTCCAGATGATGCCCGAGCTCGAGTGCAACCCAGGAGGAAAAGTTCCACTCGACGTCGACTAACTCTAGTCGAAGTCTGGTACGTTCCAGTCCGAATCCTAGTCCGAGATCGAGTTGTGCCGAGAAGATAGAATAGCTTGCCAGAGAAGATTTGTGGAATTCTATCCATCCACATGAAGGTCTATTAAGTCCAAGAGGGATTTATCCACATTAGTCATGGTTTCCTTATAGATTTATTTCCTTTATCAATAATGTTTTATCTTATGTTTTTAGATGGAAAGTTTTAGATAAAGATATAGTTGTTCCTTCCAAGATTAGCTAGATGGAACACTATAAATAAGGCCCTAGGAGCTGAGTTTTATTCATTCAATTTTACACACAATTAGTTACATAGATGTAGGAGAGAGAGCTTGTGGCCGAGAGGAGTTTGGAGTGTTGAGAGACGTTTTGGCTTCGATCGGTTGTAAGTTTTTTAGTTTATTTAATGCAATTTAATTTTATGAAATTATTGATGTGTTTATTCATGATGAGAAGCAAGTAGTCACCCAACTTCTAGGGTCGGGGTGAGCCCGACGGTAGCCATGTAAGGTAATGCGCTAAAGGTACATTCTTTTGATGCGATTTCGTCTTCTATCCCTATGAGCATTATTCTTTTGCGAAAGTTGAAGGTGATCCTTGTTTGTGTTATTGAAGCGAAAGTGATCTTAATACAACTTGGATTAATTATGTGAAAAATGGTTAGTAACAATTAGGGTTTATGCGAGAACCTCTATATTCCTACTTGTTAATAACGACAGTTATTTGATGAAAACGCATGATCTTTTATACCTTATGCATTATTTTATATGGTTATCGTTGTGGTGTTGAAACACCGATCTTGGAAGTCTTTTAGTTTATTGATTTTTATTCCTAATTTCATGTTTACTTTCGTTTTCTTGCAATTTAAAGTCACGTGTTTGATTCTGTTTTTTTACTCAAAATCGACCAGATCTAGTCGACGCCGAGTAGGTCTTAGTCGACGTCGAGTAGGTTTTACTCGACATAGCTTGTTTTTGCTTCGTTTTGCATTTCTGTTGCTTCTGTTTACAGTTTTACTCGACTGAGTGGTCGACGTCGAGGACACTGGTCGAAGTCGAGTACTTCCTGATAACCAAAAATTTTCGCGCCGCGAAAATCGTTGTTGCATGAGGATGGTCAAGTATGAAAATAAATATAAATATAAAATCAAACCGACTCCCTGTCTCAGCAAATAAATACAAGACTTCCTCCCGTTGTAGTAGAAGGCAGTCAGGATCGATCCACGTGGAAGCGTGTCAGCGCCCACCTTTTCAAGTTCCAAATCGCTCTCGAAACCGACTCAGGAAGTACTCGACTTCGACCAGTGTCCTCGACTTAGGAAGTTGCAAATCGCTCTAGAATTCTCCAATCACAACTCTAATAATTCTCCAATTGCACCGGCATCAAGTATCCTTAAAAGAACATGAGCATTTCTCGAGTACAAATCTTCACATTCTGCGACCTATCATTTGAACAACCTAATTCCCAAGATCTACTAATCTCCGATCGCCCTAGCCACTCAAAACTCAGCGATATCCATAATTCATTCCTTGACCAACATGCCGAGTCTACTCACATCTTTCCCTAAAGACACCTAGCAGATTTACCCTACCCCTCATCTAAAATACTTGACTATGCTACAACCTTATTACTGTAATCCTGTCATTCTCATCCTATGTCCCACCTAAGGTCTACCTAGAAGGCTCATCTGAAAATTCCTAACCACCGCCTCATATCAGTTCTAGAACTTACCCATTTCTATCTAAGCCAAATCTCCCTCCTATAACTCTATCTGACACCATCACCGATCAGAACCCAAGACTCCAATTCCTCCTATTACTCCCCAGTTTTTCTGCAAAAGCCACAACCCTCATGAATAAGCAGGGAATCATAAAAAATGTGTCCTATGTCATACCCGATAGCACATCAAAATCATCAAATTATTAATATCAATCATCCGCAAAATCATTATTTTCACGAGCCATCAATCACGAATCTAACATATATAATTCATATCTCATAGGCAAGAGCATTCAGGCAATATTCATTAACTCAACCTACCAATCATATCAAAATAGCAATGTATCGAAGCTCATCATATCAACATATCAAATTTCAACATTATGTATGACGATGCCATGGAAAATGGGCCTATTAATTAACAAGGATATGACGTCATAAGTGGATCACCCGACGAAAACTAGACATCCTGCTCTATACGATACACATCGCGAGCAAGACACTTCATTAAACCCGGAAAAACTCAATACTCTAAGTATCGTCAATATAGGGTACATCGTGATCAGAATCATAACAAAGGCAAGCGCACATCTCATAATTAGGACCCACCGGAACTTCATGGCCCTTTAGGGCAAAGACGAGCAGCTCGCTGGTCAAGCACCTCTCCTCTAACATTGCCACGTGTAATGCCTAGTTCCCTAGCATGAGGGCATGCGTTACACGTGTCTCCTGTAAAACCACGAGGTCTACAGCAAGCTGCTCGCTTGGCTTCACTATAAATGCCCCCATCCGACCTCCAAGAAATGGATCCGATTCAAGAGAGAGGAAGAAGAGCTCTTCATATCTCCTTGACCTAAAACCCCTGGAGTTGAGTTCTTAAGGTCTTTGGTCGGATAAGAACGTATATGACAGAAGAACATCATCTTACTTCCTTTCGAGACGATGATTGAACAGTAAGCACTTCCTCGCGAGCCAAAAACGTCATCAACACTGACTGCACTAAGCGTATAAATTGACCCCCATCCATCCTGAACGGGCTTGCAGGTAAATTAGGACATTTTGTCGTCACCCTGAGGTAATAAGTATAGATGAAATTACACAAGTGTGTCATTGGCGCCGTCTGTGAGAACCTTTCGCGACGAGAGATTCTGTGTATCTATACGCTTTTTTACATTACATCTTTTCTTATTGTCGTTTCTTATTATTTACTCTATTCTTCGTTTTTCTTTTACCATTGGTCCCGTTTAAATTAATAAGCATACCCCATTTTTTACTTTTAATACTAACAAAATTTGCTGGAATCATGAATTTTACTCTGTTTGGTGAAGAGTTTGGAAACCAATATCATGATATCGAAGAAACCGACGGTCTCAACCTCAACAATCCCCCCCCCCCCCCCAACGAGGAAGCTCAACACCACAATTCAACGACGAGAATATCCCTCAACAACCTCCCTGGGACACGGCTCAGACCCCTCCGTTTGCCCCCTATGGGATGTGGGGTAGTTACCTCCCGTATCAATTCTTCGCGGGGAATTACCCACATAATCCATACTTTGGCCAGCAAGCAAACAGGATGCCATTCCAGCGTGATCCCCACGTCCACTATCAACAATAGGGTCCTATACCTACAACGGTCAACCACTTCCCTAACCCTGCTAGCAAGGCTCTTAATCCCAGTCTAAAACACAACGAGAACATCGACAAGACAGCCTGCGACTACAACACCAGGGACGTGTCCTCACGCTCTAATTCTCCCGGGACACCTGACCCAACCCACAAAAGTGAGCCGACTTTCCCATCTACCTTCTGCAAACAGATAAGCGAAGCACCTGTCCCTAAGAGGTGGAGGGATGTGCTCATCGCCAAATTCAAAGGAGACACTGATCCTAATGATCACCTCAACCAGTTTACAACGTCGATGGGAATGAACGAGGACAACGATGCTATGTTCTGCCGCTCGTTTCCGTCCACATTAAGTGGAGTGGCTCTCACATGGTTCACTAATCTGGCCCGGTCGTCCATCAACAACTTCGCACAATTATCAAGCACATTTGTCGCCCATTTTGGTAGTGCTCGGACTAGAAAAATGACCATGCTGGACCTCAATTCCATCAAACAGGAATCGTTAGTAGGTTTACTAATATGGTGGTGCAGATCCCGAAGTTTAATCAAGAGTCCACGAGCACAATATTGATGGGCAACCTGGCTGAAAGGAATTTCAAGATCTACTTATTCCGAAAGGAGCCAAAGAATTATGATGATCTACGAGAGCTCATCACAAAGCGAATCCACGCTATGGAGGCTGCAAGTTCAAGTTCGCAACCCATTGACACCAAGCCTTCTTTTTACCACAAGGTCCCCATCAAATACCAAGGGAATGGAGGGTTCGAGAATCAGCAACGCTATAACCACCCTTGGCAATACCTCGTCGCCCCACTGAGGCCTCCCCAACGAGAATTACAATACAACCAGCGGACAGGACCAAGCCCGCACAATGCCCCAACGAATGTAATGATGACTCATCCCGACCATATTTCGCCCCCTGTTTATGGGATTCCACCGGCTCTCTCCCGAAAGAAAGTGCCCTTATAGATATGTGCCCCACCAGTGAATCCCAACCAGTGTGTCACGACGCCGCAACAATAAAATCCTCCTGTGGTCCCTTTCTAACAGTATAGACCTTCTCATACTCCACCTCGGCTATACAATCTCCAGTATGCAGCTAGAGGAAGAGGAAGAAGAAGGGGGATTACTCCTAAGGCAGGGGAGGAATAAACGGGAATAGAGGAGGAGGATACCGGCCTCCCCCCAGGGATTCGAGGAATGCCCCCGAAGCAAGGTCCTCATCAAACAAACCTAAATATTCCCATAGGGATCAACGGAAACCACCCTAACCAGACAGATGTATCAATACCATCGCAGGGGGACCCACCTCGTCTTGCATCAGCAAACAGGAGCGGAAAAACTATGAAAGGGAAGCTAGATGTCCCCCCCCCCCTTCGTAGCCAGCGTCAGACAAGCATCCACTGCACACGCGGTACTAAGTTTTTCCGTTTCTGATGCTCGCGACCTCAGGATGCAACATTCGGATACTATGGTCATTCATGTGCACCTAGGGACCTAAACGGTCAAGCGAGTAATGGTAGACACCGGTTCGTCAGTAGACGTCCTCTACTGGAATGCCTTTGAGCAGCTTCGCATCGCGAAAAGCGCTTTGCGTTGCTACTCGGCAAAGCTAGTCTCTTTCTCAGGAGATGAAGTTGAAGTGGCTGGAATGATAGAATTAGCTCTAACACTAGGGACGGCTCCGAATAGAAGAACTCACATGATTGAGTTCACGGTGGTCCGACTACCATCCATTTACAATGCTATCATAGGCCGGGTGATTCTATTCAAATTCCAAGTAATATGCTCTATTTATCATTTTAGCATCAAGTTCCTATGCGCCGACGGAAAGTTAGGCGAAGCCCGAGGGGAACAGGCAGAAAGCAGAGTATGTTATTTGGATTCACTAAAAAAGGGACACGGGCGAGTGTTTGCGATCGACAAACCTGGTCAGGGGTCGTTAAAAATAGAAGAAACTGACGAAGATGACCAAGAAGCCACATCTGAAAAGCAACAAGCGGAACTAGAGGCGAGGCTCGAGAAAATGATACAAAAAATAGTTGAAGAAAAGGTCGGTTTTTTCCCATTCCCAAATAAAGGTCAAGTTGATGTATAGCAATCGGCTAGGCCGCCCAATTGCTAAACTAATCCGTCGATCTTGCTTATGCTCTTCGTATTCCGTGAATTGACACAAATTAACTAAACTAATTATTAACTAAATAAAACCAAAATTCTTACTTAAGAAATTCTAACAATTAAAAGTACGGCAAATTATAAACTACTAACTAAACTTAAGCTTAATGAAATAGCAACGAAAAAGGGAACAAGGTATAGGCGAAGAAGAAGCTGCTGGTGCGAGGGCTTGCGAAGCCGGATCCAAGATCGCCGGTGCAAGGATGGAAGCGCAGGAGACAGGCTCCTCAGGGCGCTGGGTGTGCGAGGGTAGTCGAGGGTGCGGGCGATGTCGAGGACGCCGGTGGGATGCTGGACGCGACCGAGAGCCTGCGACGCCGAGCGCGCACGAGAGCGAGACCAGGACGTGCCGAGGAGCCCGGGCGCCGAGCGCCGAGACCTGCGGAGCTTGGTGCTGGTGTGTCCTCAAGCAACTGGTGCCGGTGACCTTGACGCGCCGACTAGATTGCGCTCGGTTGAGAGTTTGGTCGATCAAGAACAGAGGTAAGGGATGATGGAGGTTGAAGATGGTGATTGTGAAGTGCCGTGAGATCATAAAAACCGGATCGTTGTTTTTGGGATTGATAATCGAGAACCCTTTAATCCATAAAGGGGTTTCTCAATTCTATTCAATCTGATTAATTCAATAGAACTACAATGTTTAAATAGAAAACCTAAGAACCAATTCTACCGTGCAAGATAGAATTTAGGTTGATAAAGATAGAAATTTAATCCTAAAGATAAATAAACTTAGAAGATAAAACTTAATCTAAAATCCTAATATATGAAATAATAAAATATGATAATTAAGAAAGCCTAAAGATAGACTCTCCTAACCATCTTATTTAATCTAACTAAGAAATACTAAAAATAAGCAATTCTATAATTAGACTCCAACTAACATAGGAGTTACTAAAAATAGAATATATTAAAAACAAGAAATATAAATAATAAAATAATTAACTCCATTTCTTCAACGACTCCCAAGGTGGAGCCTTCTTCTTTCGCTTGAGGATGACATCATTCTCCTCCATTTGAAATCGACTCGTCCTCGAGTCGTCGCCTGGATCAAGATCGTTGTTTGACCCACAGAAAGCCATCTTGACCCGCATCATTCTCCCCCTCTTATCTTCGATTCGTCCTCGAATCGAGTCGACGATGATCAGCGTGGAAGGAGCAGCATCCTTCAAAGAAGATGATGGAGAAATGGGTGGAATAGGTGCCAGGAGAATTCGAGGTATAGGAACCCCAAAAACAACACCTTCATGCGCGATCGTTGAACGGACTTGATCTTCAATAAGAATAGGATCAATGAACACACAAATCTCAGCAACTGGAACTTCATGAACATGCCCAAGAGGTACAATCGCTAACTCTTGAGACACGTCATCAAGTACATCATCCTCGTCAACGGAATCAACATGCTCGTCCTGCAGAACACTGTCGCAGTCTGCTTGCAACACAAATTCGGAGGCCTTTCCGGGGGAGTCTTGCAGCGTGTGACCCACCGTTGGAACGCTTGCCGAGTCAGCTTCGCAATAAAACTGAGTTGACTCAATTCCGATGTCGGAGTCAACGGGAATCTGCGAAACAAGTTCAGTGCGCTGTGCTAAATCCGTGGCAACGATTTCAACAAAAGGCTCCTTCACGCCCTTCTTGAACAGGGCCATCCATTCCTCCACGACCTCTTTGCAAACGTATCAACTGATACGTTTGGGATACCCGATCCTTCGCTTGTGGGCTTCAGATCAAGAACCACGCCGTATATTTGCTAAGATCTTGCAATGCTCTTCCGATATCTCCTGATTAACACAATTGAATTAAACTAATTAAACTTTATCTAAAAGGAACATGTTTTATAACTTAATAACTTAAGAAAAGTAAACTATCAATAGCTACGAAACATAAACTAAATTAAATCTAACTAATGAATTACTTAATTAAAACAACAGTGCTAACTTAAATTAAGAAATCTATCAACTGCTAATTACGAAAGAAACTAACTCGTTCAATTAATAACTTAAGCTAAAGCGTTCAACAAAGGAAAGCGAAGAACAGTGAGGGAAGCGAGGGACTGATGCACGGACGTCGCTGGGCACACAGGCTCTAAGCCTCAGGGTGTGCGCAGGCGGGAGAACGCGTGTGTATCGCTCGCAGGAAGCGCGGGCGCTGGCGACTGGGAAGGCGTGGAGCGAAGACGGCGAGGGCCAGCGAGTGCGCGCTGGATGTCGAGGATGCCTGGGCGCCTGCGTACGCGGAGCGAGTGCCTTCCGCGCTCGCTGGGAGCGAGGCCGGTTGCGAGAGTCGCCAAGGACAGTGCTTCCTCGACGAGCCTGCTTCTCGATCAGGTTGGGGCTCTGTTCTTGCTCGATGTCGATGAACAAGGTAAGGGTTGGGTGTTTTGTGTTGGCCGACAGATCTCAAGAACAAAAGTGGGAAAGTGTTTTGGGATTGATAATCGAAGAACCCTTAATCCATAAAGGGTTTCTTCAATTCTATTTCAATCTGATTAAATCAAAGTGCATAGACATGAATTTATAGTAAAGCTTCTAAGAGATCTAACCAATCCTTCCTTGCAAAGGAAAGGGGTTTGGATAGATTAATTCTATCTAAAGATAAATGAAATAACTTAAAGATAAATAAATCCTAAGAAGATAGATATTTAATAACTTTGTGGTTAAGTATTATATCTAGAAGAGATATAATTAAATTCCACCTTATTTAACTAATTGCATAAAATAACAAATTAATTAAATCCGGCCCAAGCACAAGTGTGACTCGGCCCACTCTCTCGACAAGACCATAGGCCCACTCGGCCGAGTGACCTCTTGGTGGATCCGAGTTCAGGTGAATCATGGCGGGTGCAGACGAGTCTTCATGAGCTCCGTGTGTGGACGTAGGCTCACTTCTTGTGCTAGCGGTGTAACCTTGAGCCAAGTGATCCAGGGTGGCATGAACCCTTGCTCTAAAGTTCCATGGTGACGGACAAGAAAGGCCTTAGTTGCATTTTGAATCTTCTTGGCCCTTGCACGAGTGACAGGGCCATCAAATGGAACCTTCATGTTGTCCTCAATGTCACCAGGAGTCATCGATAATTGCACGGCATCATTCTCCTCCACTTGACTTCGATTTGTCCTCAAATCGTCGTCAGAGTCATCGTCAGGCACGAACAAAGATAGATCGGCGACATTGAATATAGAATGGACGTTGTACTTATCGGCAGGGAGATCCAGCTTGTATGCATTAGGACCCATTCTTCTGAACCACTCTGAATGGTCCATCTCCCCTGGGATCCAGCTTAGATTTCCGTTGTGCGGAAACCTTTCCTTCCTGAGATGCAGCCAGACCAAATCACCAACGTTGAACTGCACATCCTTGCGATGCTTGTCCTTCGCGGCCTTGTATTGCGCAGTCTTCCTCTCCAGCTGCACCTTGGTACGCTCATGCAAGCTTTTGATGAAGTCCACTTACTTAGCTGCATCCACGCTCTCCTTGTCCTTATATGGCCGAGGCATCATGTCCACAGGTGTTAAGGGATTTCGGCCATATACTACCTCGAAGGGGGTCAGCTTAGTTGCAGAGTGCCTAGACCTGTTATATGCAAATTCTACAAATGGTAGGCAGTCTTCCCACCGCCGCAGGTTAGTTCGTAGCATGACTCTAAGGAGAGCCCCAAGAGTTCTATTTGTGACCTCAGTTTGGCCATCAGTTTGTGGGTGACAAGAAGTAGAAAATAGCAATTTTGTACCCAATTTAGACCATAGAGTTTTCCAAAAAGAGCTTAAGAATTTAGGATCACGGTCAGAAACTATAGACAATGGCAATCCATGTAAGCGAACAACATCTTTAAAGAATAAATGAGCAACATGAATAGCATCATCAGTTTTATGACATGGGATAAAATGAGCCATTTTGGAAAATCTGTCTACAACAACAAATATGGAATCATGACCCTTAGAAGTTCTAGGCAATCCTACAATAAAATCCATAGAAAAATCTTCCCAGGGTGCATTAGCAATTGGCAAAGGTTGGTATAGACCATTAGCATTAGATTTCGATTTGGCTTTAGCACATGTAACACAACTTTTGACAAATCTCAGCACATAATTAGACATTTTAGGCCAAAAGTAATCTTCCTTTAGTCCAGCTAGAGTTTTTTCGAAACCTCCATGTCCCCTAGATTCATGAATTTCTTGGGTTAACAATCGGCGAATAGAAGAAGATGGGATACAAAGCTTGCCCATCTTAAACAAATACCCATTATCAACAAAAAATGAATCAACTTCACCTTTGGACACACATTGAGCATATATAGTTTTAAAGAAACTATCAGAAGCATACAGTTCCTTTATTAAAGCAAAACTCAAAACATGTGCATCCATATGGTTTAAGAGGACATACCTGCGTGATAGCGCGTCAGCTACCACATTATCCTTTCCCTTCTTGTGGTGAACCAGATAGGAAAAGGTCTCTATGAACTCCACCCATCGAGCAAGTCGCCTGCTGAGCACTGCTTGTCCTTTGAGATACTTGAGAGCTTCATCATCCGAATGAATCACAAACTCCTTAGGCCAGAGATAGTGTTGCCAAGTCTGTAAGAAGCGAACCAGTGCAAATAGCTCCTTGTCGTAGGTAGAATAGTTGAGCTTAGCGGTGCCCAACTTTTCGCTGAAGTAGGCGATGGGACGCTTGTTCTGCAACAGGACCCCTCCAATGCCAGTGCCAGATGCGTCACACTCGAGCTCAAAAGGTTGAGCGAAGTCAGGTAACTGCAGCACTAGGGCGTGTGTCAGGCGGTCCTTGAGAGCGTCGAAAGCCTTTTGATGTGAGTCAGTCCAGCGAAATGTCACATCTTTCTTTGTCAGCTCATGTAGGGGGGCGGCAATCAGGTTGAAATCTTTGACAAAACGTCGATAGAAGCCAGCAAGGCCCAAGAATGAGCGGACATGGGTGGGTTAGTCGGCCTAGCCCACTCCTGAATAGCACGAATCTTCTCCTCATCCACCTTTAATCCAGATGCAGTCACTACAAAACCAAGAAAAATGGTAGACTCGGATGCAAAAGAACACTTCTTTAAATTGGCATATAATTTCTCTTTCCTTAGACAATCAAAAACCATTTTTAAGTGACTTAAGTGATCATGCATATTCTTACTATAGATTAAGATATCGTCAAAATAGACAACGACAAATTTACCTAAGTGTCTCCTAAGCACATGGTTCATAAGCCTCATAAATGTAGAAGGTGCATTAGTTAATCCAAAAGGCATTACTAACCATTCATATAAGCCATACTTAGTTTTAAAAGCCGTTTTCCATTCATCACCCTGTTTCATCCTAATTTGATGATATCCACTTCTAAGGTCAATTTTAGAGAAAATAGCAGCACCATGAAGTTCATCAAGCATATCATCTAAACGAGGAATAGGGTGGCGATACTTAACCGTTATTTGGTTGATTGCGCAACAATCAACACACATGCGCCAGGACCCATCCTTCTTTGGAACCAATATGACTGGTACGGCACAGGGGGACAGGTTCTCACGAACAAAGCCTTTATCCATCAATTCTGTGATACCATTCAATCCATAGTGAGTAGCACGAGGAGTAGTAGGTAAATGGAGGAAATCTACTACCTTTTCATTGATGAGATTGCAGCAACTCCCACAATCGATGATGAGGTTTAAGGTAGCCTCGCGAACCACACATCTAGTGTGGAAGATGTTCTCCCTTTGATCAGCCATGGGAGACTCCTGAATATGTAGGACCCGCCAGTTGACAAGACAGAGGACGTTATCATATTCTGATGTGTCGATCTCCTCAATAATTTCAGACGGCTGGTCCTCCTCCACTTCCCTCGAAATTACATGGTCCTCAACAGTCTCCTCCTCATAGTAATGGTCTCCCAAATAATTGAGAAGAACCTTCCTTTTCTGAGGGCAATTGCGAGAGACATGCCCAGAACCAACACAAGTGAAGCAGCGGATATCTTTGTTGCGATCTGTAGAAGGGGCAGCAACTCTTCTAGTTTCAACCTGATAACCCTGCTGAGGTGAGTTGAAAACTCCCTTTTGCTGCATAGAGGGGTTAGAAGTAGAAGGTTTAGATTGACTAGAAGGGTTAAAGGGAACAAACCTGCGACCTTGAGAGGTCTGGTCAAATCGGCACCTCTGCTGCCGTAGCTGCTGCTGCTGTTGTTCATACAGAAGCTGTGCTTTATGAGTTAAAGTGTTAATATCTCTAATGGAATGGATAGATAAAGGATTTTTAATAGAAATATTAAGACCAGCAAGAAATTGAGTACACAAAGCACGTTCAGTAAGATAAACATTAGCCTGATGGGAGAGTCATTCCAGCTCATCCCTGTAGTCATTAGGAGAGCGAGTTCCTTGGCGGCAGGTCTCCAATTGCATCCTCATTGACTCCGTGTATTCCTCAGGCACATGTCTCTTCTTCAGGAGATAGCGAAGTTGTGGCCAAGTCTCAACAGGTTGCTTGTCCTGACGACGGCGCATTTCACGAGTGCGGAACCACCAGGTGCGAGCTTTACCTACTAAATGTAATATAACAACTTCCAACTTCTCCGTTTCCTCATAGCGTAAATGTTCAAGCATATAGTCAGTATGATTTTCCAAAACAAGATAAGCTTCAGGATCAGTGTTACCATCAAAAGTTTCTAATTTAAGCTTAACATCTCGTCTCTGGATAGCTTGAGCATTATCAAATCTAGGATGACCAAAATTAGGAGGGGGTAAATCATCAAAGTTAGGATTTACCTCATGGTAAGCATCCTCCAAATGGGGATGCTCATACAGATCATTATTGTTGCGGCTGTCATCCCAGTTAGCACGACCATGCGGTGGCTGCTGTTGACGCTGATAGAACCTCCCTTGCTATTGGTGCTGTGGCGGTGTATACTCACGACGATCTTGGTTGCCATTGAAGCCATCTAGATGGTCGTTGTCGTTTTCTCCAGTGAAAGGATTAGGAGTAGCAGACTTAAGCGGTATATATAATTGACCAGAAGGAGGGGGTTTAACAGCATAAGAAGTATTACCTGCAGGGGGTACGTTACCTGACTGTGGAGTGGGGTGGACTGGAGGTGTAGGGCCGGCAAGGGGCGGCATACCACCTTGGGGTGTAGAACCAGAAGCCTCCTGTTGTTTCCTTTCCTCCAGGTGTCGCAAAACACCGTTTATAGACCGAGTAGTGACCAGGTTAGCCTGTTGGACTAGTTGATCATTGAAGCGCTTGTTCCAACGCTCCTCAGCAGCTTCGAGCTCTTTCCTATGCTCTTCCTTAGCAGCTTCGAGTTCTTTCCTATGTTCGTTCCTAGCAGCTTTAGTGGCGGCCTGAATAATACGGTCTAAGGCCTCATCAGAAATAGGGATAGGGGGGGGTAGGGGTAGTTCCTTCGGCTGCCATGTTCCTACAATATCAGAAGAGCAATAAGTAACCGAAGCAAAGACCAGAAACCAAGTAATGCAAGCTCTAGTGATTCCTAAGAGTGATTCACGTTTTTAGAAATCAAAGAGCGAGAAAACAAGGCACAATATTCAAGCAATTTCCCTGGACACAGAATTTTGCAATATTAAAGAGCGAGAAAACAAGGCACAATATTCAAGCAATTTCCCTGGACACAGAATTTTGCAATATTGAAGACATCAAGTAGTAATCAAAATTGCAATTTGAATCAATCACAAGTCGGATATCAAGGATAGCAAGTATAAACAAGCGGCTAAATGTGGAAGAATAAGAGCTACAATGTGATGCTTGAATAATATGAATGTGTAATAGTCGACAATAGCAATCACAAGGGCAATCAAGTGCACACACTCCGTCAACTATTATCTGACGGTTGCAACACGGTTCAGAGAAAGAGGGGTGTGACCAAGGCTCCAGTGTCGGCATAGCACAAAATCACACAAGTAGGGTTCTTTTGTAATGCTTAAAACCAATTAGATCATCTAACAAGTAGCAAGAAAAGAATTAACAATAGAAGAGTTACTAACTCAACAAGGTAATGTATGCTAAACTTTTCTTTCTTTCTCCTCTTTTTTTTTTTTTTTTTTTTTGACTTTTGCTCTCGGCTTTTTCTGTTTTTTTTTTGGCTATAGAATAGCTGCTGTAATGGGATGTAGCAACCGAAATAAGGGAGAAAAACACTTTATCTAACGTATCAAGTGATACGTTAGATATCATCAAATTAGATCAAGAAGGATCGGGTCTCTTCTTGCCTTTGAAGCCAAAGGTGATGCCTTTGAGCCTCTTGTTGTCGTTGACGCTCTAAAGCTTGTTGTTGCAAAGCTCGTCTCTGCAACTCTCGTCGGTGTCGTTGTTGTACAGCCCATGGATCGGGATCATCATCCTAGTCGCCTCCCCAAATTTCCCAAACCATCAAATCAAAACATCAGTATCATCAAAGAAACAAAGAGCGTAGCATAACCCGTCTCTGAATACCAATTGATGTATAGCAATCAGCTAGGCCGGCCAATTGCTAAACTAATCCGTCGATCTTGCTTATGCTCTTCGTATTCCGTGAATTGACACAAATTAACTAAACTAATTATTAACTAAATAAAACCAAAATTCTTACTTAAGAAATTCTAAAAATTAAAAGTACGGCAAATTATAAACTACTAACTAAACTTAAGCTTAATGAAATAGCAACGAAAAAGGGAACAAGGTATAGGCGAAGAAGAAGCTGCTGGTGCGAGGGCTCGCGAAGCCGGATCCAAGATCGCCGGTGCAAGGATGGAAGCGCAGGAGACAGGCTCCTCAGGGCGCTGGGTGTGCAAGGGTAGTCGAGGGTGCGGGCGATGTCGAGGACGCCGGTGGGACGCTGGACGCGACCGAGAGCCTGCGACGCCAAGCGCGCACGAGAGCGAGACCAGGACGTGCCGAGGAGCCCGGGCGCCGAGCGCCGAGACCTGCGGAGCTTGGTGCTGGTGTCCTCAAGCAACTGGTGCCGGTGACCTTGACGCGCCGACTAGATTGCGCTCGGTTGAGAGTTTGGTCGATCAAGAACAGAGGTAAGGGATTATGGAGGTTGAAGATGGTGATTGTGAAGTGTCGTGAGATCATAAAAACCGGATCGTTGTTTTTGGGATTGATAATCGAGAACCCTTTAATCCATAAAGGGGTTTCTCAATTCTATTCAATCTGATTAATTCAATAGAACTACAATGTTTAAATAGAAAACCTAAGAACCAATTCTACCGTGCAAGATAGAATTTAGGTTGATAAAGATAGAAATTTAATCCTAAAGATAAATAAACTTAGAAGATAAAACTTAATCTAAAATCCTAATATATGAAATAATAAAATATGATAATTAAGAAAGCCTAAAGATAGACTCTCCTAACCATCTTATTTAATCTAACTAAGAAATACTAAAAATAAGCAATTCTATAATTAGACTCCAACTAACATAGGAGTTACTAAAAATAGAATATATTAAAAACAAGAAATATAAATAATAAAATAATTAACTCCATTTCTTCAACGACTCCCAAGGTGGAGCCTTCTTCTTTCGCTTGAGGATGACATCACAAGTCCTTCACCACAACCACAGCTTGGCCAACCCGACTTTAGATCGTATAAAGCGTATATTGAAAGAATCGCGGGACATCTTTGGAGGGTAGCCCCAGGATTTGAAGGGTCTCCCTCGCAAGATCGCGGAGCACTCTTTAAGACTCAACCGAGATGCGAAGCCCGTGTGCCAAAGTAAAAGAAAGATGGTTGTTGAGAAGTCGGAAGCGGCAAAACAAGAGGTCAAAAAGCTTTTACAAGCCGGATCCATCCACGAAATAAACGACTCGACATGGTTGTCGAATGTGGTATTGGTAAGAAAGAGTAATGGCAAATGGAGAATGTGTGTAGATTTTAAAGATCTGAACAAGGCTTGCGTAAAGGACAGTTACCCTTTACCTTCCATCGACGAACTCGTAGACACCACGATGGGGCACGCAACCCTGAGTTTCCTTGATGCATACTCAGGCTACAATCGGATCAAAATGAGCCCCCACGATGAAAAAAGCACCGCCTTCATGACCAACCAGGGGATCTTTTGCTATAAGGTAATGCCCTTTGGGCTCAAGAACGTCGGTGCAACCTTCTAATGAATGATCGAGAAACTCTTCAAGCCCCAAATTGGAAGAAACGTCACGGTTTACGTCGATGACATCGTGATTAAAAGCCTCACAAAAGAGAGCCACGGCATTGACCTCCAGGAAACCATCGACACCCTAAGGTGGAATTGCGTTTGCCTGAATCCGGAAAAGTGTGTGTTCGGGGTGGATTCTGGAAATTGAATGGATGACATCGCGAAATAGACGTTAACCCTTTAAAAGTTCAGACGATACTCGACATGCCCCCCCCCCCCCCCCCAGAACATTGAACGACATCCAGAAATTGAATGGATATGTCAACTATCTGAGTAAGTTCTGATCACGACTAGCTGATCACTCATTGCCCTTATTTGAGCCTATAAAAAAGAAAGGACCGGTAGAGTGAACCGCCGCCCTGGATAACACTTTCAAAAATATGAAGGAGTACCTAGCAACATTGCTCACCCTTCATTACTCACGCGAAAATGAAACTCCACAACTATATCTCACGGTTGGGTCAACCACCATTAGTACAGTGTTCACCAAGGAATCCAAGTTTCCCATCTATCTCACTAGTAGGGTCTAACAACTGGCCGAATCCAGATACACTCTCATAGAAAAGATGGCACTATCGGTAGTGTTCACAACACGAAGACTAAAGCCTTATTTCCAGGCCCATACCATCGAGGTACTATCTGATCTGCCCCTACATCAAATCCTCCATTCACCATCCCTCTCGGGAAGGATGGTAAAATGGGCAGTGGAGCTTTTGGAATTTGACATTCATTTTAAACCTAGAAAATCTCGTCTAGCCCAGGCTCTGGCCGATTTTGTTGTCGAAGCTATTTTTACAGATTTCCAAGATCGCGAAGGAGAATATTGGGTTATCAATGTGGATTGCTCGGTGTCGGTAGGAGGATGTAGGGCAGGAGTCACAATTACAAGTCCTAATGGAGAGGTAACTGATCTGTCTTTCCAACTACTGTTCGAGGCTACCAACAACAAAGCCGAGTATGAAGCCTTGATCGCAGGTATTGAAAAGGCATTAGTCAACGGGGCTCGGCAAGTTCAAATTTTCACAGACTCAGAAGTAGTCGCTCTGCAAGTCAAAGGAGAATATGAAGCGAAGACATGAATGTTGCCTGAATATCTAGCTCGCGTGCAAACGCTCATAGTCGCCTTTGGGAAATGTTCCATTTCATATATCCCTCATTAGAAAAATGAACGCGCCAGTATTTTAGCTAGAATCGGAGCTACACAACCCCTAGGACTAGGCGATCGCGTGGTCATTGAGAAAAAGCATACAAGAAGAGTCCACGAGGGGGTTTTCAGAATATCCAACATCGAAGACTGGTGAAAACATCTTTTAAAATACATAACTGAAGGCGCATTGATGAGCGAATTGTAGGATAGGCAAAGCATCAAAAGACGAGCTGCCCGCTTTCGAGTTAGAGACGACCGCCTATACAAAAGAGGTTTAAACCTCCCAAATCTCCTCTATGTGGCAATCACCAAGGATGGAGAGTTATGGCGTCTAAGATCATATGTCTAAGCTACTACAGGCCCACTCTCAGAGCTGCTGCTGAAATGATTATTCATATATGTGACCCCTGCCAACGACATGTGTTACTCAATCACCGCCCTCCTCATCCTTTGAAATGCATATCGACACCCTATTCTTTCGCAATATGGTGAATGGATATTTTGGGTCCTTTCCCAACAGCACCAGGTCAACTGCGCTTCATCATTGTAATAGTGGATTATTTTATAAAATGGGTAGAAGCCGAAGCCATGGCCACCATCACAGCAGAAAAAGTACGCAAATTCCTCTGGAAAAATATAATTTGCCGATTTGGAGTCCCACAAGCCATCATCACAGACCATGGTCCCTAGTTTGACTGCGAGGGAATCCTAGATTTCTGCGCCGGACTTCACATCGATTTCAGATTCTCATCAGTTGCTTACCCACAATCCAACGGACAAGCCGAAATCACGAATCACCAGATTCTGAATGCCTTAAAGAAGAGACTAGGGACAGCAAAAAAGGAGTGGGCCGAAACCTTTCCACTGGTACTATGGTCATACAAGACCTCGACCAAGAGCCCAAATGGGGAAACGCTATTCGCAATGACCTTTGGAGTCGACGCGGTTATCCTATTAGATTGTTGGTACAATCAGCTAGAATTTTTGATTTCAACAAAGACACCAACGACGAAGCCCTTGAAGTGGAGCTCCACTTGCGAGAAGAAAGAAGAGACACAGCTGGTCTCAAAGCAAATGAATATCAGCGTCGACTGGCTGAGGGGTACAACAAGTGTGTCTTCCAATGCCCAATTCAAAAAGGAGACATGGTCCTTCGATAAGTAGCAGCAGGGGGTAAATTTGAACCCAAATGGGAATGTCCTTACGTCATCCACAAGGAAGTAGGCAGAGGTTCTTTCAAGCTTTAAAATTCAAAGGGATTTATCCTCGTGAAGTCATGGAACGCCAAAAATCTCAAAGCTTATTTTGCATAAAGATTAGGAATATTGGAAACTTGATGACTAAGATGTTCAGTGTATAAGGGCCACCAGGATTCCCGATTGGGTACATCTCTTCATATATATAAATGAAAGTTCAAAACCCAAAAATGATTGTCGCTACGCATAAATTTAGCAATCGCGTGTCTTTCAAACACAGATGTGCAAACAATCCTCAAAGGAGAATAAATTTAGCAATGACGTGTATTTTGAAAAAGGATGTGCGAATAAGCCTCCAAGGAGAATAAATTTAGCAATCGCGTGTCTTTCGAACACGGATGTGAAAACAAGCCTCCAAGGAGAATAAATTTAGCAATCGCGTGTCTTTCGAACACGGATGTGCAAACAAGCCTCCAATGAGAATAAATTTAGCAATCGCGTGTCTCTCAAACACGTATGTGCAAACAAGCCTCCAAGGAGAATAAATTTAGCAATCACGTGTCTTTCGAACACGGATGTGCAAACAATCCTCCAAGGAGAATAAAATTAGCAATCGCGTGTATTTCGAACACGAATGTGGAGAATAAATTTAGCAATTGTGTGTCTTTCGAACACGGATGTGCAAACAAGCCTCCAAGGAGAATAAATTTAGCAATCGCGTGTCTTTCGAACACAGATGAGCAACCAAGCCTTCAAGGAGAACAACTCCATTAATCACGTGTTTTTTCGAACACAAATATGCAGACAAGCCTAAAAAACAAACGCAACACGATCATTATATTACATGCAAAGCGAGATACGAAAACGATTAACAAGATAGAGTTCATACAAACAACAGACAAATAATAGGCTAAAAAGGAAAACAAAACAAAACCAAATCTCGATCCACCCTCGCGAACTCATTCACTCCCTTCCAGAACGATTATCGTATAGCGATTGCTCCCTTCATACTTAAAAATGATAAGAGATCCCCCAACATGAAGCCCACTATCTTCTGCAAAAGCACGCCAGCCTTCAGTTAGAATATAATGACCTTGGCTATCCCAAAATACCTTTACGTGAAATTCTCGTCCATAAGAGGAAACTAAACGGACATGGCTTGACACGATGCGGCCATACATAGGACCGAAAGAAGCCGAAAACAACTACAAACAATCAAAGAAAAGCACTATTAAAAAGGCCATAAATACGACATCCATGAATAAAGAAGTAGAAGAATTACCAGATATTCAAGCTTCTCTTCAGAATCAATGGAACGGAAAAAATAGCGATGACTAGGGCTGGGAGAAGTCATGGTTCCTCACTCAGGTCAGAAAAACAGAAACAACACGAAAGGGCGATTGAGACAGGCTACTCCCTACACTATCATATATATCACAAACAAAACCCATCCAGTTCAAAACGGGCATCAACACAACAAACAAGAGACCGCCTCAATCCAAAAACTTGCCAGATCATCTGCATGAAAAACAAGTGGCGAGATAACAGAGCACAACTCTACTACCCTGACTACCCATGTCACGTCTGGGAACGGTCACTCTAGTTCAGAAACAAACAAAAAACACGAATATCAAAACTTTGCTCAAAAACAATATTATTAAGTAAAAGATCATTACATAAAGCTCTGCGAAAAAATCACGCAATAGTGATGATGTAATTAGGATTGGCAAAAGTATGAAATAAAAATATCTACCATATTACAACAGCATCGCGATGTTAGAACCCTACCCATGTTCAAAAACAAGAACCTTGAAGCGATTCCCCCCCCCCCCCCTCCCCCACGTGTTTAAAAAACATCATCGATGCTCCAACCTGCACATCATTATTAATCGCGAATCTTCCCCAACCTTTAGTCAAACACCAATGATTGAAGCTATCCTTGGAAACCCCAAAACGAAAGTTTTTCCTAGTTGAGGAAACCAAACAAACATGGTCGGATACGACATGACCGTACATCCTTTCAAAGGCCTAGGGGAGAGGCTACAAGAAAAATCATCATTTCGTAAAGAATCGAAACTGAACAACTATAAAGCATACCAGACATTGAGATCATACCAAACGATGGAGCCTTTCCTCTGCATCGATACAACGGTAAAAATCTCGCATCTCAGAATCGGGCCATGCCATCTCTTTTTCTACCAAACAAATATAATAATAAATGATTAAAGAGAAGTAGATGAACAGGTTGCTGCAAATCCCACGCCTTTATATATCCAAAATAAAGCTGTCTAGACCACGAAAACTGCAACAACATTTATTACACACGCCGAACGAGGAAGGGGGCTGAATTGAGATTTCCCAAGATATCCTGCATGGCTTACACATGGCAAGAATCCATTCAGAATTCGACCAATTCATCTATAGATTTCAAATCCGAAAATAGTCATTTGTCATGAGAAACTTCAGAACAACCCTTATTACACCACTATAAAAAGTTTTCCTGTCACTGCATAAACCATCGCCTACAAGCAAGAAAATCGAAACCAACACAGCAACTTCAAATTCAAACAACCCTCTCATATTCGAAATTTACTTAGTAGGCGAGGAGCAATACATACACATGATGTTGCCTTATTGCTTCGGCGAACATTTCGAACCCCAGGTTCCAGAACAAATCTTTTTATCCACTCGCATCGTAAAGGATTTCCCTCTTCATATCACAGGAGGCGTCTATGGTTCCCATTAAGTGGCACGAGGATGGAGAGACTTTGTCGAGATTCACGGGCTCGAACTGGAGACATCGATATTGTTCACCCATCTAGGCAAAGCAAGGTTTTAAGTCCACTTTTTGGACAAACAGGGCCACAACATCGAAGAAGAGATGGATGTCACTGGATACGATGGTCCAAAAGCAAATGGGTTCTAGTTTATCTTCATCTTTAGGTCGCTAGGTAGTAATTTTTTTTATCAAATACAATGAAATGTAATGCGAACTATCAATGAAAAGTCTCAATTCTCCGTTACGATTAAATTTCAGCAGATTTCTCCTTTGCGCCACAGACGCTGGAGATTGTTTTTAGCTCTACCGGTTTCTCCATCGCGTAGCGTACGCTGGAGATTACCGACTTTTGTTCAATCTCCTCTGCGCCAAGGACGCTGGAGATTGTTATTAGCTCTATCGGTTTCTCCATCGCGTAGCATGCGCTCGAGATTACCTACTTTTGTTCAATCTCCTTTGCGCCAAGGACGCTGGAGATTGTTATTAGCTCTACCGGTTTCTTCATCGCGTAGCATACACTGGAGATCACCTACTTTTGTTCAATCTCCTTTGCTCCAAGGACGCTGGAGATTGTTATTAGCTCTATCGGTTTCTCCATCGTGTAGCTCAAGCTGGAGATTACCTATTTTTTTTATCAATCTCCTTTGGGTCACGGACATTGGAGATTGCTTATAATTTTACAGGTTTCCCCATCGGGTAAAATACGCTGGAGCTTACCTATTTTTCTAATCAATCTCATTTGTAACAAGGATGCTGGAGATTGCTTATAACTTTAAATGTTTCTCCTTCGCGTAGAATACGCTGGAGATTACCTATTTTTCTGATCAATCTCTTTTGTGTCAAGGACGCTGGAGATTGCTTCCAGTTTTATAGGTTCCTCCATCGGGTAGACTACGCAGGAGATTACCTATTCTTTGACCAATCCCCTCTACGTCAAGGACGCCAGAGATTGTTTTCAATTATATAGATTCCCCTATCTCACATAACACACTGGAAGTTACCCATACAGGATACAATCTCGCAGGATTATTTATTACACACCAAAACAAAAACACATAACACATGTCGCCATTAACTCATCCAAAAACTACAAAAACACAAAAGGGTACAGAGCAAGAAGTTCAACACCAAACGAAAAAGTCTACATCCCCATCCTGATCAGGACTGTGATTTACAGCAACAACATTAAAATAAGAGTGTCATTCGTACTCAAAGATCAAGCGTTTCCCCATCTAAAGTTCATTAGAAACAACAAACTCAGGCCACCCTGATGTAAACCAGTAGTTATTAAGACCCAAGGGCTCCACCCTCACCACAAATTCCTCATCTCCTCGCGTCCACAATTGCACGAGGCCAAGGGCTTCGTCACCATAATCACGATACACATACGACAAATGCTACAACAACAAGACACACCTCAGAAAGGGTCAACTCCTAGGTGGAAACTGGACTATTTATTAAAAACTCACCAGCTTGTACAAGTGTCCCTCCACTGCTATATCTCGGGTAAAACCTCTTACGCGAGGAATAGTTGTACCCGGGATATCAACCGGCAATGTAGATGTCATTATTGAAAACAAACCACACCACGAAGCACGGGAGTACTCTCCCCTTTATAGAAAAGGACATGACGCAAACAACAAAGAGCACCGCAAAGACAACTTATCCACTCCACGAGGTCGGTAAAGATCAACAATTACAACAAAAACCGCCGGATAAGTATGTCCCACATTCCAGCGGCAACAAACGAACAAGCAAACCCAACACACCTAGCAACCCAGAAAACTAGCTTGAGACACGAAACTTCTAGCTTAAGGGCACCTCAAGCTAACCCTAAAGAGTAATACTTATCTCCGCAAGCGAAAACCTAGTATAAATGAAGATAATCCCAATTTCGTAACATTTCCCTACCTAAACAGAATGCCAAGTCTTGACATGGCTTTAGGTGAAGTGTCTCCACCTACCTTTATCACAAATAATATGCTTTTCCCAAATCCCAAATTCATCAGAATAATCCTCAGAGAAAGCCACCTACATAGGCTCCCCTAACCATACATCTTTGTAGAATTTGGGGACGAAATACTGGACCAAAATCCTCCTATGTTCCCCCTTGAACCAAGAATTCCTAGTTTTAGTTTAAAGAGACGAAAGAGATTGGTTCTCCCTATCCGAAGGATGGAGAGCATTCGCGACGTCTAACAACCTAAGGATAGGAAGTTGCCTTACTTTTGAGTACCAAGGGGTAGCACACTTTGATGTAACAATAGAACAACCATGCCTAGAAGAAAACGGAGATGTGTTCCCCGATTTCCTATGCTACAAAGAAATATAGATATATATGATACAAATCCCTTTCTAGTTTACGCCGCAGCAAAATAAACAACAGTTTTTACCAACTACTGCTAACACTTCGACATTTTATATATCCGCGAACCCTTTTTTTGTCATCTCACATTTTATTTCATAAAAAGTTTAATGTCAGGAGATGGGTAAAGGTATCGCGAATATACGGAGGAATAAAAAGGTTAAATCCTAGAGAAACAGATAAAAAGGTATAACCAGCAGAGCACGAAATACGGTGATTGAAAAATATTCACAAAGCCAAAATAATGACTGAAGGTTCAATAATGTAAAACAAAGTAATATAAAGATACTCTAGAAGGGGGGTTGAATAGAGTATGACAGTTTTTCGCAGATAGTCTCAAGACTTTTGAAGCTCGTGAAAATCCCTTTGAGATTAGACTTAGTCTTTTCTCTGAAAACCTGAATCACAAAGTTAAACAATTCGAACCAAGTGCGGAAATAAGGTAAAGCAGTAAATAAAGGACTCGATGAATTGTTTACGAGGTTCGACACGAACTTGGCCTACGTCCCCGCCTAGGGTTCTTCCACAACCCTAGGATTCAACCGGCTTTTATTGATTCACAAGACTTAGGATCCTAATAGCTCACCGAGAAGCCTCTCTCCTATACAATTGCAATCTAGTCAACTCACGTTCCCTTGGAGTCCTAGACCAATCTAGAAGAGCCCCACCTCTCTCAGCTATCTAGTACAATCCTCTTACACTTAGTGAATCAATCGCCTAGTGTTCACTTCCTGAGTTATAAACTCTCAAGTATAACACTCTCTCTGAATATATCCTATAAGCTCACTGTGTATCTCTCAAATGCTTTGAAATAAAATATAAGACTCTTAAGACCAAGCAGAGAGAGAACACGAAGAAGAGAGAAGTATGCTTGAAGACTAAGTGCGATGTAGAGCGTTAATGTGTAAGAGTTCGTCAGTCTTCTTTCTCTTCTTCATCTCCTTTATATAGTGAAGATCATCGACGCCACTTGAGGAAGGAATCTTCTCCAACGGCTAACTTGGATTATGGCTTGCGGGTGGATCTTTGAAATGTTAGTGCATATATAATAATATCTGGAAGCATATAATAACATATAATAATATTCGGACATAATATAATAAAGTACAGGTTTTGTGTTTCATCAACACAGCTGTAACTTCAAGACCTTTGACACAAACAGTGTATCAAAGCCTTTGAAACTTATTCCGATTTTCATCAAGGGAGTGGAGTTATCAATCTCCCCCTTGATGAAAGCCAAAACATGTGCATCCATGCAACTTAGTCAAGCAGATATATCATAAGCAAAATCGGACTAAGTACCTACAGGGGTTAGACAAATGTTGGATCATAAATTTTCAAAGTCAACGAGAAACATCCAACAAAGTAAAACAAGGTCTTTCAAGACCCTTGGTTCACAGCAGTTTTAAAGTCTAAACCATCAAACCATCTCCCCCTTTTTATCTTTCAACAAAGGAAGGAGTGTGAAAATAGTCACCAAAATCAGACTTACCAAAACAATTCAAAATTCAAAAAGATCCTTTCAAATCTTAAAGGCAAGAAAAGATTTATCCGATTTTAAAATAATTTCCACAAATAAACTAGACTCGGAATAAAATCGGTAATAAAGAAGGTTAAAAATCCATTAAAACTATATTTGATCAAATATCTAAAAAGATATTAAACAAATATATGATCCGTTATATGTGCTCTACTGTGCAGTTCACAACCTTTGAAATGAGGTTCAAGGATCTTGACACACCGAATAGAATTTATCTTTCGTAAAGGGAAAGCTCCCCCTACGAAAGTGCATCCCTGTTAAGCATCCCAATCTCACGTCTAATGAAGGTGAACTTGTCCTCTGCCAAAGGTTTAGTAAAAATGTCAGCCCATTGATAATCAGTTGAAATAAAAGATATGGACACATCACTTTTTTCGACATGATCTCTAATGAAATGATGTCTCACATCAATATGCTTGGTCCTTGAATGCTGAACAGGATTCTTCGTGATTGATATGGCACTTGTGTTGTCACACTTAATGGGAATACCTTTGAGGTTGATGCCAAGATCTCTCATTTGTTGAGCTATCCAAAGGATTTGGGAGCAACATGCTCCAGCTGCTATGTATTCGGCTTCGGTAGTGGATAGAGCAACTGAGTTTTGTTTCTTTGAATGCCAATTGATCAAGGATGCTCCTAAGAATTGGGAACATCCTGATGTGCTCTTCCTATCCACCTTGTACCCTGCAAAATCTACATCAGAATACCCGATTAAAGTAAAATGTTTTTGCTTTGGGTACCATAATCTAAGCTCCTTAGTGCCATTGAGATATCGAAAGATCCTCTTCACAGCCACGAGGTGAGATTCTTTAGGATCAACTTGAAACCTAGCACACATGCAAACACTAAACATGACGTCAGGTCTACTAGTTGTAAGATATAGTAAAGATCCAATCATCCCTCGATACTCCTTTTGATTGACACTCTTCCCAGTCTTATCTTGATCTAGAGATAATGTTGAGCTCATGGGTGTCTTGGCTGCTTTGGATTGATCCATCTTGAATTTCTTCAAGAGATCCTTAGTGTACTTGCTTTGGTTGACAAAGATCCCTTTCTTGGATTGATGAACTTGTAATCCCAAAAAGAAGTTGAGTTCACCCATCAAGCTCATCTCAAATTCACTGCACATGATATCAGAAAATTCCTTGCACAAAGATGTGTTAGTAGCACCAAATACTATATCATCAACATAAATTTGAATAACCAAAATGTTCTTTCCTTTGGTCTTGATAAAAAGAGTCTTGTCGATCAACCCCCTTTTAAAATCATTTTCTAAAAGATATTTTGACAAGCTCTCATACCAAGCTCTTGGAGCTTGTTTCAAACCATAAAGTGCTTTGTCTAGTTTATAAACATGATTGGGAAATTCCGAACTTTCAAAACCTGGGGGTTGAGCCACATATACTTCTTCCTCTAAGAAACCATTAAGAAAAGCACACTTGACATCCATTTGATATAACTTTATGCCCATGAAAGATGCAAATGCTAATAATATACGAATGGCTTCAAGCCTGGCTACGGGAGCAAAGGTCTCCTCGTAGTCAATACCTTCCTCTTGATTGTAGCCTTGAGCAACAAGCCTTGCCTTGTTCCTTATGACCTTACTATTCTCATCTAGCTTGTTTCGAAATACCCATCGTGTGCCAATGACTGATTGATGTTTTGGCCTAGGCTTCAAGGTCCAGACTTTGTTCCTTTCAAATTCGTTAAGCTCACTTTGCATGGCAATGATCCAATCTAGCTCTTGAAGGGCCTCATCTACCTTCTTTGGTTCTATAAGAGAAACAAACGCGTGAAAAGCACAAAGATCTTTAAGTTTAGAACGAGTTTGAACACTAGATGTAGGGTCAGAAATGATATCCTTTAATGAGTGTGATGAGGAGTATTTGAATTTTCTTTTGCTAGTCTCAGCTCCTTGATTCGTCACACCAGTAGGATTGATTTGTGGTACATCTCACTCCATGGATCTGTTAGGTTCAATTACAACAGTTTCTGACATTTCAACACTGTTGGATTGGACACCAAGGGCTTTGGACGAATCTTCAACACCTTGGGCCAATTCTTCAGTGTTGAGAATCTGATCCTGCATGTTCCTCTTCTCTGTGTTCCTGGTGACAGCATCATCACCTTCCTCGTTCTCTGCATGGATGTTAAGATCTATATCTGCAACACTTTCACTCAAAGAACCGTCATTGCATTCATCAAATATAACATGTATACTTTCTTCAACTAACTGGGTCCTTATATTGAAGATTCTATAAGCTTTTCTACTTGTGGAGTAGCCAAGAAATATACCTTCATCACTACGCGCATCAAATTTCCCAAGGTTATCTTTTCCATTGTTATGAACAAAACAAGTACAGCCAAAGGGTTTAAAGTAAGATATAAGTGGTTTGCGGCCTTTGAAAAGTTCATAAGGAGTTTTCTTTAAGATGGAACAATAAGACAACGATTCAAAATGTAGTTAGTGTGTTAACAGCTTCAGCCCAATAGGTTTTAGGTAATGCATTTTCTAAAAGCATAGTCCTGGCCATGTCCTCTAGGGTGCGGTTCTTTCGTTCCATAACCCCATTTTGTTGAGGTGTCCTAGGAGCAGAAAAGTTATGGGAGATGCCATATTTAGCACAAAACAAATCAAACTGAAGCTGATCAAACTCCCTACCATGATCACTTCGAATTGACACTATGGGCTCGTTTCTTAAAGTTTGCAACTCCTTACAAAGTTTTGAAAACTCAAATAAGGCCTCTGATTTTTCTTATAAAAAAGCAACCCAAGTATATCTAGAAAAATCATCAATAACAACAAGCAAGTACTTTTTACCATTGGGAGATTTGACTCGCATAGGACCACATAAATCCATATGTAAAAGTTCAAGGGGTCTAGAAGAACTTACAACCTTTTTGGGTTTGAAAGAGCTACGTGTTTGTTTACCTCGTGTGCATGCATTGCACATCTCAATACCTTTGAAGTCCATCTCAGGTAGCCCTCTCACAAGACCTTTGGACACAAGCTTCTGTAGTGTATGTGGACTCACATGACCGAGTCTCCTGTGCCAGAGCTTTGGATCATCTGTCAAAGCCTTTAGACAGGTTAAGCTTCCTTGTGCCACTTGATCAGCATTCACAGCGTATATATTGTTGTACCGATATGCAGTTAGTATAACTTCACCTGTATCTTCTCTGCATACTAGACATCTTTTCTTGTTAAATCTGACATCATTACCACTATCACATAATTGAGAAACACTAAGCAAATTGTACTTCAAACCGTTAACAAGATAAACATTTTTAATACTATGGTTGGAATCACTTCCAACACTACCAATACCAATGATTTCACATTTTTCTTTGTCACCAAGAGTGATTGTTCCTGTGGATTGCTCATTTAGATCATGAAAGAGAGAACTCTTCCACCTCATATGTCTAAAGCATCCACTATCAATAATCCATTTTTGCTCTTTCACCTTGGTGATCTCCTGCAAAACAAAAATCAACCTTTGTGGCTAGACCAGTGAGCAAATTTAGATCCTTTATTGGGATAAACCATATTTGGTAAAAGAGTGCCTTTGAGGACCCAAACTTGTGTTATCCGTTCTTTTCTCAAATAAACAGGAAATGTATTGCGAATAATATGAGGATCCTTTCTTCTATAGGGGCAGGTCTCTCTTAAATGTCCCTTTCTCGCACAGTGGTGACATATAGGAGAGGTTCTGCTTCCTTTTGCCTTCACAAAAGTGGCAATGTGTTGCTTCTTTAAAAACCTCGGGTTGTAATCAATACCAGTTCTGTTTAGAGAACTTTGTTTCTCACCCAACATCCTATTAAGAGTGCCCTTGGACTTGGTAAAACTTATGAGGGTCGTCTGTTGGTCTTGAATCTTCTTATTCAGGGAGATATTCTCGTTCTCTAAGTCATGATGTTCACTTCTCAGAGACGAGAGATCTTGCTTGAGTTCAGATTTCTCTGAGTCAAGAGTCTTGACTTTAATATCAAGACCTGAATAAGAGGTTTCAAGACTTTGGACCCTTCTAAACAGTTCCTCAATAGTTCTTTCCTGGTCCACGGTTTTCTCGATAAGAGTGTTAGTTTGGGCAATAAGTTTCTCTTCATTGGCAATCATATTAGAAAGGAATTCTGATAGTACCTCTTTTGGACTTGCCATGAGTTCTCTCACCGTTACCTCAAGTTGCTCATCGTGGGATTCATCTCCTGAGGCCATGAGACAAAGGTTGGCCTTTTCATCATCGGAGTCTGAGTCACCTTTCTTGAAATGACTCTTCTTCTTTTGAGGGCAGTCTTTCACTAGATGGTCTGTTTCACCACATTCAAAACAAGACAAAGGTTTAGTCTTCTTCTCATATTTGTTGTATTGAGACTTACCTCGAAATTTAGAAGACTCTAATCCATCTTTGTTGTTGAATTGCTTCTTCATCTTGAGGATTCGAGAAAGACCCCTTGTAATGAGATCAAAGGGATCATCCTTATCATCATCCTCATCTTCAGAATCACACACATCTTTGGGCTCATCCTTCTTAGACTTAAGTGCCAAGTTCTTAGTGCTTTTTGAGATTTCTCCATCGTCTTCATTGAGAATCATCTCATGTGTGATCAATTTCCCAAGCAAGTCATCAAGGGGTAGAGTGGTGAGATTCTGGGCTTCTTCTATGGCTGTCACTTTAGGACCCCATTTTTCTTTTGGGAGGCACCTCAATATCTTCCTCACTTTCTCAACATTCTCAAAGGTCTTGCCGAGAGAGTCAAGGTTGTTTGTGATTTCCGTGAACCGTGTGAACATGGCCTTGATAGACTCATCAGGCTTAATTTTGAAAAGTTCATACTTTCGAAGGAAGATACTGATCTTGGTGTCCTTCACTTGACTGGTTCCTTCGTAGGTGACGATTAGCTTGTTCCAAATCTCTTTAGCTGACCTAAAAGATGAAATACGGTTAAACTCATCAGTGCTAAGACCACAATATAGTAAGTTAATAGCACTGTAGTTTTTGGAGACGAGTTCAAGATCCGCTTGGATGTATTCAGCCTGCTTTTTCGCAATTTTGGTTCCATTTGGTCCGTCTTTCTCTGGAATCTTCAAACCGTTCTCTATAATGTTCCAAAGTTCCAGATCTTGATCTATAATGAACATCTTCATCAATGATCTCCAGTGGACAAAGTTGTTTCCAACAAAGAGTGGTGGTCTACTTGTAGACCTTCCCTGTGCAAATCCTCCGCTTGCTTCACCAAACATGATAAAAAACTCACAAGATTGTTAGATCGAAAGCAGTGAGTAAAGCTCTGATACCAATTGAAGGTTCAATAATGTAAAACAAAGTAATATAAAGATACGCTAGAATAGGGGGTTGAATAGAGTATGCCGGTTTTTCGCAGATAGTCTCAAGACTTTTGAAGCTCGTGAAAAACCCTTTGAGATTAGACTTAGTCTTTTCTCTGAAAACCTGAATCACAAAGTTAAACAATTCGAACCAAGTGCGGAAATAAGGTAAAGCAGTAAATAAAGGACTCGATGAATTGTTTACGAGGTTCGGCACGAACTTGGCCTACTTCCCGCCTAGGGTTCTTCCACAACCCTAGGATTCAACCGGCTTTTATTGATTCACAAGACTTAGGATCCTAATAGCTCACCGAGAAGCCTCTCTCCTATACAATTACAATCTAGTCAACTCACGTTCCCTTGGAGTCCTAGACCAATCTAGAAGAGCCCCACCTCTCTAAGCTATCTAGTACAATCCTCTTACACTTAGTGAATCAATCGCCTAGTGTTCACTTCCTGAGTTATAAACTCTCAAGTATAACACTCTCTCTGAATATATCCTATAAGCTCACTATGTATCTCTCAAATGCTTTGAAACAAAATATAAGATTCTTAAGAACAAGCCGAGAGAGAACACGAAGAAGAGAGAAGTATGCTTGAAGACTGAGTGCGATGTAGAGCGTTGATGTGTAAGAGTTCGTCAGTCTTCCTTCTCTTCTTCATCTCCTTTATATAGTGAAGATCATCGACGCCACTTGAGGAAGGAATCTTCTCCAACGGCTAACTTGGATTATGACTTGCGGGTGGATCTTTGAGATCTTCTAAACCGGGAAACTCTGAAGCCACAATCTTTCCAATTTGATCTTCTAATCTTTTCGTCTTTGGAAGGAGATATAATTCGAAAAGCTTCCTGAAATGTTAGTGCATATATAATAATATCTGGAAGCATATAATAACATATAATAATATTCGGGCATAATATAATAAAGTACAGGTTTTATGTTTCATCAACACAGCTGTAGCTTCAAGACCTTTGACACAAACAGTGTATCAAAGCCTTTGAAACTTATTCCGATTTTCATCAAGGGAGTGGAGTTATCAACGACAATGACAAGGCTTGCCGCTTATCATAGGCCGGAGTGTTTACCAAAAGGCTAAATACCAACCACAACAAGGCATACCACTTGTCATGGGCCAAAATGTTACCACCATGAAAATATAAACCGCGACAAAGCATGTGCTTATATCACGGGCAGAAATGTTTTGAAACTACTTCCCATCACCAAAGGGACAAATTCACATACTTTACAAAAAGTGGAAGAACAGTTTATTACGCATCAACAAGAGGATCATTGTTCTCATCGCGAGGATGCTCATGATCATTCTCACCAGCAAAAAGGGGCTCGAGGACGGCAGCTCCCGCAAGAGGGGCATCATGTGAAGGAACAGGCACACCACGCTCAGTATCTTTAAGCTCCATGTCCTTGAGAGCATAGCTGGGGGGAAACATCTTCACGGAATCCCCAAGATGAGCAAAATGGTTGACACTTTGAATGACGCCACCATCCACTCCTTGTATAAAAACATGGGATAGATAATCATTGAGAAAAGTGTCACCATCTCTCTTAAGGAAATGGGTCAGCCAGGTTCGACCCTCCTTCGCAAAGAAGTTGAGCTCCCCGCGAATGGCCGCCAACTCAGCCTCATAGAGAAAAGCCATTTTTTTACCCTCATCACCCAGCATGTAGTCATGAAGCGTATTCTTCGTCAAAACCATATCTTCAACAAAAGTAAAACGCTCCAATTAGCCTTTACCAAGGTCAAGCTCCCCGCGAATGGCTTCCAACTCAGCCTCAAGAGCTCAGATCTGATCACCTAAATACGTAATCTCCGACTCACGCTCCAACCCCCTCTCTTCAAGCTTTGAAACCTCCACTCGTGACACATCGAGATCGTTCCTCACAACCTCCAACTCTTTCTCAGATTTGTCCAAAGCCACCCTCAAACTGTCAATGGTCCCCTCATGAAGCTCCACATCCTTAAGCTTTTCCACCTTCGCCTTCAGGTTTGAGTTTGCCTGTCTCAAGTCGTTCACACGCCCTGCCATAATTCCTCAAGCGTTGGGCCACCTCTGACCATTGCAAGTTACCCTGTAAAAATAGCCAACGAAGAATGACCAACAAATATGCGAAATAAAATGGGTAAAGAAGGAAAAACACGAAGGGAATTACCCAACCCCCGGTTCTCTAGCCTTTCTCCAACAATTCCTCGTCTTTTAGTTGATTTAGAAATTCCCTCTCAGACAGACAATTCCTTCATGGGATCACTACCATTTTAAAATCAAGCAAGGAGAACCCGGGCTGCCTGTATACCGCCATGGAAATACCCGAGGGGGTGATCGGTCCGTCGCTCATAATCCTGTTGGTACATGCCTCCTCCCTGGGCCTCTTCTGCCCATGACGAGCTAGGGGAATGTCGTCCCTCGACGAGCACTGCCTGTCTTCAACAGTCTCTTTTACTTGGACACACTTCGCTGCATGAGGGGATTCGCGAGGTGTCGTCTGCTGTCGGTTATCACCCTCTTTTGGAGTAACAACGCGAGGAATCCTTGCGGCGCCTTTCTTCGCGGCCATGGCGGAGATTTTCCCAGCGTCAATAAGCATATCTGTGAAAGAATTAAGGCAAAAGTTGAGCGAAGAAAGCCATGATCAAAATGATAAGAAAACATAAAAACACCTATACACCGACCCTGACGGTGTGGAAGGCTAAGCCCAGCCATCTCTAAGCGAGCTGGGGTCACAACTTCCTTGTAGCCCTGTTTCACCGAGGGCCCTTTCCCCCAGCTGAACGTGGCTCGGCATCTGTCCATCGCAGTGTTTTCGTTCTTCGGGGAGGTGCATAAGAGCCAGACATGATCAAAAAGTTTAGAAAGGTCTTGGTCGGATTGCGGACCAAAAACCACTTCTTCCTCCACCCAAGGCTACTGGATAATCTCTCAACTATGTTCCCAGACAAGGAAGCAGACACCAATCCCTCGCTATGTCATAAAGACAGGACTGAAAATAAATGATCCAACGTTGGCGTCTGCTTGATGACGGTGCACCCCATAATGTATGCTGTGAGGTACATCCAAACGTTAAAGGAAAGCTGGGCCGGACAAGATTATATCTTGGCCAGGAAATCAGAGTAAAGTTTGGGTAAAGGGAGGCGGAACCCTTGGAGCAAGCTCTCGAGATGAATAACAACGTGGTCCCTATACGCATTCAGACAACCCCCTTTCAGGGTAGCTAAGCTTATCTCCACCACGACCACCCAGGGATAAATCTGAGCTATCATCTCCAACTGATAATCTTGGAGGATCGATCTCTCCCCCAGGGTTTCGGCAACAATGGGAGCCACGCGCTCTTTAAAAACCTTGGGGACAGGTGGAGGAGTAGCGGGAACATAGCTTTTGCAAAAGCTGCAGTTGTCCACCTTCTCTTGCTTGTAAGGGTGCATGACGAAATTACCAGGGACTACGCGAACCGGTTTGGGTACACGGGACAACCGACCTTTACCTGGTTTGTTGGTGCGGAGGTAAACCGTCGTGTGTAAACCTCCCCCAAAAGAATTCCCACACAAATAACCAAGTATAGCGATAAGTGCAAGGTCGAACCCATAGGGAAATCTAAGAGTCAATCTAAATGCTACTTCACTTAATAGTGGGAAATAAACAAGAAAATATGGAAAATAGAACTAAAAGATCAAGATTGCAAATCAAGTAACAAAGCATAAGAATGATGATTTTGGTAACAAATCGATAGAGAAAATAGTTCCACATGCGCATTCATCGACATTGGTTGGCTTAATTGGTCCTAGATATAAACTCAAGTTGTTTGATTCCTTTAACTTTCATTCTTCCCATCTTAGTTTGAATAGATTAAAGTGCAAAGAGCACAATTAACCCCTTACACCTTTATGCAACCTAAGCGCGGACAAAGATTTAACACAGAGATATCACAAGTTCCTAAGAATCTAGGCATATGAATAACACCAAGTAAACATGGTAACCGATATTTAAGACATATCTTGAAATCTCTACTTAGTCATGATCAAAGGAAGGTTCTCACAATCTTAAGCATGCTACTATGAAATTCATTCAATGACGAAAGAACAAAAACCTAGCAAGACACTATTATCATTGCCAATCACAACAATATCGACAATATGCTCAAGAGAAATCAAAAGAACGGTAGGAAACAACTATGTTTAAGCCTCACAAACCACCAACCAAGTCTCCGAAACACAGGTGAAACAAAAAACGAACTTAGCCACTCATAGCGTACCTAAAAATCCTTTGAACTGATGGAAAATAAGAAAACTTGAACGGTTTATTGAACTACTGCGAAATATCTCTCAAGGTCTGAGAAAAACATCTCCAAAAGTCTCTCTAAGTGTAATTTTGTGGCTCCTTTTCATAGGAAAGAAGAGACCCCGAAAACCTAGATACTTTCCTTAAAGATAATGCGGAAGTAATCCTAAATTAATATAAAATATCCTAAAATTATTAAAACTGAAAATAATACTAAATAAGTCTGACAATATCTTCCATAACCCCCAAGGATTAAGTCTTCAAGAGATTGGATCGAATCTCCCACCGAAAAGATATAATTTGGATCTCGAACTGATGTTTCCTGGACGAACTCACCGTCGCGACTAGGAACTCGCGGCCGCGACTCGATAGTTTCATCACACCTCTCGCGGGCAACATCTTCACATCGTACTAAGGGATCTCGCGGCGGCGACTTGTCACTCGCGGCTGCGACATGTGATCTTCAACGTCTCTTCTCGCTGTCAAACTGTCACAGTGAAATGTGGTGACTCGCTGCGGCGACTCTCGTCTCGCGGTCGTGACTCTGGACAGATGTGCGCTCTTGCTCTTCTTTCTCCCATTGTCCTTTGCTTTCCTTGCTTTCTTTTCTCTTCTATTCTTCTTCTTTACTCCATTAACAACTTTTCCAAGCTAGCCACAAGCGGGAACTACGAACCTTCATAAAACAATCAAAATAGCGTAGTTTCCGAACTTTCCAACCAAAAGAGCAAAACATGAAATTAAATTTAAAACCTAACCAAATGACCATAAAACACAACTAAAACTATCCTATAATGCCTATCTAAATATGCATTATCAAACTCCCCTACACTTAAGCTTCGCTAGTCCTCGAGCGAATCAATAAAAAGCAACATATACCTACGAGTTCATCATCCATGCAATATCCTTAATCAAAAGAACCATCAATATGAAATGGAGCACATGATCAAGCGATTAAACATCCTAGCATGTATTTAGCGATCAAATCATAGAAGTAGAAATCATCCAACCTCGCAAGGAATATGTGTTTCACTCATGCTCTCATGTGTTTAAGCTTTTAAGTTCAACTCTCAACTCAATCCAAAAATGCACTAAGCTCATAGACATTGGCAACAATATAATCAAATCTCCACCGAAATGCCATCACTTGCGAAAAACCATAAAATAAACAATTTGGCTCTAGAATTATTCACTCTTTTTTTTTCATTTTTGGTTTTTTCTATTTTTTTTCCTTTTCTTGCTATAGTTTCTTTCGGATTTGGTATATCCTTACGCGAGTCGCAAACATGAGTGTCATGAATGGCCCCGGTCTATCAACACCTTAACTTACTTGAATGAAGTCCACTTGATCATCTTTTTATGCGAATTGCAAACATGTGTGTCATGAATGAATCCGGTTACTCAATGATCAAGCTTTCTTACTTAGTGGATAGTTTTCAAAACTGTTTTGCGCGAATCATACTCATGGGTGTCATGCATAGATCCGGTTACTAAGTGTATTAACCATTGCCACTTTATTTCACTCAAAAACTCACAAGCAACTAAAGCCAAATATACCATAAAACACAAAGTCCGCAAGCAACAAACATGTGAGTCGGCTTTCACAATAGCTAATGAGTTCAATATCGAAAGGTAGAAGCATATGGAGAGTAAATCACACATATGAGCAAAAGGACAATAAATGAATCCAATAAGGCTAAAACAATCTCAAAAGGGTCATGTTTTGTAGGATTTCAATCATACTTTAGCTCAATCATGCATGCTCAATTACATCACCAATCAGGCTCCATATGAAAACATTTAAGAACAATTAGGCTAAGCAATTCAACTAATCGTAGGATTTACAAGTTCATGCCATAAGAAGATATAGAATTTCGCTAACTAAGGTGGGTGTTTGAAAAATGACATATATATGCATGATATTTTTGGGGTTTTTTGACATTTTCTATTTTTTTCTTTGATTTTTTTTATTGATTTTTCATAAAACAAAAATAAAATAAAGACACAACTGAAATTGAAACATGACCTAACTACACGCGACTCAACTAACTCCCTCCCCTACACTTAAATCTTTCATTGCCCTCAATGAAACAGAAAAGACAACAAAAAAAACAAATAAAACCGAGGCAAGGGAAGAGGAAACTGACATGCTTATTGAGGTGGTGACTGGGGTGGATAGCATGGAATCTGCAATCCACGGAGCACAGAGCAAAAATCATTAAAACTAGTCCTCTTGGCCTCCTGAGCAGCTCTAATCTCAACATGAGAATCGCGCATGACAGCCAGTTGGCTGTCAATACAATCAAATCGTTGAGGGACAGTGCTAAAACTCTAATAGACAGATGTGAACCTCTGATCAACAGCAGCAAAGCGTCGATTGTTGGACACATCCATACACACGTAGTTGCGAGCCATACCACACTAGTTGTCAAAAATCATCTGTTGCTGGTCCTGAATAGGACGGAAGAAACCCTCAAAGTATGCCCGAGATGGAAACTCAGCGTCAAATCCTCCATAAGATGAACTCGTTCCAGCATAACAGTTCTCGCCCTCGTAGATAGTCTCCTCGTGAGCAAGAAACTCATAATCCATGTCATCTGCCTGCTACTCCTACTGAGGAATTTCCTGTTGTAGCGGCTGAGGCAGAACTAAAGGCAACTGAGCTCCATGAAGCTCACTGGGGAGTAGCTAATGAGTGGTAGTGGGACTAGTAGGCAGATTCTGGCGAGGAAGATAAATCATATGAGCTCTGTCTCTGCCAGAGAACCAATGGTAGCCATCACCGACTACAGTCATCAATCTCCCATGCTTCAGGAGGTTGATATCAATCCGATGACCTCCTTTCAGTGCAGCATACGCACCTAGACCAATATCCAGCTCAATAGCAAGCAAAGTAATCAATCCACCAAAACCCAATCGTGGCGGAATCCTTCCTGACATTCGTGGCGGAGGTAAGAGACTGACAAGTCATGAAAAACAACTCCAACCAATCAGGAATCACATTGGGCTCAGGCAATAAACAAATAAAACAACTCCATGTAGATCTCATGACCTTGTTGCCCTCAGCCTGGCCAAAGAAATTGTTGTTCAAAACCTTGTGGCATAGCTTCACCGCCGGATGAACTATGCTAGTGTTCAGATCGTGCCTTGGGTTCATCACTAACCCTTTCAATCAATGCCAATGTTGCTCAGGCATCTCAGTAGTTTGAATATCAGCCTAGTTTGGTGTCAACTCTCTCGAAATACCAAATACTCTCCTCATAGCTGCATAAGATAACTTCCGACTATGGCCACCCAATCGAAACTTGCAAGAACTACTACCCTTCTTATATGTAGCCCAGAACTCTCGAACCAAATCAGGGTAAGTAGGCACACACCTTTCAACTAAACCAGCCACACCACCTTTATCCATAAACACTCGAACATTGTCCTCCAAACCCAAAGATCGAAGAGTCGGAATATACAAAAACTTTGTGCAAGCATAGCCTATTCCACTTATCTCTAGCAACAGTCCTAAGTTCATTCGACATCTCCATATCAACATGAGCCATGATAAACAAAGAGAAGTCGAGAAAATTACCCAAACAGAAACTACTGCAGGCAGTCGTGGCGGCGAGATGTGAGTCGCGGCGGCGAAAATCAGAGAATCGCTGGAGCTCTTGCTGGCAGCAAGTCGCGGCGGTGAGACGGTCAGGTCGCGATGGCGACGACCAACAGCAGTAAGGGGTTTGATTGCTGTGGTGATCGGACTTTGACTTCCTCTCTCCTTTTTTCATTTCCGACATTGTATTCACAACAAATCTTAGCCAAAATTCAACCCAAACCCTTAGATCTATGAATGGAAGGGGAAAATTGTGGTATTAGATGGATGTAGAAGATGAAAGATGGGTTTGTGGTGTGGGAAAGGTTGAGATTTTGGTTTGGAATCGTAGATTGGAACGTCGGGAATTCAATTTCGTGCTCGGATTTCAGATTTGGAGAGCGATGGTGATGCAAAGGTAGATTTGAGAGTTTAGAGAGCTTGGGAGCGGCAATGGTGGTGTGAGTTTGTGTTTTTTGGGCTTGGGTAGAGGTTAGGGATGATATGGGGAAGAGGGCAATGGGAAACGGGTAACGAGATTTAGAAACGGGGCCCACATGGCCCGTTTATGTTTTCTGGAACCAACCCAGTCACGGCCACCACAAGGATGGTCGCAGTGGCGACTTACAAACTCTCGCCAGGGAAGTGGAAGCGACGGGGTGGCAGTGGATTGGGGTGAGTCGCGGCGGCGACTTGGCTTCAAAACATTCCGAATCGGTATGTTCAGATACCGAGTCGGTATCTGGCCTCTGCATAACCGGCGCCCGCCGTGGAAAAACAAGGTGGATCCAACTCACGGTGGCAACAAGGGGTGTCGCAACGGCGACTTACCTGGGCAAGGATAAGTTGCTCCTTTTCTGTTCAATCTCCACCAAACACACAATGAAGCTCAAACAAAACTCACGAAAACGTTAGAATACCAAAACTCCTATCATAAGGGAAAGAAATTAGACACTTATTCAAATGAAATGAAATAAAAACAAACTACCTAAGAATTCAAAAATAAAAAGAAAGAAACTAATCTTGGGTTGTCTCCCAAGAAGCGCCCTTGGTTTCCATCCTAGGCTCGACATCCTCAAAGCTCAAGTAGCAATAGGCTCATGCAGAGCCATGTCCTCCACGATCTCATCTGAAAAGCCATCAAAGTAGCGCTCTTTTCATCCTTAATCTCTACAGCTCCATGGGGATAGATATGAACTATCGTGTAAGGTCCCTTCCATCTAGAACGGAGCTTTCCGGGAAAGAGAGTGAGGCATGATTGATAAAGGAGGACTTTTTCACCAACTTTGAAATCCTTCCTCAATATGTGCTTGTCATGCCATGCCTTTGTCTTCTCCTTGTAGTTAATTGCATTATCATAAGCATCCCGCCTAATCTCATCCAATTCTTGCACTTGGAGCTTACGAAATTCACCAACTTCATCAATCCTCATATTGCATTCCTTCACCGCCCAATATGCCTTGTGTTGGAGCTCCACCGGGAGATGGCACACATTACCAAAAACCAACCGATATGGTGACATATCAATGAGTGTCTTATAGACCGTGCGATATGCCCAAAGAGCATCATCCAAGCATTAACTCCAATCGTTTCTATTCGGGTTCACGGTTTTCTCAAGAATTCTCTTCACCTCTCTATTAGAGACCTCAGCTTGCCCGTTGGTTTGGGGGTGATAAGCGGTGGATATACGATTAGTAACATGATACTTCTTAATAAGTGCAACCACCGTCTTATTGCAAAAATGAGTCCCTCTATCGCTAATCAAAGCACGAGGAATACCAAATCTAGCAAAGAACTCCTTAAGAAAGCCTGAAACAGCCTTGGAGTAGGGGTGTTATTCGAGTCGAACGAGCCAAGTAGTGAGCTGCTCATACTCGGCTCGGTATTGTACAAGCTCGAGCTCGGCTCGAATTTTACTCGAGCTTAGAAGCAAGCTCGAACTCAGCTCACGAGTATTTGAACAAGCTCGAGCTCGAGCTCGTTTTGCTCATTTTTTGTCAAGCCGAGCTCAAGCTTGTGAACTCGTTCGAGCTCGTTTGAGCTCGTTTAAGCTCGTGTTATTGTTTTACCTTATTTTTGCTAGAAGTTCGTTTATGAGCTCGTTTTTGGCTTAGCTGCATTAATAATAGTGTTATTACAACAAACCATGCATAATTGAAAGTTTGAAACCATACAGTCCACACTTGAAAATTTGAAACCATACATAATTGCAACAAACTGAAAGTCTGAAGTTTGCTAAGAAAGTGCATAGAAAACAAGTCCACACTTGAAAGTTTGAAACCATTCAGTCCACATTTTCAGGTTGTCTCCGTCTTCAAGCAAACAACCTAAAAATAAGCAAAGAGCATGACATAGTAATAGTTTAATCTTTGAAAGCCACAAAAGAGAGTATGAATAGAGATTGAAAGTACTAATAACAGATTCAGAATGAAACGAGCCCAACGTACTAATAACAGATTCCTCCTACCGATTTTGACACTTCGACAACGCAATCTGTGGGAGACACCTCAATCACCTGAAAATTCCAACACAGTAAATTCAATTTCCAGATCCTTGAATTCATTGGTTTAGCCTCTTTGTATGCAAAGTTTACCTCTACCAGTAGATTAACACATGACCTACTCGCTTTCATTTTATGCTGTGGTTGCATTTTGATCTAACACATCAAGAATTTTTTTTTTTGTAAAATAAGTACTTTCCCAATCTTGATTTTTTTTTAAAAAAAATGGAAGTAAATTTTACCTTAGATTTATTCATCCTTTCAACTGATAGGCTTGAATCTCTTGCAGCAGCCTCTATTTTCTCCATGGTTTTCGTTATCGTGTGGTTGGAATCGAGCATTATCCGGTGCTTGTCATCATCCTACAGTTTGCATTATGTTAAAAACCAAACAACAAGCTTAGAAAAAAATATGTTCAGTTTGTTTTCTAAGGGTGTTACCTTCTCTTCAAACAAGCCTGATAAATTCAGATCTTTCAACATAGCTATTAGTTGGAAGGCATTGATGAAACCAGGTGAATGAGTTAGCATATCCGCGGTAGTTTCCTCCAATTCCAGTTAAAGATTTTTAAGTCCAGTACCAAAATTTTAGCTAGAATTAAAGAGCACATTTGTGTACAATCATCTTATAAGGCTATACCTCAATGGAATCAAGAGCGTCTTGAACATCATTTGAGCTGACCCTCTCTACAAAATCTTCACCCACAGCTGGGTCATAGTCTATTTGGAACCATTCAACTCCAATGATCTCCAGGATTGTGATCCTCTATGAAGACAACCGATTCCCCAACCCCAACGTCAACCGATTCATCGGTTGGAGTTGGAGAATTGGAGTCGACATAATATGATAACTACAATAACGAAACAAAACAATTAAACTATAATCTGGAAATCTGTAATTGGATCAAATATAATCTAAAGGGGAAAAAACAATGAAACAATGGAAGAACTTTAATCTCAGATTTTTTACTGATTTACCTACAATGGAAAGGAACAATAAAAATATAATTTGATTGTTTCTGAGATTTTATGACCAAAAGTGGGTGATTTTATACGGTTAATAGGCTATTAATCTCATAAACAATGGAACTTTAATCTCAGATTTTTTACAAACTGATTTCAAGTAAGAACTTTAATCTTAACTCAAGAACAACTAGACAAGGGGAAGAACAAGTGTACAACTGAACAATGGTCGAAACAATTCAAACAGAAACAAGATCTGATGGAGGAGAGGCTGAAGAACAAGGGGCGAAAACTTACCAGATTTTGGCCGTCGGAGCCGAGCACTAGGCGACGCCGAGGAGGAGCCGGGGAGGAGGCAGACACCGGAGCTGAGATCTGAACAAACGAACTGCAGAAGAGAAGGAAACGGGGAGGAGGCAGAAGCTGGGAGGCAGCGCCGATGAGGAAATGAATTGTAGAAGAGCCGAGGAGGAGGCGGCGCCGAGGAGGAGCTGGGGAGGAGACGGCGCCGAGGAGAAGCCGGGGAGGAGAATAGAGGAAGACTAGAAGAGGATTGAGAAATGAAATGAGAACGCTCATAGAGGCTGGATGGAGACACTGGAGACACGGCCACACCGGAAGAAACCCTAAAACTAAAGGTGGAAAAGCCCAGGGGCAAAATTGTCCGAGTAATACGAGCTACTCGAGCTCGAGCTCGTACTCGGCTCGAGCTCGATTCGAGCTCAGGAGCCTGCTCGAACTCGGCTCGTTTTTCAAATGTGAACGAGCTCGAGCCGAGTTTTTCGAGCCGAATCCAAGCGGCTCGTGTCCGGATAACACCCCTACCTTAGAGTCATCAGTCCTGGTGGCTTTTGCCTCCACCCACTTGGAGACATAGTCCACCGCCAACAAAATATAATAGTTACCAAAAGAATTTGGAAAAGGACCCATAAAATCAATACCCCACACGTCAAAGATTTCGCAAAAAATCATTCTATCCCGTGGCATCTCATTCATAGGTGCAATATTCCATGTTCTTTGACATCTATCACATGACTTACAAAATGCATTTGCATCACGAAAGATAGTTGGCCAATAAAATCCTGATTCAAGTACTTTCCTAGCAGTTTTATTAGGTCAAAAATGACCTCCACAAGCATAAGCATGACAAAAACTAAGGACAGATCGACATTACCTCATTGTCAGGAAGACAACGTCGGATTACCTAGTCAGCGTAATGCCTCCATAAGAATGGGTCGTCCCAAACATAGAACTTGGCATCATCGAATGAGGCGCTGCTTCGCCTCTTTCTTCTTCAGTAGATATCTTAAAGCGGCATGATCAGTATAGATGATGACCTTGGCTCCCAAAAGATAAGAACTGAACTTGTCCAGCGCAAACACAACCGCTAGGAGCTCCTTCTCCGTAGTAGTGTAGTTTCGTTGTGCTCCATTCAATATCATGGAATCATAATAGATCACATGGGAGGCCTTGTCAATCTTCTGGCCTAGCACAACGCCAACAACATAGTCACTCGCATCACACATCAACTCAAAAAGAAGTGTCCAAATAGGAGATTGGATGATCGGTGCGGAACCAAGTCGGTCTCTCAATGTATGGAAGGCTTTCTTGCACTTATCATCAAACTCAAAAGCAACATCCTTCTTGAGGACCTCACATAACGGCGCGGTGACCTTCGAAAAGTCCTTGATGAATCGGCGATAGAATCCAGCCGGACCCAGAAAAGATCGTATCTCTGTGACATTGGTCGGATAGGGCAAGGACTGAATGATCTCAATCTTCGCCTTTTCAACCTCAATTCCCTTCTTAGACACGATATGGCCCAAAACAATACCTTGCTACACCATGAAGTAGAACTTCTCAGAATTCAGAACCAAGTTGGTGTCAACACACCTCTTCAACACGAGTGCTAGGTGAGCCAAAGATGAATCAAAATTATCGCCGTGGACTATGAAATCATCCATACACCTTTGGAATGTTCTTGGTGCATTACACAACCCAAAAGGCATTCTGCGATATGCAAAGGTGCCAAAAGGACACATGTGAATGTAGTTTTCTCCTAATCCTCTAGTGCAATGGCAATCTGAAAGTATCCTAAGTATCCATCTAAAAAGCAATAGTAGGCTCTCCCAGCAAGCCTCTCTAGCATCTGATCAATGAATGGGAGAGGGAAGTGATCCTTGCGAGTCTCAGCGTTCAACTTCCTATAGTCGATACAAACTCTCCAACCAGATTGTACTCACGTAGGCACTAACTCTCCTTCTTTGTTCTCAACAACAGTAATACCCCCTTTCTTAGGAACAACTTGTGTCGGACTAACCCACTTGCTATCAGAGATGGGGTAAATCATACTAGCATGAAGCAATTTCAGTACTTCTTTCTTCACTACCTCCATCAAGGCGGATTCAGACGTCTCTGGGGCTGTCAACATGGCTTGGCTCCTTCCTCTAGCAAAATTCGGTGCATACATGTACCTGGGCTTATCCCTTTGATGTCTGCAATGGTCCATTCAAGAGCTGTCTTGTATTCCTTGAGCACCTCAACTAATCTACCCTCCTGGTCAAGGTTAAGCTTGTTGGAAATGATGACTGGGAGTGTGTCATTCTCACCTAAGAAAGCATACTTAAGGTGATCGGGTAATGGCTTAAGCTCAATTTCAGGCGGTTTGATAACAGAGGGTAAAAGCTTCTCTTCGGGAAGGGTTAAGGCCAAGTCCTCACTCTTCAGATGTGAATGGTGGGCATCTAAGGCTCCTAGAACCTCATGCAAGTATGGTCTCAACGGGTATTCGAGGGAAAGCTCATCCATAGGAGCTTCCAAAGAAACTTGCAACTCATCCTCCTTATTCAGCTCAAACACATCATCAACAATAGGCTCAATAACATCAATAGAGAATAAAGAATGCTCATCAACAGGGTATCTCATAGCATCCATAATGCAATACTGAACCTTTTCACTATTAAATTCCATAGTGAGCTTACCTTCCCAAAAATAAATCTTAGTTTTTGTTGTTCTAAAAAATGGCATGCCTAAAAGAATAGGTGCCTCCACAACACCAGGTTCCATATCCAATACAAATAAATCAGCAAGGAAAATCAATTTATCAACCATGACTAACACATCCTCAACAAGACCTCTCGGATAAGCATGCGAGCGGTTAGCCAAATAGACAACTACTCTAGTATCTTGCAATTCACCAAGCATGAAGGTTTTGAATAATGAGTATGAAATCACATTGATCGATGCACCCAAATCTAACATAGCATGCTGAAATTTAGTGTCACCGATGGTGATGCAGTGCAAATGTCGATGACTCCTGGTGACATTGAGGACAACATGAAGGTGTCATTCGATGGTCTTATCACTCGTGCAAGGGCCAAGAAGATTCAAGATGCAACTAGAGCCCTTCTTTTCCATTACCAAGGAACTATGGAGCAAGGGTTCAGGCCACCCTGGATCACTTTGCTCAGGACTACGCCACCTGCACAAGCGTTGAGCTTGCGTCCACAAACGGAGCTCATGAAGACTCATCTACACCCCCCTTGAGCAAGACACACTCGGCACACTTGGACCACTCGACACACACTCATGTCGAGTGCAAGAAGCCCATACCGAGTTGGCTTGGGTTCATACCAAGCCGGTGCAAGAAGCCCATACCGAGTGCAAGAAGCCCATCTCAAGCCCGAGCTTGTGCCTAGCACATGCCCATCTCCCAAAAGGCCCATCTAGGCCCACCAGGCGGGTTGTTGCAAGGGGGGTCGAACCCCTGACCTTTGGCATATCATCCCATCTAAGGAAGATATGTCAACCATGTGAGCTACATCCCACATGGTTGACATAAGATGGGATAATATGCCAAAGGTCAGGGTTTCGTCACCGGTCGTCTCCCACCAAGATCTCTCCCTCGATCACTTCACCGTCCTCCCACCCTTTCGTTGCCGCCATCGTCTTTCCATCACCGGCGTTCTCCTTCCCACACTGACATCCTCCTACCATCTCCACCGTCCCCTACTAGGATCCCTCCCTCGATTATCTCGTCATCCTCCCATAACTGATGTCGTCCTACTTCTACCCTTCCACCATTGTCGCCATCCTCCTTCCGTTCTTCCTCTGGCGGCAGCGCCGCTCTGTTGCCATCCTCCTACCCGTTTCGCAACCCTCTCTCATTATTCCAGTCGTTCACTGTCGCTAGACTTGTTCGCCTTTCATCCTACTCTAGATCTGACTCTGATTCAAGCCCCAACCCTCCGTTTCTCAGATTGCTTATTTCACCAGATTTAGGCAAAATTTTTTTAAATTCATATATTTTTATGGTGGATTTCTGAAATTGGTAGCCAAAGTTGTGTATTTTTACGCTTGATTTTAGAGATTAAATTTGTGTTCTTTTGAAGTTGGTAGGTTGAACTTGTGTATTTTTATGTTGAATTTGTAAATTTCTCATTTCGATATTATACCAAACAACAGTCTACGAGAATGACTTATTTCGATTTTTTTATTCACATTTCGATTTTCATTCCCATTCCGATTCCAACAATCATACCAAATGGGGCATTAGATAGTTCGATGGGAGAAACCTTTTAACCAATTGAGCCAACTTGTCTTTATGTGCTGAAGCGTTTCTAGAAAATCATCTTGATTAAATACCTCATGCTGATGACATATTTCCTATATTTACTTGTAATCTGAGTGGATGTGTTACCAATGTTAGCTTTGGAATAAATTAAACGGTGGGATCTTACGTGTGTTTTGCTATCACAATGCTCGCGATCTAACTCTACTATTCAATTGTCCTCTCTGAAGGAATTAACAAGATGGTGGTGCTATTCTAAAAGTGCTCTTTTCCGATCGAGGGATTTGAGAACTCAACTCCGAGGGTTTTGATTTAGGGAGCCTCAGCTTCTCTAAAATCGAATCCCTGTCTTACAGGACTTCTTAAGCAAGTAGCTGATGACGACCTCGTAGGGGCCTATAACACGTGTGACCCATGCCCTCTTGCCAGAGTGGTATGTCTGTTGTGAGAGGCTGCTAGCGAAGTGCTACATTGCCAACGTGCTGATTGCTTTCTCATAGTAAAAATGATGTGGTGTTATTGCGGCGAGCGCCACACAGGATGAGCCAATGGGAATTGGGCAGCTAAGTATTTGGATAAAGGCACGTGGATCGAGATACTTTCAGGTGGGCAAAGGACCTTCATTGCCAGGCAGACAATGAGAGGTCTAATCATGGTATTTGGTTGATAATTTATGTTTAGTGACGAATGACTTTCTCGACATGTCCGCGATGGTGTACAGGGGCAGATCATCGACCGACTTCTCAAGGATGCTCGAAGATAAAGTGTTTATAATTTCGATGATACTTAAATATATAAAAAAAAATCTTTTGTATTTTTTTTACAGGAGGGGATGCTTGAGGGTAAAAATTTTAAAACTAACACTAAAAAAATAAAAAATAAAAAATGCGGGGATGCTCGCTACAACATAGATCCGCCCGTGATAGTGAAGCCAAGGTTTATGTATATTTAGATCGCAGACTTTGTTGTAAGCGAGAGTCATGTGCCTTTATCTTACTTATTATATTTATACTAAACTTTACCTTGTAAAATATTTTAAAAAAAAATTAATCGTGTCGTATCGTATATCCGATTAAAAAAACAATCTGATCCGTAGCAACATGATTATTATCGTATTTTATCATTTCGTATCATGTTTTTACATCGTTTCGTCATCTTTTCTTGTCATATCTAATGTGTCGTATTTTTCTATAAACCATATCAGGAGGCTGGAGCCTGGAGGAACCCCCCTTGAAGCTCCATCTTGATCAGGAATCCTACTCGTGACACAAACAAACACACAGCTGGGCCATATATCGCATTCCATATATGCACTTTACATTTCACTTTTTCCTCTCCCATTTCCCAAAACTCGTACTCATACCCACCACAAAATCCTTCATTTCTACAAATGTCGATCACCAAAACCAAACCCCACTCTCTTTAAACCATAATCCAGATTCCTGAATCAAATCAACCCATCTTTAAATGCCCCCTCCTCCGTTAAAAACTACACTCCCAAATTCCATTCTATTCAATGGCCTCTCTTATACCCCTCTCCCTCCTCCTCCTCCTCCTCCTCCTCCTCCCATCCTCCTTCGCCGGCCTCCACCACCACCACCCCAGCCACCAGCATCCTTCCCCCAAACCCAGCCTCCTACAAGCCCCCCTTGAGATCCAACTCGCCTGCAATGCCACTCGCTTCCCCGACGCCTGCCTGGCCCAGCTGGCCCATTTCCCGCCCCAGCCCGGCCCCGCCCAGATCATCATCTCCGCCCTCTCCGTCTCCGCCCAAAACCTCGAAACCGCCCGCTCCAAGGTCTCCGACATCCTCGCCGCCTCCTCCGGCAACCGCAACCGCTCCCTCGCAGCCCAGACGTGCCTGCAGCTGCTCGACATCTCCGGCCGCCGCACCACCGCCGCCAGCGACGCTCTCTCGCGCGGCGCCCAGCTTAAAGACGCGCGCGCCTGGGCCAGCGCGGCCCTCGTCTACCAGTACGACTGCTGGTCGGCGCTCAAGTACGTGAACGACACGCGCGGCGTCAACGACACGATGGCCTTCCTCAACGACGTGCTCCTCGTGTCCAGCAGCAACGCCCTCAGCATGCTCGGGGCGCTCGTCGGCGTCGGCCCCGACACGTCCACCTGGGCCCCGCCTAGGACGGAGCGCGGCGGGTTCTGGGAGCCGCAGGATGATTCGGGGACGGGGGGCTCGGAGCTGGAGTTCCCCGCTGGGGTGGCGGCGGACGCGACGGTGTGCGGGGCGGGATGCGACTACAAGGCGGTGCAGGAGGCGGTAGAGGCGGCACCGAGTGGGCTGGAGGGAGGGAGGAGGCACGTGATATATGTGAAAGAGGGGGTGTACGAGGAGACGGTGAGGATTGGGTATGAGAAGAGGAATTTGGTGGTGGTGGGTGACGGGATGGGGAGGACGGTGATCACCGGATCGTTGAACGCCGGCATGATGGGAATCACCACCTACAACACCGCCACCGTCGGTGAGTACTCTTTATCCCTTATAGCTATTAAATTTGGTAATCGGAGGAGGGTCTTTATTATCATTATTGCGCTGAGGACACCACCGGCACACATGCACAACAGTTGCTTGCAGTTTCTTTTTAAAATCAACATGGGTACAAATTACAGACGACTAAATTACGAAAATACCTCGATGTTATATGCTTCGGGAAAAAATGACAACGGTAAGATCATAATCTCACATCTCACATACTCCGTATGTATCAATAAACTACATATATAGTACTCCGTACAAATACTTTTGGATTTTCGACAAAGCAGTGTACCCAAGTATCGTATAAGCCAGAACATGACTGGATACGGTTAAAAATTAATATGGTCCATCAATTTAAGAACACGGTTTAAACACGTACATGGTTCAAGTATTCTTTTTTTCATTTTTAAAAGATGAAAAAAAGAGTGTTATTTTTTTTTTTTTTGAGGTAAAAAAAAAAAGAGGTTATTTTAAGGGTGTTTTATGATTTTAAATCTTGTAAGCATTTACAAACACATTCCTTTACTTTCTTTTTCTTCACAATTATTTTAAGGGTGTTTCTATCCTATAGACATAAATAAAAAGGTTAAATTGGGAAATATTTTTCCTAAATATATTCGATTTAATCATTTAAATTAGATTAGGGTTCATTCATTTCCTTTAGAATTTTATTTTCTAATAAAATATCTTTATAATGTGTCTTTTAGAATACACAATAGACAACCCGTTATTTCAAATCTTAACAATTATTTTTATTTATCATATTTTGATTACCCTAACTTTTACTAGATTTAGAGCCTATTTGCTAGGAAGATGAATATGTGATGGAAAGAAGACAAATCTAATCATATATGCAACAAGTAGTGTATGTTAATGTCTTATGCATGCACCAAGAGAATATAAAGAAATTTATATCGCTTTAATTAAAAGTACACTATACATATAATAGATTCTACCGCCTATATATGTATATGCCATGTACGGGTACCCACGTGATTTGTTATATTGCGAAACTATTAAAGACGGTTTCGGTTTTTATAATATGTGTGTGTGTGAGAGAGGAGATATATAATATAGCTAGTCTATAAAACTATACTATATATTAAAGGCAAGTATATATTGTGTGCAAAGAGAGTGCGCCCACCGGCAACGCCACTTGAAAGTTGAAATCCTTATCCCATTTCAACCGTACGTTCCACTTTCACACTTTTGGTCGATCAGAGTCCATAGATCGACTACATGCACTGCGCACCACTAAGCTTGAATTGGCCGGCCTGGTGGAGATATATGGACAGCTTTTCAACTATTATTTTTTTTTTAATTTTTTCTTTTTTTTGGTCGAGTCTATACATATACTCTACTAAGCTTATGGAGATCCACTCATCCGCATCATCCACCTACTATCATTATCCACCATAGTAGGTGGCTTTCCTAATACACTTCGCATATAGGCCCTTCCCCTTAAATTCCACATTTGGTGACAATTGCACCCTGTTAGTTAGTTTTAAATTCAAAGAATCCTGATCGAGCGGTATGAAAACGGGATTTGTGTCGGACTTGGTTGACACTTAAAATCATCGAGCTAAGCATGCATGTCAATCTCTTTATAACTTGCTCTAACAAGTTCAACACTACTAGCTAGCCCAAAAGTAAACAAATCGAAAATTCACACGAAGAGCTCATCAACATTATAGTTGGTGTATGGACACAGCCAGGACATTCTGATAATTTTTCATAACATGGAATGTCGACATGTGATTGTCCATCTTACGCCATATGCATATATTAATTGTTCGTTCTCTTTCATCTTATGACAATAATTATTCTAATTACAGGGGTCTTTGGAGACGGATTCATGGCTAGCGGCCTCACAATCCGAAACACAGCAGGCCCCGACGCTCACCAGGCGGTGGCCTTCCGCTCAGACAGCGACCTCTCCTTCATTGAAAACTGCGAGTTCCTCGGTAACCAGGACACTCTCTACGCCCACTCCCTTCGGCAGCTCTACAAGTCCTGCTACATCCAAGGCAACGTCGACTTCATCTTCGGCAATGCAGCTGCCCTCTTCCAAAACTGCACCATCCTAGTCCGGCCCCGCCAGCTCAAGCCCGACAGCGGCGAGACCAATGCCCTCACAGCCCACGGACGGACAGACCCCGCACAGCCCACCGGCTTCGCCTTCCTGGGATGCCTGGTCAACGGCACAGATGACTACATGAAGCTCTACTTGAGCATGCCGAGGGTGCACAAGAACTACCTGGGAAGGCCCTGGAAGGAGTACTCTCGCACCGTGTTCATCGAATCGGTGCTGGGGGATCTGATCGCCCCCGGTGGGTGGATGCCATGGACTGGTGACTTCGCACTCAAGACGCTGTACTACGGGGAGTATGGTAACACAGGAGCAGGGGCCGATTTGTCGCAGAGGGTGTCGTGGAGTAGCAAGATCCCGGAAGAACATGTGGGGGCGTACTCGGCAAGGAACTTCATCCAGGCCGATGAGTACTCCATCACGGTTGCGAGATCGTTGGCCAAGAAGAAAAGCAGAAAGAGAATCGGAATGTAGTTGCATATTGTTTCTAACATGGTCTAGTATAAGTACTAATTGATCGATGGGCTCCGGTGAGTACAAAATCTTTGTTGTTTTGGCATAATATAATATTATAATTTATTGGGAGTTCTTACCGGGACCATTTGTTTGATCATATGATGTACGTACTTACCTTTAGTGAGGATCCCGTGGAGATAAACTATGTGAAGTTGGTACCCCTAAACATGTACTTCATCCGTTTGGAAATAAATGATGTTTAATTTTAGTTTTATTAATTTATTCACAATTTAATACTTACTAGTATAATGCTCAAGCCATGACGCGTGCGGAAGGAAAAAAATTTAAAATATCTAATATAAGGATTAACAAAAAAGTAATGAAAAAAAATGCAAATAGTGAATTATATTAACAAAATAAATATATTAATAAATGAAATTATTGCGTTAGACTTCGTCCATAGTATCCCTGGAAAAAAAAATAGTTTAGTTATATGAGTGTGGATTTTCGGTCGATCCTCGAATGAGTTTGAATTGATTACGTTTTGGCAACCGATTTAATTAGATTTTTGTTGATGTTCGAATGAGTTTGGATTATCTCCTTCGAATTGCTCAAGGAGTTGGGAACCCTAGCAGCCGAGTCTAGATGGGCAGGAATTAGGAATGGAAGGTAGGAGAGGGAGGGAAAACAAAAGAGTAGAAAATAAGGGATTAATTGAATTAACTAAAATCAAGGATAAGATTACACATCAACAAAGTCTTCTGATTTAAGGTAGTATATAGGTATAGATTTCGAATTTTTTTTGAAATAGCCAAAAAATGGAAACTTATTATGAGAATAGCCAAAAACTGTAAGATTTTAGAGAAATAGCCAAAACAGGGTGTTGCTACAAACAACGACTTTACCCAAAGTTTTTTAAAAAAATAATAAAATAGATATGTCGCTGTAACAACGACTTACTATTTTTTTTTAAAAAAAGTTATTTTAAATTGAAAAACAAACAAAAACAAAAAAAAAACATATATGGGAGACTCTCCCTTCTTCATTGAAAAAACAAAAACCAGACCCGAGTGAGTGTTGAGACTGGAAGATCGTTTGGTGAGGATCCGGCCAGTGGACTCAGCGAGGTTGATCGAGACGGAGGGAGGGAAGATCATAGATAATGGAGACCGAGACGGAGGGAAGATCGTCGTGGACGGGGCTGTAGAGATTGGAGACCGAGATGGAGGGAAGATCGTCGTCGCCCAATTAGGGTTGAACATTGTCGTCACCGGGGTTGAATTGGGAAGATTTGAAGAAATTGGAGACCGAGACGGTGGGAATTTGGGGAAATTGGACTTTAAAGGGAGTTTTTTCATAAAATCCAATTGAAATTTGGGGCGTTTCTGGATTTCGATTTCTGAATTGGTGGAGCAACCCATATGGAAGAGTCGCTTCTTCCTCGCCTCCGAATTGAAAGACTCTGCTCGACCGCTCCTCCAGATCCAGCCGTGGACTCGGCGTCTCCGGATTTAGATTTCTGAATTGGTCGGTGAATTCAACGTCTGCAGATCCATGCTGCGGCGGTGGACTCGGCGAAGTCGTTGGAGGCACCGGATTCCTTTGCTCCTCTCTTGTTCGATCTCTCCGCCGCCCCGCCCCCTACTCCGCCACCACCACTTCCCGACGACCTCTTTCGATCCATCTCCCAACAACCCCCCGCCCCCCACACTGCAAACCGGTGGAATCTCCCGTCGACCTCTCCGCATTCTACCACGCCTAAGTCTGATCCCGTTTCGGCTTCCTCCAATCGATGAACCTCGCCTCCGAATTCGATGATTCCGAGAACGAATTGAAGCAAAGGAATTGAGCCTCCTCCTTTAGAAATGGCCGGAAGTAGCCATGGTGGGCAATGGTTTCAAAGCTTGAAAAAAAAAGTGAAAATTCGAGAGAATGTACCATTTTCAAGTTTGTTTTTAGTAATATACCCTTTAGTTTTTCTTTTTAGTAATTATACCTTTTTAGGGTGGATTTTACCTAAATACCCTTAAGGTAGAAATTTTTTTTTTTAATTAAAATAAAAGTAAATAGATAGAGATAAGATTTTATCTTTTTAAAATTAAAATAAAAGTAAATAGTTTATGGTTTAGATTGTAGATAAGGTTGTTTTACTTTTTGAAATTGAAAAGGAAAATTATTCGGATTATTGATTTGTAGGTACAGACACTACTTCTTCCATGGGTTACAGGTAATTCAATTTTGATTGTAACATATTGTAACCGATTGTAACCCTAAAGTGCTACAAGAAATTTATTCATTGTAACCATTATTCTTGAAACCTTATTATTCTTGTAACCGTTATTCTTGAAACTTAATTATTGTAACCATTATTCTTGAAACCTTATTATTCTTGTAACCTTAGTTATTGTAACAATTATTCTTCAAACCTTATTATTCTTGTAAACGGGTAATTGTACATGTAACTGTAACCTAAATACACACGATAGATTGAAACTAAGTAATTGTACATGTAATTGTAATATATCAATATTGTTCCATTATTGTAATAATTTGTTGTAGCTTGTAGGCAATTCGTTTCTTGTAATTAATTAATTGTATCTAGTTTGTATCGTAACTACCCTCATCGTAATTAGGATTTTTATAGGTTACAATAAATACATACCATAGATTTCACAAAATAAGAGTGGAGAGGATCAGAGGATTGTAATTAACGGCATTCAAGATCTACTTGTAACTTGTAATCAGTGGAGAGGAGGATTGTAATCAACTATAGTTGGAGAAGACCTAGTACGTATATAGCCATTGATATATTACTATCTTGCTTCTATCGATTACGGGTATTTTGTAATCAATGACTATATTGTAATTAATGGCGTCGAGTTTTTTGGGTAAATTTCACCCGGTATAATATTACGGATGTCATTCTAGTAATAATCTCAAATACCTATGAACTATACGACAAGAATTATAGCATATAACTACATACCTTCAATCTTGAAGCATCAAAATAAATTGATTGTTTAGAAGAACCTATTGAGCGATTAGCCCTACTTGTAATCAATTTGGGAAGAAGAAGTCAGTTAGGCGTGATTTAAGAAAGTTATCTCTAGGGGCAAATCAGTCATCAAAAACCAAAAAAGTACAATTATCAAAAAAAACTTTCATTGGTATAATTACCCATAAAAAAATTGAAAAACGTATATTAACCTAATTATCCCAAAAATAAAAAAGAGTCGTCGTTTTTATGTTTTTTTTTTTGTTTTTCAATTTAAAATAACATTTTTTTAAAAAAAAAAAGTAAGTCGCTGAGACCAATGCTCACTGGGTACAAGGAGCCCCCTCATTTGAGAGGTTGCTCCTACGCTGCTGTTGGTGAGACTCGATCATTGGTGTCCCTTGCTCCAAATGGCCACCCATGTGATCGGTTGAGCTAATCTCATCTGGGCCAACCATAAAAATCCTTATATCAATTTAATTAGTAATCAATATAATGAGTTGATAATGATAAAATACCAAGTTTTGCTATAATAATATACAACTCGAAATTTAAAATAAAAATGGTGTATCAAAAGAAACACTTGTCGAATTATATATCAATATAATAAGTTCATACAATTTACATAGAACTACAAATTTAAATATTCAAATGCGACATAGTAAGGATCAATTATCTAACAAGTACAAAATAAAAAAATTGGTTGGTAATGATAATAACAAATAATATTTAATTATCCCTCATTTAATTTTTTTTAGAATTTTTAAGATACAAATAATATTAAATTATTATTTTTATTGGTTGATAATGATAATACCAACTTTATTAAATTCATTCTCATTACTAATCACTGTTGAGTATTTTGATTTGGTAATACCTATATTGATAATAAATTTAAGTGATTCGATTGGTAAGCTATACCTAGTGTATTGAGAGGCTAGCTCCTAAAAAATGATAGACGGACTAACTTTCATATAGAAAATAAATTAAAATAACATCCGGTATTACGGTTAGAGATATATTGAGAAAAGCCAAAGATAATATTTCCTCCGTTCATTAACAAGTGTCGTTTGATTTTTTACACGTTTTTTAAAGAGTTAAAAACTATATAAAATATTAACTTTTTTATTAATTTTTTTAAATAATTTTAAACTTGTAACTAATATGTATAAAATTATAAAAAATCAATAAAAAACTTTATATTTTATATAGTTTTTAACTCTTTAAAAAACGTCTCAAAAAGTCAAACATCACTTATTTCTGAACGGATGTAGTAAGAATGTAATCACCTCGATTAAAAAAATACAACAGTAGGCGATAACGACTTGTAGATCACAAAACATGTAGTACACGTAATAGTAAAATTAAACTATGTCAAAATATTAGATATTCACCATAATTGTTAGATTTGGTTGAAATTAACAGGGTGATTGTATAAGTCAACATCCAGTTAAAATGGTCCCCTTCCTTTCTCGCATTATAAGTGAACAACCGATCGAGGGTACGTTGTGTGCTGGTGACTGAAAATTGTTTTCATAATGTCAACAATCTACATGTGGGTTTGGTAAATTAGGTTTCCATCCGATTAGATTTTCAAATACTCCATCCGTTTAAAAATATAAGTTCATTGACTTTTTAACATGTCTTTTAAAGATTTAAAAACTATATCAAATATTATTTTTTATTAATTTTTTTACATAGTCTTATATATATTACTAATAAGTATATAATTATGTAAAAATATTAATAAAAAATATATTATTTTATATAGTTTTTAACTCTTTACAAAACGTGCAAAAAAAGTCAATTGATTTATATTTCTAAACGGAGGTAGTATTAGAGAAGTGGGTGAGAGATAAGACTGGGCTAAACTTCATAACAATATTTGTTTTTTAATCCAACACCAGTAAAAGTAAAAGATTCGATTATTTAGCTAGACCTAAAGAAATTGAGATATTGAAGAAGCTGACAAATAAAAAACCCATCATTAACAAACAATCTATATGGCATATATAACTACAAGAAAAATAGCTTTGGGTGACAAAACTATGAAAACAAAAGTAACAAATTTACACTTGAATATGGAACCCTAACTCCTTAAATGGAACCCTAACTCCTTCACCAAGATTGTATAATCCAAACAAACTCTCCATAAAATGCAAATATGAGCAAATCGATCTACCAATCATATATTCCAAAATTTACATTCTCACGGTATCTTATTTTGAAGAGATCGGGGAATTGATTTCCTAGAGGTCTGGAAATGGTGACAGTGTCAATAGCACATGAATTGTCGATCATTTGTATGACTTCTTTCATCTTATCAACCTCCTCTGCTTTGATTTTTTTTTTTAGTTTTGTGTTTTTAGGGCTTAATAGATTCTTTTGTATGATTTCTTTCTTCTTTATCAATCTCAATTTGTTTTTTGGAATGCTATGATCGACTTGAATTGTGAAAATAAATACATTTGATTTTGATTTTGTGTTATTGTCTTTGAAGGATAAATGTCCGGGCATTAGTCACCGGATGTGGAATCACAGTTGAGGGTGTGGTCAAGACAATTGTTTCCATGGTCTATGATAAGGTTCATTATGTTCTTTTTATTTGTAATTGTGCAAGCTAGCTTTTTTTATAATTGGTGATCTTGTGGTCTAGCTACTGAACTATTTCTCTAGGAAAATAAAGTTGTATTGTTTGTTTCATGCTAACAATAGGTTTGTGTAGATTCTTTGTTAAGTGTCCGTGATGAATTTGTAATTGTGCATCTATGCTTTTTCTTAGATTTTGTAGTTCTATTTAGGGGAATTGCACACTCTCTCAACACTACAAATAGCCTAGTGTGTTCAAAGTTCTTACTATCATTTAGCTTTTTTGGCGATCATGGTTTGTTTCATGTGTTCATGTAATTTTCGAGTGATTGATTTTACAGGTCTTCACTCTACAGTGTTCTTTCCCATCAGCCATTTCTGCTAGTCCAGCTTCCAAGTTGTCCAGTCCACCAACCCTTACAGGGTCCTCCATCTCATTGGTTTCAGTCTTAGATGTTCTATTCTATGTCTCATTTAGACCTCCTAGCATAAATAAATAGTGTCAAATTTTCAATAAATCATGAACAACTGCAGCCTGCAGGTAATCTCTAATAGAGATGTTTCATGATCTTATTTCCTCTTAAATAAGTGCGCTTTTTTTTCCCTGTCATTAGGTTTATAATATCAAGTGTCCAGAAAGTTGGGAGTTCTATCAAGTAAGCAGTTATCATGTAGGATATATATATATATATATATATATATATATATATATATATATATATATATATATATATATATATATATATATAGGTTGGGTCATGTGTTAACAACTCTTACGGTATTAAATATTAACAAATCAATATTCGGCAAAATTTATCAAATATTCATCACAATCACTCAATTATTCATCACAGCTTTTGTTAAAATTAATCAAATATTCGTCACAGTCACTCAATTATACACAATTTCCCAAATATTCATCAATATTTAGCAACATTTAAGAAATATTCATCACAATAACACAATTACGGGATTGGGGGTGTATACACGCGCAAGGGTTTGAGTTTTTTGGGTGAAATTTTTTTTTAATTGGCAATAATTATTAATTGAAATGAATTTCTTAAATGTTGTCGAAAAGCTTTGATGAATAATTGAGTGACTGTGATGAATATTTGATAAATTTTGCCGAATATTGATTTGTTAACATTTAACACCGTAAGAGTTGTTAACATTTGATCCGTATTCTATATATATAAGCATATTATTTGGTATTGAAATTCTTTTGGTATTATTATCAGGATATCAATCAAATGATTAGTAATTCTCTTTTGCAAACATGACTTTGTTTTTCGTGCATTATTTTGGTATTATTATTAGAATATCGATCAAATGATTATTGGGTACTGAAATTCTTTTGGTATTATTATCAGGATATCAATCAAATGATTATGCGGGAGCTGATTATATGCCGTCTAAATCTGGCAACACAAGAGTAAGTTTCTTTCATTCAATGGAAACTTTTTCATTTCAAATTTAAGTAAACGGTAGTGTACATTTTGCTATTTATCCATTATTGATGTGTGTATGTATTTTTTAGGGTATAGAGTTTGATGATGTACTTTTTAGAAATCTTTTTGTATAACATTGGTAGTATGCAATTTTGATTAGATCGGTTGATGTCTAGTTTTTACAGTGTTTGGAAAGATGAGATCGAGGAGGGGATTCTTCAAGAAATTGAGCCGGTTAAGGGTTTTAGTGTACATATTGCATTGGCTAGGTCATATTTAAATTTTTTGCATGCATATCATATTTACTTTTTAGCATTTTTATTGCATTAGAAAAAGAAAAAAAAATTACGAAAATTCAAAAATTCAAAAATATCATGCATTGCATTCATATACTATGCAAATACCCATCTTTCCTTAATTTTCCTCTATTTTATTTGAGTTTATGAGCTTAACCGATAAATCTCATGATATGTTTGAATTGATTAATCTTGCCACCTACTTGTGTTGATTTTCATTGGAGCATGACTTGTTAGTTCAATTGAGCAAGTATGATTCTTTTAGGCATTATTGAAATCCAACAAAACTTGTCCTAGTGAGAAATTTTAGCCTTATAGGGATTTTCATCTTATTTATTCCTTTTTACTTTCTTGTGTGACATTATGCTCTTCTTATGGACTTACTTCTTGAGATTGACATTGTTATCTATATTTGAGGCCGCATTTTATATGTTTATTGCTTATGAGTTTCAAATGATAGAGGCATGATTTTCTTAGCCATATTATTATCCATATCCACCCTACATATGTGTCATTTGGTTGTAGCCAAATTTGAGCCTTAGCCTTTTCTTTGAAGCTCCATAAAATTTATCCTAGCCGACGATGAGCCTTACCCTATCCGGGGATTAGGATTAGAATTGGTGAATGGTTGATATGTTTGAGTGGAAAAGAGAATATTGTTGAGAGAATCAAATGATTAGTAATTCTCTTATGCAAACATGACTTTCGTTTTTGTGCATTCTTTTGGTATTATTATTAGGATATCGATCAAATGATTATTGGGTTCTGAAATTCTTTTGGTATTATTATCAGGATATCAATCAAATGATTATGCGGTAGCTGATTATATGTCGTCTAAATCTGGCAACACAAGAGTAAGTTTCTTTCATTCAATGGAAACTTTTTCATTTCAAATTTAAGTAAACGGTAGTGTACATTTTGGTATGTATCCATTATTGATGTGTGTATGTATTTTTTAGGGTATAGAGTTTGATGATGTACTTATTAGAAATCTTTTTGTATAACATTGGTAGTATGCAATTTTGATTAGATCGGTTGGTGTCTAGTTTTTACAGTGTTTGAAAGATGAGATCGAGGAGGGGATTCTTCAAGAAATTGAGTCGATTAAGGGTTTTAGTTTACATATTGCATTGGCTAGGTCATATTTAAAATTTTTGCATGGATATCATATTTACTTTCTAGCATTTTTATTGCATTAGAAAAAGAAAAAAAATTGAGAAAATTCAAAAATCCAAAAATATCATGCATTGCATTCATATATTATGCAAATACCCATCTTTCCTTAATTGTCCTCTATTTTATTTGAGTTTATGAGCTTAACCTATAAATCTCATGATATGTTTGAATTGATTAATCTTGCCACCTACTTGTGTTGATTTTCATTGGAGCATGACTTGTTAGTTCAATTGAGCAAGTATGATTCTTATAGGCATTACTGAAATCCAACAAAACTTGTCCTGGTGAGAAATTTTAGCCTTATAGGGATTTTCATCATATTTATTCCTTTTTACTTTCTTGTGTGACATTATGCTCTCCTTATGGACTTACTTCTTGAGATTGACATTGTTATCTATATTTGAGGCCGCATTTTATATGTTTATTGCTTATGAGTTTCAAATGATAGAGGCATGATTTTCTTAGCCATATTATTATCCATATCCACCCTACATATATCACTACTAGAATTCTGTTCATAGACATCATGTCTTTTACATCGGTCGGAAAAACGCATGATGTTAAAAATAATTAAAACATCAGTTTAAAAATTATTGATGCTATTGAGATTAGAGACATCGACTTCACTTAATGGACAATTTTAAAACTTCATTTTAAAAAAAATCGAAAACGCGCAAAATACTATGTAAAATTTTAAGCGGTAAAAAAGCTCAACTTCAAAACACTTGGCCAAAATGAAATAATAAAAGCGGGTAATGGGCCAGATCTCCAACACTTGCCAAATTATTTTGAAATTTGTATTTTCACCTAAAAGCAAAAACCAAATCTCCCAACACTTAAAACAAAAAAAAAATCCTCAAATTCCCCATTTTCCATTTAGGTCATCTCTTCCATGGAGGAAAGTGAGAAGCGCTTAGCCCTCGGTGATTTCGGCGATTCTCAAGGGTGCTCACCGACAAGCTTAGCCCTCTCGACAATTGTCCTGGTGGCTCCTCCGCCATGGGTCCTAGGGGTACGTTCTTCTTCTTCCATCCATCCCTCTCTCTCTAGATCTATTGACGAACCCTAAACATCAATCTCCCCCATCTCTCTTTCTCCCTTTCTCTCTACTAATCGTCTCCAATTCCAGATTCTAGATCTATTTCTCGGATCTTGGCATGTTTCTATTTCTATATCTATGGCTTCTCATCTTTTTTGCGGACCCTATGTCAGTCCATCTGTACATACAATATAGAAAGTATAAGGAACGTACTAATTCTAGGGTTTTTCATCCAATTGATAGATCGAGAAAGGCATTAATGGAAAAAGATTGAAGGCGTTCATCTAGTGTTTGTTCTCCTTCTCGCTATGTTTCCCCCATGGTTAATATTCTTCTACTTAATACCTTTCCTGTTTTGTACACTTTTAGTTTGTCTCATTCGAGTTTAATTTCATTGTTGATTTCAAAAATTCCTCCATGATTCTTTTACACTGTGTTTCCTCAAGTTTTAGTATTATGTTAGGAACACGAGTATTATGTTAGGAAGAACTTAGTTCAGATGGATGAATTAAAAGAAAAAACAGAATTGAGATTCTAAGGAGCATATAGCTAAAGTTGAAACTTAACTTTCTAGTTTCCTAAGGAAAGAAGATTTCTCTAGTTTTTAGAAGATACCCTAGAACTCATAATTGTGTCCTAATTACTAATGAGATATGATTTTAACCATCTTTTATTGATATATATTATATACATATATAGCAATTGATCAATTTTTGTCACATCTTCTCATATTTTCTAACGAATAACTAATTACTGAATTTATTACCTTTAGGAGTCTCATTGATGTTAATTCTTTTTGGAAATCGGATGTTTCAGATCTCAAATGAAGACATGTATCCAAGGAACCACAATGAGACCAAAAGTTAATTCCTACATTGGATTGAAGGTCAGTTTATTGTTCTTATTAGTAATAGATTATAATTACTGGTTTTCAAATTTGAAGAAAGGTTTTATGTGCTTGTGTAGAAGGAATCTCATCTTTGTATGGCCACATAATCAGCTCATCCAGGTAAAAAATATCACTTATCACTTCATCCTTTGCTTTGGCTTGTGCTTTAGCTAGCATCACTTCATCCTTTGCTTTGGCTTGCTTTAGTTTGAGAATTCATGTCAGAGCTTACTTGAATACCCTATCTGTGCTTTCTTATTGTCATTCTGCATTTGATTTTTAATGTCCAAAATTATTAGGTTGCGGAAAGGGGCATGTGAAGCCTGCCAATTATTTAAATGCTCATGAGAAGTTTCTGATAGGTGTTGCAACTAAAGGAGGTATAATGTTTTATGCCTATATTCAATCAAAGCTAATCTTATTGATTTTAATTTTGTCTCTATAAGTAGCACTCTTTTTTTTTTTTGGTTTTGATGGATGCTAATCAGCATTTAGTGGTCAAGTTGTTTAATGTTGTAAGACCCTTTTGATATAGAATAAGTCTACATGCTCAATATTTCTTCTTCTCAACCTCACCTGATTTGCTCTTTTTCCAGGTCAACAAGGCCCAAAATGCTTAGAAAGGGATTGATCCTGCAAGAGCTAAAGATGCTAAAGGTACATAATGAGACTACATCTGTCTTTTAGTCTTTCTTTTAGGAGTCATAATCCCATACCCTCGAAATGAAAAGTTAATGACCATGATAACACCCTATATCAGAAATTGTTTAATTTTACCGATACACTGGAAAAGGTGATGAGTTATTTCTTTTATTTAGTAGCCTCACTCCCTTAGAAACTGCAAATATTAAGAGTTTTAGTTGAGTGTTAGCTTGATGTCTTGGTCTTGGACTCATTTGTTTGATATATAAAAACTAGTATGACCTGACTAAGAATCTGAATGAGTATTCAGATGAGTCATCGATTGCTGCAGGATTCCAGGTTCAACCTTATTGATATAGCTATAATACATGATCTTTTGGCTATCAATTTGTTGTAGTTTCATCTATTTAGTCCTAGATTCTCCTTCATAACGAAGATGGCAGTTCTGAGGCGCTCTGCTCATGCAGCCTTAAAGCTACGTTTCTTTGTTATACTCATGGTTCATATGTGCATCATTCTGATCTTGTGATGATTTGTCTTGAATATGACAGTTAACTGTCATATTCAAGACAAATCATCACAAGATCATTCCAATTTATTAATCATAGTTCTCAAATAATTAAATGATGGTTAAAAGAAGATTTGACTCCCATTCAAAATGCTTATGTCAATTTGTCAATACTTATTTACACAGTATGATATTGTCATTGTCATGTGGTTTTTTATCTTCTTTTTCTTTCATGTTTTTTAAACCCGAGGGTAATGTCATATTTTGGACTTATAGAGGATTAGAAGATTGTGTATAGCGTCTTCTTTTCAAAGATATTGTCATATGCTGGACTTGAGAAAGATTGTGAATAGCATATCTCTTATGTCCATTCTATTTCTTCTTTTTTGTTTACCTACTCAAACACCATTGTGCTTTCTTATCTGTTATTTCATTTATTTGTTCTCTTTTAACTGTTTCATGGCATGCTATTTGGACCTTGCTTAGCTGGGATTTTGAGGGCCTCTAGAAGAGAAAGGGTGCTGAGCAAATTTGTAGAAAATGAGTGTGAGAAAATAGACAGGCTTATGGAACTTTATGTAAGGTAATTGATTTTATATTACCAGAACTATCAATGTTTTCATGTGTTCATGCTTTTTTATTTAGAGATGCCAACTCACAAACAATGATCTCCAGATATTCAGATCGAGTAAAAGAAGAGACTGAGCGGATGGAGCAGCTTGAACTGGACGATTTTGAGGTTATTTTATTGACAAGATCCATAATGTGTTTGATGATTCTGTTTTGATTGAGTATTTAGGATTTTACTGCTACCATGCATATGGACGAGGAGGAGAAGTACAATAGAAAACTTGAGTCGGGTCTTTACACCCTTCAGGTAAAAATATTCAGCGGATGTGCCCGTGGAATGAAGGAAATGACTTGTGTCTTGTATAGACATTATAGACTTTTGTTATTGTTTCTATTTGTTATATTCACAAGCTGATGCTCAATATTTTCTGTTTGGCCTGCAGCTGATTGCTATCATTCTTGGTCATATTTGGTCCTCTAAGTAAGTAATCTGGATAATATCTTTTAATGAATGCAACAACATGCAAGTGTTCTCCATTCGGTCCTTCCCTGATGCTATCTTTATCGTTAATAGGCGTACACATTCAGAATGAATCAGCCTGACCACCTGGCTGCCTGAGGGATGTGGGTATGTTACTCTGAATATCTCTGGGTGCTATCTTGCTTTACTGATCTTTTTTTTTTGTTGTGTGATTGATTGGTGTGAACATTCTAATGTCCTTTTAATTGATTCTTCAAGTATAAATCAACGTTGGTATTGACTTAAGAAAGTTATATAACTTATTGATGTTTTCTCTCTTCTTTGCTTCAGTTTGACCTCATTTCCTCTTATCTTGTTGTATACTTGTGCTGAGTCTAATATTTCTATCTATAAGCTGATCGGTATGTTGTGAATGGTGAGAAGGACCTGGATGAATTAATATATTTAAATGGCCAACTGAAGTTTCTTGAGTTATTTCCTATCATGAGATAAAGTCTGCATCTGTCATTTTTTTTTTTGTCTTTGCTAGATAGTGATGGTATAGAAACAAGACATGGAAGAGGAGACAAAAGGCAGCTTGATTTATTGCTCTTGAACAGGGATACTAGCCACATCGTATCCCTCCTGAACAGGGATATAGGCATCTAATTGAATATGTAGAAAGACAATGTTACATGTATGTATCGGGACATCATGAGAACATCTGTTTTGGGGTACTATGTAAAAGAGTAGAAACTTATAATTCGATTATTGATGTATTTCACCTTATTATATGTGTTTGACTATTTTGGATAATGTATCATGGATTTGATCCTATTTTGATTATTTGAGAAGTAACCGATTAATTGATACAAATGCAAAATGACACATCATTTAATACAAGAAAAAGCGATTTAAAAATGCATTGAAACACAACAGAATAAAAAATAAAATTGATGTCTTTTGAGAAATTATACATTGGTATAGATAAAGAAAACGATGTTATAATCTTTTTAAGCATCATTTCTTTCAAATATACCGATTTAAATATATACATATAACATTGTCTTTATAAATATGGAATGTTGTATACTATTTTTTAAACGAAATAACAAGACGAAATACAAAGGGAAAGTTAATAAAAATGAAATGAACCACATATAACCGATGTAAATAAATATTACAACACTGTTTTTGGAAAAAAATATCGATGTTAATGTGAACTTTTGTATTGGTCTACATATCTTTAGATAACTAGAAATTCAAAATAATAGGGTTTAACATTAGGTGAATCTATCAAAATGTATTTATATTCATGCATTTAAGTCGGTATTACAAAGAGAAACGATGTTATAAATCATTATAGACATCGGTTATAAACCGATGTGGTAAAGTTGGGGTCTTTAACACCACCCACTAACACGTCGAATTTTTTTTGTTTAACATCGGTTTTTAACTGACGTCTATGAAGACAATTCTAGTAGTGATATGTGTCATTTGCTTGTAGCCAAATTTGAGCCTTAGCCTTTTCTTTGAAGCTCCATAAAATTTATCCTAACCGATGATGAGTCTTACCCTATCCGGGGATTAGGATTAGAATTGGTGAATGGTTGATATGTTTGAGTGGAAAAGAGAATATTGTTGAGAGAGTTACACGTTTGGATGATTATATAATTTTAGTTTGATTCCTCACATTATGCGTGATTGTTTTGGCTCTAAAGGAAAAAAATTGAATGAAAGAAAAAATGAAAAGAAAAAAAAAGCATGAGTTTGAGCCTTTTATCTTTATTATGAATGTGAGAGTTGGAAAATAATCTTTGGTTGAGAGATGAATGTCTTTTGTAAAATTGTTGTGAGAGCTTGAGTTTAAGATGTTGTTTTTGAGAGAGTTGGTGGTTGATGTTTGATGATCTAGGATCTTGATTCCCGGATTTTGAGCACCACATGACCATAAATTCTCCTTGCCCTTAATTCCTTATCAAGCCCCATTACAACCTTGATAAAAGACCTCTTGATGTTGTTCATGAGTGATGGCATTCGTTGTGGAGAATATGTGATATATGTGTCAATTTCTGTGTAGATTTTTGCATTTTGAATTAAGTTGAGAGATACATTGTTAAGCCTAAATACATGAGAGTGAGAGCAAACACATAATCCTGGTAAGGTTGGATGAGATGTTCCTTTATTTTGAATCGCTCATATACATGCTAGAATGTCAGCTTCCATGTTCATGGCTCCTCCACTTTGATGTTGCTTTTGACAAGGTAAGTGCTTGAAGATTATATGTGTGGGATGATGGTTTTGCTTTTGTTTATTTTGAATTGTTTGAGGACAAGCAAAAGGTTAAATGTGGGGGAGTTTAATAATGCACATTTCTAATGGGTATTATAGGGTAATGCCCATTAGAAATGTGCATTATCAAACTAGTTGTTGTGTTCCATCTCTTCTTCGTTTTCCGGGTTGGATGAGTGCTATCGTCGCAACCTAAAAGTTGTCTTTTCAATTTCAGGATCAAAAGGTAAGAGATTGAATTTAGTAGAACGGGTGTGGACCATGCGAGTGGTCCACACAAAAGTTTATGATTAAACTACACAAAGAAATTGAATTAAATCTCCCCGACAACGGCACCAAAACTTGACGGGATGAAAATCGTTGATTCCCAATCAAATAGTTCTCACTCTCACAAATTAGTATAATTGGCAAGAAAGGGGTCGAATCCTCATGGGATTTGAGATTTCACAATGCAATTTGATCACCAACAAGTAACAAGAGTTGGGAAAGATGCAACTTTTAAATAATAATAACCAAAATAAAGTAAAGACGGAATTTTGTAAGAAAATCAATAGTAGAGAATGGTTCCACCTACGAATTTTTTGACATTGGTTGGCTTATCGATCATTGAATCTTTTTCAAGTTATGAACTTTCCTAGAAATTCCTCTCGTCTTGGTTTATATAGATTAAAAGTCCTACGTGTCCAATTAATCTCTTACACCGCTATGCAATCCTAACACGATTAAGATTTATCAAAGAGATAGCAAAACGTCCCAAAAACTTGGGCACATAAATAACACCAATTAAACACGTCAATTCAATGTTTAAGACATATGTCAACTTCCTACATAATCATGCTTCAAACACGGAATCCACAATCTTATGCATGCTACTATGGAGTTAACACAAATACGAAAGCATTAAATCCTAGCACGAAATCAATATTATCGAGTCGGCCAAGCAAGGTAACATTAATAACATAACAATAAGCACGAGGAAGCTGAAGAAATTACTGTATAATAGAGGAAAGATAACTTGAATTAAAAACTTACAATTCACCAACCAAGTCTCGAAAACATAGGCAAAACGCCAGGAAAGTTAGCCACTCATGGCTTACCTAAGCTCTCTTCTCTTCTGTGGTGATTTCTCTCCTTGAATGAATGAGAAAACTAACCCTAACCATCCTATTTATAACCCTAATGTCTTGAATAAACAAGGTAAAAGATAAACAAATAAGATAGAAACTTCCTAAACAAACTAGATAGAAAATAGAACTTTTCATGATTAGTCTAGCGTCAGATTTCATTGGCATTGAAAATATTTCCGCTAGTAGCTAGTTGTCTTGGTCGACCTTCTGTTGGATTCTTGCTAGCTACTCGCTACCAACCCGCTAGCAGCGAATCTTCATGCCTTAGAAACTTATCACTCTGACCGATTCCGCTGGGAGCGACAAACCTTCCGCTGCAGTGTGTCCAACCATCCGCTGCAGCGAAACCATCCATCCGTAGGCGCGAGACCACCCTTCTGCTTGAGCGAGTCGCTGAGTGTGCTTGTCTTCGTGGTGGTGCAACCCGCTAGCAGCGAGTATTTCCACGATAGCAAGTCACTCATTGTAGCAAGTCCAGCCGCTGGCAGCGGGTTCATATTGCCTGCTCGCTTGCTCTCTTGCTGGCTCTCGTGTTCGGATACCTTCCCTTGGGCTCTCAGCTAATTCCATTCGCTAGTTGCGACATATGCCTAAAGACTTGACTTTTCTTCGTTCTTTCCTCGTTCTTTCTTTCCTTCTTTCTTTCTCTTCTTAGCTTGATTTCTTTACTTCACTTGGCCATGTTTTTCATCTTTCCCTTTCTTTCCACCATGTCAGATCTACAATTCTGCACAATTTAACCGAAATAGCGTAGATTCTGAACTTTGTCACGAAAAGAGTTTAATCTAAATTAACACTAAAACATGCATATTCTACAATGCAAATGCATCTAAACTACATAATGCCCATTAGAAATGTGCATTATCATTACTCTTCTCACCTAAGAGGTTCTGCACTCCGAAAGGTTTTCCTCTCTTTGTTCATTTTTCGTTTGCTCAATGGATCAATTGTTTGCTTACATTTGATAAACAAAAAACTATGTTGTTGTTACCGTGCAGTTTCCTGGTTGTGACTTTTTTAATGGCTTGCTCTTGCAATTTTTTTAATGTGATTCCAGGTTTTCCTCTATCTTCTTCTTTCAAAGTTTGTGCTATTTATTTAGCTTCAAATATGAACGTTTGTTACCCCTATCTAATTAATCATTAGCTAGTATATTTTCTTTTTATGTAGCTAAAATGCATGTTGGATACTAATTTTTCTTTTCTAATAATATATCTGCCAAAAAGTGTTGAAAAGAGCACTCCGATGAATACTTCTACTTAGCTATCATTGGATTTGAAGAAAGACAATTTCTTGTCTAATCCAGTGTATAGGAAACTGTTGTATATTATCTAGTTTGAAAGGTAATGGTATAGTGCACTCGGGATTTTCAGTATAAGTTCTAAGGAGGAGCAGAAGCACGGAACTATAGGATCATACCAAATTAACAAGACTTGCTTTAGGATTGTTGTTATTTCACTTAAAATAATTGTGAAACAAACTCTGTATATTTCTTCTTTGTGTCTTGTGAGTTTCTTCTTTGCTCTACACCCAAGCATAAAAGGAACTAAAGAAGCTTAAATATATTTTCCCTTTTCACATTTATCATTGTAAAGTTGTATGGATCAATACTGAACTTTTTTAATCTTCTGGGGTTACTTTTGCTTGCTCATATTCATTTGGATGATGCATAATTTACATGCTTTGCTTTTCCTACTTGGAAAACTGCAGCTTCAGCATGGAACATTGATGACTTAATGCCTCCAGCTCAAAAATATTTTTTCAGTTTCAAATCAAAAGAAGAGCTTAACAGATGACATATGTGAAGAGTCTATAAGGCGATGAATAATACTCTAGAAGGGGGGGGGGGGATGAATAGAGTATGGACGATTTTCGCAACAATAGAAATTTACTGCAACTTGTCAAGACCTTGATATAGGCTATTAGGACTTGAAAAAGTGAAATCGAATATAACAATGTAAATGCGGAATATAAAAGATGAACACACGAATTGTTAACGAGGTTCGACACCAACTGGCCTACGTCCCCGCCTAGGATTATCCAATCCGTAGGATTCAAACACTTCTTATTTCACTTCTTTTGAGCCTAGAACTTCCTAGAGAAACTTCCCTTTCTCTATACAAAGCCTCACCGCTTCTATTCTAGCTCTCAACCTTACTAGTGAAATAAAAGCTCACACCACACACTAAGTGTGCTTTGATCGAGTATGAAAACTCTAAGTGTAAATTGAATGACTTGTACAATAAGTGCTAGTGTTTCTCTCAACTCTTTAAACGATGTTCACCAACTAGGATTTAGGAGAATGTAAGAGAAACTTGACGAATGCTTTAGGATGCTATGAGTGCTTGAGTGCTTGCTTGGTTAGTTTTCATCCTTCTTAGCCTTCGTCTTTTTATAGTAGGAACACTTGTAGAGTTTCTTGGAGGGAGAACCATTTGAATTTCAAATTCTTTCCAAGACATTTGAATTCCTTCCAAAACTGATCTTTTGTGTGCCTTCCAAGATGTTCCTTAGCCTTTCTTCATGATCAAGTATGATCAACTATGGATCGATTCTTTCCTTGTATAAAAAGTGAAATCCTGAAAGAACTTCCATAATGTATCTAGTACATAAAGTGGGTTAGATGAGAAACTCATGTATAAATCGATAAAGCCCAAATCATATCTCATGGCCCAATATAAAGCCCATTATAATTTAGGCCCAAAAAGGTTGGCCTCGAATTCTTTCCTGTAAGAGAACAAGTCAAAATAGAGAAATGCATAAGTGATCAAACATTTTAGTCTGGGTTTCACGACCTTGAAACCCAGCCTTTTGTCTTTCATCATCCTTTAGATCACCTGTACGTTAGTTCTCAAGATCTTACAATCAAGGTGGAGTCTTCAATCTCCCCCTTGATGGAAGACAAAACCTGTTACAATATTCATAGCATATTTCCAGTAATCATAAGAGGAAATAAACATATTATAATATAAGGATAAAATGTTTGGATCATCTAGGTTTTAAAACCGACAAGCACTTATCCAACTAGTGCCAAAACGCAGGGCAACCAAAACATTCTCCCCCTTTTTGTCTTCCAACAAAAGGGCAGAGAGGTGAAAATGTCTGAAAACACCAACCAAAACACAACCAAAGGACCAGGAGTTTTAAAAGACGAGCAGCAAAAGACGAGTTTTTAGAGAGTAGAGAAAAGAGAGTGGGAGATCAAGGCCTTGAGTCAGAATCCCCATCTGCAGCCTTCTTCTTCTTGCTCTTTAGAGCCTTCTTTCCTTTCTTAGCAGAGGATGGCCCAGCAGCAGAGGATGTACCAGGGGCGCCAGGAGCATTAGGATCTTCAGGAGGGGCAATGCCAGCGCCTTCCTCAACCCATTCGCCAAAGGTGGGGTACTGCTTGTTGGGTGGAAGGTATTTCCTTCTGACCTCATCTCTGCACCTCTTCCTCCACCTTGCAAGGGCGTCTCTGATGACCTTGTCTCGTTCCATCTCTGCAAGCTGTCTCTGATGCTCCACATCCCTGTATTTCTTGACCACACCATATTGCTCGACTGTGAGAATGGTGGGTTCATGATGAGTGGGGTGCAGGATAGGACGTTTCTTCACTTGATTTTCACAGTTGAGGATGACATTCCCTGTCTTCTCACGCACATGATCGAAAGTTTCTTGCTCCATTGGCATGATAGAGCATGTAGCAGTGTAAGTGAGAGCATTGAGAAGCATCATCTGATCAAGCTTGCAGTTGACCATAGAGAGTAGCTCATGAGTCTGGTCCTGGCGAATCACCACATCCGACCACATCCTGCTCAGATCAAACCTAAGGTCTTGAATTTCAGTCTTCACAGCAACCAATCTATCCTCACTCATATTAGGTTCAGCAACTTGTTTTCCCTTCGAGTCTTTCCTTAGAAACCATTGCCCCCTCAGGTTTTTGGCAATGCCCAATCTATCTAGGCAACCCTCATCAACAATCCCACTATAGGTTTGCTTTTCTTCTCCTGATGTGTCGATGTCAAAGGCTTCAAAGATTTTGGGCAAAAGGTTTGCATAGGGTAAAGGCATAGGCCGAGAGGAGGTAGAGACATGGGTCATGTAGTCGAGGATGAGTTTGGGTAAATCAGGCTCGTATCCGTTCATGATTAGGAAAAGGATCTCGAGAAGATTCTCAGTCACCAATTCCTTGGAATGGATGCGTGGGAAGATACAGCGAGCCAAAATAGTGAAGATGAGCTTGGCTTGGAGGTTTAGGGTAGTGTGAGTGGGTTTGAGGGTGGATGAAGATCTAGGGCCTTGAGATTTCAAGAAGAATTCATCTCGTGCTCGTGAGAGACACTCAAATCGGCTTGGGAATTCTTTTGTGGGAATCTCAGTTGGAAGATCAAGGATGAGGGCAAGGCTTTCAGGAGAGAGGTGGATTCGGGTGTTCTTGACCTTGGATACTAGGGTTAGGGTACCATTTACCCGATGAACAGTAAGGTTGGCATAAAAGAGTTGGGTAAGTTGGGGATAGGCAAAATTGCCAGGGTTGAGCAAGGTCCAGAAGCAGGTAGATTTGAGGAGGGAAATGCAAGGCAAGGGCATGGTTTGGAGGAGGTTGAAATCGATAGCATCACAGAAGCATAAACGACGGTTGCAAAAGTCCTGTTTCCAGGACTCCTCAACCTCTTTAGAGCAAAACCAATTAGGGGAAATGCCAAAAGATACATGGGGAGGCCGAGCAGGAGCAGAAGTGGCTGGAGTTTTGCCTTTGGATTTCCTGATCAGAGGTGGTGGAGATGGTGAGTTCTCGCTCGAATCCTCGGAATGTTCTTCAGATTCCTCCATTTTTTGCTTCCCCTTGTTGGCTGGCATCTTGTACCTCTTAGCAGAAGGTGCTGGAGACGGAGACGCTGAAGAGCGCTTTGATCCCACCATTTTTGGTTACAGAAACAGAGAGGGTTTTTGGGATTCGGTGAGAGAGAGAAAATGAACACAGAGAGAGTGAGGGAGGAGCGGATTAGACCGAGAGGAGGGAGGGATTAAAAAGCAAAAAATCTGGAAACAGAATCGTCTCCCCACGTTTTCAAATTGGTAGTACAGATTCATTAACTCACTTGAATAGTAAGTAATGATGATCTGATTTTTCTAAACCCAAAGTGTCACATCCACTTGCAAAAATTAAAGAGATTTGGGATAATTTTGAAATGGGAACCAAAATATATGAAAACCGATTTTTGAAAGGGGTAAATAAAATCAAAAGACACCCTTGTTGAATATCCATAAGATACTAATAGAGTTTGATCCAATATAATTTTATTCGGATGAACATCTCGAAACCTTATGAAGTCAAGGCCTTGAGATGTCATTTGAAATCTGAACTTTCATGTAGGGAGTAATTACTCCCCCTAAGAAAGTGCTTCCCTATTAAGCATACCCAACTCTAATCTAATAAAATTGAAACGATCTTCAGGGAGTGGTTTAGTAAAAATATCAGCTAACTGAAAATCAGTGGATATGAAGGATATTGATACATCACCTTTCTCCACATGATCTCTTATAAAATGATGTATCACATCAATGTGCTTGGTTCTCGAGTGCTGCACTGGATTTTTAGTGATTGAAATAGCACTAGTATTATCACACAAAATAGGAATACCTTTAAGATCAATTCCAAGGTCTCTGAGTTGTTGTGCTATCCAAAGAATCTGAGAACAACATGCACCAGCAGCAATGTACTCGGCTTCTGAAGTTGATAAGGCTACTGAATTTTGTTTCTTAGAGTGCCAACTTATCAAGGAGGATCCTAGGAGTTGGCAACAGCCAAAAGTGCTTTTTCTATCAACTTGGTATCTTGCAAAATCTGCATCTGAGTAGTCTTTTAAATGAAAGTTACTCTGTTTGGGATACCATAGCCCAAGGTCTTGAGATCCATTTAGATATCTGAAGATTCTTTTCACAGCAATAAGGTGAGACTCTTTGGGGTCACTTTGGAATCGAGCACACATACAGACACTGAACATTATATCAGGTCTACTAGCAGTAAGGTATAGGAGTGAACCAATCATACCTCTGTACTCTTTTTTGGTTCACATTCTTACCATTCTTATCTTGATCAAGGGAGAGAGTGGAGCTCATAGGTGTCTTTGCTACCTTTGATTGTTCCATTTTGTATTTCTTTAGTAGATCCCTGGTATATTTCCCTTGATTCAGAAAGATACCCTTACTTGTTTGAAGAACTTGTAAACCAAGGAAGAAGTTTAATTCTCCCATGAGACTCATTTCGAATTCCGTGCACATAATTTCAGAAAACTCCTTGCAAAGGGAATTGTTAGTAGCACCAAATAATATATCGTCTACATATATTTGAACAATAAAAAGATCATTTCCACGAGTTTTGATGAAGAGAGTTTTATCAATCAATCCTCTTTGAAAACCATTTTCAAGAAGGTATTTGGACAATCTTTCATACCAAGCTCTTGGGGCTTGTTTGAGACCATAGAGAGCTTTGTCCAATTTATACACATGATTAGGAAATTCTTCACTTTCAAAACCTGGTGGTTGAGCAACATAAACCTCTTCTTCTAAGAACCCATTTAGGAATGCACATTTGACATCCATTTGAAATAGCTTGATACCCATGAAAGATGCAAAAGCAAGTAATATTCGTATAGCTTCTAACCTTGCTACGGGAGCAAATGTCTCCTCGTAGTCTATACCTTCTTCTTGATTGTATCCTTGAGCGACAAGTCTTGCTTTGTTTCGAATGATCTTGCCTGCTTCATCCAGTTTATTCCGAAACACCCATCTAGTTCCTATGACTGATTGGTGTTGTGGCCTGGGTTGAAGAGTCCATACCTTGTTTCTTTCAAACTCATTTAGCTCATTTTGCATGGCAGTGATCCAGTCCGAGTCCTTGAGTGCTTCAGTTGGGGCTTTTGGTTCTACAAGAGAGACAAAAGCATAGAAGGCACAAAGATTCTTTAATCTAGATCGAGTTTGTACCCCAGATGATGGATCTGATATGATATCTTGAGCTGAGTGTGAAGAGGCATGTTTGAATTTTCGTAGCTTTGGACCCTGATCGTTTGAGATAGTAGCAGGTCTCTCTTCAAGGTCTTGAGAGATAATTTGAGTGTTGGATTTTTCAATGACTGAATCCTGATTCTGTAGTCCCTTCTCAAGGTCTTGAGATAGCTCGTTGGTATCTTGGATTTGTTCTTGCATGTTTCTTTCTTGGTCCTGCTTATTTTTAGCCTTGTCCTCTTCTTCTCCATCCGAATCATGATGATTTAGATTGAGATCTGCAAACCCTTCACTTAACACACCATTGTTGCTTTCGTCGAATACCACGTGGATACTCTCCTCAACAATTTTGGTGCGCTTGTTATAAACTCTATAAGCTTTGCTAATAGTAGAATAACCAAGGAAGATACCTTCATCACTACGTGCATCGAATTTCCCAAGATTATCTTTGCCATTGTTATGAACAAAGCAAGTGCATCCAAAAGGTTTGAAGTAGGAAATGCTAGGCTTTCTTCCTTTGAAAAGTTCATAAGGAGTCTTTTTCAAAATGGGACAAATTAAGCATCGATTCAAAATGTAGTTGGCTCTATTAACAGCCTCAACCCAGTAGATTTTTGGCAAACCATTTTCCAAAAGCATTATCCTAGACATCTCCTCCAAAGTGCGGTTCTTTCGTTCCACAAATCCGTTTTGTTGAGGAGTTCTAGGTGCTGAAAAGTTGTGTGAAATTCCATATTTAGCACAGAACAAATCAAATTTAAGTTGATCAAATTCTCTACCATGATCACTCCTAATGGAGACAATAGGTATGTTTTTCAAGGTCTGCAACTCTTTCCAAAGTTTAGAAAACTCGAGCAAAGTCTCTGATTTTTCTCTTAAAAAGGAGATCCATGTAAAACGAGAGAAATCATCAATAATAACCAGGATGTATTGTTTACCCTTTGGAGATTTGACACGCATAGGTCCACACAAGTCCATATGTAACAACTCAAGAGGGCGAGAGGAACTTACAACCTTTTTAGGTTTGAAGGAACTGCGTGTCTGTTTGCCTCTTGTGCATGCATTGCATAGATCTTCTTTCTTGAAGTTTAGATCAGGCAATCCTCTCACAAGATCTCTTGTTTTGAGCTTATTGAGGGTGTGCATGCTTACATGACCTAGTCTTCTATGCCATAGGCTGGGGTCTTCTGTCAAGACCTTGAGACACTTGAGTTTTGTACTTGTAATATGATTAGCATTTACAGCATAAGTGTTGTTGTGCCTGTGAGCAGTGAGGATTAGATCATCAGTCTCTTCATTCCTGACTTCACACTTGTGTCTGTCAAAGCCAACTTTGTTTCCTTTGTCACACAACTGAGAGACACTTAAGAGGTTATACTTTAATCCATCAACAAGATAAACATCCTTAATGCAACTTTCTGAATTACCAATATTACCAATACCAATAATGTTGCGCTTCCCTTTATCACCAAGAGTAATTGTTCCAGTGGTTTGTTCCTTAAGATCTTGAAATAGAGATTTCTTTCCACTCATGTGTCGTGAGCATCCACTGTCCATTATCCATTTTGGTTCTTTGCTCTTGATGATATCCTGCAATACCAACATCAACCTTTCCAGCTAGACCAATACATAGTTTTAGATTCATAATGAGGATAGACCATGTTGGGTAGTCTTGTCCCTTTAGGAACCCAAACTTGTTTTATCTGTTCATTAAGTCGAACTGGAAATGTATTTCTAATGATGTAGGGATCTTTTCTCCTTTATGGACAAGTTTCTCTAACATGCCCTTTCTTACAACAATGGAAGCAAGTAGGTGAACGCCAATAGCCTTTAGCTTTAACAAAAGTGGTACTAGGTTTCTTTGGAAAATTCTTGTTGTATCCAATACCACTTCTATTAATAGAGAGTTGTTGTTCACCCAACATCTTATCAAGATTAGCTTTAGATCTGGTGAATTGAATGAGTGAAGTCTGCTGGTCTTGACACTTATCGGTTAGCTTTGCCTTCTCTTTCTCTAAATCCTCATTACGATTCTTTAGAGAGGAGAGGCTTTGCCTGAGATCAGAATTTTCTGAGCTCAAGGTCTTGACTTTAATGTCAAGGGCCGACCGAGATGTTTCAAGATTTTTCATTTCCAGCGACATATCACTAATACATTTCTGTTGATCTATCAGCTTTTCCTTCAAGGTGTTGATTTCACTGTTGTAAGCATCTTCATTAGAAATCATATTTCTTAGGACTTCAGAAAGAACATCGGGAGGACTAGACATTAGATTTCTTACCACTTGTTCAAGGTCTTGAGTCTGTGATCCTTCGTGTTCAGCCATAAGACAGAGATTAGCCTGTTCTTTTTCCGTGTCTGAGTCACATGATGAATCTGAGTCACTCCAGGTTGCAAGCATAGCCTTTTTCTTTTGTTCATATTTCTTGAACTTATTTCTCTTCTTCATAGGGCACTCCTTTACAAGATGATCTGTCTCGCCACACTAAAAACATGTTAGCACTTTTGGCTTCTTTGACATGTTGGGAGACTTGCTTTTGAATCTAGATGAATCAGCATTTTCACGGTTGGAAAATTGTTTTTTCATCTTCAGAATTCGAGCTAATCCCCGTGTGATGAGAGCAAAGGGATCATCTTCGTCGTCTGATTCATCACTCTCAGATTGTGAGTGATCTTTCTTAGCTTTGAGAGCAAGGTTCTTTGCTGTTGAGGGTACTTCTCCGTCTTCCTCGTTTAATATCATCTCATGAGTAATAAGTTTTCCAAGAAGATCATCTAATGGTAGTGTAGAGAGATCTTGAGCTTCCTCAATTGCAGTAACCTTGGGACCCCACTTGGTTTTTGGAAGGCTCCTTAGAACCTTTCGAACCTTTTCTGGGCTGGAGAAGGTTTTTCCAAGTGAGTCGAGGTTGTTTACAATTTGAGTGAATCTCGTAAACATCTTCTTTACTGTCTCATCAGGATTCATTTTGAAAAGTTCGTATTGCCTGAGAAAGATATTGATCTTACTCTCTTTGACTTGACTTGTGCCCTCATAAGTAACTATAAGCTTGTCCCAAATTTCCTTGGCACTTTTGCAAGCCGAGACACGGTTAAACTCATTAGCATCGAGAGCGCAATATAGTAGATTCATAGCTTTGTAGTTCTTAGAAATGTTCTCAAGATCATTCTGATCGTAATTAGACTCGGTTTTATCGACTTGCTTTCCATCGACAATCTTTTTAGGAACGTGTGGTCCATTCTTGACCAGGCCCCATAGCTCAAGGTCTTGATCAATGATGAACATTTGCATCAGTGATCTCTAGTGGACAAAGTTATTGCCACAGAAAAGTGGAGGTCTGTTGGTTGACCTTCCTTGAGCAAAACCTCCATCACATATGGTAGACATGCTGAAAACTCACAAGATTGTTAAATCAAAACAGTGAGCCAAGCTCTGATACCAATTGAAGAGTCTATAAGGCGATGAATAATACTCTAGAGGGGGGGGGGGATGAATAGAGTATGGACGATTTTCGCAACAATAGAAATTTACTGCAACTTGTCAAGACCTTGATATAGGCTATCAGGACTTGACAAAGTGAAATCGAATATAACAATGTAAATGCGGAATATAAAAGATGAACACACGAATTGTTAACGAGGTTCGGCACCAACTGGCCTACGTCCCCGCCTAGGATTATCCAATCCGTAGGATTCAAACACTTCTTATTTCACTTCTTTTGAGCCTAGAACTTCCTAGAGAAACTTCCCTTTCTCTATACAAAGCCTCACCGCTTCTATTCTAGCTCTCAACCTTACTAGTGAAATAAAAGCTCACACCACACACTAAGTGTGCTTTGATCGAGTATGAAAACTCTAAGTGTAAATTGAATGACTTGTACAATAAGTGCTAGTGTTTCTCTCAACTTTTTAAACGATGTTCACCAACTAGGATTTAGCAGAATGTAAGAGAAACTTGACGAATGCTTTAGGATGCTATGAGTGCTTGAGTGCTTGCTTGGTTAGTTTTCATCCTTCTTAGCCTTCGTCTTTTTATAGTAGGAACACTTGTAGAGTTTCTTGGAGGGAGAACCGTTTGAATTTCAAATTCTTTCCAAGACATTTGAATTCCTTCCAAAACTGATCTTTTGTGTGCCTTCCAAGATGTTCCTTCGCCTTTCTTCATGATCAAGTATGATCAACTATGGATCGATTCTTTCCTTGTATAAAAAGTGAAATCCTGAAAGAACTTCCATAATGTATCTAGTACATAAAGTGGGTTAGATGAGAAACTCATGTATAAATCGATAAAGCCCAAATCATATCTCATGGTCCAATATAAAGCCCATTATAATTTAGGCCCAAAAAGGTTGGCCTCGAATTCTTTCTTGTAAGAGAACAAGTCAAAATAGAGAAATGCATAAGTGATCAAACATTTTAGCTTGGGTTTCAAGACCTTGAAACCCAGCCTTTTGTCTTTCATCATCCTTTAGATCACATGTACGTTAGTTCTCAAGATCTTACAATCAAGGTGGAGTCTTCAATATGTATTTAGATTTTGAGTTTGGAGGTATGTCACTGTGGGGTATGGCTGTATTTGGTATTTCGAGTATGGAGGTATATCACAATGTACGATCCTTATTTTTTTTTTCAAAACATTGTACTATTCTTTGATCCCCAATTAAAGGCATTTCAAGTATGTTTGAGGCTTTCTCTTGTAAATCTTATAAAAATTCATTTGCTTATGATTCTCTTATTCTCTTACAGGTTTGTCCTTCCGCTTCTTTAGAGATAGCAAATGTTGGGGATGGCCCAGTTGGTATGTCTCTCTGCATATTTGAGTTATCTATTCATTTGGTAGAAAGTAATTGCTAAATCTCTTTCCATGTTGAGTTTGTTTTCTTAGTGGATTTAATGTTGATTGTATTGTTTGTGTTGATTGTATTGTTTGCCTTGTCTTAAACTTTTTAAATCTGATTGCAAATATTTCTTCCTTGTTTATTTTGTGTGTTTTTATCTTCCATTCATATTTATATCTTCCTGAATCAACAAAGCAGTCATATTACTATATTAGGTTCGCCTTTATGGAGCCTACTTATATCTATTAACTTTGACAACAACCTTTTTTTATTTGAAAGCCAACTTGTTTGTTAATCAGGGGTTTATGTTTTCTTGATATGGTTGATGAAAGGAAAAAATAGATGTGCACCTATTGGCTGGCTTGGCAGATGTGATGGAGCAAATTCTGGATGAACACTTATTTTTATCGAATCTTTAGTGTTGAAGTGTTAAGGTATATATTTAGCATTGAAATGCAAATGTTATACTAATATAATCATTTGTAATCTTTTGGTACTTATTTGTAATCTATTGAATATGTTTTAAACCAAGTTTTTTTTGATATAAAACAAGTGAGATTAAACTAATTGGCTACTATTGTATTATACTACTAGTTACAGCACCGCGTGCGATGTAAAGGCCCGGATTTTAAATAATAAATTTCAACAAATAACATAAAATGGATTTAAGTTAAAAAAAATCGGATATTTTAATAAAAACTCGTCTTTAAATTACTAAATCGAAATTGAAACTCTTAAGACAATTCCGGCCCAATTTTGATCTTTGAGGAACAATTCTATCGTTTTGCCTTAGGATTTGAAATAAATTTTGGGATGTCGATATCCTTGTAATTTTGAAGCGTTATTTTGATCGTGTCGAAATAGGATCGAGAGAGCGGGTTTCGGGATTTATTTATCGGATGTTTTGAATTTCAATTGGGACCACTTGATCTTGTCTTCTTCCCCTTTCTTCACCCACATTGCTGCAAAAATCTGAATTCTCCTTGCATTGAAACAAAACACCATCACCTTCCTCACACTTTCCTCCCACCATTTTTGGTTAGTCAACCCCCCTACCATCTCCTTCCTTCACCCTTTGCTTCCCCAAATATAGCAAAGAGCCAAACGTCCCATTTCCCCTTCTTTAAGTGATTTCAGGACAATGCCTCTCCTCCCCACCTTTTTTATTTTCAAACACACCCACACTCCCCCCTTCCATTCCCCATTTTTTCCCCTTCCAAATAAACCCCTTTCTTTCATTCCAACAACCCAAAGAACGCCATTGGAGTGCCCTTCCTCTGTTCGAAAGCTCCAACAGCTGAGCTCCTCCTCGAGTGCCACCACCTCACTTCCCTGGCCACCAGAGCGCCGCCACCGTCAGCCTCGCTCCCCTTCTTGCCCTGTTTTGCCGAGGAAAAGGGGCCCAACGCACCCATCCTCCTCCTTCAACCTCCTTCTTCAAGCCACCAGCGAGCAGCAGTCAGGGGTTCCTCTACATCTTCTCCGACGTCCCAGGTCAGATGAGCAGCAACCAGGAGCCAACGTCGGGCTCGTTTCCTTTCCTCTGTTCTCGCCGGGTTTCGCTCGGTAAGCTCACCCTCACTCCTCTCGCTCTCAAACCCGATGAAAGTATCCACCTTTAACCCTCCTTCTTCTTCCCTAGGACATCCCCGGCAGGTATTCGACTCCGACGAGCCTCGAGGATCTCCGATCGAGTTTCCCGGCGAGACCTCAAGCCCCTCGGTGAGCTCCCTCTCTCCCTCCTCTCCTTGGTTTCATCTTGTCCTTCTGTGTCCCTGGTGTCGGGAAGGTGGCAGGAGCGAGCTGGCGCCGCCGGCAAGCCTCCTCCTCCTCTTTCTTCTCTTCCCAGTTCGAACAGCGCTGCTTGAGAGGGTGATTGAATAGTAGCTTGGTTCGGTTTTTTTTTTTTTTTTGTTTTCTTTTAACTGGTCCGGTTCAGCTTCGGTTTTAAATATAAAAAAAACAATGAAACCGGTTCGGTTCATTTTAAAGAAGTGGGGTTTGAAAGGATTGGGCCTATTTGTGTTTTGCTGGGCTTGTTCTGATTTTCTAAATAAATTTGTTAGGCTAAAGTGTAAGACTTGTAGATATATTTATATGGACATTATATAAATGGTTATTGTATTAAATAATATGATTGTTGAGATTAAAAATATAATATTATTATTGAGACTTAAAATATACTTTTCGGATTGAAAACGAATTTGGAAAAGGTTTGAAATTGATTGAATAAGGTTTAAAAGAGGATTTAATTTTGACACTTTATTTAGTTAAGCATTGTTTGATAAACTATTTACAAAGAGATCTTAAGTTTGGAAATATCTTTTAAGGATTTGTTGTTTAGAACACCAAAATGCCGGAATTATTTCTATAATATGATTTTGAGAGATTGGATTTAAGGTTTGAATGTTTAAAATGTCGGAATTTGGCCAAGTATGATTTGATACATTGTTTTAAAATATGAGTTGACTTAACTTGAGATTTAAAAGATTGGAAAACTTTGAGAAAATGATTTACTTGTTTCAACTAGGTGAATTTATGTTGAATCCTGCTTGAGAATTTTGTGGATTTTAAATAAAATATGAAATGAGGTATGAAGAGGAAAGATGAGATAATGGATGAGATATTGAGATGATATGAACATGGAATGATACATGATGAGATAAGACGGAATGATCGGAAATGAGATATGTGAAGTTATGTGTGATAGTTAGGGCGCCTTGTGTGATTTAGATAGACTTATGCATATCTGTATATTTGTTAGGTGATTGTCGCTTCTTGGACTCCGCTTGCGTTATCTTTTGTTGTTCGGCATTTCAGGTAAGTTCCCTAGGGGGCTTACTCAGGTTGGACATTCATGCCTGTTGTTGCATTATATGTTAGGTGTTGCATATGCATAAAAGCATGCCATGTAGTATCCTGTTTAGGTTGCACTAATTGAATGAGCATCTGCTTACTTTATGCGTTTGAAACAGAACGGCCGTTATCTGTGATAGTCCTAGAGACTTTGCTAGGGTTATAGGACGACCTAGTCCCATCGGGTCCCGTCCTGAGTCAATCGAGTCATGAAACTTCCTTATATTATGAGATGCCTGCGGGCTTTATTGTGGAGCGGGTTGGGCATGCGTGCCGCCCGATTATAATGTAATGCATTCACGAGCTGGCCAGTCTCCGCCCTATCGGAAGGGGGTGGAGGTAGGAGAGGGATATGCCACTTGGCATTGTCTTGGGCCCTTTACCGTATTTTTACACATTATTATGACTAGGAGCATGCTAGTGTGTTTGAATTTCGTACTGCATTAGAGCATCTTTATTAGGTATAGCACATACTATGTGGCCTCAGCGAGGACTGTCGATCCCGCATGAGTGGCTCGATCTGACCCCTTTCCCCGTTTTTTTTAGGTATTTTCTGCAGATTCTGAGTGCTCGATGTCTATATGACGGGGTTTTGTTTTGGCGAATTGAAGAACCTGACTAATTCTCTAACTTGGTGTAAATGGTAATAATTCGCTTATGTTTTGGTTTTGACCCGGCTCTGCCGTGACACTTTGTATCTTAACTTTGCTCCCGCTTTACTTTCATTTGAATTAAATTTCGCGACATAGTCTTAAGACAGGTTAAGGGTACCCAACGACCCTTCGAGGTTTTTAGGGTTTGAAATCCCTCTTTCTACTAATCTTAAAATGAATTTGAAACCTCGACCCGTACCTGGATTGCAAGATCCGAACAAGGGGTTTTATCCCTTGAAACGTAACCCGGAAATCATAATCTGGGCCATTACATGCGAAGCACGCGACACCCGATCCCTTCCAATCACTCAATTTGAGCAAGTTACAAGCAACCTGGATAACACCCTCTACATGGGTGAGCACAATGGCTTGGACAGACACAAGACCGCCTCCTCACCCTCTAATGATTAGTTCAATATTAGATCCAATATTTAAACCTATATTTCTAATTTAATGCAAGAACAAATCTATGAATAAGCAATAATATACAATAATTGATAAAAACAACTAAGTGAAGAGTAATATTTGCTTCGTGTTCACAAGCAACCTGACAAACACACAAAATGCATGAATTCGTATATGAACACAAAGATACCACCTTTCAAATTTCAATTACAACAGAAAGATAATTAGATACCTTACTGTTAAGAGTAGAAGAGGCAGTTCCATGACAGGCAGGATCAATTGCAAGCAAATTCTCAATAAGTTATAAGGTTGTTGTAGGAATATTTTTGAATTTGTTATATGTCTTCTGTAAGTTTGTTAAGGCCTAAAGATTATATAAAAACGGGTGATAATAATTTTAACACAGCTTAGATTTTGTGCTGCTGTTAACATGCCACTATATTGAGAAATTTTATTTTAACAAACTATTTAAACTTATCAATCAGCTTCCAAATCGATCTCATACAATAATAGAAGTAAATAGATACATGTTCAATGATGTTATTGTAAGTAAGAGGAATTCTTTGCTTCCCCACTTTCAAATGTCTTTTCTTGTATACAAGCTCTGAAAGTCAGGTACCTGTGGAAAATTGGAAAGCAAAAAACAGATTGATCGAATAATCCACAATACAGATAGCAGGAAATCTTGATAGGTGCATCCAATGCTCTACTATTGGCATTTTTTGCATTAATTTAGTGCATGGTATATAAAAAAATATGTGGACTAATAGATTACTTTGCAATAGCAATCAAGTGTAAGACAACATTAATGACTCTCTCAAGCTCATTACCATCAGATCCATCACCATAGCATTTTTTTATAAATAAAAAAAATTCATTGATTTTGTCTTTGGGTTTAAGGTTCATCTTCAGTAACTCCAAAAGATACTTTCTACCTATATGGTATTCATCCAATTTCAAGGGGTCTTGAGCTGGTGTTGAAGAACTTTAATAGAGATACAAAAGAAAAGTACGTTAATTATTAGAATATCCAAAAGCTTAATGGTGACAATAATTTTAACATTGCCTAGATTTTATGCTACAACTAACATGCCACTATATTGAGAAAGTTTATTTTATTAAATTATTCAAACTTATCAATCAACTTTTGAATTAATCTTATATGATAATAGAAGTAAATGAATACCTTTTTAATGATGTTATTGTTAGTAAGAGGAATTCTTTGCTTCTTGATTTTCAAATGTCCCTTCTTATATACAAGCTCTATCATTTTTTTCAAATGTCTCAAGGGTTTCTTATGACAGCAAAGCTTGGGCCATTCAAATGGGCACTAAAGGCAGATAAAAGTAGCATACCTGTGATACTCTATTAACTTCTTGTAAGGTTATGTCCTTCCCTCCAGTAATATTTGTATACAACACTGGTAGCAGATTGGATGGATGATTCAATAAGAGGAACTAGAGTGGCTTGTTTGCCTGCTTCTTCTGCTCGGTTCTTGCTGGGCGAAACACCTACTCCAAGCATCGCAATACCGGAATCCTTCTTGACTGCCTTCACACTAGCAAAAGCCACATTTACAAGTCCTGGTATCTGTTAAACCTAACAAGTTAACTTTTAGAAGCTACAAGAAACAAGCTAACACAAGAAGGCAGGGGACCCCCAAACTGTACAATATAAATACTCAGTTTTAACACTGACCGTAATTATATCAGAGATCCCCTGCACACCTTGGGGGAGTACATCACCAGCAAGAAGGAAAGCATCCTGAAAGGGGTTTGCTCATCTGTAATATCCTGAAAGAGGTATCTAATTAATACTTTCAATCTTGTCCGTTAATTATCAGCATACTATGTTTAATTCTCAACCAATTAAAAATGATGACAATCTGTGAAAATCAAAATTGCGATAAAAACCTGTGAGGACCGGCTTTTTAGCCCGGTTTACTTGCTTTATAGCCTGGTTCTGAAAAAACCGATCTATAAAGTCATAAATTTTAGCCCGGTTCTTAATAAAACCGAGCTATAAAGTCGCTATGTAATTTTAAAACATGAGTTTTTTAGCACGATTTTTAGGCTTGACCGAACTATAAAGTCATGTGTTATTTTAAAACTGGAATTTTTAGCACGGTTTTTAGGTTGAATCGAGTTGTAAAGTCACCGTGTGATTGAGGTTTTTAGCACATGTTTCAAATAAACCAAGCTATAAAGTAGTTCTCACTGTTTTTACCACAATTTGAGGTTTTCACCGGAGTCAATTCATATATATATATATATATATATAGGGTGAGGTTAAAGTGAAAAAGAGGCTTAAGATGAAAAATTGCCTTAAAGTGAAAATGGATGAATCAACACGTGCGCGCCGTTTTTTTTTTTTATAAAAAAAACCACTGAACCGCAGTGAACCGGAAAAAAGAGAAAATAAACAGAAACGGACCGGATCTCCTTCCTCCAGTTCTCTCCTCGCCGCGAGACCTAAATCTCTCAAAGATCACACCCGGCAATGGCAGAATCGAGGATTATTCTCACATAATCGGCCGCGAGTCCTCCCAGTCGCCGTTCCTCCGACCTCACAACCGTCGACGGCAAGTCCCCAAGCCCCGACCTCCGATTCCAAGAAGACTCCGACCTTTCTACCCAGTAGCAGTGAGCGTCCGAGACTCCCGAGTTTCGAGCAGCCACCGGTGGTGCCGACAACTTGGCAAATCGAGTCCAGCCTCCTACCAGACCACCGATGGCCATTGTCCGATCCTCAAAATCTGCAACAACCGGGGCTTCCACTTTCTTTCTCCTCTCAGGTTTGTCTCCTTCAACCTTATTCCCGCTTATCCAATTGCTCTCTCGTTGAATTTTTCCTGCTGAAATTAGCCATCTTAAATTGTTTTTGCTCAATGGAGGTAGAAAATTGCAATTTATGCAAGTATTTTGCTGAATTGCTCATATTCGCCCTCTGATTCATTGATTCCCACTTGAATTGGAACCTATAATCTCTCAAGATGTTGATGTTGGTCGAACATCTTTGTTGGACTAGCATTATAGAGACTGCTTAGTAGTTACTGGAGATTGTTTGATGATTTCGCTGAAACAGATGCCAGGACTTTTCATAGTTTTAACAGTTAACTATTCAAATGAAGAACCGCTGGATGAATTGGTCATAGTCACACACAAGATAACTCAAAACTGGATATAGCCTCTCTTGCAATGGTGTACATTTGCGAATTGCTATGTGCTGGACCTTTTGCTTTGTCTTAAATGCCATGTTTCTTTATTTTTCTTTGATGGAGCAAAATGCTAGCTGCAATCTGACTGTTAAATGATCTGCGCGCTAGAAGTTCGCCCCAATTTGTGCTCGAACGAGGCCGGGAATGACTTCGGTTCAATTTCCAGCACCGAAGGTCCCTCCTCTGCCACTTGTTGCTGTTGCAGGTAAGCCTTATGGTTTATAGTTGCTTATACTCGTTGTTAAATTTGGATATAATGACCTGTGAGCTAGGGGTTTTGTATAATGATCTAAAGGGGCTCTTTAGTTGAGAAATCTTACAATAATATTTAGGCTTTAACCATTTGTTAATGAACTAAATGGGCTCTTCTGTTGTCACATGATGGGTGAGTTCAGTTTTTTTCACGTTTACTTTCAAAATTTTAGGATTTCATATTTGGATTTGGGGTTGGTTTATCCTTATAATTCACACTTTAAATTCAAACAGTCATTTAAGAATTTCAAGGTGTTGGTGATGAGCTCGTTTGAGGGATTCAGTATAGATGTCTTGCCTGTCATTTAAGAATTTTGGATTTCATGTTTCTTTTTGTTATTTTTCTGGCTTTTTTGGTGGGGTTGGACCTGGATGACTTCGTCGCATTGCCAGCACTCAGCAGCAACGGTTGATCTCCCCAGTGGAAGCTCCAATTTCTGCTCAGCCTATTGACCATAGACACAACACATTGATCATTATTCCAAGCTGTGACATATGCAAAAGAAAGAGGCGCTAACAGAATGAATACTATCAGCATTTATAAGCAAGTCGACAATGGTTGTATTAAAAATCTCCATTTTCATATGGATTTTTTTAAATTACTTGTCAAGGTCTCACCTCAGTGCATTCATGTTATGTAGGAAGAACAAAAATCAGAAACCTTGAAAGCAACGTCATTTATATCAATGTGAAGCTCAACAAACAGGATTTGGAAGAAATTTCAAAGATGCTTTTAGCTGATCAGGTTAAATGGTCCATCCATTTTGGTATATTAAGCTTCTGCTTAAGATGTTTCATTCAATTAGTGCTTGCTGCAGTTGGTATCTATTGCAGTTGACTGTTTGCTAGTTGTGGTATTGCATTGCTATGGTATATATTGCTCCAGTTGGCTGTTTGCTTCAAGTTAAGGTTGAAACATTTACCTTAATGTGCCTTTATTTTGCAATTTTGGTTAAGAGTCACCAAAGAGTTAGGACACTTGGGTATATTAAGCTTTTGCTGTCAACTTTGAATACTTGCTCATTCATAAAACAATCTGAATTCTAAGTTGATTTTGGTCTGTCAAAGCTTTTGCTTTCATTGTTTCCTGAATGAATGTATTGGTTCTGATTTAAATGTGTCTGAAAAGTGCAATTTCATTTTGATAAAGAGCAATTTCAGTTTGAAAAAGTGCAATTTCAGCTGAAATTCAAAGCCTGAAATCTCTATTGACATATGTGACTGAAGCGCTGATGTTGTAATTTGAAAATGCTCATGTCTATGCTAATTTAAGAACTTAAATGTGCAATTTCAGTTTGAAAAAGGGCAAATATAAAACTGAAGAGTGCAATTTTAAAACTCAAAAGCCTATTAAAAGCACATCAGCTCTTATTAAACTTTAAAAGCCTATTAGCTCAATGGAAGAGCAATTGCTTATGTGCAAAGATGTGGGTTCGATTCCCGCATAGGCTAAAGTGCATAATTTTCATAGTTTGCATAGTTTCGTAATAAGATATATTAGTGCAAAGTTAGAAATAAACAACCACAATCTTGAGAATGATTTAAAAAAGATGAATTAAGCTGGTGCATCTTCAAAAAAAAAAACTACTTGTTTTTATGGTCATGCTATATGCTATTTTCCTTTTGAATGCTATGAGATTCTTGATTTTTTTCTTTCTATGCTCTTAGCTTTAATACCATGGTAGTGTTTTATGCAATATATTATCTTATAAATGCACTTTGCAAATATTAAACATGCACTCTATAATCATGTCTATGCACTGAGAGTTTGAGATCCATAAGCTCAAATAGGAAAGAGCACACGAGCACTTTGTTGCTCGGGGGTTGGTGGTTCGACTCCACCTGGATCTATATACTAGTTTGACACCACTTGAATCTTTATACTCGTTCACGGATTTGGAAAAAAAATCTGAATAAAAGGTGAGAGTTTTATTTTTGCACTTCAGAATCTTATTCATGCACTTCATCACTTTATTCTTGCACTTTGCAGTCTTAATTGTGCACTTCAGAATCTTATTCATGCACTTCATCATTTTATTCTTGCACTTCAGAATCTTATTCATGCACTTCATAATCTTATTCATGCACTTCATCACTTTATTCTTGCACTTTGTAGTCTTAATTGTGCACTTCAGAATCTTATTTATGCACTTCATCATTTTATTCTTTCACTTCAGAATCTTATTCATGCACTTCATAATCTTATTCATGCACTTCATCATTTTATTCTTGCACTTCAGAATCTTATTCATGCACTTCATAATCTTATTCATACACTTCATCATATTATTCTTGCACTTTATCATTTTATTTATGCACTTTATAATCTTAATTGTGCACTTCATAATATTATTCATGCACTTCATGATTTTATTCTTACACTTTATCATTTTATTTATGCACTTTATGATCTTAAATTGTGCACTTCATCATTTTATTCTTGCACTTCCGAATCTTATTCATGCACATCATAATCTTATTCATACACTTCATCATATTATTCTTGCACTTTATCATTTTATTTATGCACTTTATAATCTTAATTGTGCACTTCATAATCTTATTCATGCACTTCATGATTTTATTCTTACACTTGATCATTTTATTCTTGCACTTTGTAATCTTTATTGTGCACTCCATAATCTTATTAATGCACTTCATGATTTTATTCTTGTACTTTATCATTTTATTTGTGTACTTTATCATCTTATTTATGCACTTTATCATTTTATTTTTGCACGTTATAATTTTATTCATGAACGAGAACAAACACAATACAATCATAAATAGCCTATACGGGATTTGAACCCGCATCTTTGTGCATGGCACATCGCTCTACCATTTTGAGCTAATAGGCAAATTATAATTTTTTTCGGTTGTCTACCTTATAAGGGCATCTAGCTTAACACCAAAAAAGAAGGAAAATGAAATAATTTATTTTTTGCTTCAACCAAACAGTCCTCCCAATATGTTGCCAGCTGACTTTTATTTTTTGCTTCAACCAAACGGTCATTCTAATATGTTTTGTATTACCCAATAGTATTTATCATTTGAAGCACATAGACTAAGTAGCCCAAGATTCACAATTCTATCTCAGCAAAACATTTCTTACTTTAAAAAATGATCAGTGCCAGTCAAGGAAACTGCACTATCTGGAATAAGTAACTTACAATGTAGATATAGATTTATCGCATGACTTGGTGCTATTAGGTGATCCCGCCCACTTGCTGCTTCGGTTACCTCTACTTCCAAGTCACACTGCTTCCGCTTCTTTCCCTGATGAGATGTTGATCCAATTTTGGAGTTTGACGCTGGCTGCCTCTCATTGGTTCCTGCAAGTCCTAAATTCACACATGGCACCTAAGTTTGATTTGAAGACATGTACTCCAAAATTCACATATCCAGCCTAATGGTATCGTATCTATGATCTATCTATCTAAACAAGGTACAAAAAGAAATTTGTTCCATAGGTTCATCAATTCTATCTTTCCATGTATGACTACTGACAGTTGACAGAAACAATCAGCAGTAGTACAGATGGAAACTTTTGCCTTGATCTGCTACAGCTTCGGTGGATGATGGTTGATACTGCTTTTCTGGGGAAAAATATAAAAAAAAAGTTTAATAAGAGAAACCAAATGAGATGATAAAACCCTAAAATTGAATTGCTCTCACAAGTACAAGAAATTGAAAAAGAAGTTACTTAAATCAAAAGAGACCATAAGAAAAAAAAATTGAAACAAAACTAAACAAAGAGAAGCAGATCCAACCAAAGATCAACTGAATGATGTGAATTTCAAAAATCGTCAATACAGGGGAAAAGAAAGAACAAATAAGCGAGAGGACACAAACCTAGCTAGCAATCAAGTTAAGGAGAAAGACCTAGCTGGCTAATGTGCACAAGTTCACCTAGCTGGTTAGCTATGGTTATGAGATAATAAAAGGATGTTTATAAAGCATGTGCTCAAACACCCAACACTAAGTGAAAGGACCAGTAATCAAGTTAAGGAGAAACACCTGATCCTTGTCAAGAAGCACTGCACGAACACCTTCAACAAAATCATCTCTCACGAAGGATCTTAGAGCAATTCTGTACTCAGTTTTCATAACTCCATTTAGCTGAATCCACAAAGTTTAGAGGCAATTAGCATTGTGGATTAGAACATGGGTGACAAACCGAATAGTGTAGGCTGACCAAAGAAGGATTAAAGCACACACTTTAGATAGATCGTTGTCTTGCTTTCCTTGTGCAGATGCCACCTTAGAGAAGTACTTCAGAGTAAGGCAGAGAGAAAATGGAGCACCTTTTCCAAGCCCTGCTAGGGCTTCCATCGCCTGTTCTGCCGCTGCCAACAGGGTACCATCATTAGATGAAGAACACAAAAGCAAGACATAACTCATCACCATTATAGAAACATGACTGAACTAGCTTATATATATTGGAAATCCCTTCAAATTAGACTATGCAGTAACTTCTTAATAGTTAGCTAAAACTACCCCTCCTCCGCCCCTTCCAAAAGCAAGACATAATCCACTGTTTCTGCACCGATAGAGCAGTCCATCAAATATCCAATTAACCCCTAGTTAACTAATTCAAATGAAACTTGTAAATTAAAATTCCATTATCAGAAATATCAGTTGCATATAAAAAAACTAGCATCAGAACTAGGAAGATTCAATATCATCAGGATCAAATTGTGCCATCCGAAGAGCATTTTTTGCAGCCTCCACTATCAAAATAAAACAATTCTTTGTTATTTTTCAATTGCAGATACTCATTCTCCTACATCTGCACTTCTACCTAAATCATAATGGCACTGAATCCCCTATTTGATCACACAAATAAGGGCTAAATAGACGATATTCAATCTAGCAATAGCAGCAACAATCCTTTGATATTGTCTCAAACCATCAAGGGCATTCATCCAATTGAAAACAAGAGAGAGGGCGAAGAAGAAAGAAAGGCGGAGAATAAAGGAGGAAATGCACAAGTTCAAGCAATCCAACTACAAACCCTAGAAATTGCGATTACCATTGGTGACTTCAAATTCGCTCCGGCGAATCCTCAATCGGCCTCTTACAAGTCACCAGGTTCCAAAACCTCAAGCTTCCGGCCACAGACGATACCTCAGAAGCAACAAATTCCAGCCAATTGAAAGCTTTCAACTTCGACCTCTCATCGTCGGAGCCGCCATGGAGCCTCGAGGGGAGAGGAAGAATAGGGGGTTGAGCACTCAAATGTAAAGGAGGAAGGGTGGTGGTCGGGCTGGTGTGGCCAGGTGGGCAAGGCAGAGCAGCTGGTGAGGCAAAGGCGGCCTTCTACGGGACTTTTGGCGAGCGGGAGGAGGTAGTTGGGGGCGGGAGCTGCTGCAGGCCGGAGCAGATGAACGTACAGGGTTAGAGTGTAAAAGGTCGGGCCATTAACAGGTGAACGGGATCCACGCCCCAAAATCCATGAAATAAGCCCATTTTCACTTTAAGGATAATTTTCACTTTAAGCCCCATTTTCATTTGAACATTTACCTATATATATATATATAATTTCATACTTTGAACTAAAAAGAATGAAATTATAACAAATAATAAAAATTTGATGTTTTACATATTTTTATCATCCTTAAATAACTTGTATGAATAGTAAATGACGTTTAAAAAATTATGGATGAGTAATGCATTTGACCCATTGGGTCAACCCGAACCCGTTAAATATGTGTCTAGGTTAAGCATTTCATGACCCGACCTGTAATGAAGCCGAATCCGAGACGACCCGACCAAAACCCGACCCGCCCGGCCTGTTTGAAAGGTCTACCTGGTAGTGAAATGCCTCCTTTTTGCAGGATCTTTTACCTTTTCTGAAACAGTAACTAATTTTCGATAGTCCAAAGCACTGTAAATATGTAACTCCTCTCCAGAATAATTGGGTTGAGGAAATTATTTGGATTGTTACTTACAAATAAATTGATTAACTGGACTAAGCGAGTGCAGATCTTAACTCCCTAGAACCTGCGTATGATACAATAGAGGTTGTCAAGGATTTTCACCATAAAAGCAAAATTTTAATATTAGGCATTTGATAGAACACTTTGATTGCATCATTAAAACATGGAAGACAAAGTATAATCAAATAAACAAAATCCTTTCCCCTAAATCTTCAAATCAAAGGTTCAATTTTTATAGAGTTATTTCCCCACATACGAGTAGAGATATAAATATCGGAATTGGATCCAGAAATTCATCTCTCCCACGTTTAGGTTCTAATATTTCGAAATTTGAAGGCTGGATTAACCGATCTTAAAGCCAAATTTCAGAAAATTAAACAAGAACACACAACTCCTAAAAATGGCTTGCTACCTCCACCAATCAACTCTCAGAAATCGTAAATCAAAGGTAGAATGAATAAACTGTTGGGAAAGAGGATCGGAGGAGGAGAGCTCATTGCGAAGAAGGTCTCCGGTGGCGATATGAGGTACGTCGAGGAGCGAGGAGAGACGGCTGGCATAGGTGCCCTTTCAAATGTCGAGACACCCCAAAACACTAGTTGAATGTTCCTCTAGGCTGAATTCGTCACAAAAGTAGTGTACTTTGGGCGACAAAACTAAAAAAAATTGTCACAAAAACTCTAGGGCAACGAATTTTTTTTTGGTTGCCCAAACATTGTGCGACGGGGCTTAGGCAACAAACTAGGGACGAAACTCTTTTTGTCACAAACCACTTTGGGCGACGAATCTATTTGTCACTAAAACCTGGTTTTCTTGTAGTGTATAAAAGAAGCTTTTTTACCACTTTTTTTTTTAGTCGTGGGGGTTCCGAGGTTATCAACTAATCCCCCACGGGTCCGGGCTCTAACCTGCAAAGGACGGAAACCGGTTAAGATAGGCGGCAAGCCACCAGGCAGACTCACCCAAGCCAATGAAGACTTGAGCACCCACTAATTACACAAATTGTGTAAGGAGTGAGATTTGAACCCTTGACCTCTTCCAAGGGTCACCTCTCCCTTACCACTAGGGCAAGGGATCATTGGTTGAAGCTTTTTACCACTTAAGGCCCTAACATTATGCCTAATTAATTCTTACCCACTTAATGTTCTAACATTATGCCTAATTAATTCTTAAAATTTACAATGTCAAATAATATCGAAAGTTTTTTGTTTATAGAAAAACTAATTCTAAAAGTAAATTTTTTTAACTTCATCATTCGTATTTATTTAAATCCCAAAAATTAGATGAAGAACCCTTTACAATAATGATGATGATGATAAAGATGATGATAATCTATATCTGTATCTATATCTATATATCTATATATCTATATAACATATCTATATCTATATATATAACATATTGTTTGGGTGTAAAATTTTGTCTTTCATTAAAAGACACCATATACGCTCGTGAAATTATTTTTGTGATAGCTTGAATATCAATCACGAATACGAGCTACTGACAATAATTACAAACAAAGGAAGTGTGTGGGGTGTATTACATATCAAATACATCATTCTCATGTTACAAGCTCACAAACTAGAGTACAAAAAAATTCAATACAAAGGTCGAGCTTGTGATGTGCAATGACAACTCGCCAGCTTCCACAAACACCGCTCATCGAGATCACTTCACTCGAAATCTTGCAAGCGTCTCGATCTTCCTCATTTGAACTCTCACAAGTGAATTGTTTAAGCTGCAAAATTAATCAATTCCAAATTACGTGAGAAATCAGATATCATCAAGGAAAAATAGAAAATGAGGAAGTAAGTATATATTATGGCTAATTTGTCTTAAGGCGCAATTAAATGAATGCTCATAATTCACACAAAACAAATATGGGTCTAGCTCTATCTCTTATGGATCCAAAAGCAGGGCTAAAATAGCCCATACAATTACTGAAAAATAAATAAATAAATAAATAAGCAAAATCAGCAATAAATAAAAAGAAAATTCAGCATGTAAAAGGGAAAGAAATCAACCCTAATAGGCTACTGTACTCTCAGAAAAAAGGAGCAAGGATCATCCACCTACACCTAAAAGGAAAGAAAAAGCAACGTGTGTCTTGGGAGGAAGAACTCTTAATATTACACACAAAAAAAATAAGGAAAGTAGGGCTCCATCTGCCTCCTAATCTCTCCCTATAAAAGCTGCTGACTGCCTAGGCTTACAGGAGGCTAGACGGCTGCAAAAAAAAAAGACAGAGGGAAAAAGAAAAAGCCACCCTCAAAGCCACACAAATACACCAGCAGAAACATAAGAAAAAGAAAGCACAAAGCACAGCGCAGCAGAGCACGAAAACAAACCAGCAGGAAGAAGAAAAGAAGGAGAAGGCAAGCCTTCTCTTCATGTGGGGTTTCTATTGACTCCCGAGACCCCACCCTTGCAAAGCACTCTTGTTTTCGCTTGTGGCCTGGGTTTCGGAGTCATCAAATTGTCCCAAGTGAAGCCGAAATACTGCTAAAATTCACTCTCGGGACCCCGCCCTTGCAAAGCACTCTTGTTTTCGCTTGTGGCCTGGGTCTCGGAGTCGTCAAACTGCCACAATGTAAAGGCTCGGATTTTCAAATCCTAATTTTTCGGAAAAAGAAAATTAAAATTGAATTTAAATCGAATTAAAGCTCGTTTAGCGGATTCCGACCGTAATATAAAATTTGACGAACGATTTCCGTCCTTTTACCTCGAAAATTGAAAATAATTTTCGGATGGCGATATCCTTGTCAATTTTCAAAATCTAATTGATCGAGAGTGAGATTTGGGGAAACTAACATTCGTGAACTAATTTCGGGATTCGAAATTCGTGTATTCGAGATTTATTTCCGGATATTTGTTTAACCACTTCCACACACTACCTTACCTGCCCTCTTCCCCTACCATACCCACCCCTCTCCTATATTGATGCAACACACAAACGTCTCATTCACCATCCCTCCCCATCACTGTCATTCTCCATCACCCTCTTCTGCTCACCGTATCCCGCTCCCTCCTTCATCTTCTCGTGCTCACTGTCAACACCATCACCGTTGCTCTTCATCACCACTACCCATCGACACCAGCAGCACCACCTCCTCATCGCGAGGCCAACGTCCGACAAAGCCAACGATCGGCCGAGAGCTCACAGCACCACCACCGAAGCTCTTCCTTCCCCTATTTTGTCGCAAGAAGCAAACCAAGCCCACCTCTTCCTCTTTCGTTCTCCTTCCACCCAAGGACCATCGGCAGCTCTCGACCCATCCTCAGAGTGACCAACAGCATCCTGAGCCGCCCAATGCCACCCAAGAGCCGCCCAGGGACCACCGGAGCCACCGGCGAGCCACCAAAGCACCACCTGCCTTGTTGAGCGCGAGTGAGGTTCCGCTAAGCCGTTCTCCTCCGTTTCTGATCGAAACCATCCTCAAGCTCTACCATCGTACTCATTCACGTCCGACGCATATCCGACAAGCCATCGCGAGCCTCCGACGAGACCCAAACCTCCGATCGAGAGCTCCGAAGTCGCGACCTTCCTCGGTGAGTTTCGCCTTTTCCTTCCCTTGTTTCTAATCGATTTCTAATTGGAATCGGGTTATGGGAGAGTGTGAGCGTGTGTGAGCTGAGTGTGGAGAGTCGAGTGGGCTCGAGAGCCCTGGCCAGAGCTCCGGCGAGCTCGAATTGGCGTCGAGCGAGGCGAGGCGCAGCGGAAGCGAGGTGAGGCAGCACGAGCAGACGAGTGCGGGTGAGCCGAGGCGAGGGTAGCTGAGCGTGGGAGGCTGAGTGCTCGAGTAGTCGGGTACGAAGTCGAGCAGCGGCAAGCGCGAGCACGAGAGACGAAGCCGGCGGGAGCTGAGCCATGGCGCGGCCACAGCGGAGTCCATTTTGAATCCAGGAAGAAGACGGCCAGCTTGGCACTTGTGAGCCCCTTCTCACTAACTTATAAATATATTTACTCGTTATAATCGGTCGGGATTAATTAGCGGGTTTGGTTCGGCTCGGTTCGGGTTATCCGTTTATTATCTATATAATACTTTAAATTAGAAGACTTTGATGATGTGTCATCTTCTCCTCGATTTTAGTTAATTCAACTAACCCCCTATTTTCTACTTTTTTATTTTTTTCCTCTCTTCTACTTTTAATTATTATTTCCTTTAATTATTATTTTTATTCTTCCCTTTATCTTTTTAAATCAATCTTATTCTTTTTTTTTTATTTCATACATATTTGTTAACATTGGGTTTAATTCAAAACATTGAATTCAATTTAATATAGCTATTGGGATTAACTCAAATTTATTTCCTTTAATTATTTGTTTCTCCTTCTTTTTATCTTTTCAAACAAATTACATTTTTTCTTTTATTTTTATCACATTTACTATATATATATTCTTAAAATAAAAGAGTTTTAGCATATATGAATATATGATATCCCTACTTTTTTTTATCTCTTTAAATCAATCTATTTTTTCCTTTAATTTTTCTTCTTCTTCCCTTTAAACCAATCACATTTCTTTTTTTTATTTTTAATATCTTTACTAACTATTAGACTTAATTCAAAACATTAAATTTACTATAATCTAATGCTTACTATTAATCTACATGTAAATATTTATATATTATAAATATGTAATCTATATATACTTTTTAATATATATTGACTAAACCAATATTAGAAACATCTGTAAGAATATAAAAATAATCAAGTGAAGAACACCAACCGATTAGCAAAAACAAGATAATCACATTATCATAAATACCGCCCGCGGACAATTGTCCAAAGGCTTACTCAAGCACGGTCATCCGCGGATATAAAAGAGTAAGCACGTGGCGGCCATGCCCACACCCCACGAGTAGAACACGTGTCGAATGGCGAACACCACGTGGAACAACATTCGGGACCGTCCAGGACCTATAAAAGCGAGAAACTTCATTAAGAAAAAGGACTTTTCGGGAAAAAAGGAGAAAGGAGGAGCGGATCAAGGCCAAGTGAACTTAAGAAAGAAATTGGAAGCAAGGAGAAAGAGGAGAGGAAGTCGTACGCGTCACTAAAGAATCTATCCCATAGTAAAATCGAAGCCTTTCACTGGACTTGCTCCGTGGATATAGACCTTGTTCATCCTTAGTAAAACTTTTCACTAGAATTAAGAGTCTGTTGTTGTTGGTCCTCAAGATAATCAACGACGGCAGGTAAGCAGACCGATTTCTCGAATTGTCTAGAAAAAAATCGATAAGGGAATAATGTTTTGGACTCACGGTTAGATTCCTTCCCGCGGCACAGGTTGGGCTGCGTCGATTATTTCGATGCGGGTCAGGTAAGCCCGTTGGGAATATTGGACACCTCACCAGCTAGATTACCAGGTCCCACCAAAAATGGTGACCTTGTTAAGACGAGCTTTTTCATTGGCGCCGTCTGTGGGAACCCCCTCACACTAAGGGGTTCTCTTAAAAAAGTTCTTTTCGATAATGTCAGACAAAGACCCTCGGACCCTTGGAAAAGCTAGGGTCCGCGTCTGAACTTTGAATTATAAATTTTTTGCTTGTAAAAAAAAACCTTTCGCTGACGGCAAATCCGCAACACTAAGAAGATGAGTGATAGCCAAAACGATCCGACTCAGGATATGAGCCCAGGGATTCACCAGGATCAGGAGGCCTCAAGCATGTATATCCCATTAACACCATGACCAAATCCGAATGGCGAAATGGGAGGTCAGCACCTCAGCACCCCTCCGCATCATCATAGCAATCAGCATGGACTGGAAGGAGGATACATACCACAGAACTTTTGGTACTATGAGGCACGTCGCGAGCAACCTAACCCCTTTCAGCAAGAGCAGTCTCAGTACTTTTATTATGATCAGTGGGGGCAGAATCCGCGTCAACAGGGGAATTCTCGACAGGAAGAGCAGTATGGAAATTTTGATAGATATAACACTGCGTACGATAATCCCAGCAACTAGAACTATGGCTTTCAGAATCAGGAAATACCGCGCCGAACATGGCAAAATGATCAGTGGCACCGAGAGAATAAACATCAACGCGGAGAAAGGTCAACAGACGTTTCCACCTCTATAAAATCCGACTCAACGGAGAAGAGAAACGAAAACGCACCGGCGGTTTTTCCATCAGTGTTTACCCAGGAAATTTGTTCCACGACAGTACCGAAACGGTGGAGGGATGTGAACCTCATGAAATATGATGGAACGACTGACCCTGAAGATCATCTTTGCCACTTCACGACCGCAATGGGAATAAACGAATATAATGATGACATGTTGTGTACAACGTTCCCTTCAACCTTGACAAAGATCGCCCTCACTTGGTTCACGAACCTTCCAAGAGGTTCTGTAGCCAATTTTGCCCAGATGTCCCACATCTTTACGTCCCATTTCGGAAGTGTGCGATCGAGAAAGAAGACCAGGCTCGACCAGAATTTCATTAGGCAAGGAGCTGGGGAATCCTTGGGACACTTCTTCACTCGTTTTACCAGCATGGTAGTACAAATCCCCAACTTTAATCATAAATCGGCAATCATCATACTCATGGGTAATTTAGCGGAAGGAGACTTCAAGACGTATTTGTTTCGGAAAAAACCAACTAGTTACGATGACTTAAGAGAGTGGGTGTCAAGGCAGATTGAGGCAGAAGAAGCAGCCGCGTCCAGTTCT